>CM077669.1:84439984-85639984 GCA_039707655.1 Elymus sibiricus | reverse complement strand
ATCAGCCGGAGAGGCCTTGATCGCAACCCATATTTCTGCTTCCGTGAAGGGGTTGTTGAGACCCCCTCCGCTGATCGAGGGCAGGTCTAGCTGCTGCCAGTTGACGCCGAGCGGCCGGGCGGCCATGGAGCCGAGAACCTCACCGAAATGACTGAGTATAACTTCTTGTTTCTGAACATGGGAAGTGACAATCTCATTACCAGACCGCAAACTGTGCGTGAAGTTTTTCTACGACGGGAGGCAACCTTGGCATGGAAGAATTTTGTCCCCGCATCACCCACCCTGAGCCTGTTGGGACAAACCCCGGACCAATCCTCCCCGGCGACGCACGCCGAGCAGCCTTCCGGCGACACAAACGCCTCCGCCGCACGAACGGCGCCTCGACCGCACGAACGGCCTCACTTTACTGGGCACATACCCGGGCGCGGCAACACACCGCAGCCTATCCAGACGAGCTCTCTCTCACAGCCGACCGGGCACACACACCACGGTCCCGGCGGAGACTACACTCCTCTCTGGCACCCTGGCTCGGCCAATGCCGTCGCACCACAAACAGTACATCAGGGGGCTTTTTATACCCGGCTGCACACAACCACGGCCACACCGGCCACTAACACACGCACGCGCGGATCACCCGGCCACTAACCCACTAGCTACCTGCATGCAACTCCAGCAGCACACACGACGCAGCTGCTACTAACATGCAGTTTCTCGAGGCTACGAACGTGAGCACGGACTCACGCCGGCACACACACATGCACAGACACGCACGCACACACCGCCGTGCCCACCACGGACTGGACCTGGCCGAGTCTTCCGCATGAACCACGCAGCCAAGGACGGCCAGCTCCGCCAGTCCCGGTCACGAGTGCACGCGTCGAGATTAATGCTAACAATTTCTCCCTTAATCTTGACGCTGCTCGCTGCCGACCGTCGCCGTCGCCGGAGTTGTTGCAGCTCCCGTCGCGTCATCGTCACGACCGCGGACTCGACCTGGTGCGCCTACGCCGGTCACCACCGCTGCGGACTCGTCGCCGTCGTCGTCGCCATGCGCCGCAGCCGCGCCGTCTCGACCTCCATGTCCGCCGCGCTCGTCGCGGACTCACCGCGCGCCGCCTCCGCGTCCGCCATGACAGCCGCCGCGCCGCGCACCTTCACAGGCCGACACACGGCCCGGAGCTCCGCGTAGTCGCCGACGAACGCCGCCATCGCCGGCACGCCTCCGGCACGGCCCAAGACGACCAAGTTCATGATACCAAATGTTGGGACAAACCCCGGACCAATCCTCCCCGGCGACGCACTCCGAGCAGCCTTCCGGCGACACAAACGCCTCCGCCGCACGAACGGCGCCTCGACCGCACGAACGGCCTCACTTTAGAGCCAGGTGAGCCGCAAAGTCTGCCGCTTGCGCGCCCTCTCGATCGCCGCAAGGCCGAGGAGTCTCTGCTTAAGCTGCTTGCGAAGGGTGAATTCAATTTTTTGTCCAAAAGGACCAGCTGCCGAGTCGTATTGACAGAAAGGACCAGGTCCGATACGTATTGTCAAAAAGGACCCCCAGGTTTGTGGCGGCAGGCGCGCCAGGCGACGCGTGTCACCTGCCGCCACCAGCCCAGGCGGCCGGCACCTGCCGCCACCACCCGAGGCGGCCGCTCTGGTTTCCGTTGCCTGCACTGTTCCGCAACGGAACGGATGAAGGACGTGGGCCCTGCCGCCACCGTGGCTGGCGGCAGCCCTGTGCACCGCGCGCGCTGACAGCCAGGTCTGACGGCGCTGATTTCGATGCATGACGGCGCTGATTCCGAGGCTGGTGACACTGATTGAAAGATGCTGCCGCTGCTGATTGCGAGGCTGATTGAAAGATGCTGCCGCTGCTGCTGATTGCTACGATAACTGTTCTGCCGACACTACAGTCCCCTTCCTTTTATATTTGATCCGATCCCGCTGCTTCCTACATACACTGCATGCTCTCTCGCTAATCCGCCTGCTCTCTTCCTACACTACTCTGTCTGCTCTCTCGCCCTCACGGTACACTATTCTGACGATTTAGAGTAAGATTTTGAAGATGTTGTAGTTGAAGAAACGAAAGATCAAGGTAAGAGCAGTCCATTTTTGTTGGTTGTGTTCGCATGCATGATGTTTTTACTTTGTTTCATTAGTTTTTAAGTATGTATTATCTGTTGTTTTAGGTAGTATTTCATCACTTTGTGGAGTAATTTGGAGCTTCAGGAGTACGATTTGCCGTGTGAAGTGAAGTACTAAGTGGAGTAATTTGATCAAGGTATGATCTTTGCAATACATGATTTTTTTGTGCATGCACGTTGGAAATTAGTTAGTATTTTAGCCCGTTATTAGCTATGCGATGTTTACTTCTTGAAAGTTATAAACGTTTTCATATGAGATATTTTTTAGCCCGTCATTTGCATTTATAGTAATATTTGTTAGAACAGTATGTTGAAGATGTTATAGATCAATGTTAGCTATGTCCATTAGTACTATTTTTTAACATGCAAGATGTTGTTATTTTTCTCAGTAAGTCGTAATTAGGACTTATGTTAAACGTTTTGGTTGCGTTAGAGCCGGAATCTTGATAACAAATATTTGACTGTATTGTCGATCAGCGTTAAGCCTTTAAGATGCATCATTCTAGTTAGACATGCAAGAAGTTCTTAAAATGTTAATTAAGAAAATGATTGTACTATAATTGGTCATTGCATGATTAAATGTGTTTTTATTTCATGTGTCATGTTTTTTAATAAGTGCTGTAGTAAGGAAATCATACGTTGACTTTATTAGCTAATTTGGTAGAGTAGGAAACCGTACATGAAATTCAAGATAAATGCTAATATCCTTGATGATGTATGTAATTAGGTAAAGAAAATATCGTCTGGGTAGCAAACTAGGAGGAGATGACGTGATTGATGAAATTGTTTTTCAGTCTTCGGTTTCTCTTTAGAGGTGATGACCACATGCATGCTACTGCTATTTTGAAACTTTTGGCAGCAGAAAAAAATTGTGCGTCTAATTTTTTTGTCATGTGATAATAGGTCGACCCCGTTGATATATTACCGGTGATATATTCACGCTAACGAATTTTTCTATTCGGAAGGATATCCTTATTGAACAAGAGGTATAAATGCTGTGGTGTAATTTTTTGAACAATTATTTTTTGTGTAGATGTACTGCTGTGAATGATGTTACTGTTGTGTTGTGAATATTAGTCGGATTATTATATGTAAATAAATGATTATTACCGTAAGTTATTAGAATATAAATTGACTAAAAATGTAAATATGGCTGCTCGTTAGGTACTATGGAAAATTTGTTAGTGTTCTATGGGGACATCGTACGCGACACTCCTTCCGGTGTGGATGTGTCGAGGTGCGGTACGACTATGGTTGTAGTGAAAGACATGGTCAATGTAGGGTATGCGGCAGTTAGAAGGTGCATCCGAGCAGTGTTTGGGCCAGCGATGGATGGAAAAAAGATGACCATGGAGGCTTTCGTGGTTGCCGGGGGACATGATGGGACAGTTCCCCGTTGGGGTCTGCGGCCGGTTACTGGTGAAAGATCGTGGGGTTCGTACATGGGGTTTGCAAGCAATCCGAAGAACTGTATGTTTGGACAACCCATGGTGTATGTGGAGTTCATTTCTGTCACTGATGTTGCCGGCTGCAGTAGCGGGGGCGATGAGTACGAGTTGGCCATCACTGTAGCCCCCAGCGCCGGCCCATCGGAACCGACAGGCGGCCAAGAAGTGTATGACACATGATACTGGTCTGCGGTCGTTGACATCAGCGAACACGTGGAGGGATTGCCGGAGGCGCTAGATGATGATGATGATGGTCATTCTTCTGCCTCTTCGGACTCAGATGATGAACAAGTTGTTCCTCCTGAGAGGGCGGTTGCGGGACCAATTAACCCAGAGTTTTTACAGGTTATGAGCATCACCAATGAATTTCACTCTGTTCCTGGCCTAGAGGCGGGAAGTCTGGCCGTTGGGCAGGTTTTCCCTGATAAGAAATCTGCTTACCAGGCAATGAATAGCTATGCAATACGCATACACCTCCAGCATAGAGTGAAGCAGTCTGATAAAAAGGAGTTGAAGGTCATATGCCTCCATCACGAAGGGGGTTGCCGCGGAAGAGTTATCGCTCGACTAAAGCCTGTGGTATGTCAGCCATGGCATATCACAAAAATAGTGGAACATGGCTGTGAGCAAACCGGGACTCTTTCAGATCACTGCAATGTGACTGCAGAATATGTGTCACAGAGGATGCAAACGACTGTGCAGGAAAGTCTTAATATTAGTATTAGGGCTTTACATGCAACAGCAGCCGATCAGATTGGCTTCACTGTCAGCTACAGCAAAGCTAGGCGTGCAAAGGAAAAGATATTCCAGAGGTTGTATGGAACCTATGAGGAGGCCTATTCTTATGCACCGAGGATGCTTCATCAGATAGCAACTGCTAACAGGGGGACTCAAGTTTGGCGGAAAGAACGTGAAAACCCATTGAACCCGCGCGAGAAAATCCTGGACCGCTTATTCTGGGCATTCACCCAGACTATACAAGCATTCAGGCACTGTCGCCCGGTATTATCAATTGATGGTACATTTCTCACGGGCAAATACAAGGGCACACTGTTGGTGGCGATTGCTGCAGATGCAAATAATCAACTTCTTCCTATTGCATACGCACTAGTCGAGAGCGAGAACAAAGATAGCTGGTTGTGGTTCCTGTGCTGCCTGAAGATGGGGGTCGTGCAAGATCGTCGCGGCGTTTGCATTATCTCTGATCGCAACAACGGGCTATTAAGCGCGCTCGACATAATTAAGGCGTCAGAAGATCCAGAGTGGGGGTGGCCCGTGTAGGGTAACGCAGCAGAAAACAAAAAATTTCCGACCTACGTACCAGCCCAAGATCACTATGGAGACTGCATACAAGGTTTGATCTGTTTCGTTACCGACTCATAGCGCAGCGGAAGTAGAGTCGATGACGATCGGCGGTGCAGATCCCCGCAGCTAGGATTTACAACGTCCCAACCGCGAGGATGTATACCCTCATCCGCCCCCGGACAGCCCTCCGGGAGGCGGTCGGACAGTCCCTCGGACGGTGTCACGGACAGCCCTTCGGGAGGACCATCGAAACTCGGACAGTCACTCGGACAGCCCTTCGGGAGGACCATCGAAACTCGGACAGTCACTCGGACAGCCCTTCGGGAGGACCATCGAAACTCGGACAGTCACTCGGACAGCCCTTCGGGAGGCACTCTCAAACTAAGACCGAAACTACGATCTCTCTACAGAGTTGCACACATACGGTCTCAACTATCCGGCAGGGCTTCGCCGTCCAGAACTAGTTCCTGCCGGAGCCCAGACAGCCTTTCGGCTCTACGAAACTATTTCGCTGGGAGGGAGAGAGAAGCCAGACAAGTCTATGACATGTGTATGAGAGCAAGGATGAGATTTGGGCTGCCCCCTCCACCTCTATTTATAGGAGAAGGAGGGGTGGAGGGGCTGAAATTTCAGCCACATCCATCCATGTCATCTCCAAGATATTTTGGAGCAAAAGCCCAAAAAGGTGGCTTTCCAAAAAGTAATCCAAAAAGCACTTTCACTATTCACGACGACATATTTCAGCGTCCGTTCGAACTGAAAATATTCATGTGGGCTTAGAACATTTCCAGTACCCACTAAAATAATTTTCAACGCGATCCGAAACAATTCTGGTTTAGTGATTTTCATCTGCGAAAAGCATCTGAAGCGGTTCCGGCAGCTCCGGAACATTTCGGGTTTTCATCCCGGAAAATTCCAGAAAGTTTCCAGAACGATTCTGGCACCCTCCAAGAATTATCAGGCATGTGCCGAAACCATTTTGACTTTATGGTGTACCCTGAAACAACTTTTCAGTTTCACCGGAACTATTCCGATATCCTCTCCGGAACGTTTCCGTTTCGTCCGAAACTTTTTCGGTGATTTTCTCTCAGACTCCCCGTCTAGTATTCAGCAGATAGATGACCCTTAAGCGTGTGACCCTATAGGTTCGGTGAAGTATAGACATGACCCGGAACCCCTTCCGATCAATGATCAACATCGGAGCCGTGGACACCCATATTGACCCCTATACCCACACGAATGAATATTCGAGTGAACCTCCAGTTGCCGTGTGCTATTCCTGTTGCTTCGCGATATGTTACAAATACCCGAGGTGAGACATGTTGGCATCCCCGCGGATCAACAACTTGTCCACTATGTCAGTTACCTCGTTACCGGTATTGTTCTCTTTTCTCGTTCCCGTGTTCCGGCATCCCCGTGATCAAATCACAAAGTGTCTGGCCAGACGATGATGGATACCGTAACACCGAGAGGGCCCAGAGATATCTCTCCATTGTCAGAGGAGCAAATCCCAATCTTGAGCTATCAAGTTACTTGACATACTTTTCCATGAACCCGTAAGCCGCCGTAATAGCCACCCATTTACGGATGACGTTTAACAAACCCCAAAGTTCATGAAGCAAGCATGAAGTAACTCGATACTCTCATGGTCTAAGGAATTATGCAAACGTTAACCATCTCTGTGTTATTAACCATTAACTTATGACGAATGAATCTCATAGCATAACATCAATTCGGGTCGATTCAACACAAATGTTCTTCTAACATTGTGCCCTCAAAATTGCCGGCATAGCCATGCCCATGATCAGGAAAACAGGATCATCATGCAATACTTGAGCCAGTCTTAGAGGCCAGACTAGGAATACATTTTACCGTTTATTATTCCACACGTGCATTTGAGTCTTCCTCCGAGCCTCGTGGTTATTGCAGACTCGAGAACCATAGCAGTTATAGCATGGAACATAAACCTAATTATGAACAGGGAGATAATCAATAACATTTATTATTGCCTCTAGGGCATACCTCCTACAGACTCCCACTTGAACTAGAGTCAATAATCTAGTCAATGCTAATGCACTTTACACCTATGGCATACTGGTGTAAAATATGCTTCGCTTGTGGTATAGCCTGATGTCCAACGGATCTGACAACTTCAGCTCCGTGTGTAACTTTGCATATCCTCGCGTTTTCACGCTTTCACAAAATTCATATTTTGTGTGGACTTGGCTTTGCATATGTGTGAATCATTGGTCGAAACCTGATTCCTCGGACTGAGCTATGGAGCAACTATCTGCAATAGTGTCCCATAGACCAAAGCCATCTTGGAACCATACTAAGTTCATGAATGAACTATATGATTCAACAACTTCTTTGTCGCTTCTTAAGCGTCAACATACTCAGCTTTTGTTATAGAATTCGCCACAGTATCTTGTTTGGAACAATTTCCAACTACCGTGCCACCATATTGTGTATTACACAAAACCCTTAACTTAAATCGAAAATCGCATGGAGCATTGATGAAGACTGTATCGATGTAATTACTTACAACGAGCACTTCATAATCTCTGCTTGCGAGAAAACATGTCATCACTACTACTCTAGTACTCAATGACATCTTTCACTGTTGTCCTATGATCAGTACTTTGATCACTATGGTATCTATACTCGCAACAACTTTGGTGTATTGGACATATCTGGTTGATTTACATACCATGGAATACATGATTAATCCAAACACAAGAGTGTGTGGAATCTCCATCATGTATTTTGCTCATCAGTGTTTTGAGACACCGAGTCTTGCAAAACTCTTTCCATGTGACTTCGGCAAGAATCACTCCTTGGCGTTTTTAAATGCTAAAAAGTTTTAGCATCTTGTCAATATGTATTCATAGCTTAGCCCTATTAGGTAAATCTATCTCCATAGATCATCATGCCTAATATTGAGGCTATTTAGCCTAAGCACTTCATCGAAAAACTATTTTCAAATGAAGTCCTAATTCGTGCCAAGAAATTTATTTCCAATTTAACAATGTGTCAAGTACACAAGGTTTTTAGAAATATTATCATGCTCCCACTTACTTTCTTGAATCACAAGCATCTTCGATACCCATTTGATGAAGTCAAACCCCTTTGACCATTCCATCAAAAACGAACATTCCAACTCCACTTTGCTCTCTTCTGTTCATCGCTGGAACTCTAAAGTTTGCATACTTACTAGCATCCTCTGGATCGACAAATTACTTTGGACTGTATCACATACAAGTCCTAGGTTTCATTTCCATCAGATGGAAATCCTTTTGTCATCCATGTTTCATATCTCATGATTGAAATATGTATTAATTGCTAGTTCAACCCGAACCGACTTTAAGCATCGCTACGGTGAGACAATCTCATCGTAGTCAACTCCTTGAACTTGTTATTGCAACAAGTCGAGCTTTATAGATAAGCATTTGATCCGTATCAGTTTTTAGTTCCATAAATATTTGTTAGACTCTAAGTCTTCCGAAAGGTGTATCAAGATTTTAATCTCGAATCACTTATATGGAAACTATCTCGGATTGTATTGGCATTTAGCCAATTCTGGAGTCAGGGCCCATCAACGCTTTCTTGTGTATTGTAGGTATACTGTTGTCTAACAACAATATCTCGTTTGCGCACCTGATAGGTTTGCACGAGCTTTGCCTACGTGGTTCAGCTGCAAGTTCGACCGAAGTCCATATATTTTATTGTAGAGACTTCCGTATCAGTCGCAGTAGGAAACTACAGAATCACTTCCAAGGTTTCTTTCCTTTGATCTGATGACGAAGATACTGGTTATCTCGTCGAGTTGCACTGTCCTCCCACTCACCTTTTGTAAGAACTATTCTCTTTAAAAGCATACCGTTTTGTGGCAAAATCCTTTGCCTCGGTATAGTGGTGGGGGAATACCCAATGACTTGGGATAACCTACAAAGTAGCACTTGTCTGATTTGGAATAGGTTTGTAACCTTTTACACAAGCCCCATATTCCAAATGTTAAGAAAAGATATAACATGGTAGGGCGTACCATACCATCGCGTCATTTCAACAGACCTGATGGATCTCTTTTCAGTGTAAAAGCCGCAGTCACTAAAGCATCACCTTTTAAAAGGGGTAATGGCAAATTTATTTATGTCATCTTTGATCTTACCATGTCATAAATGGTTCGATTACATCTTCACGGACTTTCCACTTGCAGTGGTGTTCCGGGAGGTGCAAGTTATGAAACCCCTTTCATAACTCATCAGACATTCGCTAAACTTGTAACTCAAATATTCCTTTCCGCAATCAAATTGCAGAAACATAATTTTCTTGTTACAATAACTTCTACTTCATTTTTGAAAACCTTATGAATGAATTCAAAAGATCCAGACTTACGTCTCAACAAGTAAATATCCATATATCTACTTGGGTCATTTCTGAAGATAGATAAATCCACTACTTGCAACAACATTTATTGGACTACACACATCATAATGTATGATCACCAATATGTTCTTTGCTCGTTCCTTATGGCCTGTGAACGGTATTTCAGTCACTTCACTTTTCAGAGGAAAGTTGCAAGTGTCAGATGATTCAAAATCAAATGACTTCAAAATCCATCATAATGGAATTTTCCATGCGGGTTTCTCCAATGTGACCAAATGCAGTGCCACACTTGTGTGGTATTCTTTTAGTCTTGCGACATTTAGCGTCAGTGTTATGGATGTATCATATTTCCATCAATATTCATAACATACATCCCATCTAGGATGGAAGTATGGCCCTTCATGTTATTCATAATACTGAACAACAATTGTTGTTTTTATGAACAACTCTTTTGCAACAAACATTGTGCAATGGGCTAGAGTGTATGAAACTCTAAAATGAATTATGAAAGTAAACCCAAAGGTAATGTATTATTATCAATATTCATAACACACGTCTCATTCATAATGAAAGTATGGCCCTTATGTTATTCATAACACCGAACATCAAAAGTTCTCTTATGAACAACCTTCTTGCAAGATACCTTATGCAAAGGGATAGAGTGTGAAACTCTAAATGAATTATGAAAATAAATACATAGGTAATACACCGATGGAAGGCATAGTAACATTTACTATGTTCCCTGCGTGTATCTAAACCTCATTTCTGGCTAGTCTTTCAGGCCATAGTAGTTCTTACATCGAGTTGCAACAGAATGCAATCGAGCGGGTATCTTTGTGATTAACTCACAATACCCAAGAATTAGTGATTAACATGTTTAACCATAATTCCCAAGAACTATATCTTTGACCAACCTTCCATACATCAAAAACTTGTATGACATTCATTAATGAGCTAGATATTTCAGTCTTCTTTCCTTTTGCCTTTATACTTCTAACAGTTTAACTTTCAGTATTTCTCCTACTCTCAGAAGAAGCACCCAACTTAAGAGTGGCGTTAGCCCCGGACTTCCTAGGCGTGAAAGTTTCACTAACACCCTTCGGACACTTCCATTCTCTTTAAGTTATTGTTTTATTCACCTTTCATCATATGACATGCGTTCTTCTGGACACCTCTCTTATCAGTCTAATGCATAGTAAACTCCTTTACTAATAGTTTGCAAACAAACATTGCTTTGGATATCTCATATCTTTTAGCCTTTGTCTGTCTCTGAAAATGATTTTCAGATTCCATGAATATCACATAACTATCCAAACTTTCGAAGTTCGGGTCTCATGGAAGCAAACATATTGCACTTGACTGAAATGGAAGTCTAGCTTTTGGATCGATGGACGAGAGTCACATGATCCATAGCATTAGCGGGAGAATACCGAAAGCATGTGATAGGACAAAGTCCTTCTCGGCACTCTAGAGGACATTCCTCACATTACGTTACCAACCGTAAAGTTTTAACCAGATATTTAACAGCTATTCAATTTTAACAGGGAAGGTGGAAATGCGAGCCATTATTCTACAACTATTTTGCAAATCACACTTAGACAGTGTTCAAAATTAATTGCACTGAGAATTAAAAGAAGTTAATTCAACAGTGCGCTCCCACTCAAATCAATATCTCTCATAATTGATTGTGAGTGATACAAGATCCGCATTTCAATTCGACGCCATTGACGGGTTCATCACTGATGACGTGAATTTCAATCGGTAGGCCAACTTGCCAATCACATCTCTATGTGACTCTTGTTCATCTTTGGATGCGTGTGTTCCGAGCTCAGGATTGTCCTGCCTGAACGTCAAGACAACCAAGTGATCTCGCTGCGAGGTCTGACCTCACCCGCCTCACACATCCCTAATCATTCGTACTCATGTGTACATGTCGTACCCCGAAAAGTTAGGTGCCGTGACGGTGCTACACTTGGGAGAACACTAACTACTTGATATTTTTGTGAGATATCACCCTAATAAAAAGTGACTACCGCGCAATCAAGAAGGGTGCATCATAAGGGATAAACATCTCAGGCAATTCATAATAGCATGATATGGTATAGCCCTTTCTGACGGAGAAGTCTTTCATTTCTTCGTCTTCGGCATTCGCGTTGGTGTTCACCTTCGCGAAGATTGCCACCACCTTGTCGATGCGCCAAATAATATTGCTATCTCTATAGCTAATAAAATAAGTGCATTACATAAGGTTGACACGCAGGTCATTAAAGTGCAATCATATGGCTCCAGCCATCATGCCGAATCATGACACGCAGGTCATGTTAATTACATCATATAGTTATCTCATACATAATCAAATTAATATGAGACTTGCTATACCACATCACATGCAAACCATCCTGCAAAACCAAGTTAGACGCCTCTAATCGGTTCATGCAAAATTTTATTTTACGTGGCTTCTAAGGTTTCGAAACAAACCGAAGCTACCAACGTCCATCATCAAGTATGATAATTCAAGTTGCTAGATTAACTTTCCAGGGTGTATGAAACACGAGATAATAAAATCTCGAGCCCCATACTAAACTTCGTCATACGCGTGACCCCCGTGCAGATCACATCTGCATTGCCCTTTCGTCTGCGAAACATCCATCTTTCTCAACTATGGTGGAACCCAAAGAACTGTTAGCACTTCGTTGATCTGTCAATCAGCATACTCAGGAGCAGCATGAAAGGATCGCGGATTGCCAGAACTTTGTTAGATTCCACCATGCCGTCAAGATCAGGACTATGCAAATTCAGGGGAAGCAACAGGAACATCGGGTAACAGATTTCATCTGCTACCCGCATAAATAATTTTCAGCAATAGATCTCATCTACTCCAAAATTACATTATGCAATACCCATACATCTCCATGTATTCTAGATCGTAACCTGCATCTACGCATAGCACGGCTCTTGATGCCACTGTATTGTGACGCAGCAGAAAACAAAAAATTTCCGACCTACGTACCAGCCCAGGATCACTATGGAGACTGCATACAAGGTTTGATCTGTTTTGTTACCGACTCATAGCGCAGCGGAAGTAGAGTCGATGACGATCGGTGATGCAGATCCCCGCAACTAGGATTTACAACCTCCCAACCGCGAGGATGTATACCCTCATCCGCCCCCGGACAGCCCTCCGGGAGGCGGTCGGACAGTCCCTCGGACGGTGTCACGGACAGCCCTTCGGGAGGACCATCGAAACTCGGACAGTCACTCGGACAGCCCTTCGGGAGGACCATCGAAACTCGGACAGTCAGTCGGACAGCCCTTCGGGAGGCACTCTCAAACTAAGACCGAAACTACGATCTCTCTACAGAGTTGCACACATACGGTCTCAACTATCCGGCAGGGCTTCGCCGTCCAGAACTAGTTCCTGCCGGAACCCAGACAGCCTTTCGGCTCTACGAAACTATTTCGCTGGGAGGGAGAGAGAAGCCAGACAAGTCTATGGCATGTGTATGAGAGCAAGGATGAGATTTGGGCTGCCCCCTCCACCTCTATTTATAGGAGAACGAGGGGTTGAGGGGCTGAAATTTCAGCCACATCCATCCATGTCATCTCCAAGATATTTTGGAGCAAAAGCCCAAAAAGGTGGCTTTCCAAAAAGTAATCCAAAAAGCACTTTCACTATTCACGACGACATATTTCAGCGTCCGTTCGAACTGAAAATATTCATGTGGGCTTAGAACATTTCCAGTACCCACTAAAATAATTTTCAACGCGATCCGAAACAATTCCGGTTTAGTGATTTTCATCTGCGAAAAGCAGCTCCGGAACATTTCGGGTTTTCATCCCGGAAAATTCCAGAAAGTTTCCAGAACGATTCTGTCACCCTCCAAGAATTATCAGGCATGTGCCGAAACCATTTTGACTTTATGGTGTACCCTGAAACAACTTTTCAGTTTCACCGGAACTATTCCGATATCCTCTCCGGAACGTTTCCGTTTCGTCCGAAACTTTTTCGGTGATTTTCTCTCAGACTCCCCGTATAGTATTCAGCAGATAGATGACCCTTAAGCGTGTGACCCTATAGGTTCGGTGAAGTAGAGACATGACCCGGAACCCCTTCCGATCAATGATCAACATCGGAGCCGTGGACACCCATATTGACCCCTATACCCACACGAATGAATATTCGAGTGAACCTCCAGTTGCCGTGTGCTATTCCTGTTGCTTCGCGATATGTTACAAATACCCGAGGTGATACATGTTGGCATCCCCGCGGATCAACAACTTGTCCACTATGTTAGTTACCTCGTTACCGGTATTGTTCTCTTTTCTTGTTCCCTTGTTCCGGCATCCCCGTGATCAAATCACAAAGTGTCTGGCCAGACGATGATGGATACCGTAACACCGAGAGTGCCCAGAGATATCTCTCCATCGTCAGAGGAGCAAATCCCAATCTTGAGCTATCAAGTTACTTGACATACTTTTCCATGAACCCGTAAGCCGCCGTAATAGCCACCCATTTACGGATGACGTTTAACAAACCCCAAAGTTCATGAAGCAAGCATGAAGTAACTCGATACCCTCATGGTCTAAGGAATTATGCAAACGTTAACCATCTCTGTGTTATTAACCATTAACTTATGACGAATGAATCTCATAGCATAATATCAATTCGGGTCGATTCAACACAAATGTTCTTCTAACATTGTGCCCTCAAAATTGCCGGCATAGCCATGCCCATGATCAGGAAAACAGGATCATCATGCAATACTTGAGCCAGTCTTAGAGGCCAGACTAGGAATACATTTTACCGTTTATTATTCCACACGTGCATATGAGTCTTCCTCCGAGCCTCGTGGTTATTGCAGACTCGAGAACCATAGCAGTTATAGCATGGAACATAAACCTAATTATGAACAGGGAGATAATCAATAACATTTATTATTGCCTCTAGGGCATACCTCCTACAGCCCGATCTAGAGACAAGGTGGTGCATGAGGCATTTGGCAGCAAATTTTTACTCCAAATTCAAGAACAAAGATTGGTTCAAGTTATTCAAGAGGATGTGCATGTAGAAAACTGAAGTCAAAATGAATGCTATCTGAGCAGGTATCAATGGGGAGATCGAGCGCGCATCTGTGCCAGCGGGTGAAGATCGTAGGGGTCGTCGGACGGCAATAAATTTGAGCCAGTGGATCGACGAGAATTGCCCTGATTTGTACAAGTGGGCGCAATGTCACGACACCGGGGCTCGGTATGGAATAATCACCAGCAACATGTGAGAGGTGTACAATGGTGTTCTTAAAGGTGTGCGAGCCCTACCTATCACAGCCCTAATAGATGAGACTTGGAACCGAACTCTGTCATACTTTGCAGACAGAGTCACCGTCGCCAAGGCACTAGTTGAATTGAACAAGCTCTGGTCTGAGAAGATGCAAAGACATCTGGATGAGAAAGCAAAGAAGTCGCAAAGCCATGGTTGTAGGAAAGTGGATGCACTTAGGAATAAATGGGAAGTCAACGTGCGAGCCAAGTATGTTAAAGGTCACCACAGAGGATCAAAAAAACAAGCTGTTACCCTCGGCCCAACGTCGTGTGAGTGTAGTTGCAATAAGCCCAATCTTCTGGGATACCCTTGCAGTCACGTCCTCCGGGTAGCTGTAGATCAAAAAATCAGCGTCGAACCATACGTGTCGCCGTACTTCAACATGTACAATTTATACCACACCTGGAATGGTGAGTTCTGGGCATGGGGCATTGATATGCACTACAAGTTCTTATGGCCAGGAGGGACGAAATGGGTTCCTAATGCCGCGTTGAAGAGAACCGCGAAGGGATGACGTCAGTCTAGGCGTCATCGCAATGACATGGACCATAGCCAGGTGGGAGAACCAAGGCGATGTCGCATTTGCAGGTGCCCTGGGCACTCGCGTAGGGAATGCCCATATCGCAACAATGACACCACATGATGTTCTTATATTTCTAATCATGATGTAATCTTTAGATATTTAATTTAATTTAATCGTGATGTAATCTTCAGATATTTAATTTAATTTAATCGTGATGTAATCTTCAGATATTTAATTAAATTTAATCGTGATGTAATTTTCAGATATTTAATTTAATTTAATTAAATCATCATGTTGTTATATTTGTTAACTTATGTTTGTAATCGTGACTGCAGATTATGGCTGAAGTGCCAATCCTTTTGCAGGGGCACCACGACGCCCACCATCGTTGCCACCTTTTCTTAAACCCAAATCATGAAAGTCCTCCTCAGACCTTCAGGCTTCGAACCGTAAAGAACAAATGGAGAATACACAATTGTTTTCTTCAACACCTTCAGGATTATGGACTACTTGGTTTTGCTAACCTCGCAACTCGTCCAAGCACTTTCACTTCGGACCCATCTCTTTTGACATCCCTCATTGACCGATGGAGACCTGAGACCCACACCTTTCACTTTTGTTGTGGAGAACTTGCACCTACGCTGAAAGATATCTCAATGATCACAGCTCTACCAATTAGAGGTGAGCCATTGGTCCCTCCATGAGTTAATCCATCTTGGCCAGACACTGCCTCGGCCCGTCTTGGGCTGATAATGCCTGTATCAGATCGTAGCGGTCCGCCTCGGGGGGTCCCACTCAGCTGGCTTTTTAAAAACTTTGAAGATTTATCTAGCTACGCTGATCCTGAGTCGAGGAAGAGACACTTGTTTGCATATTTGTTGTGGCTATTTGGTCTGATGTTTCCGAATTCTCACGGTGAGGTAGTTCTACCTGGTCTCATCTACTTTGCCGAGAAGATAGTGGACGAACCATTACCTGCGGATCCAAAATACAGCTTTGGTTCTGCTATGCTTTCTCATACATATAGAGGGTTGTGTGATGCAACATAGAAATCTTCGTTCGGGACGAAAGCTCCATTACTTTGTGTCTCGTACGAGTTTCTAGAGTTGTGGTCATGGGAATACCTACCTGTTGGACGACCCCAGATAGTAAAACCCGTAACCCCATACGACTGTGGTGAGGGCATTGTAACTATGTCCAGTCGGTGGACACTAGGTGGAAAAAATGGTCTCCAAGAATCGCGAAAAGTTGTTACCCCATATACCATGATCAGTTTGAGCTTCTTGATGCGTCCCAAATCACATGGAACCCGTGGACTGAGCTTCAAATTAACATGGTATTTGGTTCGCAACGCATCCTAGTCGAATGCGTGAGAGATAGTGGCTTCTGGTTGACTCGGTGCAATTTATTATATCTGTGGTTTGTTGAACCGTATAATCCTGAGCGTGTCATGAGACAGTTTGGTCTATATCAAGATATTCCACCACCTCTTCCGAGATGTATCGACGAAGAAACTCATAAGTAAGATGAGACCTCACTAAATAGTCAATTTCTTTTAAATTTACAAAACTCACACTTTGTTACATAATTTTCAGGTTGAGCAATATGGGAAAGAGTGGTTACGATTGGAGGGCACTAAACATTCAATGGGTAGACCAGTGGAGTAATGAAGCACTGCAAAATATAGTGTGTCAACCTAGGTAAATTTTATTTATGGTATTTTATGTACATACACAGGTTGATGTAATTATTTAATTATGCAGACCATACGATGCAACTAGAACTCAGGCGTATAACGAGTGGTGCTGCATGAGCACACGTACTCGCCTAACCGCTCAACTACCTTCGAGGCCAACACATCCCACACACACATCATCAACTTACTATCGTGACTCCACGGTAATACAAATTAAATTATTCATGTCCATTATTTCATGAACAGTTCAATCTAACAACAACCAAATTTTGTACAGGTTGATATTTGCAACCAAGTAGGGATGATGGCGACGGAAGGCATGCGGGCCCGGGGTGTCGCTCAGTCAAGGGGAGGCTTCCGGAAAATTATAGACTTCGTCTCCGCAAGGATGGGATGCGGTAGAGGCGACGACGTTGTCACCGGAGCGTACAACATGCCGGAACCGAGGTCAGCCAGAACGAGTGCGGCGACGTCGTCCAGACGGTGGGGGGAGGGTACTAGCGTTACAACAACATTGCCACGGCATGACTCGTCTCTCCAAATACATCGCTCTCCTTCGGTGCAGCTTCGTCAGGGGCAGACAACCAACGAACTTGGTGCGGCCTTGGATTCGGTGCCCGAGCAGACTCATTTCGTGGACCCAAATGCATACACAGGATATGGCGCATACACACAAGGCGAGGGATCTCAGCCGTATCCCTCCACGCGAGGGATCTCGATGCCCGAGGAGACTCGTTTGCCAGAGATAAACCAGTACACTAGAGACGATGGATCTCAACAGGTACTCATGTCTACATTTTTACTGTTTTTACAATGATATAGTACGCTAACACAGTATATTTCCAGTACGGCGAACAATGGCCATACACTGGAGGCAAGGGATCACAAAGCTACAACAGCCCTCAAGTATGTTCTTCCATAATAGGCAACTACAAGCATACAACATTTTCATGACTTTTATTTACATACGGTTTTTCTGTGCAGGAAAGTGCTGATCCAACATGGGCATGATGAGGAATCCCAATCTGCTAGCCTAAACCCGGCCGTCCTTAGAGCTTCAGTTGATACTACGTACACAGGAATAATTACAGACCTCTTCCACGAGAACTTTATTGGCTCATCTTATATCCCTCCACAGTCACAACCAAACACCTATAATTTCGCATCAGCATCTCAATATGAATTGCAGACTCCACTACCTATGCACGAGTCACAGACACAACAAGACGAGGAGCAGTACGGCTGTGGTCTTCGTGAACACCGACCACCTAATCGCTTGTCGCCTTCCGGTCGTCGTGAAAGGCCAGCTGGCCGTCGTCGAGTAGGGTGATTCGTCTATGTATGTGTTCGATCTATTGTATCTATCTATGTCAATTTCCAACTTTCAGTTGTATGTACGAGACATCTATGTACTATGACGAAATAAAAGTTCTCGATTTATTTCGAGGCATTTTTTTTAAATTGAAATTAACATGCATAAAATAAGATACATTAACTGTTGAAATTAAGATGCATTGAAAATAACATGCATAAAATAACATACATAAAATAACATGCATACAATAAGATACATAAAAATTAACATGTTCAAATTAAGATACAACTTGCTGCGAATTTTAAGATACAACTTGCTGCAATGCGAATTTTACGATACAATAACATGAATCTACTGAGTCCAACGTGGATATTTTCCTTTTCCATCACCAACTTCTTCTGCTGCCTTGGCTGCACGAGCCCTTTCTTTCTTTCTCTGCCTCTCAGCCTCACGGTCCTCCTGTCGCTGTCGTTGCACCTCCGCCAGTCGAAGTCCCTCTTCTCGGTTTTTCTTCTTCATCTCATCAAGAAAAGTCCTCTGCTTCACACAGTACTCTTGCCACTCTCTCTCCTGCTCTGCTTTCTCCTCTGCTGCCGCCTTCTCGCGGCGCTCTTCCGCGTCCAAACTTTTCCATGCACGACGACCTCTTTCACGAATCTCGGTCACCGCCCAGTCCGGTATTTTCGTGTCAATCCAACGATAGTACATGCACAGAGGCGGAGGAGACTACCACAAAAATAGAAATATAAATATCAAATCAACAATAATATCAACAACGTGTTTATTCTTGGTGACTGAAACATACCGGAGGCCTGATGTACGGTGAAATAGCAACGGGTGGATCTTCCTCATAATTGGCGCGCATGAAAAACTTCATGCCCAACCAATCTGAAAAATCCGTCACCTCCTTCACCTTGCAGAGATCGCCACACCAACAATGAAGTACTTCCACCCCCCGAGGCAAAGTCGCACTCTTCATTTTCTTAGGCCTAATGCTTTGATCCGAGCAAGGCAAACTCATAATGACTAGCGTGTTGGTGTTTTGAAGTGCGGCAGAAGCATAGCGAAGAGCGTGAGAGAGCAGGCAACGTCATCTCGTATATAAAGAGGAGGAGCACTGTGTTGTCGGTAGAAGAAAATAAAACACGCGCGCGTCCGCCGCAGCAACAGCACCGCTGTCTCCAACGTGCATCAGCATATTTTCAAACAAAGTAGACAGCAGCAACAGCAGGAATCAGCATCTTGTAAAAAAAGCAGACATCAATAGCATCTCAGCCGTTTCCCGCGCAGCTCGGCCCAATCCTTGCCTCGGTTTCAGCACCGTCAACGTCGTTTTCAGCGCCGTCAACATCGCATCCGCGCGTGAGTGGCACAGTGGCTGCCGCCTCGGCTGGTGGCGGCAGGGCCCGCAGCTGCCCGTCCGTTCCGTCGCGTGGCAGGCTGCAACGGGATTCCCAGCCGGCCGCCTCGCGCCGTGGCGGCAGGCCCCAGCCGCCTGCGCTGGTGGCGGCAGGTGCCACGCGTCACCTGGCGCGCCTGCCGCCAGGAGAGGTGGGGGTCTTTTTTGCCATTCGGTGTCGCATGTGGTCCTTTTTAGCAATTCGTTTCGACAGATGGTCCTTTTGGACAAAAAATCGGTGAATTCCGCCGGGGACAGGCGGCGCATCTCCTGCGCAACATCGAGCCGTAGAACTAATTCAGCCACGATGTGGAACTGAAGCCTGGTGTCGCTAACGAGCATCTTGCTCCAAATTTTTAGGTCCCGAGCCGTGCGGGCTGTCTTTGTGGACAGTCTGGTGAATGCATTCGAAGAATTCACTGGTCTACTCCAGGCATGCTCTACTGTTTCTTTGAAGCGGGGGAAGCGTGGCCAGAAATTTTCAAAACAAAAACGAGCGGGGCGTTGAGGAGCGGCCGTATCCGCAAGGAGGAGTGGGCAATGGTCCGAGCACACCGTGGAAGCAGCCATCAGGGCGAAGGAGTCGAAGATGGATTCCCAGGACAGGTTGCAGAAGAATTTGTCGATGCTGACTAGCGTGGGGTCTTCGCGCTCATTGCTCCAAGTGTAGCGCCTATTCTTGCATTTAATCTCCCTAAGATGAGCTTGATCAATAGCAGCTCGAAATCTGCCTATATGTCTACGATTGAGATTGCGGTTGTTTTTGTCTCTAGCTTCATAGATTAGATTGAAGTCCCCGTTGATGATCCAAGGCTCGGAGGGGGGCGGGCGGATCTAGCTAGTTCATCAATGAATTGCTCCTTTTGTGCATCATCTCCCGGGCCGTAAACTGTGGAGAGCCAGAAGCTGACCGAGGAGGCGAGGAGGGTGATCTTGGCTGTGATCGTGAACGTGCCAATGGCCTGGGAGGCTACGGATACTAAATCTTTATTCCAGAAGATCGCAGCCCCGCCACTGGAGCCGATCGCAGGGAGGACAACGCAATCAGACAGCGATGGTCCGCCAATCTCTCGAACTAAAGATGGAGACC
Source organism: Elymus sibiricus (assembly GCA_039707655.1). NCBI lineage: Eukaryota > Viridiplantae > Streptophyta > Magnoliopsida > Poales > Poaceae > Elymus > Elymus sibiricus. Next base: position 85,619,361 of record CM077669.1, on the reverse strand, counting down.
AGGCGTCTATTTTTGTTTCTTGCAAACACAAGATCGATACTTTGTGGGAAGAGACAATTTCGCAGACTGAAGTTTGCTTCGCGGGGTTGTTTAGACCGCAAACGTTCCAAAACATTATCGGGCAAATGCTGTGCTTCATGGGGGAACCAGGGAAGTACTCCGATGACTAAAATCACTAAATGGCCTCAAGCCCAAGTAGAACACCACTAACAAAACAAAGGCGCGCCGGCATCCTCCAATACGCCCCAAACTACACCGGCGACGTGCTAAACGCCAACCAATACTACAGGGAACAGCTAAACCTAGCTCGAACTGGCCAGAAGCCGGTCGCCATCGGAGATAACGCGTTGATCATGGGCCGGCAGCGGGTGCTATGCTAACAATATATTTATAGATTCTAAAAAAGCAATATCTTGATAGGAAGCTAGTGTGAAATAGAGGAGAGTGATTCGTCAACAAGATCCTGATTCACGGGGGAGGAGAACGTTATGATCAGCGCCTCAAAGAAGCTTATCGCTAAAAAGGTTTAGAAAACCAAATAAAACTGCTTTTCAAAAAGAAAGGCGCCGTGGTTCCGTACTACTCCGTACTTTTGTTGATTGGCTCTCGGTGACTCTAATCTTTTAGAGCGGACGGGGGAAGACCATCTACCTTTTCGCGAGGAACATTATCCTTCTTTGTTTTTCATGGGAGGTTCGGTGGGGCGTCAGCAGGTGGGAGACGCGGATCTGCTTTGTAGACGTTGTGTTGCCAAACTGGAGTTTCAGTGAAATTTAACTATTTAAGGCGTCGGAGCAGCCGGTGGAATTGATTTGCCTTTACAATGCTACTACTAGGAAGGTAGGAAAAAAACGCAAGATATATAGTTTTGAGCTGAAAAATAGGAAGGTAAGGAGAGCCGTGACGCGTGAGCAAAGCGAGGTAGGTCGACCTATCAAAGCAAGATTTTGAGCTCAGGAAGTTTTTTTGTTGAGGATATTGAGCTCAGAAAGTTCTTTTGTTGAGGATATTGAGCTCCGAAAGTTTGTCACCGTGTCAAAGCAAGAAGGCCGACATATCATATAAGAGTATAAAGAAAAAGGAAAATAGTTTGTCACTGCAGGCCGCTCGCATATCGGCTGGCCGTGCATTCTATCCTTCTGAACATTGCCCTCCCAGTGCGCACACACTTAATGGTGACCATGCATAATCCATTCCATCGTTTTTTTTTTCGCAAAGATAAAATGCATTCCATCGTTGCCAGCCCGTGGCCTAACCCAAGAGTTTTTTCAACTTCCTGCACGCTGCCTTGTGGAGGCGATGCTCCCCTTCTTATTTGTTAGAAAATCATATACTCCCTCTGTTTCTAAATATCTGACGTTTTTGATAGTTAAACATTATATAGTAAGGGCTTCTTTAACGGTGACCCGTAAATTTCCTCCCGCATCAGCATCTTTAACGCTACTCTAGTTTTTGCCCACTTTGCTTATGCCACTCTTGAATTTAACATTTCACTTTTGCCACTCTTAGCTTTTGATTGTTTTTGAGATAGCTCACCATCCATGCTGAATGGTCACTCCTAGCTTTTGATAATACAACACAAATGCCATTCCGTGGCAAAAGCAATAATTTTTCATTTCACTTCTGCCACTCTTAGCTTTTGACAATGTATCAAAATTGTCACTTTAGAATTATTGCTTTTGCCACACAATGACAATTGTAATGTATTGTTGAAAGCTAAGAGTGGCAAAAGTGACATGTCAAATTCAAGAGTGGCATAAGCAAAGTGGGTAAAAACTAGAGTTGCAAAAACTGGAGCGGCAAAAACAAAGTTTTCCCAATCCGGCTGTGTTTGAACGAATTTCGTCCGGTTGGATTGAACTGTTGTTAAGATGTATGCGACTACGGTTGGATGGTGGCCTCCCGCATCCGCCACCATCCAACCATAGACGCATACATTTTAACAACAGTTCAAACCAATTGGACAAAATTCATTGAAACACGGCCGGATTTCATACAAACATGATGGATTTCCTATAAACACGATGGATTTCATTACATTTACATCAACTAAGAGGTGCTCGTCTGGCCCTAGAGGTATCATTAATACACCTAATCTATGATCACCGATGCCGGTTCCCCATTTCCGTCCATGAGTCTCGAGGACTGAAGCTTTGTCTTCTCCAGCTCCACCTCCGTAACCTCCTTCTCCGGAGCCCCGGGAAGTGAAGCTGTCCACCTCCATGTTGCTACCAAGCGACTAATTGGTCGACGATGTTGAGGCCGCCAATCTTGGATTCCTGGGACCGGAACACCGGCGACCTACTGTGCGCTACTCTTCCTCGTTGCCGGTAGAGCCCGTGGACATGCCGGCTTCGTGGTCGTCATGGCGGGGCGTGGCCTCGGCGATGTCCTCCTCCTCGTCGTCGGTCTTCCTGAACATTGCCTCGCCCGCGTAGTCGCACTCCTTGTAGGCGGCCGCCACTTCCGCCACCCGCTGGCGGTACTTCCAACGGGCAAAGCGGAAGTCGTGGGCGGAGCGGTAGGACACGAGCAGCACCTCCTGCACCGCTAGGACTGCGTCTCGCGCAACCGCCCTGCCGGCGGCGAGCTGCTCCCTCGCCTGCACGTGCTCCTGGAGGAGGTGGTGGTTGTAGGCGGCGTCAGCTTGAGCCTCCCGAAACTACTCCTCCTGCTCCTCCCACACCATGTCCATGCAATGGGCATGGGCCTCGCCGATGGTCTTGTGCATTGCACCGACAAGGGTGGCACAAAGGAGGAGGAGGGTGGTGATACATCCATTTTGCATCATGATTTTTTATTAATATTTATATTATTCTTGGTCATTATTCCACTTTATGATACAATTCTTATGCATTTTCTCTCTGAATTTACAAGGTACATCACAAAGAGGGAAATTGCCGAAAACTGGAATTCTGGACCTGAACCAAGAAAAAGGCTGAAAATTCAATGGACTCCAAATGACCGAAACTTCATGAGGAATTTTCTTGGAATATATCTGAATTTATGGAGCAAAAAAATATCAGAGGGGGGGCACCTGTTGGTGCGAAGCCAACAGAGCGTGCCCACCCCCCTGGCGCGCCCTGATGGCTTGGGGGCCCTACAGGCGGCCTCCGCCCCCCCTCTTCTGCTATATGATGAGTTTTGACCGAGAAAAAAATGAAGAGGATACTTTCGGGACGAAGTGCCGCCGTCTCGAGGCGGAAACCTGGGAGAGGCCCTTTTGATCTCCGGCAAAGAGATTCTGCCGTGGAAACTTCCCCTCCTGGAGGGGGAAATCAAAGCCATCGTCATCTCCAACGCTCCCTCCTTCGTGGGAGGCCCAATCTTCACCAACATCTTCACCAGAACCATCTCATCTCAAGTCCTAGTTCATCTCATATTCAATCTTTGTCTCAAAACCTCAGATTGGTACTTGGGGGCTACTAGTATTGTTGATTACATCTTGTAGCTGATGCTTGTTGGTTTACTTGGTGGAAGATAATATGTTCAGATCCTTAATCATATTTATTATACCTATGATATTGAATATGCTAATGATTTGTGACTAGTTACTTTTGTTCCCGAGGACATGGGAGAAGTCTTGTTATAAGTAATCACGTGAAGTTGGTATTCGTTCAATATTTTGATGATATGTATGTTGTTGCTTCCTTTAGTGATGTCGTGTGAACGTTGACTACATGACACTTCACCATATTTGGGCCTAAAGGAAGGCATTGTGGAGTAATAAGTAGATGATGGTTTGCTAGAGTGACAGAAGCTTAAACCCTAGTTTATGCGTTATTTCATGAGGGGCTGATTTGGATCCACATGTTTCATGATATGGTTAGATTTATCTTAATTCTTCTTTCGTAATTGCGGATGCTTGTGAGAGGGGGTAATCATAAGTGGCTTGCTTGTTCAAGTAAGATCAACACCTTATTGCCAGTCCACCGATACATATAAAATTATCAAAGTAACGAACGCGAATCAACTCAACATCGTGAACATGACTAGATGGAAATTCCCATGTGTCCTGGGAGCGTTTTCCTTTTATAAGAGTACTCTCAGGCCTGTCCATTGCTATAAAAAGGACTGTGCTATCTTTCTACATACTTGTTACTTTTGCTACTTGTCACTTGTTACGAATTATCTTGCTATAAAACTATCTATCATTGTTACTCATAGCACTTGCAGAGAATACCTTGGTGAAAACTGCTCATCATTTTCTTCCGCTCCTCGTTGGGTTTGACACTCTTACTTATCAAAAGGACTACGATTGATCCCTTATACTTGTGGGTCATCAAGAGTCTTTTCTGGCGCCGTTGCCGGGTAGTGAAGCGCCTTTGTGAGTGGAATTTGGTAAGGAAACATTTTCGGTAGGTGCTGAAATTTACCGTTGCTTATCACTATGGATAGTAATCCTTTGAGAGGTTTGTTTTTGGTATCTTCCCCTCGAATGGAACTGGAAAAATCCGCTATCCAACCTACTGAACCTACTGAAAATATTTATTATGATTTTCCTTCTGGTATGTTAGAGAAACTGCTAGCTAATCCTTATGCAGGAGATGGAACAACTCATCCTGATTTAGACTTGATATATGTAGATGAGATTTGTGGATTATTTAAGCTTGCAGGTTTATCCGAGGACAAGGTTAAGAAGAAGGTTTTCTCTTTATCTTTGGAGGGAAAAGCATTGATTTGCTATAGGCTATTGGATGATGTTGGATCATGGGACTATATATATATATATATATATATATATATATATATATATATATATATATATATATATATATATATTGTCCACGCGATGGAGAAAGCATCGCTCAAGCTTGGGGGAGGCTTAAATATATGATGCACACTAGACCCAACCATGAGCTCACAAGAGAAATGATTACCAAAAAGTTTTATGCTCGGCTTTCTCATGATGATCAATTAATACTCGATTCTTCTTCCACAGGTTCCTACATAAAGAGAACTATTGAATTCAAATGGGTTCTTCTGGAAAGAATTAAGTGCAACTCGACAAAGGTAAAGTGTCAGGTATAAAGCTTAAATTTGATTGTGTTAAATATTTTATGGGAACTGATACTTTACATAAGTTTAGTGCTAAATATGGACTTGACTCTAAGATAGTAGCTTCCTTTTGTGAAAATTTGCGGCTCATGTTGATCTGCCTAAGGAGAAATGGTTTAAATATCATCCACCCATTGAACAATTGTTAGAGGAACCTACTATTGTTAAAGAAGAAACAATTTTTTGTAATATTGATCCAGTTGTGCCCACTACTTATATTGAAAAACCACCTTTTCCTGTGAGGATTAAGGAACATGCTAAGGCTACAACTGTGGTTACTAAAATCCATATCAGAACACCCAAACCTTCTGAACAAATACATGTAGAACCTAATATTGCTATGGTTAAAGATCTCTTGGTTGTAACATTGATGGTCAGGTTATTTACTTTTGTGATGAGGCCGCTAGAATTGCAAAACCTGTTAGAAACATGCAGGATGAGTTAGATAAAAATAAACCAGTTGTTTCTGTTAAAATTGGAGATCATTGTTATCATGGCGTGTGTGACATGGGTGCTAGTGTTAGTGCTATACCTTTCACCTTATATTAAGAAATTATGAATGACATAGAACCCTCTAAGCTTAAAGATATTGATATCACTATTAAACTTGCAAAAAGAGACACTATGTCACCATTTGGGATTGCTAAAGATGTTGAAGTCTTGTCTGGAAAGATTAAGTACCCCACTGATTTCTTAGTACTTGGTTCACAACAAGATAATTTTTGTCCCATTATATTTGGTAGACCTTTCTTGAATACCTTTAATGTTGAAATTAATTGTGTCACGGAAAAGGTTAAAGTAAGCTTTGGTGATGAGTCTCATGAATTTAACTTCTCTAAGTTTGGTAGACAACCACATGAGAAAGAACTATCTAGTAAAGCTAAAGTTATTAGTCTGGCCTCTGTTGTTGTGCCTCCTACTGATCCGTTAGAACAATATTTGCTAGACCATAAAAATTATATGCATATAAATGAGAGAAATGAAATAGATGAGATATTCTTTAAACAAACACCTATTCTAAAACACAAGTTGCCTTTGACATTTTAGGGGATCCTCCCCCACCAAAGGGAGATCTCGTGTTTGAGCTAAAGAAATTGGCTGAGACACTGAAATATGCTTATCTTCATGAAAAAATATATATCCTGTTATTATTAGTGCTAACCTTTGAGAGCATGAAGAAAAGAGATTACTCAAAACTCTGAAGAAGCACCGAGCTGCTATTGGATATACTCTTGATGATCTTAAGGGTATTAGTCCCACTCTATGTTAGCACAATATTAATATGGAACCAGATGCTAAACATGTCGTTGATCATCAACGCCGCTTGAATCCTAAAATGAAAGAAGTGATAAGAACTAAAATATTAAACCTTCTTGAGGCAGGTATAATCTATCCCATAGCTGATAGTAGATTGGTAAGCCCCGTTCATTGTGTTCCTAAGAAAGGAGGAATAATTGTTGTTCCTAATGATAAAAATAACTCATTCCATAAATGATAGTAATTGGTTATAGGATGGTAATTGATTTCAGGAAATTAAACAAAGCTACTAGAAAAGATCATTACCCCTTGCCTTTTATTGATCAAATGTTAGAAAGATTATCTAAGCATACACTTTTTTGTTTCCTTGATGGATATTCTACTTTTTCTCAAATACCTGTGTCAAAAGAAGATCAAGAGAAAACTACTTTTACTTGTCCGTTTGGAACCTATGCTTATAGACGTATGCCTTTTGGTTTATGCAATGCACCCGCTACCTTTCAAAGATGTATGACTGCTATATTTTTTGATTTTGTGAAATGACTGTTGAAGTATTCATGGATGATTTTTTCCATTTATGAGACTTCTTTTGATGATTGCTTGAGCAACCTTGATCGAGTTTTGCAGAGATGTGAAGAGACTAATCTTGTCTTGAATTGGGAGAAGTGTCACTTTATGGTGAATGAAGGTATCATACTCGGGCATAAACTTTCTGAACGGGGTATTGAGGTAGACAAAGCTAAAGTTGATGCAATAGAGAAAATACCATGTCCTAAAGATATTAAAGGTATAAGAAGTTTCCTCGGTCATGCTGGTTTCTATAGGCGTTTTACTAAAGATTTCTCAAAGATTTCCAAGCCATCAACTAATCTTCTTCAAAAAGATATTTCATTTGCTTTTGACGATGATTGTGTAGAAGCCTTTGAAATACTAAAGAACGCCTTAATTTCTACACCTATTTTTCAACCACCTGATTGGACTCTACCATTTGAAATTATGTGTGATGCTGGTGATTATGTTGTTGGTGTTGTTCTAGGACAAAGAGTGGACAAGAAATTGAATGTCATTCATTATTCTGTTAAGACTCTAGACAATGCTACTACTGAAAAAGAATTATTAGCAGTTGTGTTTGCATGTGTGATAAATTTAGACTTTATATTGTTGATTCTAAATTTACTATTCACACTGATCAAGCTGCTATTAAATATCTGATGGAAAAGAAAGATGCTAAGACTAGACTAATTAGGTGGCTGCTTTTACTTCAAGAGTTTGATTTGCATATCGTTGATAGAAAAGGAGCTGAAAACCTAGTAGCAGATAACTTGTCTAGAATGAAAAATGTTCTTGATGACCCACTGCCAATTTATGATAATTTTGCTGATGAGCAATTAACTGTTATAAATGCTTCATGTAGCACTCCTTGGTATGTAGATCTATACTTATACTAATTAGGCACTCCCAAAAAATTCCCATGTTAATTGGAGAAAATTAAAAATAGAGGCCGTTATTTGGTGGGTCCGAATTATAACGGTTCAGATCTATTAATTAGAGAAAATAACATTAATCAGGGAAAAATAGAAAATAGAGGCCCTTGATTTGGTGGGTCCGAATTATAACGGTTCAGATCTATTAATTAGAGAAAAATAGAAAATAGAGGCCGTTGATCATGTGGTTCCAAATTATAACGGTTCAGATCAAAACGGGAAGTAGAAGAAATGTAGACCCTTAATGTTGCGCGTCCAAATTATTGTTATCCATATACACGTGCAAACCTTAAAACATGTCCTATTATAATTAAAAAAACTGCCCTATATACCTACTAACAGATAGAGCTCCTTCCTTTCAAATCTTGCCAATACGCTATGTAATTTGCACAGGAGAGATCTAGGATTCTAGGGTCTGTGTAAATTGCATAGGAGAGGTCACGTACCGGCAGAAGAGAGATTGATTGTGCCTGTGCTGGATCGATCGGTCATGGCTCGGCTGAGACCCTTTATGGGCAGGTGTCCCACATCACCATGGACCTCTTCCAAGAAACCCGGTGTAAACCTCCGCAATCTGCACTCATGAATTGATTGATGCACATGGAGGCAGACATGGCGACGGCTTGAGGACGGACAGCCGTGGATCGCTCGCTCATGGCTCGGCAGAGACGCTTCATGGGTAGGTGCCCCACGTCCCCATGCACATCGTCCAAGAAATCTGGCGTAAACCTCCGCGATCTGGACGCATGAATTGATTGATTGATCCTGCAGCGTTTCTTAGATGCAATACTGCATCGTTGACTGAAGATGTCTTATTAGTAATGGCATTGGTGGGTAATTTATTTGATCTCTACGCTAGTAGAAAACAGGGCATCAGTCCCGGTTCCAGAGGGCCTTTAGTCCCGGTTCTGCAACGGGGACAAAACGATCGGGACTAATGCCCATCACTTTTAGTCCCGGTTGGCTTACGAACCGGGACTAAAGGAGCTCCACGTGGCTGCCTTGGGGCTCCCAGGCAGGAGGACCTTTAGTCCTGGTTGGTAACACCGACCGGGACTAAAAGGCAGCCACGCGTCAGCACCTGCCAGGCGCTTTGGTTTTTTTTTTGAAAGGAGGGGTTTAGGGGTTTTGGAGGGTTTAGGGGTTTCATATTGTGTTTCCCTTTTTCTTTTTGTGTTTACCATTTTTATTTTATGCTTTTCATTCAACTCGACGCTAGCTACTACATATAGCAATGAAGGAACCATTACACAACATCGTCATGATCAATATATAGAGAGAAGTGACCTCTCTTTCTCCGTGCTTGGTCGAACAATGCAACAAGTTTTCGTAAATCTATTCGACGCTATTACATATAGTACACGTTCATGCATATATACAATATAACATCTCTTACGATCCTAATATCTAATTACCAAGATCGCATTTCATATCCCGATGGCATTCTCCGTCTTTAGGTATGACATGCTCAACAAAGAATCCCGCCAATTCCTCTTGAATTGCTCGTATACGATAAGTTGGTAGGAGTTCGTCTCGCTTCCGCCAGATCTAATTTAAAGAAGGGGGTCTATATATATATATATATATATATATATATATATATATATATATATATATATATATGAATGAAACTCAATACAATTGATGGTAATAAAATTAAAATGTGAATATTGTTTACGCACTTCAAATTGTTTTGGAGATATGCCCCGCTCAGAGGTCGAGTGGCGAATGAACTCACAAACATAGTATGGACATAAATTAGTGCCGGGTGCCTGCCACAAGCACTTTACTAGAATAGAGTTCAATCAAAATGATAATCAAGCATTATAATGGTATTGAAACTAGAATCAATGAGAGACGATGCGCGGTACTAGCTAGTAGTACTTACTTTGGGGTGTGAAAATCGCAGCTCCTTTCTCCAGTCACCCCTTCGCCTGGTTGGTTTCCAAACCCTGCACGACAAAGAAAATGATTACTTGATGTCAGGAAATGAACAAAAGTTGCCGATATGGTGCGATAATGATTTAACTTACTTCTGAAGCATTTCACTCATGTTCATCCACTCCTTAGGATCTTTACGTCTTGAGTCCAAGACAAGTACTACTCCCTCGTCAGGCCGAATGGCTAGCAGAATAAAGTGGAAACTGCGCACGCATAACTCATCAATTACATTTAACCTCGAGTAAGCGAAACAGAATGTGCACGTACAAGACAGTAACACTCACTGGAAGTTGTAAGGAAATAGTATTTCCCTTCTGTTTTGTTGTCCAAGTAACGCCCGTAGAAAGTTTTGCTCTATTTCACGGGGCTTTGTTCTAACGTATGTTCATTTATGGTATTTGGGTTAATGAACCCAATGTTATAGATTTGTCGTTTTCTGCATTCGATGATCTTCAATCTGCATATAATATAGTGTGAGGATAATTATACATGCAATGAACGAGCTGAGCTAGAGACTTTATAGAAAAAATACTTACAGACAATAGGAACTGACGATAGTTTTGTCGAGGTCCTTTTGATTGTATAACTGAAAAAATTCATCAAATTCAACGAACAACTCCTGGACTCCATTGAAGAAGTGCTCATCTTTAATTCCCATGAAGATATTGCCGGTCCCGTCCTTGCAGGCTTCCAAGTACCATTCATGCAATTGTCGCATCCTCGTTGGTAGACCCTTGAGCTCCTCACGTCTGACGAGAGGCTTCCCATGCTCGTATCTTAAGGACGGTACTAACTCGGCCTTTTCGAACTGTACCGAATCGGGCAAGTAATCACCAAGAGTGATAGCAAGACCACCGGCCGCTATCTCTGGATCATTAGCGCTATCGGTAAACACCTTGAGTGGGGGGCACGATTGGTTTTGTTGTTCGCCGAGCTAGGGAATTCTTTTCCCACTTCTTGCACCACTGCTACTTAAGCTTCCCGACCGCTTTGCTTGATCAAATGTCTTTTGAATAAAACGGTCATAGTTTGATTGCGGCGGAGGTAGTGGTGGTCGCCTAAGGGCATCCAGAGTTCGCTTCGCTTTCACCGGATCTACTTTCTCCTTTGGAGGCAGACGTTTCGGTGCAAGCTGGCATCTCACTTCTTCAGCCACGATCTCGTTGAGTTCCTCCTCAGTCCTCTCGTAGGGTAACTTGGGAGGAGCCTTGAGGCTTGGGCCAGCTCTGAATTTCATCCCTGTTGTATTGTTGCTAGCCGCCGGAGCGGCGGCGGCTCTTTTCCGCCGTTACAGAGGCGGCGGAGGAGGCGGAGTCCGCTGACGCGACGGAGACAGCTGAGGCGGAGGAGGATTCTGCTGAGGGGCCTCCTCTGTCGGAGTCCGCTGAGGCGGTGGAGTCCGCTGAGGCAGCGGAGTCGACTGACGCGTCGGAGACGACTCAGGCAGCAGAGACGACTGACGCACCGGAGACGGTTGACGCACCGGAGACAGCTGACGCACCGGAGACGACTCAGGCACCGGGGCCTCCTCCTGCTGAGTCTGCTGAGGCGGTGTCCAGTTTGGAAGTAGGATGTTTTTCTTTCTCCATAGACAGGTAGTCCTTAAGGCATTTTCAAGAAGAGTCTCCCCTTCACATGTAGCGTACTCAAGCTCCAGCCCCTCAAATCCGTCCATTATTTCATCTACCCCGACAATAGCAAAGCCAGCTGGAACCGGAGTGAAATGGAAAGTTGCATCAGGTCGAGGAGGTAAGACATAGCCGACCGCCGCCTTCAAGGTCAGGTTATGGCATTTCGCCATTACCACACAATGTTCATTATCCGTGATACCATCCACGGGGTAGCGAGGAGCCGTGCTATCAGGCAAAACGAGCTCCGTGGAAGCCACGCTGCTTCTCCGCTGAGATGGTGGGGTAGCATCGTGGGTAGTATCCAATGAAGGATCTTCGTGCCGCTGAGATGGTGGGCCGATAGCTCGCTGGCTCTCAAGTGCCTCTAGTTTCGCTAATCTTTCATTGATCTTCTGCATTTCGCTTGCTTCCTCTTTTTTCTTTCTATGTCTGCTTCTATGACTAGTGCTGTCGGGAAACCCATGCACCCATGGAACAGAGCCTGATGTGCCTCGTGTTCGTCCAGGGTGTTCAGGATTCCCGAGGGCCATTGACAGCTCGTCCTTCTCTCTGTCAGGATGGAACCTCCCTTCCAGCGCTTTCTTGATTGTTTCCTCAAGCCTTGTGACGGGTGTTTGAAGTTGAGCTTTCATCCAAACACACTTCCCTGATTCTGGGTCCAAAGTTCCCCCAACACCGAAGAACCAAGTCCTTGCCCGATCTGGCCAGTGCAATGTCGCTGGTTGGACATTTTTAGCAAGCAGGTCTTGCTCAGCTTTGTCCCACGTAGGCCGGGCTTTCCTGTAGCCACCTGACCCCGTAACATGGTGATACTGCTTCTTTGAAGCATTTTGCTTATTTATATGTGACCTTTGCTTGGCCTTCTCCAATTTCTTGTAGGCCACATATGCGGGCCAGTGATCTTTTATCTTCAAGTATTGACCGGTGAATTCTGGAGGATCGTCTTTGTCGACAAACTTTCTGTTCAATAGTTTCTTCCAGTTCTTGAATAGTTCTGCCATCTTCTTAAGAGCAAACGCCTTAACCTTTCTCTATATAACTGGGTTATTCGGATCCTCCTCTGGCGGTAGGCTGAAATTTCTCAACAGCAAGTTCCAAAGATCATCTTTCAGTCTATCGTGGACATAAGGAACTTCAGGGTCCTTCTTCTTATTCCATACTTGGATGCTGATTGGGACGCTGTCCCTAACAATAACTCTGCACTGATGTATAAATTTGTCCTTGGTCCGCTTGGGAGCAATCGGTTGGCCTTCTGGAGAGACTTCTTCGATCGTGAACCTTTCATCCGGGTCCAACCTTTTCTTCAGGCCTCGTCTCCTTACCGAAGTTTGGCTTGATCCGGAGGACTAAAAGAAGAAAGAAGTGTTAATATATGTACATACAGAACAATGAATGCATCTAGTCAGCAGAGGCTTAATTAATATATATATATATACCTCGCCGAACTTTGAAACAGTTAAGGCTCCCTTCTCCATTCGATCACCGGAGCCGTCATGATCTCCTTCCTCCTCCATTCCATCACCGGAGCCGTCATGATCTCATTCCTCCTTCATTGGATCACCGGAGCCGTCATCCTCTCTTCTATCACCATCGGTGTCGTTGAGAAACGACAAGATATCATCATCACCTCCGTCGCGGATTATATCCCCCAACAACTCTTCTTTTTCTAACTCTCTGTGATCCATAGTTTCTGCACATAAAGCATTGACACTTCAAACAAGCTATCACATAAAGCAAAAAAGAAGTATATTTGTCACCAAAATACAACACTTGACAGAGTTTCCTCTATTTAAAAAATAGTTCTCTGTTTTCAAAAATCATTCCCTCCATATAGAAACTTGCGGACCCCCCCCTCATGTCAAAGTTATCGGGGATATGTTGAATTCCCGAGAGAGTTAGGGGTGTTCTAACGCGGCACTACATGATATAGGTGAAGGGGGATAACATCCGGGAATGTTTTCCCGAAGTCTGCATTTTCGGACAGATGAAACGGAGGGGGACGGTTCCAGGTTCGCTATGCTAGCTGCTTGTGACAGACGAATGGAGGGCATATTCGGATTCGTCATATATAAATTATTTTCATCGGAGTTACGGTTAATTTCTTTGGAAAGTGAAGCTTCCCCTGAAAATTAAAGTTGTTCATGGCTGGTTTTGAAAAAATAAATATAACTCCGCCTATGTTGTCTCAACATAGCCGGTCCCAAGCCCGGGTAAAGGAGGAGGCTTGTGATAGGCTTGGCGAGCCAACGTCAAAACTCAGCCACTCTTATGGAGATGAAACCCAAAAGATTTTCGTTGGGGCGTAACCCTCTCAGCGACGCGCCACATCGCAACCCGGGTGTGGTGGAAAATGGGCAAGGGCCGGGCCGTCACCCCCAGGTGGCGCGCCGTATCATGATCTGGATACGGTTGCAAGTGAGCGAGGATCGGGTCGTCGCATCCTTAGTGGCGTGCTACATCGGCGCCCGGGTGTAGTGGAAATTGAGCAAGGGTCTTCGCATTTGACTCGACGAGTGCGAAGGGTAAGGAAGCTAGCCGAGCCTAGGAGGATTCGCTTAGGTAGCTGGAACGTAAGGTCTCTGACAGGTATGCTTCGGGAGGTAGTTGATACAGCGGTGAGGGGAGGCGTTGATATCATTTGCGTCCAAGAGACCAAATGGAGGGGACAAAAGGCGAAGGAGGTGGAGGGTACCGGCTTCAAGCTGTGGTACACAGGGACGGTTGCAAACAGAAATGGAGTAGGCATCTTGATCAGCAAGAGCCTCAAGGATGGAGTGGTAGACGTCAAGAGACGTGGGGACCGGATTATCCTGGTCAAGCTGGTAGTTGGGGACTTAGTTGTCAATGTTATCAGCGCGTATGCCCCGCAAGTAGGCCATAATGAGAACATCAAGAGGGAGTTCTGGGAAGGCCTAGAGGACATGGTTAGGAGTGTACTGATTGGCGAGAGGCTCTTCATAGGAGGAGACCTCAATGGCCACGTGGGCACATCTAACACAGGTTTTGAAGGGGTGCATGGGGGATTTGGCTATGGCATCATGAATCAAGAAGGAGAAGATGTCTTAAGCTTTGCGCTAGCCTACGACATGATCGTAGCTAACACCCTCTTTAAGAAGAGAGAATCACATCTAGTGACTTACAGTAGTGGGCAACACTCTAGCCAGATTGATTTCATCCTCTCGAGAAGAGAAGAAAGGCGTGCATGCCTAGACTGTAAGGTGATACCTGGAGAGAGTGTTGTCCCTCAGCATAAGCTTGTGGTTGCTGACCTCCGCTTTCGGATTCGTGTCCGGCAGGACAAGCGTGCCAAAGTCGCTAGAACGAAGTGCTGGAAGCTCAAGGGGGAGGTAGCTCAGGCGTTCAAGGAGAGGGTCATTAAGGAGGGCCCTTGGGAGGAAGGAGGTGATTTAGACAACATGTGGATGAAGATGGCAACTTGCATTCGTAAGGTGGCCTTAGAGGAGTTTGGAGTGTCCAGGGGAAGTAGAAGAGAAGCTAAAGATACCTGGTGGTGGAACGATGATGTCCAGAAGGCAATTAAGGGGAAGAAAGAGTGTTTCAGACGCCTATATCTGGATAGGAGTGCAGGCAACATAGAGAAGTACAAGATGGCAAAAAAGGCCGCAAAGCGAGCTGTGAGTGAAGCAAGGGGTCGGGCGTGTGAGGACCTCTACCAGCGGTTAGACATGAAGGAAGGCGAAAGGGACATCTATAAGATGGCCAAGATCCGAGAGAGGAAGACGAGAGATGTTGACCAAATCAAGTGCGTCAAGGACGGAGCAGATCAACTCCTGGTGAAGAACGAGGAGATTAAACATAGATGGCGGGAGTACTTTGACAAGCTGTTCAATGGGGAGAGTGAGAGCTCTACCATTGATCTGGACGACTCCTTTGATGATACTAGCAGGCGTTTTGTGCGGCGAATCCAGGAGTCGGAGGTTAAGGAGGCTTTAAAGAGGATGAAAGGAGGCAAGGCGATGGGCCCTGATTGTATCCCCATTGAGGTATGGAGAGGCCTCGGGGACATAGCGATAGTATGGCTAACCAAACTTTTCAACCTCATTTTTCGGGCAAACAAGATGCCGGAAGAATGGACACGGAGTATATTAGTACCAATCTTCAAGACTGATACGTCTCCAACGTATCTATAATTTTTTATTGTTCCATGCTATTATATTATCTGTTTTGGATGTTTTATATGCATTAATATGTTATTTTATATTATTTTTGGGACTAACCTATTAATCTAGAGCCTAGTGCCAGTTTCTATTTTTTCCTTGTTTTTGAGTATTGCAGATAAGGAATATTAAACGGAGTCCAAACGGAATAAAATCTTCGGAATGATTTTTCTTGGACCAGAAGAAACCTGCCAGACTTGGAGATGACGGTAGGAGACCTGCCGTGGAGTCACAAGCCACCAGGCAGCGCCCTAGGGGGGGGCCACCCTGGCTTGTGGCCCTCCAGCAGCTCTCCTAACCCTATTCTTCGGCCTATAAATTCCCAAATATTCCCTGGACACCAAAAAGAGCCACGAAAATACTTTTCCGCCGCCGGAAGCCTCTGTTCCCGTGATATCCAATCTTGGAGCCTTTTCCGGTAATCTACCGGAGGTGGATTCGATCACGGAGGGCATCTACATCAACTCCATTGCCCCTCCGATGCTGCCTGAGTAGTTTACCACAGACCTTCGGGTCCATAGCTAGTAGCTAGATGGCTTCTTCTCTCTCTTTGTTCTTCAATACCATGTTCTTCATGATCTTCATGGAGATCTATCCGATGTAATACTCTTTTGCAGTGTGTTTGTCGAGATCCGATGAATTGTGGGTTTATGATCAGCTTATCTATGAATATTATTTGAATCTTCTCTGAATTCTTATATGCATGATGTCATATCTTTGCAAGTCTCTTCGAGTTATTGGTTTGGTTTGGCCAACTAGATTGGTAATTCTTGCAATGGGAGAAGTGCTTAGTTTTGGGTTCAATCTTGCGGTGTCCTCACCCAGTGACAAAGTAGGCGTAGCGAGGCACGTATTTGTATTGTTGCCATCGAGGATAAAAAGATGGGGTTTTCATCATATTGCTTGAGTTTATCCCTCTACATCATGTCATCTTACCTAATGCGTTACTCTGTTCTTCATGAACTTAATACTCTAGATGCAGGCAGGAGTCGGTCGATGTGTGGAGTAATAGTAGTAGATGCAGAATCGTTTCGGTCTACTTGACACGGACGTGATGCCTATATGCATAATCATTGCCTTGGATATCTTCATAATTATTCGCTTTTCTATCAATTGCTCGACAGTAATTTGTTCACCCACCGTATTATTTTCCTTCATGAGAGAAGCCTCTAGTGAAACCTATGGCCCCCGGGTCTATTTTCCAAATTATATTTTCAGATCTATAAACCAAAAATACCAAAAATATCTCGCTGCATTCTTTTTAGTTTTGTTTTACTTTTCGTTTTAGCAATCTTTTATATCTATCTCTATCAGATCTCATCCTTGCAAATAACCGTGAAGGGATTGACAACCCCTTTTAGCGTTGGGTGCAAGAGTTTGATTGTTTGTGTAGGTGCGAAGATTGGGGACTTGCTTGTATCTCCTACTTGATTGATGCCTTGGTTCTCAACAACTGAGGGAAATACTTATCTACTTTGCTGCATCACCCTTTCCTCTTCAAGGGAAAACTAACGCAAGCTCAAGAAGTAGCAAAGAACAAGGGGGATGTTCAGAGTTGTACTAATTACCGTGGAATTAAATTGATGAGCCATACAATGAAGCTATGGGAGAGAGTCATTGAGCACCGCTTAAGAAGAATGACAAGCGTGACCAAAAACCAGTTTGGTTTCATGCCTGGGAGGTCGACCATGGAAGCCATTTTCTTGGTACGACAACTTATGGAGAGATATAGGGAGCAAAAGAAGGACCTGCATATGGTGTTCATTGACTTGGAGAAGGCCTATGATAAGATACCACGGAGTGTTATGTGGTGGGCCTTGGAAAAACACAAAGTCCCAACAAAGTACATTACCCTCATCAAGGACATGTACGGTAATGTTGTGACAAGTGTTCGAACAAGTGACGGCTTAATGTGCCAATATACTGGTGAGGTGAATGACCCTCAGCGCTTCAACCAGACACCACTAACAGACAAAGATCTTATTGCAATCGTCAAGTCACTGCTGGGAGAGCCTCAAGAAGTTTGCAACAAGATGGGGTTAAGCCCCTTTTATGCTCTTAATTAACCCGGCTCCTGAGGTGAACCTTTTATTTCAATCTTCACTCTTTTCCTTTAGATTTCGCATTTTACTTCCTTTAAGCTTTTCTGCCAATGCATGTATTATATGCAGGCCGGCTCTTCTTTCTGGAACAAAAGACTAACCTCTACCTCCAAGAAGAAGAAAAGCAAGGCAACCAAAGCCCGAGCTCCGGCTCGCAAAAAGAAACAAACAACTGATGAGCTGTTTGGGCTGGATGACTCAGAGGTAGAACTTCATTCCCTTGGCCTTCTTTTCATGCAACATATTGACGCTGACTCCTCTCAGGCTGACGCGGAAGCAAGCGAAGCCGGTGCTGCAGAGGTAACTATCATCTCCTCCCACTCGGAACCTGTGCCAACAGAGAAAATCTGACGGGTCATCCAGAAAGTAAAGTTTTCACATCCTCTTGCTCACTTGGATCACGACTTTCTTTTCAAGAAGCAGCAACATGACGCTAGACGCCAGACCCGGAGCGGCGGCTCTGAAGACCTGGTGGCTGGCTTACCTGACACTCCGGCTCGTCGGAAACGTCACAACGAGGTATTTCATAACTTATATTTGTACTTCTGCATATTAGTCTTGCGATGTCACTTGCTCATACTGCTTAATTTAACTGTGTCAGGAATCACCTCCTTCGTTTGGCGACTCAACCGCCTCCAAACTGCCTCCCCTTGTTATCAACCCGGGGGAAACTTCTTTGCATCCTCTTTCTGCTTATTACTATTCTTTTGTCGGGGGGACAACCCTGGGGTAGCCTCAAGCGACCCACTACTCCAACTTTCTGAAGCGACTGGAGGGCGAGCCGACTCCCCCTACAGCCCGGCTACGTCCTGCCGGCTACGCCCTGCCGGCTACGCTATGCTGGCCGGCTGGGGGCGGAGGCTTCTGCCGCCCCGTCCTGCTGCCCATTGGATACCGCGGTCAGGTACGCGTGGCAACAGCGGCCCCCATCCCATCGGGGGTCGGCGCCCGTGCGGCCACAGTGGAGGTGGCAGTGCCTCTGACTCTGGCCGACTGCGACATGACTCCCAACAGTGCCGGCACACCTCCAACCACTCCATTACCTGCCCCGGCATGGCTACAGTGCGGCCGGCTGTACAGATGACCTCGGCCGGCTGCCACAAGACGACGCCCCGAAGGACGACCCGTGCCGGGACATGACCGCCGCGGGGGCCCACCGTGCGGGCCCCGCCGGCTCCCGACGGGACCCTGCAGCTGGCGCGCCCTACAGCGACGGGACCCCTCAGCCGGGGGCCCCACGGCCGGCTAGTGGGGCTGCCGGCTGGGGCCCCCCTGAGATCTCTTATTTATATTGTAATCCGGGGGGTTGGCCTATAAAACCCCCCAGACCTCCCCCATGCAACGGGGACGACTCTCTCTCCACGCACCACGCTCACGTAGAGAGGCAGCAGAGGCGGTCTAGCCCCTTCTTCCTTCTCTAGCCACACAGCTCCAGGAGCACACTTGTAACCTCACCATTGTCTCAACTAGACCGAGCAGGACTAGGGGTGTTACCTCCCATGGAGGGCCCCAAACCTGGGTACATCGTGTGTCCGCCACCGCTTGTGCCTAACCCCGCTCCCGGAGCCCGTCGGCGTCCTTCGGCCCCAACCACTCTCGATAAGCCTACCCATGGCATCTTCCGTGACAAAACGATGACAGTTGGCGCCCACCGTGGGGCCGTACGCGGCGCCGGCCAGAATCATGCTCCGGGCGGGACCCTTCACCGCCTCCCTCGGCCGCCCCGCGTTCGGGCGGAAATGCATGCTCGTGGGGCTTGCTCCGGCAGACTCTGCGGGCGACGCGGCCAGCCTCTCTGACTAGTGCCTCGGCCGCGGCCTCGCGCTCGACGTCGCCGTGCTCGCTGGGTGCTTCGGCAAGCTAAGTATCGCCGACGAGCCGGCGGCCGACGAGTACCCTAGCCAGGTGCTCGATTGCACCGATCCCCCCGCGTCCGTGGGTGCACTCGCCACGGGCGAGGCCAGCGGCGCCCGCGTCTGCGTGGGAGTGATGGTCACCGCCTCCTCCACCACTTCGGGCTGTGTGCGGCCCGAGGCCGACGCGGCCGCCGCCCGCACCGGTACCTCCGACCCGCTCGCCGCTACCCTCTGGGGTCTGAGCACCCCCATTGCCCCGACGGCGAACCCGGCCACCGCCACAGCCGAGCTGGAGGTGGCCCGCCGTATACTATTCGAAGACGCCAGCGCCCTCGCGACCGAGCGGTGCCGGAATGAAGCCGCGCAGCGGGAGTACGCCTCCGCGTATGGTCTCACCCCGGCTGGCACCGAGCCCAGCCGGCGTGGGGCTGTGCGTGACCGCGGCCGCGTGGTCGCGGAAATCCTCGACGGCCGCCTTCCCGTCTACGACACCCCCGCGGCCAACCTGCGGGCCGCCAAGGTAGCTAACGAGGATCTGGCTACCTTGGTGGGTGAGGAGCGTGCCGCGCGCGAGCGGCACCTCAAGGATCTCATCGACACCGCCAACGCGCAACAAGTCGGTTTCGCCCCCGGCGGAGCCGTCTCCGAGCTCCCCCGTCCTGAGGGCGCGGGCACTGGGGCTGCTGACCATCAGCCGGCTCAGCACTCCAGTTCCCCCCGCCCCTCCGGCCGGCGGGCCGAGGGAAGCAACGCTCGGCGTTCTCATCTGCGCGGGAACGAGCATCCGGCTGTGAATAGCCGGCGCAGCAACAACCCGGCTGGCAGCAACCGCCGCGACTAGGCGCCGGCTGGCGGTAGCCGGCGTAGCCGCAGACACACTCCGCCTCCACGAAAGGACCCGGCTCTGCCTGCCGTCCGCGCCGAACTCGCGGCCCGGCTCGGGCCGCGGGTCCCCCACAGCGAGAACGACGCGCGGCTCCGCCTCGACCGGCTGGCGCAGTCGGCTCTCCTCGAGGAGGAGGGCTCAATTGGCCCGGCATGCTTCGGCCCTCGGATCCACAACGAGCCATTCCCTCCCGGCTTCACGCTTCCCCGCGACACCCCGAAGTACAACGGGGCGGCCAAGCCTGAGGATTGGCTGGTCGATTACACCACCGCAGTCGGCATCGCCAGGGGGAACAAGCGCGTAGCCGTCCGCTACGCCCCCCCTCATGCTGATCGGCTCGGCCCGCACCTGGCTGAACAGTCTGGCGGCCGGCAGCATCAACACCTGGACGGACTTCGAAGAAGCGTTCGTTCGCAATTTCACCGGGACATACAGCGGCCCGGCCGGCCTCGCGAGCTGGCCATGTGCGTCCAGGGGCTGGAGGAGCCCCTCCGCGATTACCTCACGCGCTGGATCGAGCTTCGCAACTCCTGCGAAGGGGTGCACGAGGTGCAGGCCATCCAATACTTCATCGAGGGTTGCTGAGATGGCACCCACCTCAAGCACAAGCTCCTGTGCTCCGAGCCGGCTACCCTGGCGGACTTGATAGCCAAGGTGGATAAATACACCACGGCCGACTCCGCTATGCGGATGAAGGTTGCCACGCCAGCAAAGCCGGCTCCGCCGCCCGCCGCGCCGCGGGCGGCCGCCGACAACCGGCAGCAGCAGAACAACAAGCGCAAAGCCGACCAGCCGGATCCCCGCTACGGGAGCCGGCAGGTTGCCACCATCGAGGAAGAGCAGCCGGCTGGCCAGGCTTCCAGGCAGCGCCAGCGCACCGACAAGGCTGCCTGGCAGCCCAAGCTCACGTTCGAGCAGATGCTCGACCTCCCCTGCAAACAGCATTCCGGCGCCAAGCCGGCGACGCACACGCTCCGGAAGTGCAGCTTCTCGCAGCGGCTGGCCCGAGGCGAGGGTCTTCCGACTCCTCCCCCGCCGCCTCCTCGCGCGCCGGCGCCGCCTCCGGCTCCCGCTCCGGCTCAGGCCCCGGCTCCGGCCCAGAACGACGGCCGGCTGCTCGACCAGTTCCCCAACCAAGACGGTTCCTACGTCGTCTTCACCAGTGAAGAGACGGACAAGCACGCTCAGCGCCGGCTCCGCCGCGAGGTGAATGCCACCATGCCCGCGACTCCCCAGTTCATGCACTGGTCCGAGAAGCCGGTCACCTGGAGCCGGGCTGACCACCCGGCCATGATGCCGAGCCTTGGCAGCTACGCCCTCGTCCTCGATCCCACCATCGCATCCGAGAGGCGCACGTGCCGCTTCTCGCGGGTGCTGATCGATGGAGGCAGCAGCATCAATATCCTTTACCTCGATACGATGCACAAGCTAGGACTCAAGGTGGAGGACCTGCAAGCGAGCCGGACAGTTTTCCACGGCATCGTGCCGGGAAAGTCCTGCACCCCCGTCGGCAAGATCAAGCTCGACGTCCTCTTCACCGGCCACAACCACTTCCGCTGCGAACCAGTGTGGTTCGAGGTGGTGGACCTCGACAGTCCCTACCACGCGCTGCTGGGCCGGCCGGCTCTCGCCAAATTCATGGCGATCCCCCACTTCGCCTACCTCGAGCTCAAGATGCCGGGTCCCAAGGGCATCATCACCATCGCCGGCGACTACAAGACATCGATCGCATGCGCGCGAGACAGCAGCCGGCTGGCCGAAGCCCTGGAGATAGCGGAGGAGAAGCGGCAGCTCGACCGGCTCGTGGCCCACGCCTTTGGCCAGCCGGCCATGCCGGCTCCTCCATCCCAGTCGGTCGGCGAAGCCTCGTTCCAGCCGTCCAAGGACACCAGGCAAGTGCCACTCGACCCGGCCAACCCCGGCCAGTGCGTCACCATCGGCTCCCACCTCGACAGCAAATAGGAAGGCTAGCTCGTCGACTTCCTCCGTGAGAATTGGGACATCTTTGCATGGTCACCAAAGGACATGCCAGGTGTTCCGAGGAAGTTCGCCGAGCACAAGCTTCACGTACGACCGGACGCGAAGCCGGTCAAGCAACCCATGTGCCGTTTCTCCGAGGAGAAGCAGCGTACTATAGGGGAAGAGATCGCCCGGCTGCTCGCAGCCGGCTTCATCATGGAGGTATTCCACCAGAACTGGCTGGCCAACCCCGTCCTGGTGCTAAAGAAGAACAAAACTTGGCGTATGTGTATCGACTACACGAGCTTGAACAAGGCGTGCCCCAAGGACCCGTTCGCCCTGCTGCGGATCGATCAAGTCATCGACTCCACGGCCGGCTGCGACCTGCTGTCCTTCCTGGACGCCTACTCCGGCTACCACTAGATCAAGCTGGACCCGGCCGACCGGCTCAAAACCTCCTTCATCACCCCTTTCGGGGCCTACTGCTACATCACCATGTCCTTCGGCCTGAAGAATGCAGGCACTACCTTCCAGCGCTGCATGCAGAAGTGTCTCCTACCTCAGATAGGTAGGAACGTCCACGTCTACGTTGATGACATCATCATCAAGTCCAAGAAGCACTTCAGCCTCCTCGACGATCTCCGGGAAACATTCACCAACCTGCGCGAGTACAAGATCAAACTCAACCCGGAGAAGTGTGTCTTCGGCGTCCCAGCCGGCCAACTCCTGGTTTTCTTCGTGTCTGCCCGCGGCATTGAAGCTAACCCCGAGAAGATCAGGGCAATCGAGCGCATGCCCAGGCCGTCCCGGCTCCGCGACGTCTAGAAGTTCACCGGCTGCCTCGCCTCCCTCAGCCGGTTCGTCAGCCGGCTGGGCGAGAAGGCCTTGCCCCTCTACGGGCTCCTGCGGAAGACGGCTCTGGTCGAGCCGGGCCGCGACTCCTCGAAGAAGCCGGCCGTGTTCGACTGGTCCGACGAGGCGGACGCGGCTTTCCGCGGCCTCAAGCGGGCGCTCACCAGCGCGCGCATCCTAGCCGCGCCGGCTGAGAAGGAGCCTGTGCTCGCCTACATCGCGGCAACAACGCGCGTCATCAGCGTCGTCTTGGTGGTGGAGCGATCGGAGGAAGGCAAAGCGCTGCCAATCCAGCGCCCCGTCTACTACCTCAGCGAGGTCCTCTCCGCCTCCAAGCAGAACTACCCCCACTACCAGAAGATGTGCTATGGCATATACTTCGCCGCCCAGAAGATCAAGCAGTACTTCCAGGAGCATGTCATCACCGTGGTCAGCACAGCGCCGCTGGGCGAAATCATGTGCGGCCGGGACGCCACCGGCCGGATAGCCAAGTGGACCATCGCCCTCGCCGACTACGAGATACGGTACAAGCCGCGCACCGCCATCAAATCACAAGCAATGGCCGACTTCCTCGTCGATTGGACTGAAACCCAGTTCTTGCCGCCTCCACCCGACTCCACACATTGGCGTATGCACTTCGACGGCTCGAAGATGCGAGCCGGCTTGGGAGCCGGCATCGTCTTGTCGTCCCCGAGAGGAGATCAGCTCAAGTACGCGCTCCAGATCCACTTCGCCGCCTCCAACAATGTGTCCGAGTACGAGGCCCTCGTACACGGCCTCCGGCTCGCCAAGGAAATCGGCATCCAGCGCATCATATGCTTCGGCGACTCCGACCTCGTGGTGCAGCAAGTCTCTAGCGAATGGGACGCCAGGGACGCCAACATGGCCAGCTATCGCTTCCTCATCCAGCAGCTCACCGGCTCCTTCGAGGGCTGTGAGTTCCATCACGTCCCCCGTGCGGACAACGAGGCGGCCGATACGCTGGCGAAGATCGGCTCCACCCGGCAGGCCATCCCAGCCGGCATCTCCCTCGAGCGGCTGCTCAAGCCTTCAATCAAGCCCTCCCCCGAATCGGAATCCATCTTCGTGCCGGCAAACGCAGCCGGCCCATCTTCATTTCCGGCTGTCCAGCCGGCACCATCGGCATCGACCCTTCCGCCGGCTCCACCGACTCCGGCTGCCCAGCCGGCAGCACCACCTCCGGCGAATGAGCCGGCCGCGCCCGCAGCGGCCGGCTCCGAAACCATGGCCGTCATGATGGCGATTGACGTCCTCTCCACTGCCTCAGTCCCGGGGGCTGCCGAGCCGGCCCCGGGGGCTGGCAAGCCGGACCCAGGGACTGGTCTTCCAGACCCGGGGGCTCCTGCCGCCCACAACGCCCCGCTCGTGCCCGAGCCGACTCCCGTCTCGGCTCCCTCATGGGCCCAGCCCATCCTGGCGTTCCTCCTACGCGGCGAGCTCCCCTCCGATGAGGCCACAGCAAGACAAATCTAGCGCCGAGCCCCGGCCTACAGCATCGTCAACCACGAGCTGGTTCATCGCAGTACCACCGGCGTTTTTCAACGCTGCGTCGAGCCGGAGAAAGGGCAAGAGATCCTTCTCGACATCCACCAGGGCGAGTGCGGTCACCACGCCGCCTCCAGGACCCTGGTGGCCAAGGCGTTCGGCCACGGCTTCTACTGGCCGATTGCTTTGGAGGCGGCCAAGCAGCTGGTCAACAAGTGCGAAGGCTGCCAGCGCTTCAGCACGTAGAGCCACCTGCCGGCTTCAGCCCTCCAAACCATCCCCCTCTCGTGGCCTTTTGCCGTCTGGGGGCTGTACATGGTAGGACCCTTCAAGACCGCACGAGGCGGCATGACACATCTGCTGGTAGCCGTCGACAAATTCACCAAGTGGATCGAGGCTAGGCCAATCAAGAAACTGGACGGCCCCACGGCCGTCCGGTTCATCGAAGACATCACGGTCCGCTACGGCGTCCCCCACAGCATCATCACCGACAACGGCACGAACTTCGCCAAGGGCGCGCTAGCGCGTTTCTGCCCCAAGCAGGGCATCCGGCTCGATCTGGCGTCCGTCGCCCACCCACAGTCAAACGGCCAGGTTGAGAGGGCAAACGGCCTGATCCTGGCCGGCATCAAGCCCCGGCTCGTGGCACCACTGGTCCGATCGGACGGCTGCTAGGTCGAAGAACTGTCGGCTGTCCTTTGGAGCCTCAGGACTACGCCCAACCGGTCGACCGGCTACACCCCGTTCTTTCTCGTGTATGGATCCGAGGCAATCATCCCCACCGATATCGAGTTTGATTCGCCTCGGGTTACCCTGTACATCGAGACTGACGCGAAGGAAGCAAGAGAAGACGGTGTCGACCTCCTCGAGGAGGCCCGCGAGCTGGCCCTGAGCCGGACGGCCATCTACCAGCAGAAGCTCCGGCACTACCAAAGTAAGCGGATCCGGCCACTCTCCTTCCGCGAAGGAGACTTGGTGCTCAGGCGGATCCAGCGAACTGCCGGCCAGCACAAGCTGTCCTCCCCATGGGAGGGCCCGTTCATCGTCAGCAGGGCACTGCACAACAACGCGTACTATCTAATAGACGCCCAGAAGCCGCAGAAGCGCAAGAGAGACGCCTCCGGCGAGGAAACGGAGCGCCCGTGGAACGAGGCGCTCCTCCGCCCGTTTTACTGCTAAGAACCAGTGTATGTATATATTCTCCCCTTTTGGGCTTATGAATGCATCGGGTGCCCCAAGCCTGCTCTTGGGACGCGCCCCTTTTCGTCTCTTTCAAAGACTTTCGCTCGCTGACTCCTGGGTCCGGCTCCCAGACCCGGGGGCTCGCCGGCTAGTCCTGCTCTCCTCCTCCGAAGCCGATCTAGTAATGTGATCTAAGAAGAGCCGTACGACCCCTCCCAGCCACAGACCAGCTCCCGGCTGTTCGGCTGACGGGCCCTCGAGGCGGCAAAGCTTAGCACACATGAAAAATCGATCGCAAAGGGGATTGCCGGCTAGGGCTAGCCGGAACACTTTCTTTTAGCCTCTGTCACTCACCTTACCCAAAAAACTCCCGTGGTTTCCAAACTCACGACCGGCTCCCTCGAGGCGGACGCCCCGTCCCAGCTACAGACCGGCTCCCGGCTGTCCTGCTGGCGGGACCGAAGCCAGGAGGGAAAAGGTTTTGAGCGAACAGAGCCAAAGGAGCAAAAAAGGGTAAGGCCGAGCCGGCATGCATAAAACAACATTTCAGCAACCAAAAATTTTATACAACTTAAAAAGGGCCCATGGCCACGAGTTCATTACATGCACACCCCCAGTGGGTGGAATGGCAGTCTAACTATGCAGAAAGATAAAAGCTCTAGATGGCGCCAGCACCGTCTTCTCCTCCAGCACCGCCCGCGGCGGCCGACGAAGAAGCCCCGTCCTTGTCCGCGGTGCGCTCTGCGTCGGCTCCCATCTCCAAGTCCGGAGCCGGCTCAGAGTCGGCATAGGCGTCGGAGCCGGATTCTTCCTCGTCCGTCTCGGCGGCGCTCCCCTCCGGGTCGTCCAGGGCAAGCGTGTACCGGTCCTCCGGGATCATCACGCCGTCCGCCCCGCGCTCCGGGACGTACTCGTCCCACGCGGCAAAAGACGCGAGGTCGCTCGCCCTCACGGATAGCGCGTCGGCCACCGCCTCCAACTCCGCGTCGATGCCGGCACGCTGGGCTGTGAGCAGACCCAGGTCCAGCTCGGGGTACCATGACCTCGCAATGCGAAGCGCCATGCCCACACCGGCGCGTGTTGCGGAGGCCCTCCTGGCGTTCACCCGCGCGGTCCCGAACTCCAGCCACCTCGACAGCCGGCTCATGGAGACCGGCTCCACCGCGCAGGGCCAAAGGGTGCGAACCAGCGCCGTGCCGGCCGCCTGGAGCCACTTCAGGGCTCGAACCACCTCTGACAGCCGCGCCCCGGCGGCGATCCCCACCTCGTCCAAGGTCCAGGGGCAAGCTGCCGAACGGCTTCCCCCTGCGCCCGCTGGTCCTCACGGTGGGCCTCCACGGCCGCCTACGCGGCCTCCAGCGTACCGGGGAAAAGCCCTAAGAAGATAAAAGAAGAAGACGCGGGATGAGCAAAGAGGCAAACAAAAAAACCCAGAAGCAACGCGCGGAAAGAGCAAGGTGTTGAGAGCTTACCGCGCAGCATCCGATCCACCTCGTGCCCTTGCTCCTGCAGCTCCACCTCCCTGGCCGACCACTCCTGACGCTGGCGCTCGTGCTCCTCCCGGGCCGCCTGCGCATCCTCGGCCGCCTTGGTCAGCGCGGCGCCCTTGGCCTCCAGCTCCTGGCGGAGGATTTTCTCCCGCTCCTCCGCCTCCCGACGAAGGGCCGCCTCGCGGTCCGCCAGCTCTTGGCGGTGGGCCGCCTCGCGCTCCTCCTTCTCCGCCTTCGCCTGTTCCGTCTCCTCGCAGAGCCGGCCGCACTTTGCGGTCAGGAGATCCCGCTGCTCCCCAAGCTGCACCACCTGGCGGCGGAGGCTGACCGTCTCGGCGTGGGTGGCTGCTCAGGACGAGGATGCGGCTGTCAAAAACCAAACGAAGAAAAGGATTCAGCCCGCCTCCGGGGCAGCCTGCCTGATTCCCGGGGGCTACACCCAGTGGGTGCGCTTGCGCGCCCCCACTGGAAGATCGCGAGGTTCCATACCTTGCAGGTCCGCGGACAGAGTGGCCAGCCGGCCCTCGGCCTCCCGGTAAAACCCCAGCAG
Organism: Elymus sibiricus; assembly: GCA_039707655.1. NCBI lineage: Eukaryota > Viridiplantae > Streptophyta > Magnoliopsida > Poales > Poaceae > Elymus > Elymus sibiricus. The sequence goes on along the minus strand of CM077669.1, from coordinate 85,591,429 downwards.
GGTGTTGTACGCGGCCACCCGGCGGTCATGCGCGGCCTGCGAATGACAAAGATACATTGCAGCATTAGGCTCGACCCGCCTGCGCCCCAGCCGGCTCGAGCCTCGGGGGCTACACCCAGTGGGTGCGCTAGCGCGCCCCCACTGGAAAAGAAAGAAAACGCTGAGGCAAGAGGAGAAGGAAAGAAGAGAACTTACCGCGACAGATTGCTCCAGGTGCACCAGCCGGTCGTTGGCGGCTCGAGCGTCCTGCGACGTCTGGGCGCGGCAGGCAGCGAACGCATCAACAACAGCGGCCACCGCCGCCCCAAGGGCGCTCGGCGGTTCGCCAAGGGCCGAGTGGCCGGCTGCGGCCCAGTTTTGCTGCGGCCGGCCCCCGTCTGCGGGCCCCCCTTTGCCGGAGACCACCATGGGACCTACCCCTCCCAGCGCCGTCATGCCGGGGGCCCCCGACGACGAGCCCGCGGCGGCCGTCTCTCCGGTCGTCACGACCGTCCCCTCCGGCGCTCCGCCCCGGCCGCTCCTGGTCGGCTCTCCTCCGGTGCGGGCACCTCCGGAGCCGGCGCCTCTGGGGCCGGCACATCCGGGGCCAGCGCATCCGGAGCCGGGATTTCGACTTCCGGGGGCTCCTCTGCCCCCGGCGGCACATCGCCCGCCCCCGGCTGGGCGGCGTCGCGATCCATCTCCTCCCTACCTCCAGCACCGACCGCGTCCGCGACCGCTACCGCGCGCGCATCTTCCGCGGCCTTCGCGTCCGCCTCCGCCCGCCGCTCGGGATCATGGTGGTCCTTCGACCTCCTCTCCCGGCCGCGGGGGAACGGCTCCCACGCTCCGCCAGCGGCCTCTCCGCTGGCTCCTCCCGGCGGCTGCAGTTTCTCCGCCGCCTTCTCCCAGGGGCGGCGCTCCTCAACGCGCCGCTCCTGCTCGGCCACCTCGAGGTCGAGCCACGCCTGGCGCTCCCTCTCCTCAGCGGTGTCCGGCGGCGCCGTCCTCGTGGCCTCGCCGCCAGGGGCCCTCCCCAGGGCGCGCGCCTCCCTGATCATGGCGGGATAAGGAACCGGGGGAAAAGAAAATAACTAAGGAAGAAGGGGAGATGGGTTTACCCGACGACGACGGGGACCGCCCTCCTCGTGGGTCCCGCCTGGGAGACCCGCTGTTTCTTCCCACCGCCTCCACGGCTACCGACGGCTGTGCAGTTGCCGCCCATTTGGGCGCCGGCTTGGCAACAGCCGGCCGCTTCCCCTTCTCGCCCGCGGCCGGGCCGCCCCGGCTGGACTCGTGGCCGGCTCTGCGCGGGCGCCTCCTCGGCGCCGTGACCTCGCCCTCCGAGGCCTCGGGTTCATCCGGATCCTCTGCAGCACGCGACTCCTCCGACTCAGCATCATCATCGGTCCAATCCCGTAGGTGCGTCGGGGGAGGGAACTCACCCGTCGAGTCGGCCTCCTCCGTCTCTGTTTCCGCCTCAGCGGCTTCAGACGCGCCAGCTCGCTCGGAGTCCGCCGGCTCTACGTCATCGACGTCCTCGACCTCCTCAGGGTCCGACTCCACCAAGTCGGCGGCCGGCTCCCCGTGGTTCTGCAACTGCGGGAAAACCTGCGAGCAGGCAAAGCGCCACATCGTCAGGCCAAAGGGGGGGGGCGCCGCCTCTAGAAAGGAAGGAGAGGGGGAGGCGGCTAGTCACTTACCCGCGGCGCCGGACGGCTCCGGCTGTACGGGGTTTTCCCCCATTGCCACCCCTCTTCCTTCAGGTTCGCCTGCAAGATGGCGTTCACCCTCCTCGCCATGTGGATCGGCTTTAGCTCCTTGGTGGAGAGCCGGCAGGGGTCGTGCCGCCCTCCCATCTGGCAGATCAGGTGCGGCCGGCTCTGCAGCGGCTGCACCCGTCGCGCCACCATCGCGGCCAACAGGTCGGTGGCCTTCAGCCCCTCCGTCCCGGTCATCACCAACAGGCGCTCGCAGAGCCGGTCCACCGTCTCGTGCGCCTGGGGAGGAGCCGCCCGCCAGTTCAGCATCGCCGCCGGCGGCTGGTTGACGAAGTCTGGGAGGTTGATGTAATCCTCCTCCGGTCTCACGTTCTTCACGTAGAAGAACCCCCGCTGCCAATTCTTCACCGACTCCTGCAGCGGGAGTTTCGGGAAGCCGGCTCCCTTGCGGATATGGATCAGGGCGCCCCCGCAGGCGGTCATGACTTTCTGTTGCGTCGCCGGGTCCACCACCGTCTGCCGCTTGAGAAAGAAGAGCCGGAACCAGAGGTCGAGCCTCGGCTCCACCCCCAAGAACCCCTCGCAGAGGGTGATGAATGACGCCAACTGCAAGACGGCATTTGGGGCGAGGTGGTGCGGCTGCAAGCCGAACTGCGTCAAGAATCGGCGGAAGAAGGTACTCGCCGGCAGCCCGAGCCCGCGGAGGAAATGCTCGGCGAAGACGACCACCTCGCCCTCCCGCGGGGCCGGGGACTTCTCCGGTCCGGCGATGCACGCCTCCAGGTGCGCCTCCGATAGAAGCTTGCGGCGGTAGCGGAGATGCTCGATGAACTGCTCCTCCACGACGCTGCCGTCCCAGGCGCCCTTGCTCGCCATGGCTTCTAGGAAGGGCTTGCGGTCGCGGCGGCGGGCGCGGTTGCTCGGCCGCGGTGCGGGCCAGCGGCGGCGCCGAGCGGCGGCACGACGCTCCCGTGGGCCTTACCCTTCTTCTCTCTCTCAAAGCGGGAGGAGGAGGGCGACGAAGACGATGCGACTGGGGCGGGAGGGGTGAATGTGCCGCTCTGCCCCTCTCCCTTCTCCATTTAAACCCCGCGCGGCCGAACGTGGGGGGCGGATTCATTGCGCACGACCCCCACGCTTCCCGACGCGTGCGGGACGGAAGTTATGACGCTCGGGAATGCCAACCGGCGGCCCGAGCCGCAAAGGATCCATGCGCGCGGGCCGAGGCCGTGGCCGTGGCGGGCCCCGCCCATCGCCCGGCCTCGTTCGTCGCGCGGCCTGTCAGGACACAGCCCATTGCGTCTTCCACGTGGCGCGGCCTCTTCGCCAGACGAGGCGCTCGAGGCGGCGCGTGAAGCATCGGCCGGGTGCGAAGCCGGTCGCCGCTTGCCCGCCTCGACTGGCCTCCGAGGCATGATGCGGCATAAAGACGATGTTCAAGCCGGCGAGGACCACCACGATTCGTCGGCGGGCCTCCCCTGCTTCGGGGACTACTGTCGGGGGGATAACCCCGGGGTAGCCTCAAGCGACCCACTACTCCAACTTTCTGAAGCGACTGGAGGGCGAGCCGACTCCCCCTACAGCCCGGCTACGTCCTGCCGGCTACGCCCTGTCGGCTACGCTATGCTGGCCGGCTGGGGGCGGAGGCTTCTGCCGCCCCGGCCTGCCGCCCATTGGATGCCGCGGTCAGGTATGCGTGGCTACAGCGGCCTCCATCCCATCGGGGGTCGGCACCCGTGCGGCCACAGTGGAGGTGGCAGTGCCTCTGACTCTGGCCGACTGCGACAGGACTCCCAATAGTGCCGGCACGCCTCCAACCACTCCATTACCTGCCCCGGCATGGCTACAGTGCGGCCGGCCGTACCGCTGACCTCGGCCGGCTGCCACAAGACAACACCCCGAAGGACGACCCGTGCCGGGACATGACCCCCGCGGGGGCCCACCGTGCGGGCCCCGCCGGCTCCCGACGGGACCCTGCAGCCGGCGGGCCCTACCAGCGACGGGACCCCTCAGCCGGGGGCCCCACGGCCGGCTAGTGGGGCTGCCGGCTGGGGCCCCCCTGAGATCTCTTATTTATATTGTAATCCGGGGGGTTGGCCTATAAAACCCCCCGGACCTCCCCCATGCAACGGGGATGACTCTCTCTCCACGCACCACGCTCACGTAGAGAGGCAGCAGAGGCGGTCTAGCCCCTTCTTCCTTCTCTAGACACACAGCTCCAGGAGCACCCTTGTAACCTCACCATTGTCTCAACTAGACCGAGCAGGACTAGGGGTGTTACCTCCCACGGAGGGCCCCAAACCTGGGTACATCGTGTGTCCGCCACCGCTTGTGCCTAACCCCGCTCCCGGAGCCCGTCGGCGTCCTTCGGCCCCAACCACTCTCGATAAGCCTACCCATGGCATCTGCCGTGACAAAACGACGACATCTATCCTTGCATATAACTGACAATGAAATCTTTGTTCGCAGGGCCCAGTCTCAGAAGAGGAAATTGAACGGGTCATCTTCCCGTCCGGATGTCTCAGAGCCGGAGGACCCGAGACTTGGTACTTCTGAGATTCCAGTGGAGCCCTCCGAGGCTGACCAAGGCACCCACGATGAAACTGCCCAGCTTACTGAGCCGGCGGATGCCGATATTATGATTCCTGAGGCCAATCTGGAGACGGATCCTAAACCGCCCAGCCCCCTGCCGACAACTCAAGACGTGACTGCTCAAGAAGAAGAGGTCACTATCACCGGCTCAGCCTATACCGCTCCGGCCCCTTCCAACGTGCTATCCAAGCACATCAGCAAGGATGAGGCGCCTTCACTTGAGAAGGAGAAGGCTAAGCTTGATCTGCCCAACTTGGAGAAGCTGACTGCTGATGAATTGCATTCGGGTTATCTGAGCCGCCTTGCCGCGAGCCGGGACATGGAGGCCAACCTAGTTGGTATGATGAAGAGGAAATATGAGGTACTCCACTGTTCTACTCTCCGTATATCCTTATGTAGACCCCAAGAGCCGGCTTATTTTCTCGAAGATAATCCGGGTCTTCAGTAATATGTAGACTTCGATAGACCAACGTGTAGCCCCCAAGGGCCGGGTCATTATACCAATAATGAGCCGGCACTTATTGCCTTGATAAATGCAAAAATGCCAAGTGTAGCCCCCAAGGGCCGGGTCATTATGTAAATAATGAGCCGGAACTTTTGTAGATCTGATCCCATTGACTTGTAGAGCAATGTGTAGCCCCCAAGGGCCGGGTTATCTTTATGAAGATGATCCGGGTCTTGTTTGTATTTGGATAAATTTGAAAGAACTGATACACATTAGCCCCCAAGTGTCAAGTATATTGCTTGCAATCTGCTTGAGACTTGTAACAACCCTCTGCAGTACCTCCAAGTACTATTATAAGCCGGACTGGCGGCTTAAAATTGATGATCTTGCTGTTTGACAACTGGTCGTGTATAGGAATCTTTAAATGCGGCCGAGTCTAGCTTGACCGACCTTAGGAAGAGCCTGGCATTGCAACAAGACGCCCGAGCTGAAGCTGACACAAAGTGGCGGCTCTCCTCGACAGAACTGGAGAAGATCAAGGCAGATTTTGAAGCATACAAGCAAACTGCTGAAGCCAACCAAGCCGCCCTGACCAAACGTGCAGAAGATGCCGAGGGCCGTCTTAAGCCTGCCATTGAAGAGCTGACCAGTCTGAAGCGCCATATATCCCGGATGAATGAAGCTGTCTTTGGTAAGCATTGCTGACTATGTTATGAGTACTCCTTTTCAAATATTCTTTATAGAAACTCGCCTGGCGACTTACAAATTTGATCTATTTGCAGGCCAACGAACTCGCCAGCTTCCAGACGACAGCTTGTTGAAGCTGAAGGCTTTATACGCCTTCACGGAACAGCTATATGCCGGAAGCCTTTTCACCATCAGGGTTATTTTTGGCGAAAAAGGGGTCCCAAAGCTGATCAAGGATGTGTTGAAGTGCCTGTCCACCGTCCCCAAGCATTTTGAAGAGATGAAGAAATCAGCCGCCCGCAAGGGCGCAATATCTGCTTTAAGCCGGGCTTTGGCATATGCGCCTAAGCTTAACCCGGAGGAGATGACGGGAGGCTTCCCGCAGCTGAAGGCCGTCGGGTCAGAATTTACCCAAGATGACTACGCTCGTTGTTTCAGAGCATCTCGAGTATTGGCCAGCCAGTTAGCTGCAGAAGCTGATCTGAAGACATACCAGGCGGCTTATGACGACAACAACGCACGAGTCCGGGCGCCCACATTTGAGCTGAAAAATCTGATTCCTCAACGTCATAAGCACATCTTTGCCCCTGACGTTGACCCGTCTCCAATCTTGCATGACGAAGCTGAATTTGAAGCTTTACTCAATTGCAACTGGGATGTGGACAACCTTCAGATCCAGGAAAACGAAGACCCGGCGTGGGATGACCCGTCGACAAGCTAGGCGAGGAACTGGTCTCCAATGAAGTTAACCCGGGCGATGCTAAGCCGCCGGGTTATAACTTTTGCAAAAACTTGAGTTACACATTTTGGGCCCTCTAGAGCCTTGTAATAGCCATAGGGAAAACTTGATTGCCTGTGTCGTGCCTTCGTGCACGTTTTGAGCTTCAACTCATATGCCGGCGGTTCAAAATTGTTCGAGTGTGAATGTCTTGACATAACTATATGCCTTAGTATTAACTCATCGAATCTCATTGGCGGGTTATACTTCATGAGCAATACTAAGCCGGGAGTACCCAGAAACTTAGGATCTTATCATGAAAAACTCCTGCAAAATAACAAGCAGAAAATACATGTATAGCTTGTAGTATAATTTAGGCGGCTTTGATGGCACAGCCCAAAGAGATCAATTCTTATGTTTTTAGAAAAAACGCAAATTTTGTGCTTGCAAGAAGCTAGGCATGATGGCCTAAAATCCCATAAGCCGGCTCTCATGTGACATAAATCCGTCGTTTTAACCTTAACCAGTTCAGGGTCTTAAAAAGATTGACTGTTAAGAGTACGAACGGGCCACATAGCAGAGAGACTACGACAAATAGGCCAGTTTATCCTCGCTCTCTGTAAGCCGGCTCTCACGTGACATAAGCCGCTGGTTTAACTTTGACAAGTTCAGGGTCTTAAAAAAGATTGACTGTCAAACATTCGGCGGGTCACCTGGCGGAGTAGCAAGTTGCAAACAGGCAGGTTTAACTCAAATATGGCATATAAAGCCGGTCAAGAGGGTATGAAAGCTAAACCCAGTGGGTTGGAAGCCCCCAAGTGACCTTACGAAGAATCAACTCTTTGCACAAAACTTGGTGCGGGAAAATGGTAGAGGCCCCGAATTATAGGGATGTCGGCTTTCTTATATTATAAAAAGTGGTATATACAATGACAGAAGTATGTACATTGATGAGAGCCGGTGGCTCAAGTGTAGTATGTCCGAAGATGAGCAATGTTCCACGGCCTGGCAGTTTCCTCCCCAGAGGTGCGTGACTTGTCGCTCTCCCGTATATCAATAAGATAATAGGAACCATTGTTGAGATTTCTGCTGATCACAAAAGCTCCTTCCCAGGGAGGTGACAACTTATGCATATCTGACTGGTCTTGAATCAGCCGGAGCACTAAGTCGCCTTCTTGGAACGTCCGGGTCTTGACTCTGCGGCTATGATAGCGACGCAGATCCTGCTGGTAAATCGCCGACCATGCTGCCGCAAGATCCCGTTCTTCATCCAAGGCATCCAAAGCGTCCTGATGCGCCGTCTCATTATCAGTTTCAACGTAAGCCGCCACCCTAGGCGAGTCATGACGGATATCACTGGGGAGAACAGCTTCTACGCCATAAACCATGAACAAAGGCGTGTAGCCTGTTGACCTGTTGGGGATGGTTCTGATGCTCCAAAGAACTGAAGGTAATTCCTCCACCCAACAACCCGGCGTTCGCTCCAAAGGAACCATAAGCCGGGGTTTTATCCCTCTCAAAATTTCCTGGTTAGCACGCTCTGCTTGGCCATTAGATTGTGGGTGAGCCACGGATGAAACATCAAGGCGGATGTGTTCACTGTCACAAAACTCTTTCATAGCCCCCTTGGACATATTTGTACCATTGTCAGTAATGATACTATGAGGATAACCAAACCGAAAAATCAGCTTTTTGACGAACTGAACTGTTGTTGCTGCGTCACACCTACTGACCGGCTCTGCCTCAACCCACTTAGTAAACTTATCAACCGCCACCAAGAGGTGGGTCTTCTTGTCTTTAGACCTCTTAAACGGTCCAACCATATCAAGCCCCCAGACCGCAAATGGACAGGTGATTGGAATCATCCGTAACTCTCGAGCCGGCACATGGGCACGTCGTCCAAATTTCTGACACCCATCACATTTACTGACCTAGTCTTCTGCATCTGCATGAGCTGTTAACCAGTAAAAACCGTGCCAAAAAGCTTTAGCCACCAAAGATTTTGACCCGGCGTGATGACCACAATCGCCGGCATGTATCTCTTGCAAGATTTCAAGCCCTCCTCAGGAGAGACACAACGCTGAAAAACGCCAGTCACGCTGCACCTGTGCAACTCGCCATTGACAATAGTCATAGACTTAGACCGCCTCATAATCTGCTGCGCCAGGGTCTCGTCTTGGGGTAACTCGCCGCGAGTCAGATACGCCAGATAAGGCAGCGTTCAATCAGGGATAGCGTGGAGAGCCGCCACCAATTGTCCTTCCGGGTCAGGTATAGCAAGATCCTCCTCAGAAGGTAACTTAACCGACGGGTGTTGCAATACATCCAGAAACACATTAGGTGGCACCGGTTTATGCTGAGACCCTAGTCTTGATAACGCGTCAGCTGCCTCATTCTTCTGATGATCAATATGATCCACCTGATAGCCCTTAAAGTGACCAGCGATGACATCAATCGCGTGGCGATAAGCCGCCATGCGAGGGTCCTTAGAATCCCACGTGCCCGAGACTTGCTGTGCCACAAGGTCTGAGTCGCCGAGACATCTGACCCGGCTCAAATTCATCTCCTTGGCCACAAGGAGCCCATGAAGCAAGGCTTCATATTCAGCTGCATTGTTAGTACAAGGAAACATTAGCCTTAATACATAACAAAATTTGTCACCTCGTGGGGAAGTTGAAACAACTCCAGCCCCCGAGCCTTACAATTGTCTGGATCCATCAAAATGAATCGTCCAATATGTGTTGTCCGGCTTCTCCTCGGGTGCTTGACATTCTCTCCAATCATTGATAAAATCCACCAGGGCTTGAGATTTAACAGCCGTCCGAGGTACATACTTCAGATTAAGAGGCCCAAGCTCAATTGCCCACTTAGCAATCCTGCCGGTGGCTTCTCTATTTTGAATGATATCTCCCAAAGGGGCAGAGCTGACCACCGTGATTGGATGCCCAAGGAAATAATGCTTCAGCTTGCGATTCACCATGAACACTCCAAACACCAGCTTTTTCCAATGCGGGTATCGTTGCTTGGATTCTGTCAAAACCTCGCTGACATAGTAAACCGGCCTTTGGACTGGATACTCTTTGCCTGCCTCCTTGTGCTCCACAATGACTGCAGCACAGACGGCTTTATTATTAGCCGCCACGTACAGGAGCAAAGGCTCTTTTTCCACCGGAGCAGCCAAGACGGGCGGCTCAACCAACTGCTTTTTGAGCGCCTCAAACGCGTCATTGGCAGCATGATACGTCTCCAACGTATCTATAAGTTTTGATTGTTCCATGCTATTATATTATCTGTTTTGGACGTTTTATATGCATTAATATGCTATTTTATATTTTTTTGGGACTAACCTATTAATCTAGAGCCTACTGCCAGTTTCTGTTTTTTCCTTGTTTTTGAGTATTGCAGATAAGGAATATTAAACGGAGTCCAAACAGAATAAAATCTTCGGAATGATTTTTCTTGGACCAGAAGAAACCTGCCAGACTTGGAGATGAAGGCAGGAGACCTACCGTGGAGTCACAAGCCACCAGGGCGCGCCCAAGGGGGGGGCGCCCCCCTGGCTTGTGGCCCCCCAGCAGCTCTCCTAACCCTATTCTTCGGCCTATAAATTCCCAAATATTCCCTGGACACCAAAAAGAGCCACGAAAATATTTTTCCGCCGCCGGAAGCCTCTGTTCCCGTGAGATCCAATCTTGGAGCCTTTTCCGGTAATCTACCGGAGGTGGATTCGATCACGGAGGGCATCTACATCAACTCCATTGCCCCTCCGATGCTGCGTGAGTAGTTTACCACAAACCTTCGGGTCCATAGCTAGTAGCTAGATGGCTTCGTCTCTCTCTTTGTTCTTCAATACCATGTTCTTCATGATTTTCATGGAGATCTATCCGATGTAATACTCTTTTGCGGTGTGTTTGTCGAGATCCGATGAATTGTGGGTTTATGATCAGCTTATCTATGAATATTATTTGAATCTTCTCTGAATTCTTATATGCATGATTTCATATATTTGCAAGTCTCTTCAAGTTATTGGTTTGGTTTGGCCAACTAGATTGGTAATTCTTGCAATGGGAGAAGTGCTTAGTTTTGGGTTCAATCTTGCGGTGTCCTCACCCAGTGACAAAGTAGGGGTAGCGAGGCACGTATTTGTATTGTTGCCATCGAGGATAAAAAGATGGGGTTTTCATCATATTGCTTGAGTTTATCCCTCTACATCATGTCATCTTACCTAATGCGTTACTCTGTTCTTCATGAACTTAATACTCCCGATGCAGGCAGGCGTCGGTCGATGTGTTGAGTAATAGTAGTAGATGCAGAATCATTTCGGTCTACTTGACACGGACGTGATGCCTATATGCATAATAATTGCCTTGGATATCTTCATAATTATTCGCTTTTCTATCAATTGCTCGACAGTAATTTGTTCACCCACCGTATTATTTTCCTTCATGAGAGAAGCCTCTAGTGAAACCTATGGCCCCCGGGTCTATTTTCCATATTATATTTTCAGATCTATAAACCAAATATACCAAAAATAACTCGCTGCATTCTTTTTACTTTTGTTTTACTTTTCGTTTTAGCCATCTTTTATATCTATCTCTATCAGATCTCATCCTTGCAAATAACCGTGAAGGGATTGACAACCCCTTTTAGCGTTGGGTGCAAGAGTTTGATTGTTTGTGTAGGTGCGAAGATTGGGGACTTGCTTGTATCTCCTACTGGATTGATACCTTGGTTCTCAACAACTGAGGGAAATACTTATCTACTTTGTTGCATCACCCTTTCCTCTTCAAGGGAAAACCAACGCAAGCTCAAGAAGTAGCATGAAGGATTTCTGGCGCCGTTGCCGGGGAGATCTACATCAAGCCTACCAAGTACCCATCACAAACTCATCTCTTGCATTTACTTTATTTGCCATTTTCCTCTCGTCTTCCTCTCCCCCACTTCTAAAACTATTTTCAGAAAAAACCAAAAAGATTTGCCTTTTTATTTTCCCTTCTTCCGCTCGTCTTTTCGTTTGCTTTTTGTTTGCTTGTGTGCTAGATTGCTTGCTTTGTCACGATGACTCAAGAGGATACCAAGTTGTGTGACTTCTCCAATACTAATAATAATGATTTTATTAGTACTCCGATTGCTCCCGCCACTAGTGCGGAATCTTATGAAATTAATGGCGCTTTGCTTAATCTTGTTATGAAAGAACAATTTTCCGGCCTTCCTAGTGAAGATGCCGCATCCCATCTAAATACTTTCGTTGAGTTGTGTGATATGCAAAAGAAGAAAGATGTGGATAATGATATTGTTAAATTGAAGCTATTTCCGTTCTCACTACGAGATCGTGCTAAAACTTGGTTTTCATCTTTGCCTAAAAATAGTATTGATTCATGGAATAAGTGTAAAGATGCCTTTATTTCCAAGTACTTTCCGCCCGCTAAGATCATCTCCCTTGGGAACGATATAATGAATTTTAAGCAACTTGATCATGAGCATGTTGCACAATCTTGGGAGAGGATGAAACTTATGATTAGAAATTGCCCCGCGCATGGTTTGAGTTTATGGATGATTATACAAATTTTTATGTGGGATTGAATTATGCATCTAGAAATCTCTTAGATTCCGCCGCGGGTGGTACTTTTATGGAAATCACATTAGGAGAAGCTACTAAACTCCTAGATAATATTATGGAAAATTTCTCTCAATGGCATACCGAAAGATCTCCTACTAGTAAAAAAGTGCACGCTATTGAAGAGATAAATACTTTGAGTGAAAAGATGGATGAATTGATGAAATTGTTTGCTAGTAAGAGTGCTCCTATTGATACTAATGATATGCCTTTGTCTTCTTTGATTGGAAATAATAATGAATCTATGGATGTGAATTTTGTTGGTAGGAACAATTTTGGTAATAACGCTTATAGAGGTAATTTCAATCCTAGGCCGTTTCCTAGTAATTCCTCTAATAATTATGGTAATTCCTACAACAATTCTTATGGAAGTTATAATAAGATGCCCTCTGATCTTGATAATAATATTAAAGAATTTATTAGTTCGCAAAAGGGTTTTAATGCTATGATTGAAGAAAAATTGCTCAAGATTGATGATTTGGCTAGGAACGTTGATAGAATTTCTCTTGAGATTGATTCTTTGAAAATTAGATCTATTCCACCCAAGCATGATATTAATGAGTCTTTAAAAGCTATGAGAATTTCTATTGATGAGTGTAAGGAAAGAACCTCTAGAATGCGTGCTAAGCGTGAATGGCTTGAAAAAGTGTGTTCTCGTGATAATATTGATGAAGATCTTAAAGTGATTGATGTGACTCCTATTGAATCTTTGTTTTCTAATGTAAATCTTGATAAAGATGGGACTGGAGATAAGTCAACTTTAGTTAAAAGGCGTCCCAATGATTCGGAGTTTATAGATCTTAATGCTAAGATTGATAAAAGTGGGATTGAAGAGGTCAAAACTTTAAATAGCAATGAACCCACTCTTTTGGATATCAAGGACTTTAATTATGATAGTTGTTCTTTGATTGATTGTATTTCCTTGTTGCAATCCATGTTGAATTCTCCGCATGCTTATAATCAAAATAAAGCTTTTACTAAACATATCGTGGATGCTATGATGAAATCTTTTGAAGAAAAACTTGAGTTGGAAGTTTCTATACCTAGAAAGCTTTATGATGAGTGGGAACCTACTATTAAGATTAAAATTAAAGATTATGAGTGCCATGCTTTGTGTGATTTGGGTGCTAGCGTTTCCACGATTCCGAAAACTTTATGTGATGTGCTAGGTTTCCATGAATTTGATGATTGCTCTTTAAATTTGCATCTAGCGGATTCCACCATTAAGAAACCTATGGGAAGGATTAATGATGTTCTTATTGTTTCAAATAGGAATTATGTGCCCGTAGATTTCATTGTTCTTGATATAGATTGCAATCCTACATGTCCTATTATTCTTGGTAGACCTTTCCTTAGAACGATTGGTGCAATTATTGATATGAAAGAAGGAAATATTAGATTCCAATTTCCATTAAGGAAAGGCATGGAACACTTTCCTAGAAAGAGAATAAAATTACCTTATGAATCTATTATGAGAGCTACTTATGGATTGCATACCAAAGATGACAATACCTAGATCTATTGCATACCCAATTTTATTTTTATGCTTTTGTTTTTGCTTCTGTTTTTGAGTGTTTCAAACATTATTACCTCTGTAGTAATTGTGTTTTCTTTTTTTAATTAGTGTTTGAGCCAAGTAAGACCTTTGGGATGGTCTACGGTGATTGTGATTTGATTTTTCTGAAAAACAGAAACTTTTGCTCTCAGTCCAGGAATTTTGTAAATTCACTGGTACGTGCTTTAGATCTGAAATTTTTACAAACGATTGATATACAAATTTCCCTGATTGTCCTAATTTTTCAGAATTTTTGGAGTTACATAAGTATTCAAAGTCTATAGATTGCTACATACTGTTCTGTTTTAAACAGATTCTGTTTTCTTTGTGTTGTTTGCTTATTTTGATGTATCTATGGGTTGTATCGGGGGGTATGAACCATGGAGAAGTTGGAATACAGTAGATATTACACCAATATAAATAAAGAATGAGTTCACAACAGTACCTAAAGTGGTGATTTATTTTTCTTATACTAACGGATCTCACGAGTTTTCTGTTGAGTTTTGTGTTGTGAAGTTTTCAAGTTTTGGGTAAAGATTTGATGGACTATGGAATAAAGAGTGGCAAGAGCCTAAGCTTGGGGATGACCAAGGCACCCCAAGCCATATTCAAGGATACCAAAGAGCCTAAGCTTGGGGATGCCCCGGAAGGCATCCCCTCTTTCGTCTTCAATCCATCGGTAAATTTACTTGAGGCTATATTTTTATTCACCACATGATATGTGTTTTGCTTGGAGCGTCTTGTATGATATGAGTCTTTGCTTTTTAGTTTGCCACAATCATCCTTGATGCACACATATTTTTGAGGGGACATGCGTTAATCGTGAATTTATTAGAATACTCTATGTGCTTCACTTATATCTTTTGAGCTAGGCAATGTTGCTCTAGTACTTCACTTATATTTTTTTTAGAGCACGGTGGTGTTTTATTTTATAGAAATAATTGAACTCTCGTACCTCACTTATATTATTTTGAGAGTCTTTAAACAGCATGGTAATTGGTTTAGGTTATGAATTTAGTCCTAATATAATGGGCATCCAAGAGGCATATAATAAAAACTTTCATATAAAGTGCATTGGATACTATGAGAAGTTTGATTCCTTGCATATAGTTTTGAGATATAAAGATGGTAATATGAGAGTCATGCTAGTGAGTAATTGTGAATTGGAATAAATACTTGTGCTAAAGTTTGTGATTCCCGTAGCATGCACGTATGGTGAACCGTTATGTAACGAAGTCGGAGCATGATTTGTTTGATGATTGTCAACCTTTGTGTGAGGGTCGGGAGCGCGCGATGGTTAACTCCTACCAACCTCTCCCCTAGGAGCATGCGTCTAATACTTTGCTTCGATAACTAATAGACTTTTGCAATAAGTATGTGAGTTCTTTATGACTAATGTTGAGTCCATGGATTATACGCACTCTCACCCTTCCACCGTTGCTAGCCTCTCTAGTACCGCGCAACTTTCGCCGGTGCATCAAACCCACCTTCCTCAAAACAGCCACCATACACTTTCCTCAAAACAGCCACCATACCTACCTATTATGGCATTTCCATAGCCATTCCGAGATATATTGCCATGCAACTTCCACCGTTCCGTTTTTTCATGACACGCACCATCATTTTCATATTGCTTTGCATGATCGTAAGATAGCTAGCATGATGTTTTCATGGCTTGTCCATTTTTTGATGTCATTTGCTAGGCTAGATCGTTGCACATCCCGGTACACCACCGGAAGCATTCATATAGAGTCATATTTTGTTCTAGGTATCGAGTTGTAAGTAAATAAAAGTGTGATGATCTTCATTATTAGAGCATTGTCCCGTGAGAGAAAAGGATGATGGAAGCTATGATTCCCTCACAAGTTGGGATGAGTCTCCGGACTTTACAAATAATAAAAGAGGCCAGCGAAGCCCAAATATAAAAAAAAAAGAGGCCAAAGATGCCCACCAAAATAAAAAAATAAAAAAATGAGAGAAAGAGAGAAGGGACAATGCTACTATCTTTTTCCACACTTGTGCTTCAAAGTAGCACCATGATCTTCATGATAGAGAGTCTCCTATTTTTTCACTTTCATATAACTAGTGGAATTTTTCATCATTATGCACAACCACTTAGTTTCTTTTTGAGCTTTCATACACTTATAGCTCTAGTGCATCCGTTGCATGGCAATCCCTACTCACTCACATTGATATCTATTGATGGGCATCTCCATAGCCCGATGATACGCCTAGTTGATGTGAGACTATCTTCTCCTTTTTCCTCGCAACCTCCGCCATATTCTATTCCACCTATAGTGCTATATCCATGGCTCACGCTCATGTATTGCGTGAGAGTTGAAAAGGTTTGAGAACATAAAAAGTGTGAAACAATTGCTTGACTTGTCATCGGGGTTGTGCATGATTTACATACTTTGTGTGGGGAAGATGGAGCATAGCCAGACCATATGATTTTGTAGGGATAACTTTCTAAGGCCATGTTATTTCGAAAGGACGCAATTGCCTTGTTAGTATGCTTGAAGTATTACTGTTTTTATGTCAATATTAAACTTTTGTTTTGAATCTTACGGATCTGAATATTCATGCCACAATAAAGAATATTACATGGATAAATATGATAGGTAGCATTCCACATCAAAAATTCTGTTTTTATCATTTACCTACTCGAGGACGAGCAGGAATTAAGCTTGGGGTTGCTTGATACGTCTCCAACGTATCTATAATTTTTGATTGTCCCATGCTATTATATTATCTGTTTTGGATGTTTTATATGCATTAATATGCTATTTTATATTATTTTTGGGACTAACCTATTAATCTAGAGCCTAGTGCCAGTTTCTGTTTTTTCCTTGTTTTTGAGTATTGCAGATAAGGAATATTAAACGGAGTCCAAATGGAATAAAATCTTCGGAATGATTTTTCTTGGACCAGAAGAAACCTGCCAGACTTGGAGATGAAGGCAGGAGACCTGCCGTGGAGTCACAAGCCACCAGGGCGCGCTCTAGGGGGGGGGGGCGCCCCCTGGCTTGTGGCCCCCCAGCAGCTCTCCTAACCCTATTCTTCGGCCTATAAATTCCCAATATTCCCTGGATACCAAAAAGAGCCACGAAAATACTTTTCCGCCGCCGGAAGCCTCTGTTCCCGTGAGATCCAATCTTGGAGCCTTTTCCGGTAATCTGCCGGAGGGGGATTCGATCACGGAGGGCATCTACATCAACTCCATTGCCCCTCCGATGATGCGTGAGTAGTTTACCACAGACCTTCGGGTCCATAGCTAGTAGCTAGATGGCTTCTTATCTCTCTTTGCTCTTCAATACCATGTTCTTCATGATCTTCATGGAGATCTATCCGATGTAATACTCTTTTGCGGTGTGTTTGTCGAGATCCGATGAATTGTGGGTTTATGATCAGCTTATCAATGAATATTATTTGAATCTTCTCTGAATTCTTATATGCATGATTTCATATCTTTGCAAGTCTCTTCGAGTTATTGGTTTGGTTTGGCCAACTAGATTGGTAATTCTTGCAATGGGTGAAGTGCTTAGTTTTGGGTTCAATCTTGCGGTGTCCTCACCTAGTGACACAGTAGGGGTAGCGAGGCACGTATTTGTATTGTTGCCATCGAGGATAAAAAGATGGGGTTTTCATCATATTGCTTGAGTTTATCCCTCTACATCATGTCATCTTACCTAATGCGTTACTCTGTTCTTCATGAACTTAATACTCTAGATGCAGGCAGGAGTCGGTCGATGTGTGGAGTAATAGTAGTAGATGCAGAATCGTTTCGGTCTAGTTGACACGGACGTGATGCCTATATGCATAATCATTGCCTTGGATATCTTCATAATTATTCGCTTTTCTATCAATTGCTCGACAGTAATTTGTTCATCCACCGTATTATTTTCCTTCATGAGAGAAGCCTCTAGTGAAACCTATGGCCCCCGGGTCTATTTTCCATATTATATTTTCAGATCTATAAACCAAAAATACCAAAAATATCTCGCTGCATTCTTTTTACTTTTGTTTTACTTTTCGTTTTAGCAATCTTTTATATCTATCTCTATCAGATCTCATCCTTGCAAATAACCGTGAAGGGATTGACAACCCCTTTTAGCGTTGGGTGCAAGAGTTTGATTGTTTGTGTAGGTGCGAAGATTGGGGACTTGCTTGTATCTCCTACTGGATTGATACCTTGGTTCTCAACAACTGAGGGAAATACTTATCTACTTTGCTGCATCACCCTTTCCTCTTCAAGGGAAAACCAACGCAAGCTCAAGAAGTAGCACAGCGTCACTCCAGACAAAGTCATCTGTCTTCTTCATCATTTGATACAAAGGAATAGCTTTCTCACCCAGGCGGCTTATGAACCGGCTTAAAGCGGCAATACGACCCGCCAAGCGCTGGACATCATTAATGCATGCCGGCTTAGACAAAGAGGTTATGGCCTTTATTTTATCCGGGTTAGCCTCAATGCCCCACTCTGAGACTAAAAATCCCAGGAGCTTGCCTGCAGGCACACCAAACACACACTTAGCCGGGTTAAGCATCATCTTGTAAACCCCCAGGTTATCAAAAGTTTCCTTCAAATCATCCAACAGAGTCTCCTTCTTCCTTGATTTGACCACAATATCATCCACGTAAGCATGAACATTGCGCCCAATTTGACTATGAAGACAGTTCTGCACACAGCGTTGATAAGTCGCCTGCGCGCTTTTGAGTCCAAAAGGCATAGACATGTAGCAGAAAGCTCCAAAAGGCGTGATGAAAGACGTCTTCTCTTGGTCTTTGACTGCCATCTTGATTTGATGATAACCCGAATAAGCATCCAGGAAACATAAACTCTCACAACCCATCGTTGCATCAACGATCTGGTCGATACGGGGGAGAGCAAATGGATCAACCGGACACGCCTTGTTGAGATCTGTGTAATCTACGCACATACGCCACGTGCCGTTCTTCTTAAGTACAAGCACGGGGTTAGCCAACCACTCTGGGTGAAAAACTTCCACGATAAACCCTGCTGCTAAGAGCCGGGCTACCTCTTCTCCGATAGCCTTACGCCGCTCTTCATTGAAACGACGGAGGAATTGCTTGACTGGCTTAAACTTAGGATCCACATTAAGGTGGTGCTCAGCGAACTCTCTCGGTACACTCGGCATGTCAGACGGATTCCATGCAAAGATGTCCCGATTCTCACGAATGAATTCGATGAGCGCGCTTTCCTATTTGGGATACTTATTGGCCCCTATAGTTAACTATTGTGATGAGTCGCCAGGAACAAAATCCACCAACTTGGTATCTTCTACCACAAACTTCAGGGGCGGGTCAGATTCCGTGCTGGGCTTCTTCAGCGGGGTCATATCCGCCGGGTCAACATTGTCTTTATAAAACTTTAACTCTGCCTTAGCACAACTTGACTCCGCATACGCAGCATCACCTTCCTCGCACTCAAGAGCAATCTTCCGATCACCATGCACTGTAATCGTTCCCTTTAGACCAGGCATCTTGAGCTGCAAGTATACATAACAAGGTCGGGCCATGAATCTGGCATAAGCCGTCCGTCCAAACAGAGCATGATATGGGTCTTGATCTTAAACACCTCGAACCACAAGGTCTCCACCCTGTAGTTGAACTCATCACCAAAAGCTACCTCAAGGGCAATTTTCCCTACTGGATAAGCTGATTTGCCGGGCACCACACCATGAAAAACTGTTGACGACGGTTTGAGATCCTTGTCAACCAGGTTCATCCGACGAAAAGTGTCATAGTATAAGATGTTGATGCTGCTGCCACCATCCATCAGCACCTTGGTGAACACATAGCCTCCTACCTGAGGGGCTACCGTAAGGGCCAAATGCCCCAGGCTATCAACTCGCGGAGGGTGATCCTCCCTGCTCCAAGATATCGTGTATTCAGACCACCTTAAGTACTGTGGAAGAGTCAGCATGGCTGCGTTAACCGCCCGCTTGCGCACCTGCTGATCACGCTTATCAAGGCTTGTTGTGAAAACGTGATACTGGCCTCCATTAAGCTGCTTTGGGTTACTTTGATACCCTGATTGGTTGTTTTGCTGCTGACCACCATTGCCAGACTGCTGATTATGACATCCATGGTTACCTTGACCTTGATAACCAGAGCTTGAGCCGCCTGCACCAAAGCCGGACCCATGAGATCCGGAACCTGACCTGCCGGGCGGTCCATTGCCATTACCGTGATGCTGGTTAAGGCTGTAGTTCCGAAACTCCCACATGATATAGGAATCCTTCCAAGCATGAGTGGATGGTTTATTGGGAAGACTATCATTCGGGTAGGGGTCGTTAAGCATTGCTTCCATGTTGAAAGGCTTGCCCTTACCGAAAGGTGGTTTACCGTTGCCCTTGCCATGGTTGTTCCCAATGTTGGTATTGGCCACCAGATCTGACCCGCCGTCTGGATGCTTCTGTTTACCGCCATTGCCTGGATTGTTATTTCTTGCCCCATTTTCCTGCTGACCCTTGCCGTTACCATTCTTCTTACCCTTAGCAGACTTCTCATCATCAGAACCAGGATCCTTCGTGCTATCAGAATCTGCATATTTAGTGAGGGCCGCCATGAGCTCACCCATGTCCTGGCAAGAAAGCTTGAGCCGTCCAAGCTTCTGCTTAAGGGGCAAAAAATGACAATTCTTCTCCAGAATTAGAACCGCCTGAGCCGCCGTGATATTGTCAGATGAGTGGATAATGGTTGAGACCCGCCGGACCCAATGATGGGCCGACTCATCCTCACGCTGCACACAATGATCCAAATCAACGATCGTCATAGGCTGTTTGCATGTTCCTTGAAAATTCTTGATGAACTTTGATTTCAACTCAGCCCAGGAATTAATGGTATTGGGTGGCAAACCCTTTAGCCATGTACGAGCCGGTCCTTCCAACATCATGATGAAGTACTTAGCACATACTGCATCACTGACGTCTAACATCTCCATGGCTAGCTCATAACTCTCGATCCAAGCTTCTGGGGGCAGATCAGCTATATAATTAGGCACTTTGCGCGGACCCTTAAAGTCCTTTGGCAGGTGCTCGTTCCACAGAGCCGGTGCTAAACACGGCACTCCCACAGCTCTGGAGGTGACTCCGGCTCCCACCGAAGCTGAGGAGGTCATCGCGGGCGGCTCCTGGTAAGCCGCCGCGGCCGCCGCCTCCCGCTGAGCTCTAGCATTATCCACAATCGCCTGGGCATCGACAATGGGCGGGTTTCGGCGTCGCTCACTGCTAGAGACCGCCGGTGACTCCAAACGCCGGCTATCACTGCGGCTTGGGATGGGGGTTGAGTGCACACGACTCCGGCTGTAAGTATACTTCTCCTGTTGAGCCACTGTTGTCTGCAAGTACCCAATGGCATTCCTTGCCTCCTCGGCGAAAGGTGTCCCTTCAGCAAGGGGGAGTGCATTGAGCCTGGCAGCCGCCGCTATCATGTTCTCCATCGGATTAGAGTAATGACCAGGTGGTGTCAGAAAACGCTGCGGCGGGGTCTGATTCCTGCGGGGCAGGTCTGGCTGCCGATGCTGAGTCGCCACCCTGTTCCCAAGTACTTCCGCCGTTTGGGTCACGGTCAGAGGCGCGTTCCGTCCTGCCCCCGGCGTGTTGAAAAGATTTCTGGGCTCATACTGATCAGGCAGGCGGGTCTGATGCCTCATCCGGAGAACTGCATCTGAGGCTTTTTGATCCAGATTGAGACGAAAAGCTTCTGTCCTGAGGCGCTCCGACTCAGCATCCATCTGAGCCTGCACCGTGTTGATTTCCTCCTGGGCCCTGGTCATCTGGTCCTTCAACCTCGCGATCTCCGCGTTACGGTTTGCTTGGTTTTCCGCTGTGACCTCGGTTCCCATCAGAGTTGTAAGTTCGTTCATCAGATCCAGCAAAATTTGAGCCGGCGGCCTGGTTGACCCGGATCCTGCTGTGCCAGCGGCCGCTGTCCCAGCCGCCGTGCTGCCAGAAGCCGGTGCCGATCCAGCCATGAAGACGGCGGCTTGGATCGGCGGCTCATAGGGCTCCGGGTCACGGTAACCCTCAAAGTAGCCCCCAAGACCGTCGTTGTGAAGCTGGTAGATTGATTCCGCCTCTCCGCTCGAGGATTCATCCTCGGAGCAGATGAGGGTTTCCTCCCTCGACATAGAACCTTCCTCAAGTTTCGTGCCTTGGGTGAAGCCGACGAAGACGTTCTTCTGGCCCGGGTTGATCCGGGCGGGTTGCGCGCGTCGGGCCGACTCGACGAGGTCGGTGCAGATGTACGGCCCGGGCTTAGATCCGCCGATCTTGCTGATGAAGACGTGAATTCCGCCGAAGGGGACCCGGTACCCGTACTCAATTGAGTCAGCCTCGGGGCCCCAGCCAGCGTCATCGATGTAGAGCTTGCCGCGGCGACTCTTGGTCATCCTGCCAACGGCGTATCCCTTGATCCCTCGGAGAGAGCCCTTTGAGTACTCCAAACCACCGTGCACCGGCCCCACGGTGGGCGCCAACTGTCATGGTTTTATCACGGCAGATGTCCTAGTGCAAGGACTTAGGGGTGAAGCCATCGCTACGGCGGTTAACTCGAAGGGATTGATCGGGATGAAAGACACAGGTTTACCCAGGTTCGGCCCCTCTCGAAGGAGGTGCCTATCAATATTTTCTACCAAGAGATCTTTAACCATAGCAACACTAGGTTCTATTTTTGCGAACCACTTGATACATTAGCATGTTCCTTTGTCCTAACAGGGAAAGGTGGTTTTTCAATATAAGCAGTAGGAACAACTGGATCAACATTGTAAATGATAGTTTTATCTTTAGCTGTGACCAGTTTTTTAATTTCTTCTTTAATAGGGGGATGATATTTAAACCACTTCTGCTTAGGGAGGTCAACATGAGTAGCAAATGATTCACAGAAAGAGGCTACTATCTCAGAGTCAAGTCCATATTTAGTGCTAAACTTGTGAAAAACATCGGTATTCATAAAGGGAAGCACTAGGCATCAGACTACTGATGCCTATCGCTGCATCAGACTAGTCAATCACCGTTGGATTAGGAAGCTTTGGCTAGTTGGATTTGCCTTGATAACGTGCTCTTATCCATGGGCAGCTTGCACGTAATAATTGGATGTGATTCCGATTTGTTTCCTAAAATGGTCCAGGAAAATCACGTGCCCCCCAAAATCACGCGAGCATAAATTCTGATTTCATTTATTCCTCCGTTGCAAACATTACTTTCAACGAAATTATATTTTACATGCATACTCCTAGTAAAATCCGACGCATATTAAATTTGCTTCAATGTAGCATTTGTTTCCACGGTAATGAAAATGTGCTTCTATCAGTTAACAATTTGCATCAAACTAGAATATGTTCAGATTTAACCAAATGTTGTGTTTTATCGAATACAATTCTTTATCTTTCCATGACAGGGGAATTTTCATGCTTCGGATGCATTCAAATTTTCTTTAGGGTAACACACGTTTCCAAAACAATGAAATCGTGTTTCCATAAATATGAGATTTTGCTTCTGGTGCAACTAAAATATGCTTCTGCTTTTGCGGAAAACTATAATATGCATCGACTTAACAGAAAATAGTATCCAATATGTTTTTGTATCTATCATAGCTCAACAAAAGAATTTGCTTCGATGAGATAGATACATGTGTCCAATCTAACAAAATATCTGTTTCCAGTCACAGTAAAAATTGTGCCCGTCAATTTTACAGTTTGCATCCATTTTAGCTGGATTTTTTTTTCATATATAAAGAAATTCGGGTCTGCCCGTATACTATTTTGCTTCGTTCGATTTTAATTTTTGCTTCGTCGTTCCTATAACATGTTTCCAACAATCTAAAAAATTCCTTCATCTAAGTGCCAAAGGCACGCTGTTTCCATCAAATGCTTCTCGCAGGTTACAAATCCGCTTCACTCTACTTGCCAATATGCTTCCTACATGCTTGATATACTGAAAAACAAATATATTACAGGCACTCAATTCCTTTGTGCTCCAACTTCCAAGCAGCCACAAGGCTAATGACGCAGAACTATTGAACCTTATGGAGTGTATGCAAGCGCAAGATGGGTTGGGTATGCGGCCGGTTTTGTTGTAAGGTATATCAATGTCTACATCAGATCGTGGCTACTACATCCATGATTCCCTTACATTTGTGAGAAGCAAAGAAGCGTTGCCGGCAATGTATAGATCAAACTTCTGTACAACATAATAAGCATAAACAAGAGTCAGCAGAAGTATGGATGTTAGTATTTGGATCGGATCTAAACAATGAGAACGAAACTAGCATCAACCGTTGAGACCTTAACATGATGTCCCGCACCATGCAATGAAGGTGTGACACCTCCATCAGGTCAGCACCCGTCTCCGACCAGCCGCAGGACTCTGGCCGAAACCTGAACAACCGAGCACTACCCAGAGAAGAGCGTCTATTCCGTCGTAGACCAAATGAAATAGCTGCGAGACGGTCAAGTGTGGACGGTGCTGCAACAACGAGGAGACAGACGAGGTCAGAGGGAGGCAGGAGGTGACCGGCTAGGTCGGCGACGACGTCCCGATGCGGTTGACGGCGAGATCTGGGGAGGCTGACGGTGAGGCAAGGGGAGAATGGGAGAGGGGTATGCAGGCGAGTGAATTAGGGAGGAGGGGTTACGAGCGGAGGGTGCGGGGGTGGTTAGCTCCTGACCGAGAGGAATTTTTTGTCATATGAAGCAAAATCTGTGACCGTGAGATTCAAGGAATCTACGGCTCTCGACTGGTCTGACGATCGCTTCGTATCATACTATAGATGAGAAGTGTTTCCCATTCATAAAAGATTTAACACAATCAAACTTAAGCTTAATACCTGACAGATTACCTTTGTCGAGTTCCCAATCTTTAGAGTTGTGTTTAATTCTTTCTAAAAGATCCCACTTGAATTCAATAGTCTTCCTCATAAAAGAACCAGTACAAGAAGTATCGAGCATGGATCGATCATTATGAGAAAGCCGAGCATAAAAGTTCTGAATAATAATTTCTCTCGAGATCTCATGATTGGGGCATGAATATAACATTGACTTAAGCCTCCCCCAAGCTAGAGCGATGATTTCTCCTTCACGAGGCCAAAAATTATATATATAATTCCAATCACGATGAACTAGATGCATAGGATAAAACTTTTGGTGGAATTCTAATTTCAATCGATTCCAGTTTCATGATCCAATATCATCACATAGCCTAATCAATGTCAATGCTTTTCCCTTCAAAGATAAAGGTAAAACCTTCTTCTTAACTTCAACTCCGGGTAAACCTGCAAGCTTAAATAATCCACAAATTTCATCCACACGTATTAGATGCATATCAGGATGTTCAGTTCCGTCTCCTGCATAAGGATTAGCTAGCAGTTGTTCTATCATACCCGAAGGAATTTCATAACCAATATTTTCAGTAGGTGCAGTAGATTGAGGGGCCACTAATTGTGGTTCTGGTCGAGGTGAAGATACCCCGAACAAACCCCTCAAAGGATTGTTTTCCATAGTAGCAAGTGACAATAAATTTCAGCACGTTGTATAAATTTTTCCTTACCGATTTCCACTTACCAAGAGCGCTTCACTCCCCGGCAACGACGCCAAAAAAGAGCCTTGATGACCCACAAGTATAGGGGGTCAATCGTAGTCCTTTCGATAAGTAAGAGTGTCGAACCCAACGAGGAGCAGAAGGAAATGACAAGCGGTTTTCAGCAAGGTAATTTCTGCAAGCACTAAAATTGTAAGTAATAGGTAGTTTGATAGCAACATAATTGGTAACGAGCAAGTAACGATAACGGTAAATAAAGTGCAGCAAGATAGCCCAGTCCTTTTGTGGCAAAGAGGAAGCCAAAACGGTCTCTTATAATAAGCAAGCGTTCTTGAGGGTACACGAGAATTTCATCTAGTCACTTTCATCATATTGGTTTGATATGCATTCACTACTTTGATAATTTGATATGTGGGTGGACCGGTGCTTGGGTGCTATTCTTACTTGAACAAACCTCCCACTTATGATTAACCCCCTCGCAAGCATCAGCAACTACGAGAAAAGTATTAAGATAAAATCTAACCATAGCATTAAACATTTGGATCCAAATCAGCCCCTTACGAAGTAGCGCATAAACTAGGGTTTAAGCTTCTGTCACTCTAGCAACCCATCATCTAATAACTACTCCACAATGCATTCCCTTAGGCCCATGAATGGTGAAATGTCATGTAGTCGACGTTCACATGACACCACTAAGGGAATCACAACATACATATCATCAAAATATCGAACACATATCAAATTCACATGATTACTCGCAACATGACTTCTCCCGTGACCTCAAGAACAAAGGTAACTACTCACAAATAATAAACATGCTCAAGATCAGAGAGGTATTGAATAGCATATTGGATCTGAACATATAATCTGCCACCAAATAAACCATATAGTAATCAACTACGCAAGGTAATCAACACTACTAGTCACCCACAGGTGCCAATCTGAGATTCCGGTACAAAGATTGAACACAAGAGATGAACTAGGGTTTGAGAGGAGATGGTGCTGTTGAATATGTTGATGAAGATTGTGTAGGAGATATGCCCTAGAGGCAATAACAAATGTTATTATTTATCTCCATGATCATAATTATGTTTATGTTCCATGCTATAACTGCTATGGTTCTCGAGTCTGCAATAACCACGAGGCTTGAAGGAAGACTCATATGCACGTGTGGAATAATAACAACAGTATACCTACGATACACAAGGAAGCATTGATGGGCCCTGACTCCAGAATTGGCTAAATGCCAATATAATCCGAGATAGTTTCCATAAATGATTCAAGATTATATCTTGATAAACCCTTCGGAAGACTTAGAGTCTAACCAACATTAATGGAACTATAAACTGATTTGGATAAAATGTTTTATCCATAAAGCTCGACGTGTTGCAATAACAAGTTCAAGGAGTTGACTACGATGAGGTTCTCTCACCGTAGCGATGCTTAAAGTCAGATCGGGTTAAACTAGCAATTGATACATATTTCAATCTTGAGATATAATACATGGATGCCAAAAGGATTTCCATATGATGGAAATGCAACCTAGGACTTGTATGTGGTACAGTCCGAAGTATTTTGTCAATCCAGAGGATGCTGGTAAGTATGCAAACTTCAGAGTTCCAGCAATGGACAGAAGAGAGCAAAATGGAGTTGGAATCTTCGTTTTTGATGAAACAGTCAAAGGAGTTTGATTTGATCAATGGATAACAAAGATGCTTGTGGTTTCAAGAAAGTAAGTGGGAGCATAATAATATTTCTAAAAAACTTTGTGTGCTTGACACATTGTTGATTGGAAATTTCTTGACACGAATTAGGACTTCATTAAAAATAGTTTTCGATGAAGTGATTGGGCTAAATAGCCTTGACATTAGGCATATTTATCTACGAGATAGAATTTCCTAATAGGCTAAAGCCAAAAATTACATATTGACAAGATGCTAAAACATTTTAGCATTAAAACGCCAAGGAGTGATTCTTGCCGAAGTCACATGGAAAGGGTTTTTGCAAGACTCGGTGTCTCAAAACACTGATGAGCGAAATACATGATGGAGATTCCACACACTTTCGTGTTTGGATTAATCATGTATTCCATGGTATGTAAAACAACCAGATATGTCCAATACTCCAAAGCTGTTGCGAGTATAGATACCAAAGTGATCAAAGTCCTGATCATGGGACAACAGTGAAAAATGTCATTGAGTACTAGAGTAGCACTGATGACATGTTTTGTCGCAAGCAGAGATTATGAAGCGCTCGTTGTAAGTAATTACATCGATACAGTCTTCATCAATGCTCCATGCGATTTTCGATTTAAGTTAAGGGTTTTGTGTGATACACAATATGGTGGCACGGTGTTTGGAAATCGTTTCTAAACAGGTTACTATGGCGAATTCTATAACTAAGGCTAAGTATGTTGCCGCTTTCGAAGCGACATAGAAGATGTTGAATCATATAGTTCATTCATGAATATGGTTCCAAGATGGCTTTTGTCAATGGGACGCTACTGCAGGTAGTTTCTCCATAACTCAGTCTGAGGAATCCAGGTTCGACCTGTGATTCGCATATATACAAAGCCAAGTCCACACAAAATATGAATTTTGTGAAAGCGTGAAAACGCGAGGACATGTAAAGATACACACGGAACTGAAGTTGTCAGATCCGTTGGACATCAGGCTATACCACATGCGAAGCATTTTTACACAGGTGTAATGTGCATTAGCATTGACTAGATTATTGACTCTAGTGCAAGTGGGAGTCTGTAGGAGATATGCCCTAGAGGCAATAACAAATGTTATTATTTATCTCCATGATCATAATTATGTTTATGTTCCATGCTATAACTGCTATGGTTCTCGAGTCTGTAATAACCACGAGGCTTGAAGGAAGACTCATATGCACGAGTGGAATAATAAACGGTAAAATGTATTCCTAGTCTGGCCTCTAAGACTAGCTCAAGTGTTACATGATGGTTCTGTTTGCCTGATCATGGGCATGACTATGCCGGCAACTTTGAGGGCACAATGTTGGTAGAACACTTGTGTTGAATCGACCCGATTGATGTTATGCTATGAGATTCATTCGTCATAAGTTAATGGTTAATAACACAGAGAAGTTAATGTTTGCATAATTCCTTAGACCATGAGAGTGTCGAGTTTCTTCATGCTTGCTTCATGAACTTTGGGGTTTGTTAAACGTCATCCGTAAATGGGTGGCTATTACGGCGGCTTACGGGTTCATGGAAAAGTATGTCAAGTAACTTGATAGCTCAAGATTGGGATTTGCTCCTCCGACGATGGAGAGATATCTCTGGGCCCTCTCGGTGTTACGGTATCCATCATCGTCTGGCCAGACACAAGTGTGATTTGATCACAGGGATGCCGGAACACAGAAACGAGAAAAGAGAACAAAAACCGGCAACGAGGTAACTGGCATTGTGGACAAGTGTTGATCCACGAGGATGCCGATGTTTCTCACCTCGGGTATTTGTAACATATCGCGAAGCAACAGGAATAGCACACGGCAACTGGAGGTTCACTCGAATATTCATTCGTGTGGGTATAGGGGTCAATATGGGTGTCCACGGCTCCGATGTTGATCATTGATTGGAAAGAGTTCCGGGTCATGTCTATACTTCACCGAACCTATAGGGTCACACGCTTAAGGGTCATCTATCTGCTGAATACTAGACAGGGAGTCTGAGAGAAAAACACCGAAAAAGTTTCGGACAAAACGGAAACGTTCCGGAGAGAACACCGGAATAGCTCCGGTGAAACTGAAAAGTTGTTTCAGGGTATTCCATTAAGTCAAATTGGTTCTGGCACACGCCCGAAAATTCTTGGAGGATGCCAGAAGTGTTCTGGAAACTTTTGGGAATTTTCCGGGACAAAAACCGGAAATGTTCCAGAGCAGCCGGAACCGCTTTGGTTGCTTTTCGCTGAAGAAACATTGTTCCGAAATTGTTTCGGAATGCGTTCAAAATTGTTTTGGTGGGTGCTAGAATTATTCTAGGCACACAGAAATAATTTGGGTTTTAACGGACGCAGAAAAATGTCTTCGTGAATAGTGAAAAGCACTTTTTGGGCTGATTTGCAAATGGGGTTTTTCTTCTAGAAGAAAACCACTTTTGGTGTGTGAAAGGGAAGTGGAGCCCCCCAAAGGGGCTGCACAATTTCGGCCATGGCATGGGGGGGGGCCCTCCTTGAGGTGTCCTTCCACCTCATGGTGGATATGTTCTACACACCCTTATGTGGCATGTGGTGGAAAGATCCTAGGAAGGTCCTTTTGGTCTTTCCTCTACCCCTTGCTCCTCCTATAAATAGAGGTGGAGAGAGCTCTCCAAAATCAGATCATGCTTGCTCTCATACACATGCCATAGACTTGTCTGGCTTCTCTCTCCCTCCCAGCGAAATAGTTTCGTAGAGCCGAAAGGCTGTCTGGGTTCCGGTGGGAACTAGTTCTGGACGGCGAAGCCCTGCCGGATAGATGACACCGTATGTGTGCAACTCTGTAGAGAGATCGTAGTTTCGGTCTTAGTTCGAGAGTGCCTCCCGAAGGGCTGTCCGAGTGATCATCCGAGTTTCGAGGGTCCTCCCGAAGGGCTGTCCGAGTGACCGTCCGAGTTTCGAAGGTCCTCCCGAAGGGCTGTCCGCGACACCGTCTGAGGGACTGTCCGACCGCCTCCCGGAGGGCTGTCCGAGGGGCAGATGAGGGAGTACATCCTCGCGGTTGGGAGGTTGTAAATCCTAGCTGCAGGGATCTGCACCGCCGATCGTCATCGACTCTACTTCCGCTGCACTACGAGTCGGTAACGAAAAAGATCAAACCTTGTATGCAGTCTCCATAGTGATCCTGGGCTGGTACGTAGGTCAGAAAATTTTTGTTTTCTGCTGCATTACCCTACAGATTGGCCTCCCAAAGATGAGAGGGGTGTTGGTGATGACGATAGCTTCGATTTCCCCCTCTGGGAGGGAAGTTCCTCCGGCGGAATCGCTCCGCCGGAGGGAAAAAGTGCTCCTGCCCAAGTTCTGCCTCGAGGTGGCGGCGCTTCATCCCGAAAGTCCTCCTCTTATTTTTTCTAGGTCAAGAGAGACCTTATACCAGAAGATGGGCACCGGAGGTGGGCCGGGCTGGCCACAACCCACCAGGGCGCGCCTGGGGGGCCTAACGCGCCCTGGTGTCGTGTGGTCACCAGGTGGCCCCCTCCGATAGTTATTTGCTCCAGTATTTTTTATATTCCAAAATAATTCTCCGTGAAGTTCCAGCTTATTTGGAGATGTGCAGAATAGGTGTCTCTGATATGCTTTTTCAGATCCAGAATTCCAGCTGCCGGCATTCTCCCTCTTTGTGTAAAGCTTGCATATTATCAGAGAAAAGGCATTAGAATTACTCCATAAAGCATTATTATGCATAAAAACATTATAAATAACAGTAGAAAATCATGATGCAAAATGGACGTATCAGGGCCCTACTTCGGACCCCGTCGCCGGTCCGGAAGAGGGCACCGCCATATAGCCCTCCGCGCGCGCCACAGGACTAGCAGACTCCGCCGCCCGCCCGTGTCGTCGCGCCGCCACGCCCCACGCCCACGCCGCACCGCCGCCAGAGGAAGGTGCCCCGCGTCGCCACCCTCGGGCAGGAGGAGAAGAAGGCCCCGCCGCCGCCCAGACCGACTAGGCTTTGCCCGGCAACCTACGCCGACGACGTCGAGGAGGGACGGAGGAGGAGGGGCAGGGGCGAGGGCCGGCGGATCTGGGGCTCCCCCCGGCGGCCCGCGGGGACGGCGTGAGGAGGGACTCTCGGCGCGTTCACGAAAGCAAGCTAGCACCCCAAGAGTTTTGTTCGCAACTTTGAAAGTTAGTCGCCAGCGTTATCTTAGGGGAGGTTTTTTTTGCGGGGAATCTTAGTGGTAGGTTGTTGGCATGCGCGTCTATTTTGCCTTTCTGTTTACCTGGTTTGCGTGCCTTGAAACTATTTGAGCCCTTGTGCCATTGGTTGTTGGCATGATACATTTTGTTGGGTGTTGTTGGTCTGATTGTGTGGTTTGATACTCTGTTTTGTGGCTTTATTTATAAAGTCATGCGTATGTCTTTCCGTAAAAAAAAAAAAAAAAAAAAAAAAAACCCTTGGATCGTGCATGGCTAATAAGTTTTTATCACCTGAAAGATCTGAATACTAGTATGATCTTTAGGAAGAAATTTATACCGGACCAGGCCGGATTCAGGATTATGTGCTGATTCCTTTAGGTCTTCATTCAAGGTGGTTTGGATTTGTTTTTTCCTTTCGATTATCTCTTCACCAACTCGGCATTCTCTAGTGACGAATAAGATCAGCAAGGCGCCGACCTTTGTATAGATGTAGATCAGCTCGCGGGATCGGAGCTTCCGAGACTCGCTTTCCTAGCATGTGCTTTGGGTGGTGCCTGAGTGCCTATAGGCTTCGGGCAAATATATTTTGGAACGGTAGTTAGGCCGGTAGTGCCTGCTGCTAGTGGTCCTATGCTCCTATGTTTTGCCTTGTCCTCCGTGATTGAAAAACACATGCAAGGACGGTTCCAACTTCGGAAAGGGGGTTAGTTCCAGTTGATGACACGCACGATCGACAGGAGGGGAAAAGAGACGTCGATCGCGCGATAGCCGTCGTGTGTGGGTGAGCCAGTGTTGAGTGACTCAGCAGATTTTGTGTGCGACCGGTGTTAACTGCAACTGCAAGTTTTGCGGGGCGATTTGCGCGTCGTCAGAATCCATTCATCGCGGATTATAATAATAACTAGTGGCAGGGGCGTGGCGCGCCTCCTGGGCGGTCCTATGCGCACCTGTCTTGGTGGTGCAACTGTCAACGTGCATATGCGTGTTAGAGAAGCACAATTGTTAATATAGCATCATTCAACTCTTGCTTGTCTTCCATAGGTAGAAGTACATATATTAGATAGGTATAAGACCTCATTCGGTTAGTCCAAAATAATTGATGAACTACTCAACTAAGGTTACTATGGGGGCTGCCTGTCTTAAGGCTCAGATTCTACCTTCTGTAAATGTTGTTGTTCTCATTGTCTCGTGACAATTGACACTTGAGCATTCCCATGCGTGCAGATCCTATGCTAATTATGAAACAACCATGCTCGGAGAAGCGAGACGACCGACATTAACCCTGAAAAATAAACGGTTGCATAGAAACTATGGTTGGCACTTAATAATCAGTCATATAAATGATGTTCCATTTAACTTTGCAGTAGTAAACGACTACCAAAGGGCAAAGGCCTTTGACGAAAGGCCATCGAAACCAAAGTCAATTACTCATATATAGGACAGAACACAATGCATTGCTCCAGAGCACGGTTAATTACTCATATATATATTATGCGATGGTGCACTTAACTTTGCATACTAAGATGACAGAACGAAATGCATTACTACCAAAGGCAATCCATGAAATTACATTTGAATAGGCAACTAAGTTGATTAGATTTCTAGCAAGCGCAAGTACAAGAAACGCTGGCAAGCATTCAATTCAAACGTATATAAAGAGAGACATGAACAGTACTGCAGAAAACTATTCCTTGCTAAGCTGAGATCTCAATAGATGAAGGGACACCAAATCAACCTGAGTGTTGTTCTTGATGCTAAGCATGAGCACGGACAAGGGCCCCGTGCTGAACTCGTCCTCCTTCCCATGCTGCCACAACAGAAAGTTAGAAGCAACGAGCTTGTCAGCAGATGTCATGAGAAGGCATGTGGCTCTAAGTTATGAGAGTTGTCTACCTCCGCCATCTGTTCGACGGCTGGCTGATGGAGCAAAGGCCGGAGATGTATACATGGAACAAATCAAATCCGTCTGAACCCAACCTTTCTCTGCTTTCCATCAGTCTAGAGAATTTTTCTGTTATCAAACAACATCAGAAAGTTTACAACCTGAGACTGAACAAACATGCCATGCTAAGCAGCAAATGGCTATCTGCTCTAATCGTCATGCCAAAATGGAAAAAAGCACACAAAGTAGTATTATGTCAAACAGAACAAAACGAAGCACTACATGTTAAAGGAGAGGAGGTTGCCGGGTACTCATAGCGGCGCGAAGTTGTAGCCGGGTACTCAAAACATGGCAACCTTTCTGTTTTTGAGAAATTAGTTCTGAACTTGCAATGCATGGAAAACCAAAAACTGGGAATAAAAACAACCTGTACATACCCATATGGAAATCACCCAGAAAAATGATTTACGTTACACTTTTTTGAGAAAGAGAAAAAAAATCTACAATTAAGTGTTTTGTCAATCGCTCTGAACCAAGCATCGATGGTATCTAAACTCCTATCGTGTGAATTATCAATTGAGTATATAAAAATATACTACAGAACAATCAATATTTGGTCTACACGAAGAAGGTTGCTCATATTTATATGTTATATAGCTACAGTGCTAGATAAACATGCTTATTAGTTTTACACTCAAAAGGAACTTATTAGGCCAATAAATGTACAACATGATTTCTTATGCCAGTAAACCATATCCCATGAGTTACCAGTACCACTTCCATATGCTTAGAACTCTCTCATAATTAACAATATGGATCACAATTCCCGCAAAAAAAAACATAGATCACAAAACTATATGTCCTCCGCTCTAATAAATTACAGCCTAGAATGTCTCATATAGAAATACATTATCTGCAGATAAATAATCAAAATTTTAAAAAAATGGAAATTCCATGTAATATACAAAGAGAAAATATAGAACCATCCAAATTATGCAAGGTTGTGTTGTTGGGGAGCATGGTGTATCCAAGATCTTTGTGATTCGTTAACATCTTTTGGCCTACTGAGGCGCCAAACATGATTTAATTAACAAAGTTCACCGTGTGGAGGACACATTTTTGTTTTGTACCTACAGGTTGACTTCTAATGCTCCAGCACGAACATGTGGGTACCTTCAAGTAGTTACCTTCCTGCAGGAAAAAATATAGCAAAGTAAATAACTAAATATGATATTGTACTTAGCATCAACTTGATTCCTTCTTAAAGTAAATGATATGCGATCTTGAAAATCTTATAGATGCTTACAAATTTGTGCGTGGAAGGTCAATTTAGTACAGAATTTGCTGAATTTACCAATAGAGTAAGTGACAGAATGCACTACATTGCAGATTTTAAGACAAGACAAAGGCGCTCTACCAATGTTCAGGCTTGGCTTTAGAATACTATTTGGATAGAAATTATAACTACTTTTTTAGACTAAGCAGGATCTTTTCGGACGAATTAAACAACAACAGTGTATCAATCATTCATGTCATACAAAGTTTTAATACAGTGTTCTCCTATAAACACATAAACTGTCTTCCCTGATCAATTCAGGATCAATACAACTATATTTGCTGCTTTGCTTTGTTAGAAACTGAGCCTGGATTTTGAGAGAGACACTGTGCAAATGATGCACCATGGCTTTGGATTTTGATAGCTAATACGTAGGGCACCTCATATAAACAGAACAGAGATCTAAAACTGAGAACTCCCTCTGTTTTACTGTATCTGTCCTCGCCCCCTATGCTCATAGCCCAGGCACTAATACTGAGAAAAGTAAATAAGAAATGACCATATGCTATCTGTACCAAATAAATTTATTTATACAACCATTTAACCATTCCCAACGAATTGGCAACCGCACTACTGATTTCCTCAAATACACAGGCATTCTAAAATGGAGTATCCCGAGGTAGGACAGAGATAGTGAAACAATTGGAATAACAATCATCTTAAATTGCAAGTTAGGTATGAGATAAATGTTACCCTTTACATAGAATCCAAGCGATGCTGCAATTGGAGAATATGTTCTTTTGCTTAAGCGTTTATAAGCTATCTAATCCACCCATATCTTCTGATAATAATTTGTCATCCCTCTTTTCTGAATCATTAGTCGATTCAACATCTTCTGATAATCTCAAAACTGATCCTCCGAAACCAAGGTCATTGTGACTATATTCAGTGCTATCTCTTTCCTTGCACTCGGTTTCATCATCAGACAATTCTAGGATTCTTTCAAGGGAGAGCCTGTATTCAGCATTAGACGGAGTGTACCTGAAATAAAGACAAAGTAACTTCAGGTGATAATTACCCCTGGCACCCTCAAGCATGTTTATCATGTTTGCGAGCAGGCAGTGCAAGCCAAATACACATATAAGAAAGCTAAAAGTACCAAGGGGCAGGAGCTTGTTCAGATTTGCTGTCTTGTTTTAGATAAGTGAATAAAGCAAAGTGTTCGATCTTTTTCTTACTAACAACTATTATCACATGAAAATAAGTTGATCAAGATCAATGTTTCAGGCTGATGTCTGAATGATTAAGTTTAGCTAGCATGTCAAGTTCTATGGCAAATCATCCATGTCGACACCAGAACCAACACAAACCAAATCAAATCCAAATGAACGAACAAATCGAACACTTACTCGATAAATTCGAAAGGGTCAGATATCTAGTAGTGAGAAACAAATAAGATACTATGTGTACTTCTGCCAAAGAGCTCCATAGAGCTCTACCTGCACATGAAAACAAACACCAATTAGCACATCTCGTCTGCACAAAATAGAAGCCGATGAAACAAAAAACAGAATTCCTCAATTAAGTAATCTGAAGCACACCTTAAGTTACTAAACCACGATGCATCATCTAGGGAGGACGGAGTGCAGACAGTGGCCAACATCTCCGTTACTGGGCTCCTGTGTCCAGTAGGCCAATAATCAGCTTACCACATAAAGTGAAAATAACCAGATTTTGTAACTGATTTTCTAAGCATTCCATCTCAGTACATGAATCTAGCTGGATAGTCGTCCTGCACCTCCTCAATCCGACGTGGACATGCTCGGCGATCCACATGTGTTCCCCTCTTACTGGTCGTAATTCCCCTATTCAATGTGGTCTCATGCCCGGCGATCAAAGTCAAAGTGGCGCAGACTTTTCTGATTGCCACAACAAATACATATAAGAAAATATACAGCTAGAAAGAAAGAGAAGCACCGCTAGTTAAACTAAGTGGCCTGAAAATGGCATCGCATATATTCTCTTCAACAAGTTTGCATTATCAAATTGGCGGTGGCATGACGTACAGATGTAATTTGATCTCCCAAAAGGGGGGAAAGGGCATTGCTTCCACTGCTGAAAAAAACACTGAAGGATAATTAGATTATGACACACACAAATGTGGTCTAGTCTCATCTCATTCTGTCCTATCTTCTGTGCCGTACAAATCTATGGATATATATTCTTTTGATTAGCACAATGCACTGCTTCGGATTATCTGCAAGTCGTAGCAGATGGAGAAGGAAGATGGTGCATACCCGGGTGAACCCACGAGGTGGAGGCGGGTGTGGCCTTCTTGCGCCGACGGCAAGATATGCTTCCCGTAGCACTTTTCCTTGGGCTCGCCGTTTCCCTTACCCTACTCTCTTCATCTGACCCTCCCCTTCTCTCCCTGAGGACGACGCCGCGGACGACCATCTCCATGGCGGACCCTGCCGCCCTACCTCCTCCTCGGTGTCGTCGACCTTAGGGCCCCTGCCAGCCTTCTCCGCGGATCCGGATTCTTGGATGAGGGACGGCGGCGGCAACCCTAGTTGGAAAGACGAGGCGCTGAAAGGGGAGAGGAGAGCCCAACGTGAGGAAGAGGAGAAGGTGACGGTTGTATCTGGGGAAGGAAGACCAATAGGCGTACAAGCGCTCCTCTCCCTCGATTTTTCTAGCCAATACAAAACGCGTACGAGCTGCTCTAGCATCCGACGTTCACCGAGGGAGGTGTTACCTGGGATGTTTGTACCTAGCGCGGCCGTTTTGCATTCACATCGATTGACTCAGTAAAAAGCAATCGAGGGGACTCAGTAAAAAAAGACAGAAGGCATCGACCAGGGAGGACGTGGCACACGCGAGCGAGCTCCCAGGAGTTCGCTCTTGGAGAGTTTAATAATAAGTATGCATCTAGTACTATAGCGCAATCATGGTGTCGTGCTGGGAGAAATCCTGGGAAACGTTTAGAATTATCTTTTTTCCTTTTGCTCTACTGCATTTCGTCATAAGGGAATATCCGTATGGACCGTGCTGGTCGGACGTAGGAGCCATCCAATGCGGGCATGTGTCAGTCCGAAGGGCGGTCTGGACATACTTTCTCCCGCAAACCGGAGACAAACGTGGGGTTTTTACGAGGGTCCGGACCGCTCCCAAACCCGTGTCTGGCCGCCCTGGCCCATCAAAACCCTCCACCCGTCCCTCCCGCGCTTTTCATCCCACGCACCGCGTAGCTTGCCGCCTTGCCGAGCGGCATTCATGCCGGCTCAGAGCATGCAGCGGCCGACATTGATGCAAGCGATTTGATCGGAAGGAAAGGCGGCGCAGTCGGACACGACCTCTCGGGCGTCACTGCTTCAATGCGGACACCGGATCCTAAGGAATCAACTCCAACCGCTACGCCGCATTGAAGTGGCCTGACCGCCCCTCTGTCTGGCCTGGCCGTGGCTATTTAAGCCCTAAGCCAGCGACGAATAGATACACACTCCCCCTCCCGAGCACCGCACCGTCCTCCTCCCCCTCGCCGAGCCATTCCTTCACTTCAAGACAAGCGGCGATGCAAAAGTCTTGGTTGTCCGCGCCGGTGGAAGTTCCTCGTCAAGCGGATCGTGGCGTCGCCGCCGTCGCTCACCGGGATCATCCGCATCCACGGCGGCGAGCGACTCCGACAAGGAGGAGATAGTCATCTCCTCCATCGACGAGGAGGACCAGCAGCGGCCCCGTCTCCTCTCGGAGGTGGCTCAAACGGATGAAGAATTCGCCTGTTAGATGGAGATTATGACGAAGCATTTGTTCCTTCAGATGGGCCCGACGCCACCATCGCCGACGCGCGTGAAGAAGGATCCACCGTCCCCGCCGCGGGTCGACCATCTCCTGTGGGTGAAGGAGGAGTCGGCGTCCCTGTCGCGCAACCGCGGCCTCCACATCGGCGGCCGTGTGAAGCAGGAGTTGGCGTCCCCCCCAGCGCCTCTGCCGCATGAAGGACGAGCCTATTTTGCCTCCATCGCATAACCGATACACACAAATTGACGGGCCCTCCTTGCCACTGCCGTCCAATAAAGGAGCAGTTGCCGCCCGCTATCTCCAAGGCGCTTGGCCGCATCCTCCGCTACCTCGGAGGTTGCGGTTTTCGGTGGTGCCTCTGGCTCTCGGGTCATGGTATCCGAGGCCGAGTGCGCGGCGCGGCAGCAGGGGAGGTACGACCAGGACAATGTCGGTCGGTCCCCCGCATTCGCCAAGACAGATGTGGATCTGGAATGGGTTCGCAACGACCCGAACCTTGCCGCGGCTTGTGCGCTCAACCGCTCTGTCACCACCACAGAGACGGCCGCCAGGCGTTCCCGTCGCCTTGATGACGAGATAGCCAAGATCGACAAGGAGTGATCGCTTAGCGACTGCTCTGTCAACGCCGGCAGGGGCAATGCCATTGCCAGATTGCCGACGGTGCCTTCAGCAGTGGCCAAGGCAGCCCTTTGCACGGCGCAACGGGAGGTGGAGCGGCTCCTCCGCGAGCGTCAGGCAGCCGATGGACAAGGCTGATGCGGCCGTCCGGCATCCTTGCATCGTTGGAGGGATGATGACGACGACAACATAGACGCCGACGACGGTGCGGCAGGACAGGGCGGCCACACTTACGAGGTGGTCGTCTGATATAATGTTTAATGCTTTTTATACTTTTTAGTAAAAACGGTAGAAGTATTGTCCATTTATGTAAATTATATCCAAACTTCCATGAAATCCGTCAGGTTTGAACGAATTTCGTTCGATTAGTTTGAATTGTTGGCCAAATGTATACGGACATCATTGGATGTCGATCTCCTGCATCCGTGTTCGCGGACTGACCCCCTGTACGCGGACGGATGCGGGGAGAAATTTACGGGTCGTCATTGAAGATGCCCTAACTGTCCAAAGAAAGAAAAGAAGTGCATCTCTTATTTGGGCGATGGTCGGCAGTTGTCCTCTCGTTGCTCAGTGCGTCGCCTACGTGTGCGACGATTTTTGAGGAAGAAACCGTTGCATTTTTGGTACGAACAATGCTGTGGGGGCAGAGACGCAGACGGGTGCTAAGCTGTCCCTATCCGTTTGCATTTGGTAGGACGAAAGCTGACTGGAGATTCACAGTTGCTGCGATGTTTGTGCCTATATATAGCAGCCAATCGAGCACCCTCTCTTCTCGCACCAAAACATCTACATTTGCCTCGCCTCTGCTAAGCTAAGGTCAGACAAATAGTAGTACTGTCTCCGAAGGAAGCCAAGACATGCGGCAGCCACGTGATGCGGCCGGCACGGGCGGCGGCGGCGGCGGTTTCTCCTGGGTGTTGGTTGCTGTGATGTTCGTTTTGCTCACCTTCAACTCCGTCATGGCGGTGTATCACTCCCAGGGCGACACGGCGATGGTCGCCTTCGTCGCAACCTCCTACGCCGACCTGGTTCTGCTCTTCTTCTGTCTCTGACTCTACAAGAGGCCCACCCTCGGCTCCACCGGGAGGAACCGGCTCAAGGCGTCCGTGTGGATGCTCACCAGTCACCACCATGCTCACCTTCGCCTTCGCCTACATGGTCATGGGCGCGGCCGGCCTCACCCTCCCCGTGGCGCTGCTCGTCTGGTTCATCGCGGCGGCCACCGGGATCGGTGCCTTCTCGGCCTTCTTTGAGCAGCAGGGCAGGTATGAAGTGCCGTCCTAACTTGTCTTCCATGCAAGGAGTCCTCGCAGGCCGCTCGTCCTTCACACACCGCCATGTTAGACGTTCTTCAACACCGCCACGACGCCGCCGTGCCCTGCTGTCTCACGCCGCTCGTCCGCCACACACCGCATGCTGCACGGCGTTGTTGAACACGGCGCTCCTGTCCAGCATGGTATGGCTTCTTTTCATTCGTAAGTAGCTGTGACTAAAACAACTTTTTTTTTTTTGGCTGCAGAATCAACCCACCACCGTATGAAACCATGCTGCCACCACAGGTGTAGCCCAAGCTCTGGATGAATGCTGGAATTGAATATGCCTTCCTGACTCAGTCGCATGGTTGCGGAGCTATGAGGTTACCATGGAGTTCAAATACTGCTGGGTGGTTGTCGTGTCTTGTACATAATTTTTCTTCCAAATCATGAGCCGGTGCGTCTCAAGAATCAAGAGATACGTGATCTTCGTGGAATCATATGCCCCTGTATTTGTCCGTTCTAGGCGTGCGCGCCTAGGGGAGGAGTATATGTCTTGACAGTGTTGTGGTCATGTAAGATGTAACCACCAGGTAAATAAATGAATTGAGCACTTGAGAAACAAGAGTCTGATCTCTGATCTGCATCACTACAATGTTGTATTCGTTCTCCTCGGAGCAGATTAGTTCAATCTATTGGTACCTTTAGAAGTCGTGGTCGTGCCTGGACTGTGCTTTTGGAGTAGTATATTTTTTTAAGCCACTACCTCTCTAGTATTATTTATCATGTGAATACTCAGCTCAGCCAGTCAGCCTCGCCTAAAAGAAGGTGACCGCTACATCGTCAGGCGGATCGGCGACGATGACCTTGGATGTGGCGTCGTGAGTGCTTGCCTGGTCTTGCTTCGCGGCGGCCGTCGGCAGCCACCAGGATCGTGTCCCCCCCCCCCCCCCCCCCCCCCCGGGCCACCGGGATCGGCTTGTGACGCAGGCATGGGCGCTTTCTACTGTAGAGGTGCTGACCCAGATCTAGTGGATGATGCCGGGCTAGGAGTGGCAGAGGTTCCTCTGCTTCCCCTACCATGGTTAGTTGTAGTGAAGTGGACGACTAGCAGTGTTTCGAACCTTGGATGCCGGGGGGAGGCCCCGCAAGGTGGTCCACATGGTTGACTCTCCGGCGGGCGCCATGGGGGCGGTGATGGTTCCCCCATGGTTGCGTGGATGACGAGCGGTGGAGCGGCAGGTGGCTTGGGCGGGCTCAGTCTCTATCTGTGGCGGCGCCCCGATCCGGATCTGGAGTTCTGAAACTCTCCGCGCTTGTTCTAGAGGCCTCGTGGTGGCACAAGGGAGTTGTTGAGCGAAAGCTCTGCGCTTTGTCGCCGACGATGGCGACGCTCGCGGGCGCCGCTTTCTTCCTGAAGACGTCGTCATGGTGCTCATCTTCGTGTCCGGGTTCCGGGTGAAGACCTTTGTCCGATGGACTTGATAGCGGCGTCGCCTAGCGTCGTTCTCCCTCTTGGGGGCGTTGTCGTGGAGTTTAGGTGTTATAGGGCGTAGTGTGGCTTGTTCTCAGTTCTTCATGTGCTTTATTTCAGTAGCGTAGTCGCGTGCGTCTTGCATCTTCCGATCATCCAGGGATTGGCATTGTTGAGGGCTTCCTCATCACTTTGTATCGTTCGGCCGTGTAATTTATTCTGGTGTTGTTGCATTATATATAAAATGAGGCGAAAGCCTGTTTCGAGAAACAAGGTGACCGCGCGGTAGCGATGATATTTTGGTCAAAACGAAAATCCTGACAAGACAATGTCCATGCATGCATGCATCTACCCACATGAAGTAACAAAGAACTGCGCGAACTGGACTCTTTCTTTCCCATTTTTCATTTCACACCAACACACCCATTTCTGCAACTTGACTCACTTCTAGGTTTTCTGTGCGCTTGCATCCTCGACGGTGCTTGGATGCACTTCTTGCCACTCAAAACAAACGAAGCTGAATGTTTTTTTTTAAACAAGAGTACAACCACACACTTGTGGAAATGCCACAGATGGACTGAGCTAATATTCATAAACAACATTTGCAACTACGTCTTGTCGAAATTAGTTTTATAAGTGCATCATATCTTGTTCCGTCACATTTCAAAAATTCAGTAATACAACATCACATAGCTAATTGCAAGCTCTGGAAACAACTAATTTACAGGGCGCATTTCTCCAAAAAAATCCATGTATTGCATAGCTCATACCATGATGTTCAACTTCTTTGTTTACTTCCCACGGTAAATCCTACTACAAAAGCTCAAAATGACTCCACAAAGTGATCAAATAATGCCTAAAACAGTAGAGAAAACAAACTTAAGAGCTAATCAAATGGAACAAAATTAGCATGGATGCTAACAAAACCAACCAAAATGCATAGATCTTACCTTGATCTACCTTTTATTCAACTACAACATCTTCTGAACCGTCCTTCCAATTGATCAAAATGGCAATCAAAGTGGCTCTGTTTCACACTTCCACATATGCTAAAACAACAAAGAATACATACTTAGGAGCTAATCAAACAGAACAAAACTAGCATGTATGCGAACGAAACCAACCAAAATGGATAGACCTTATCTTGATCAATCTTTTCTTCAACTACAACACATCTTCTCAATCGGCCTTCAAATCGATCAAAGTCACGGCCAAAGTGCCTATTTCACTGCTCCGTTGCCACTGAAGCTGAAACTACGGCCCACATGCTTCTCCACTGCTCCGTTGCCACTGAAGCTTGGTCAATGGCCGACACACTACTCGTCAACCCATCGGACTACCTCTCCATCAACGACATTCAAAACATGCAACCTTCTTGCAAGGTCAGGAACACGGCTATCCTGGCTATTCTATGGAACCTTTGGACAAGGAGAAATGCAAAAGTCTTTAATCACGAAGTACGGACCCTCGAGTCCATCTTTCAACGTGCGGCAGAAGACATTTTCCTTTGGGTAAATCGATGTCTCAACGACAACCGTAAACAACTCCTGACCGACTGGGGTATCATGTTGTTAGAAGTGATGTAACGTAGAACTAAACTATGGGTGTCCCTATCTACTCTCCCTTTGTATATACTCTCTGTAAAGCTCTAATTTGAATAAAATGAGTTCAGGCTGGCTTTTGCCCGCCGTAGATCCCTCAAAAAAAGTGCCTATTTCAAACTTTAATATGGAGATAATAACATAGTAGAGAGTTGAATGACGGAGTGTTGGCGATTGTGCTGGTGCGGGAGAGGCACCCCGCTTAAAACAATGTGGGGAGAGACTATCGGCACAAAACGATAAAGCCCACCAACCAACAGTTGCAGGTGTTGTCGCATCGCGAGCAGCAGGATAAGGGGCTGCCGCCACCTCCTATGGCAGCAGGGCTCACCAGCCCCATGCCATTCCTTTCCAAGCGTTGGCCTCGACTGGTTTCATGTTACAGAGAGGCTGCCACCTTTTGGTGTGGCTGTAGGTCTTGCTGGCAGTGCCTGTGACGGCAGGTGTCATGTGTCGGCTGCAGGATTCACTAGTAGAAAACAGACCTTTTGTGCCGGTTCGTAAGGGCCTTTAGTGCCGGTTTCTCCAACCGGCACTAAAGGGTGGGGACTAAAGCCCCCCCCCCCCCCTTTAGTCCCGGTTCAACACGGCCCGGCACTAAAGGCCCACCACGTGGCACCTGCCGGCGACGTGGGCTGGGCCGGGACTAAAAGTATTTAATTCTTTTAATTTTGGTTTATTTTTCCTTTTAATCCTTTAGGGGTTTATGAATTAATTATGGTTTATTTTTCCTTTTAATTTTGTGTTTCCATTTAATTATTTTTCATTTCAAACATATATTACGCTACTACATACTGTACACGTTGTGCATATATATATAAATAGAATTTCTCGTAGAACCGATCATATATATATATCATCGAATTTCTCGTACGACGATCATTCACATACATATATATATACAATTTGGTATATACAATTTCTCTTACAATTTGCGGATCATTACATATGCAGGCATTACTGCTTGATCTTGTAATGGTATTCTCCTTTGGGATCTATGACCTGGTCGAGCAGAAATCCAGCTATTTCCTCTTGAATTGCTCGTACGCGAGCCAGGCAAAGCGGCGGGAAGCGCAGACCTTTAGTCGCGGTTGGTGGCACTAACCGCGACTAAAGGTAACCTTTAGTCGCGGTTGGTGGCACTAACCGCGACTAAATTTTCAAACTCTACCCCTCCCCCCTATCGCCATTTCAGTTTTGAAAAAAACAAAAGAAAATGATAAAAACTTCAAAAATTAAAATCCTTCGAGATGTAGTTATGTTACTACATCTACTAGTTAGGAAAATTAAAAAACATAAATTTCGACATGTTTTGCAAAAAAGTGTTATGAAAAAGTAAAACGGCTATAACTTTTGCATACGATGTCGAAAAAAAACGTACTCCCTCCGTTCCACAATGTAGTGCATATAGATTTTTAGGAAAGTCAAACTTTACAAACTTTGACCAAATTTATAGAGAAAACTATTTATATCTACAATACCAAATATATACAATATGAAAGTACGTCTTGTGATGTATCTAAGGATATGTATTTAGTATTCTAGATGTATATATTTTTTCCTACAAACTTGGTCAAAGTCTATAAAGTTTGACTTCTCCAAAAAATCTATATGCACTACATTATGGAACGGAGGGAGTATAATATATCAAAATGTTCAGCACGAGAAGTCGGTTTCGATTTCAAACGCCTTCGGCCGTTTTGCAATTTTTAGAATCCTCAAATTCCGAAAGGAAAAAAAGTTATCATCAAATTTAAGTTTTTTCGAATTTTTTTTTTTTTTAAAAAATGATGTCATATTTGGATTCCTCACATTTTTCTGATATTAATGGATATATTATTTGTTGAATTTCGATTTACAGATTTAAAGATATTAATTATGCCATATTAAATGAATAAATGGCAAAAAATGAATAAAATAATATTATTACTTATTTTATTTTCATTGAAATTCAATATTATTATTACTTATTTTGTTTATTTTAATAATTGTTTGGAATTCAAAAAATTAAATCATGTGATATCAAGACCTAAGGGTTAATAGGATTGATAGCTTACTATTGTCAGGAAAACAATAAGTGCAGACTTGAAAACTAGGGGCGATAGAACCTGAAAGTTAAGCGTGTTGGGGCTGGAGTAGTGAGAGGATGGGTGACCGGCTGGGAAGTTAGACGATTTGGAATGAGTGTTC
This sequence comes from Elymus sibiricus, assembly GCA_039707655.1. Classification (NCBI taxonomy): domain Eukaryota; kingdom Viridiplantae; phylum Streptophyta; class Magnoliopsida; order Poales; family Poaceae; genus Elymus; species Elymus sibiricus. Next base: position 85,546,595 of record CM077669.1, on the reverse strand, counting down.
CACGCTGGAGCAGTGAGGAAGGGTGATTAGAGATTAAATTGTTAAATAATTCAACGATTTGAAAATCAGAAAAAAAAAACTTAAAAAAAATTCAAAAAAAAAATTCAAAAAAAATATTTCGAAAAAAATCCTTTAGTCCAGGTTGGTCCTCCAGCCCCAGCGCTCGAGCGCAGCCACGTGGAGGGCCTTTAGTCCCGGTCTGTGTTGAACCGGGACTAAAGGGGGGGGGCCTTTAGTCCCCACCCTTTAGTGCCGGTTGCAGAACCGGGACTAAAGGCCCTTACGAACCGGGACTAAAGGCTCGTTTTCTACTAGTGCCCTGATACTTCGAAAGAGATTGTACATGAAGTGCATCCAGTTTTTGCCGTAACTCTCTCAACTTTTTAGCACATGTTATGTGGGTGAAATGGTGATACCATGCCAACTTTCAACCTTTTCAGAGTTCATTTGTAGTGCTTTTCAATTTCAGGGTCATTTAGCTCAAAAAAATCAGTAAATGCATGAAAAATAGCAAATGAAGTCAGAAAGGGTTGAAAATTGATGGCGTGGCTTCGAATGGTGCATACTGAACACACAAAAAGTCTGGAGTTGAAATAAGTTTAAAAAAAATGAAATGCCTTAGTAACACACGAGTTTTCGTCTGAAACCCTGATACTTCGAAAGAGATTGTCCATTTTGTACACGAAGTGCATCCAGTTTTTGCCGTAACGCTCTCAACTTTTTAGCACATGCTATGTGGGTGAAATGATGATACCATGCCAACTTTCAACCTTTTCAGAGTTCATTTGTAGTGCTTTTCAATTTCAGGGTCATTTAGCTCAAAAAAACAGTAAATGCATGAAAAATAGCAAATGAAGTCAGAACGGGTTGAAAATTGATGGCGTGGCTTCGAATGGTGCATAATCAATACACAAAAAGTCTGGAGTTGAAATAAGTTTAAAAAAATGAAATGCCTTAGTAACACACGAGTTTTCGTTTGAAACCCTGATACTTCGAAAGAGATTGTCCATTTTGTACACGAAGTGCATCCAGTTTTTGCCGTAACCCTCTCAACATTTTAGCACATGCTATGTGGGTGAAATGATGATACCATGCCAACTTTCAACCTTTTCAGAGTTCATTTGTAGTGCTTTTCAATTCCAGGGTCATTTAGCTCAAAAAAATCAGTAAATGCATGAAAAATAGCAAATGAAGTCAGAAAGGGTTGAAAATTGATGATGTGGCTCTGGACATAATATTTCGACGCGTTTCAAATGCCAAAACACATAAGTACACTACTATTACAAAGATTCCCTCCGGTTTGTCCGAAGTGGGACTTTCCAGATATATAAGTCCGAAAACTAACTAGAGAAGCCGGTCACATCCCAGAGTGGGATCTTTGGGTATAAAACTTTTTCTTCGCGTGTGTCCCTTTGCGTCGTAACCATGGACAATCTTCATCGTTTAACTTGATGCTCGGGTCAACATTCACTCTGAAGGGAGCAATTTCATGAAACTTTTCATAATCTTCTGACATGTCTGTCTTGTCCTCCACTCCCACGATGTTTCTTTTCCCTGAAAGAACTATGTGGCGCTTTGGCTCATTGTATGATGTATTCGCTTCCTTATCTTTTCTTTTTCTTGGCTTGGTAGACATGTCCTTCACATAGAAAACCTGCGCCACATCATTGGCTAGGACGAATGGTTCGTCTGCGTACCCAAGATTGTTGAGATCCAATGTTGTCATTCTGTACTGCGGGTCTTCCTTTACCCCGCCTCCTGTCAGATTGACCCATTTGCACCGAAACAAACGGACCTTCAAACCAAGTCCATAGTCAAGTTCCCATATCTCCTCTATGTAATCATAATATGTGTCTTTTGGCCTATTGGTGTTTGCTGCATCAAAGCGGACACCACTGTTTTGGTTGGCGCTCTTTTTATCTTGGGCGATCGTGTAAAATGTATTCCCATTTATCTCGTACCCTTTGAAAGTCAATATAGTCGAAGATGGTAACTTGGACAGCAAGTACAGATCATCTGCAACAGTGTCGTCATGCATGAGATGTGTCTGCAACCAACCGGCGAAAGTCACCGTTTGTTCATGTGTAATCCAGTCGTCAGACTGCTCCGGGTGTTTGGAGCGTAGAATATTCTTGTGTTGCTCGATATACGGAGCCACCAAGGCGGAACTTTGTAGAACTGTGTAGTATGCTTGCGCCAAAGAATGCCCGTCCTGGCATATTACTGAATTCTTTTCTAGCGTGCCTTTTCCACCCAGTCTGCCCTCATGCCGCGATTCAGGAACACCAATCGGCTTAATGTCAGGAATAAAGTCAACACAAAACTCAATGACCTCCTCTGTTTCATGGCCCTTGGAGATGCTTCCTTCTGGCCTAGCACGATAATGAACATATTTCTTTAAGACTCCCATGAACCTCTCAAAGGGAAACATATTGTGTAGAAATACAGGACCCAGAATGGCAATCTCCTCGACTAGGTGAACTAGGACGTGCGTCATGATATTGAAGAAGGATGGTGGGAACACCAACTCGAAACTGACAAGACATTGCACCAAATCATTCTCTAACCTTGGTAGGATTTCTGGATCGATTACCTTCTGAGAGATTGCATTGAGGAATGCACATAGCTTCACAATGGCTAATCGAACGTTTTCCGGTAGAAGCCCCCTCAATGCAACCGGAAGCAGTTGCGTCATAATCACGTGGCAGTCATGAGACTTTAGGTTCTGGAACTTTTTCTCTGCCATATTTATTATTCCCTTTATATTCGACGAGAAGCCAGACGGGACCTTCATATTGAGCAGGCATTCGAAGAATATTTCCTTCTCTTCTTTGGTAAGAGCGTAGCTGGCATGACCCTGAAACTGCTTTGGATCCATGCCGTCTTCTCCGTGCATACGTTGCTGGTCCTCCCGTGCCTCCGGTGTATCTTTTATCTTCCCATACACGCCCAAGAAGCCTAGCAGGTTCACGCAAAGATTCTTCGTCACGTGCATCACGTCGATTGCAGAGCGGACCTCTAGGACTTTCCAATAGGGTAGGTCCCAAAATATAGATTTCTTCTTCCACATGGGTGCGCGTCCGTCAGAGTCATTCGGAACAGATTGTCCGCCAGGACCCTTTCCAAAGATTACTTTTAAATCCTTGACCATATCAAGTATATCATCACCAGTACGGTGGCGAGGCTTCTTCCGGTGATCTGCCTCGCCTTTGAAATGCTTGCCTTTATTTCTTACGGGATGCCTGCTCTGAAGAAATCGACGATGCCCCAGGTACACATTCTTCTTACATTTATCCAAATATATACTGTCGGTATCATCTAAACAGTGCGTGCATGCGTGGTATCCCTTGTTTGTCTGTCCTGAAAGGTTACTGAGAGCAGGCCAATCATTGATGGTTACAAACAGCAATGCATGTAGGTCAAATTCCTCCTGTTCTTTCTCATCCCACGCACGTACACCTTTTCCATTCCACAGCTGTAAAAGTTCTTCAACTAATGGCCTTAGGTACACATCAATGTCGTTGCCGGGTTGCTTGGGGCCTTGGATGAGCACTGACATCATAATGAACTTCCGCTTCATGCACAACCAAGGAGGAAGGTTATAGATACATAGAGTCATAGGCCATGTGCTATGATTGCTGTTCTGCTCCCCAAAAGGATTAATGCCATCTGCACTTAAACCAAACCATACGTTCCTTGCGTCCTTTGCAAAGTCGTTCCACTTTCTCTCGATTTTTCTCCACCGCGATCCGTCAGCGGGTACTCTCAACTTCCCGTCTTTCTTACGGTCTTCGTTGTGCCATCGCATCAATTTGGCATGCTCTTTGTTTTGGAACAAATGTTTCAACTGTGGTATTATAGGAGCATACCACATCACCTTGGCAGGAATCTTCTTCCTGGGGCGCTCGCCCTCAACATCACCAGGGTCATCGTGGCCGATCTTATAGCGCAATGCACAGCATACCGGGCATGCATTCAAATCCTCGTACTCACCGCGGTAGAGGATGCAGTCATTAGGGCATGCATGTATCTTCTGCACCTCTAATCCTAGAGGGCAGACAGCCTTCTTTGCTTCGTACGTACTGTCGGGCAATTCGTTGTCCTTTGGTAGCTTCTTCTTTAACATTATCAGCAACTTTTCAAATGCCTTGTCAGATACACCATTCTCTGCCTTCCATTGCAGCAATTCCAGTGTGGTACCCAGCTTTTTCTTGTCATCTTCGCAATTTGGGTACAACAATTTCTTGTGATCCTCTAACATGCGCTGCAACTTTAGCTTCTCCTTTTCACTTGTGCAGTTTCTCTTTGCATCGGCAATGGCCCGACCAAGATCATCAGCGGGCTCATCTGATGCCTCTTCTTCAGCTCCTTCACGCATTGCCGGCTCAGCTTCTTCCCCCATTGTTGTACCATCGTATTCATGGAACCCATGGCCAGGATAGCTGTCGTCATCCTCTTCTTCTTCATTCTCTTCCATTAGGACCCCTCTTTCTCCGTGCTTGGTCCAACAGTTATAGCCGGACATGAAACCGGACTCAAACAGGTGGACGTGAATGGTTCTTGAGTTAGAGTAATTTCGATCATTCTTACAGCCAGCACATGGACAATACATAAAACCATCCGCCTGCTTGTTTGCCTCAGCCGCAACCAGAAAAGTATGCACGCCATTAATGAACTGGGGAGAGCATCGGTCATCGTACATCCATTGCCGGCTCATCTTCATTACACAACACCGAAAAGACCAAATTAATACAAGTTCATACATAAAGTTCATACACACTTGTTCTCAAAAAACAACATACAAACTCTCTAGCTAAAGCATTTAAATGCAACAACAAATGCGATCAAGATCGCAACTAAGGTAACAATTGATCCAACAGCATAGTGATACCAAGCCTCATTATCAATGGCATATTTTTTAAATTTTCTAATCTTCAAGCGCATTGCATCCATCTTGATCTTATGATCATCGACGACATCGGCAACATACAACTCCAGTTTCATCTTCTCTTCTTCAACTCTTTTCAATTTTTCTTTCAAATACTCGTTTTCTTTTTCAACTAAATTTAACTTCTTGACAAGAATATCTATGTCGGTTGCAATTTCCGGTTCACATACCTCCTAGATAAAAATATCTATGTCAACTTGATGGGCATAATTGTCATAAACACGAAATGCAACAAATAGTTATAAAAGAGAGTATATACCACATCTGAATCATAAACCGGACGAGGGCCGACGGGGACGGATATCAAAACCATGCCACTATGTATAACAAACAACCATATAGGTAAGAAAACTATACAAGTAACTATCTAAATCTTACAAACATGATTTTTTTAATAAAAAGGATAAGAACAAGAGGCTCACCAAGGTGGTGCCGGCGACGGGACGGTGCGGGCGATCGACGGTGGTTAGGACGGGGACGGGAAGGCACTAAGTAAACCACACCTACACATGCAAAGTAAGAAGTTAATTTGAGCTCAAATTGCATATAAATCAAATAAACTACCACATATAAATACTCCCAAACTAAAACCCACAAATCACTATACTTATAGAGCATTGCAAGAGCTAATCTAGTAATGAGAGATGAAAGGACAAAGTTGCTAACCTTTGTGAACACTTGGATGGATGGGGTGCCTCCAAATCTTGACAAATTTTGGCAAAAATGGAGGTGAGCTCGAGCAAGGGGAAGAACAAAGGAGAGGAAGAAGGGGAAAAACAGGGAGGAGTGTGCTCGGGCTGGCCGAAGGGTTCATGTAGGGGATCTTTAGTCCCGGTTCGTGACACGAACCGGGACTAAAGGTGAGCCTATAGTCCCGGTTCGTGCCACGAACCGGGACTAAAGGTGATCGTGGGGCCCCAGGCTGACACCAGCCTGCCACCACCCCTTTAGTCCCGGTTCGTGTTACGAACCGAGACTAAAGGTCCGGAACGAACCGGGACTAATGATGCCCGTCCCGAACCGGGACTAATGGTCACATTAGTGCCGGTTCAAAATCAGACCGGGACTAATGCTTTGGACAAAAGGTCTGTTTTCTACTAGTGATTTGCCGCCATGGTAGTTTTGGCAATACCACTCGTAAGTGGTCCTTTCTGTCAATTGCACTCGGCAGTTGGTCTTTTATGCCAAAAATTCTTCTTCGTGGTCATTTTTTTGTGTAGATTTAACAGCAGTCAATGGTAATCTACAATTGTTGGTTGAAGATGGAGTAGGAATATGCATGCCTGGAGCTCAACTGTATAGCTATGATTGCAAAGTCCACTGGAGTAGCACAGATATTATTGTACTCGTATTTAGAGGCCAAATGGTGTCACTACACTACTACTAGTAAGAAAAGAGATGGTAGTACCTTCGCATCGAGATCGCCAGGATCTTAGTATCTTGTTCTTTTTGCCCCAGCCGCACATGCCTCTGCTGCTTCAAGTTTTAGGGCCTGTTTGGTTGGATGCCTGGTCACCATGCCTGGGAAAATGGTCTGCCTGGATAGAGCCTGGGACGATGTGAAATTTTGCCTGGCCAGGCTTGCCTGGCACTTGAGCGTTTGGTTCGTGCCCTTGGCCTGTTGCTTTTACATCAGACTCTGCTGCTGCGTGTCAGAGAGTTTAAAGTATTTTATTACTGCCAGGCAGCTATTGTAGCACCCCAGGCGCAAGGAATGAGAAGCCTGGGCCAGGCTAAGGCCATGTACAATGGGAGGCGCTAACGTGGACGCCAGGATCGATTTCCCGGTCGAATCGGCGGTTCCGTCTAAAATCCCAGCTTCAGGCGTGGCGTCGACGCAAATAAACGCATCGGGCGCTTAGCCTTTTTTTAATCATGTATGAGGTGCATGCAGAGGGCACCGGGCCCAGCAGCTGAACGGTTTGCTCCGTGATTAGCGTCTAGGGTTGCGTCTAGCATTGTGCGTGCAGACGCTTAGAGATAAATCTGTTTTATTGACATTTATTTTTTCCACTTAAGCGCCTAGATTAGCGTCTAGCATTGTACATGCCCTAAGTGCCTTGCCAGGACCGAATCCGGAATGATGATATACGAGATAGAGTTGGGGTAGCGCCAATTGAAAAGAAGCTTGTCCAACATCGTCGGAGATGGTTTGGACATATTCAGCGCAGGCCTCCAGAAGCCCCAGTACATAGCGGATGGCTAAAGCGTGCTGATAATGTCAAAAGAGGCCGGGTAGACCGAACTTGACATGGGAAGAGTCCGTAAAGAGAGACCTGAAGGATTGGAGCATCACCAAAGAACTAGCCATAGACAGGGGTGCGTGGAAGCTTGCTATCCATGTGCCAGAACCATGAGTTGGTCGCGAGATCTTATGGGTTTCACCTCTAGCCTACCCCAACTTGTTTGGGACTAAAGACTTTGTTGTTGTTGTTGTTGTTGTTATTTTTTCTAGTTCAGCCAGGCTAATCACACTCCTCCATTGACCAGGCCAGGCGGGCATTTTCTCAGCAAGGACAGCAAGCAAACAAGCACCAGGCAGAGTACAGGCACTGTCCAGGCCAGGTATGCATTGGCGTGGACGCCAACCAAACACACCCTTAATCTCTCAGATATACAATTGGTTTTGGAAATTTAGTGCTAATAGTACTAACTAAAACCAAGTGCCGCCGTTTATGGGCGGTGCTGTGTTGCGATAAAGAGGGTTCAACGGCATACGTGCCACGCCACAGCGTCAGTCAATCTTGGCGGGCGGCTTAACGAGTCGTTAGCACCTGAGACAGCTAGGACCTGATGCACATGCAGGCCCCTTGGTCCTACCTGTTGGCCCCACACTGTTTTTGTATGGTTCCATGCCTGCGTGCCCCGAGAGATATGCTGTTTGATCGTGCTCTCGCGGCTGCTTAGTGCGTTGCATACGCGTACGACGATTTGGCCAAGAAACCGACCAGGCACGATGGAGGGAGGGGGGCGGGGCATGTTGAGAGACGCGGACGGGTGTGGGTCGAAAGCAGTTCCATGCATGGAGCAACCTGCGTCGCTTTCCATTACAAATGAGCGAATTCGCTTCATGTAAGAAAAATAGAAAATGCAAATTCACAGCCATATGATGGGCATGATGGCTCAACCTTTACCTTTTTGCGCCTACATAAGCCCACAGGCCCCTTCTCCTCGATCCTCATCTCAAACCAAGACCACTCTAACTCAAACTTATCGTTTGCATCTAGCCTCTCTGGTTGTAGTCACTCTATCGTGTGCGTCTAGCCTCCCTGCTGGTGGTAGTATATTCAGAGGAAGCCTTAGCCAATATAGATATGCTGCTGTCAGGCGGCTTCTCCTGGGTGTACGTTGCTCTGTTGTTGGCCCTGCTGACCTTCAACTCCTTCATGGCGGTATACCACTCCATGGGCGACGCGGCCATCGTCGCCTTCGTCGCCACCTCCTACGCCGACCTCCTGCTGCTCTTCTGCTGCCTCTGGCTCTACGACAGAGCGGCGGCAGGGTCGGCGTGGCGGAACCGGCTCAAGGCGTCGGTGTGGACTCTCACCACGCTGCTCACCTTCGCCTTCGCCTACATGGTCATGGGCACCGCCGGCCTCACCCTCCCCGTTGCGCTGCTCGTGTGGTTCATCGCCGCGGCCACCGGGATCGGTGCCTTCTCCGCCTTCTTCGAGCAGGGCAGGTATGGCGTGGCGTCTTCACTTGTCTTCCATGCATGTGGATGGCATAGTAGAGTACCGCATCGCCGCCGTAGCCGCCCGAGCTCGGCGTAAAACATTGCCGTGCCCGGCCGTGCGGCGCAGCGTGTCCACTTCGACCGCACGGTGCCGCTCGGCGTCCTCGTCCATGCCGCTGTGCCCGCTGTCGCACGCCCAACGTCCGCCACCCCACGGCGCGCTCTTACGCTCCTCCAAAAAGCCACTGTGCAGCAAGTGCCTGCCGCTCGTCACCACTCACGGACGGCGCCATGGCCTCCATACGCGTCACTTCTGTAGGCATGAAAAGAGTAGAATGCATGTCTTCATTTTCCATATGCATGAAGTATATGTTTGTGTACTACAAATAAAATGCATTTCCTTTTTTTGGCTGCAGAATCAGCCCAGCACCGGGTGAACCCATGCTGCCGCCACCGGTGTAGCCCAACCTCTCGATCACTACGGGGATAGGCTTTTGTGATGCACTCAGACGCATGGATTTTGCCAAGCTATGAGCTTACGATGGAGTTCAAATACTGCTGGGTCGCCCTCGTCTTGTACATAGGTTTACCTTCAAAGCATTCGTGAGTCCTTCGTATAATCGCTGATGTAAGCTTTGCCTTTGTCCCTTCTAGGCGTGCGCGCTTATTAGGGGAGGAGTATGTGTGTGTGTGTAGTTCGCAATGTAACCGTCAACGAAATAATGAACTGTTCGGTCAGAAACGAACGTGTGATCTCTCATGTCTCTGCAGCCCTTTTCTGCTCAGTGGAATTCTTGATCCTTTGCATTTTGTCTTTTGAATCACAACAAGGCGTGGCAAAATTAAGTATTCCCCGTGGATTGGCTTTACCCTTGACAATTCGGAGTATGTGTGTGTGTGTGTAGTTCGCAATCTAACCGTCAACGAAATAATGAACTGTTCGGTCAGAAACGAATGTGATCTCTCATGTCTCTACAGCCCTTTTCTGCTCAGTGGAATTCTTGATCCTTTGCATTTTGTCTTTTGAATCACAACAAGGCGTGGCAAATTAAGTATTCCCCGTGGATTCGCTTTACCCTTGACAATTTGGAGTATGTGTGTGTGTGTGTAGTTCGCAATCTAACCGTCAACAAAATAATGAACTGTTCGGTCAGAAACGAATGTGATCTCTCATGTCTCTACAACCCTTTTCTGCTCAGTGGAATTCTTGATCCTTTGCATTTTGTCTTTTGAATCACAACAAAGCGTGGCAAATTAAGTAGTCCCCGTGGATTCGCTTTACCCTTGACAATTTGGAGTATGTGTGTGTGTGTGTGTAGTTCGCAATCTAACCGTCAACAAAATAATGAACTGTTCGGTCAGAAACGAACGTGTGATCTCTCATGTCTCTGCAGCCCTTTTCTGCTCAGTGGAATTCTTGATCCTTTGCCTTTTGTCTTTTGAATCACAACAAGGCATGGCAAATTAAGTATTCCCCGTGGATTCGCTTTACCATTGACAATTCGTGTGTGTGTCGTTCGCAATGTAACCGTCAACGAAATAATGAACTGTTCGGTCAGAAACGAATGTGCGATCTCTCATATCTCTGCAGCCCTTTTCTGCTCAATGGAATTCTTGATCCTTTGCATTTTGTCTTTTGAATCACAACAAGGCGTGGCAAAATTAAGTATTCCCCGTGGATTGGCTTTACCCTTGACAATTCGGAGTATGTGTGTGTGTGTGTGTGTGTGTGTGTGTGTGTGTGTGTGTGTGTGTAGTTCGCAATCTAACCGTCAACGAAATAATGAACTGTTCGGTCAGAAACGAATGTGATCTCTCATGTCTCTACAGCCCTTTTCTGCTAAGTGGAATTCTTGATCCTTTGCATTTTGTCTTTTGAATCACAACAAGGCGTGGCAAATTAAGTATTCCCCGTGGATTCGCTTTACCCTTGACAATTTGGAGTATGTGTGTGCATGTGTGTGTAGTTCGCAATCTAACCGTCAACAAAATAATGAACTGTTCGGTCAGAAACGAACGTGTGATCTCTCATGTCTCTGCAGCCCTTTTCTGCTCAGTGGAATTCTTGATCCTTTGCCTTTTGTCTTTTGAATCACAACAAGGCATGGCAAATTAAGTATTCCCCGTGGATTCGCTTTACCATTGACAATTCGTGTGTGTGTCGTTCAAAATGTAACCGTCAACGAAATAATGAACTGTTCGGTCAGAAACGAATGTGCGATCTCTCATATCTCTGCAGCCCTTTTCTGCTCAGTGGAATTCTTGATCCTTTGCATTTTGTCTTTTGAATCACAACAAGGCGTGGCAAAATTAAGTATTCCCCGTGGATTGGCTTTACCCTTGACAATTCGGAGTATGTGTGTGTGTGTGTGTGTGTGTGTGTGTGTAGTTCGCAATCTAACCGTCAACGAAATAATGAACTGTTCGGTCAGAAACGAATGTGATCTCTCATGTCTCTACAGCCCTTTTCTGCTAAGTGGAATTCTTGATCCTTTGCATTTTGTCTTTTGAATCACAACAAGGCGTGGCAAATTAAGTATTCCCCGTGGATTCGCTTTACCCTTGACAATTTGGAGTATGTGTGTGTGTGTGTGTAGTTCGCAATCTAACCGTCAACAAAATAATGAACTCTTCGGTCAGAAACGAACGTGTGATCTCTCATGTCTCTGCAGCGCTTTTCTGCTCAGTGGAATTCTTGATCCTTTGCCTTTTGTCTTTTGAATCACAACAAGGCTTGGCAAATTAAGTATTCCCCGTGGATTCGCTTTACCATTGACAATTCGTGTGTGTGTCGTTCGCAATGTAACCGTCAACGAAATAATGAACTGTTCGGTCAGAAACGAATGTGCGATCTCTCATATCTCTGCAGCCCTTTTCTGCTCAGTGGAATTCTTGATCCTTTGCATTTTGTCTTTTGAATCACAACAAGGCGTGGCAAAATTAAGTATTCCCCGTGGATTGGCTTTACCCTTGACAATTCGGAGTATGTGTGTGTGTGTGTGTGTGTGTGTGTGTGTGTGTGTGTGTAGTTCGCAATCTAACCGTCAACGAAATAATGAACTGTTCGGTCAGAAACGAATGTGATCTCTCATGTCTCTACAGCCCTTTTCTGCTAAGTGGAATTCTTGATCCTTTGCATTTTGTCTTTTGAATCACAACAAGGCGTGGCAAATTAAGTATTCCCCGTGGATTCGCTTTACCCTTGACAATTTGGAGTATGTGTGTGCGTGTGTGTGTAGTTCGCAATCTAACCGTCAACAAAATAATGAACTGTTCGGTCAGAAACGAACGTGTGATCTCTCATGTCTCTGCAGCGCTTTTCTGCCCAGTGGAATTCTTGATCCTTTGCCTTTTGTCTTTTGAATCACAACAAGGCATGGCAAATTAAGTATTCCCCGTGGATTCGCTTTACCATTGACAATTCGTGTGTGTCGTTCGCAATGTAACCGTCAACGAAATAATGAACTGTTCGGTCAGAAACGAATGTGCGATCTCTCATGTCTCTGCAGCCCTTTTCTGCTCAGTGGAATTCTTGATCCTTTGCCTTTTGTCTTTTGAATCACAACAAGGCATGGCAAAGTAAGTATTCCCCGCGGATTAGCTTTACCCTTGACAATCTACTTGGAAACGCTAACGCCTGGCACACACACATACATAAACAAGGGATAAAAATGCCGACCTTTAGTTCGCACATGCATGCACCACCCTACGATTTCTAGACCTTTCCGGCATGTTTTTGGAGCCACTCTGGTGCCCTTGGCTGCAAAGCCGTTATTTTCAATAAAATAAAAAGAGAAAATCGCTGGTTAATGCTCAGCCTTGAAAGAAGGCCACCGTGCAAATTGTTTGATAGTAGCTGTGTGAAAGTTGATTAAGGGGCCGTAATCACTCTGACAATGTTTGCACGTGCTATTTTGCAATACAAATTAGAGTACTCAAATGAAAACGCTGCAGGGGTGCGTGTTACACAGGGCTGTAGCACGGTCGTCCATGTTCCGGTAAAAAAAATAGATCGGTCTCCCTGCATTTCGAGGCGACGAACAGGAGATTTCACACGCAAGTTCCACGTGATGAAATGCACTCCTCTGGGTGGCCAGCAGTGGTGATAGGTACGTGAGATACTCGATATGATGGGGTGATAAGGCCATCTAGCTATCACCTAAATTCTGCCGATGCCTGCAGTATAAAGACGTGACGAGGATCAGGTCCCACTCTAATTTGATTCTCGGCGCCCCATGGGGTGCCTCGACCATTACGCTGGACACGACGCGTGGTGAGACCGCGCCGCTTTCCTTCGTGCCAAATTAATCCACACACCATTACGCTACCGCACACAAAAAGAACTTACGCTATCACACCAAATTAATCCAAAGTATCCTGGGTTCCAACTACTCCACCATCGAATTATTAGCTGCTAATAGTACTTAATTAGAAAGCCCATCTTCAGGCATCCACTTGCAATGGCCCTTATCATCCGTCTCAGATTTTTCTTTTCTTTTTGCCGAGGTCTCCTATTTCCATTACCATCGTCCGTAAGCCGTTCATTCAATTAACCACCTTGATGCATCATTTTTTTTCTTTAAAGAGGACCCCCGGCCTCTGCATATGGAAGATGCATGCAGCCATTACCTTGATGCATCACTTGTCCATGTTGCTTTACAAATGCAAACAAATAATTTTAATTAAGCTTTGCTCTCCCGTAGCCGCGCAGATAATGCTTGATTGCACTCTTTTTCAGTACATACCCGCCTTGTTCCTAGTAGCTACCTACGTACAGAAGATCCGACCCACTTGGTGGCCTGGCGGGAAGGAGCGTGACAAAGCTACTGCCTATGGCGTGCGTTCAGAGAAAAGGTGGCCGTTTTGGGCTTCAGTGGGCAATAGAGAAATGCTCACACCATAGTAGAGCCGTGAAAAGGAGAAAACAAAGTGTATTTTTTAAAAAGATGACACATCAAATTATAACCAACCAACATACAAAAGTGAAAGAAAAAACGAACGCTTCACCGGGATTTTGGGTCTTCAGTCGGCAATAAAAACATGCATGCTCATTTCTCAGCTAGAAAAATGATACGACGTACTACGTAGCAACACCTCACCCGTCGCCCATCGCTCATCCTTGCTTGATATGATTATAATAATCAAACAAAAGCACGTCCGTTGGAATCTCGTCGCAGTGGAGTTTGGCTAAGGACTTTTTTCCACTCGAAAGATCCCAGGAGCATCTACTGGAGTTATCAAATCCAGGTCCCTATACATCCGTTCACGCGTCTGGGAGAGCGCCCGTCAGTAAATGACTTTGTTTGCATCTATAACCCTTACTTTAGAAATACTTATTAAATACATGTAAACACATGCACTTGGAACATTATAGCCAAGCAATGAGTAGCGCACATAAATAGATATTATCTCTACCTATAATAATAATAATAATAATAACAATAATAAAGCACCGATACCTTCCGGTCGTACGTCGTCGGCGATTTTGCAAAAACGCCCCTGTGTTTTCCCGAATTCAACCCGCAGTCCTATGTTAAGTGGCTATTTTTGAGGAAAAGCGTTTCGTTTTTAAAAAAAGCACCCTGCACTTTCTAATATTGAACCCGCAGGAGTCGAAACCCCATGCCCCTGCTTCGTTACCCCCTAGGGCGACTCGGGCGGCGGCGCATCTCGCCTGCGCAGCGGCCGCCCCCCTCCTCCTCCTCCACCCCTCACCACCGCCCGTTTGCGTCCGCCAGGAAAAGCCCCCGCGCGGATCCGGCGGCGGCGGGGCCTCTGGCGCGCTGGAGAGGCTCGACTATGAGCGGGGGCTCGTGCGGCGGCGGCGGCGACGGCGCGGCGCTCCTCCGCGCGCGCCGTCCGTGCTCTTGGGCATGGGGAAGGGGCGGTTCTCGCGACGGGGGGTGGCGCATCCCGTGCTCCGGCAGTCTGTGTCCGCGCGTGAAGCTTGCCCGCCAAATCCGGTAGGCTGGCTGGCTGTCGGCGGTGCCTCGCCGTGGTGCGCGTGGCGGTGGGTCGCCCCACCTCGGCCGGGTGGACGGCGTCGGGCTAGGTGCCAGCCGCCTCCGGAGTCCCACATCCCGGAGCTTGACGGGATTGCCAGCCACCTGCTGAGGTCCTCGGCCCTCGACGGGCTCCTCCATCACTTCTGGATCCCTCACCCGCCGGCCCGCTCCACTCCGCCTCTGCACCGGATCAAGTGAACTGGCCGCCGCTCCGGCTTCTTTGACCCCGAGCGCTAGCTGCTACTTCAGCTGACTCGCACGGTGCCGATTCCAGTGAAACAACAGGAGAAGAAGAATACAACAGAGACGTAGAAGCAGGCGACCACCAGGGCCAGAGGCAAGTCTTCTCTATGCCTTCCAAGTCCCACCACTACTAGCTTTCCATGCAGGTAACATCGCTAGCTTCTAACATAACTTGGATCGGTGAAAGTCTCTGTGCTCACAACGTGTTCGACGAAATAACAACATTATAGTGCTTTTGAGGCCAATCGCCAAAAGGGAACATCTGCAGGAATGTATGCTGCTGGACGCGTCGCTCTCCATCTGCAGAAGGATTTATGTGGTACGGCCCTCCTCAGGTTAGAACACTACTAAGCAATAAGCATAACTTTTGGATAGTCCTCTTGCTGTCAATTTTGTAAACACAAAACACCTTTGGGTGCACTGTATATCTATTGCCGAGGATCACAGGAGTGCCATTAGTTACAAATAATAGCTCTAATACTACACGTGACACACATATGAGTAGGAGTTGTCATACATATTGTTACTCTTTGGAACTTTGGTCAGCATTCAGTGGTGTTCAGCATCAAAAATATTATTACTTAGCTTCAGAGTATGGGTGGATGTGTTGCTCATTATCTCTTTTTCCCCTGTTGGCGACACTGGATGGATTGTTACTGATGCAAGACAAACATCAGTCGGCTTAGACTTTGACCACGAGTCAGTTTAGTGGTGTCCTGAAAACACCAGAGCAAGATTGGAGCTGATGGGTACTCTAGATTGTTGCTTTTTGATGGAACTGCAGCCAAATGACTATATCACATTGTGAAGCAAAAGATCACTGATCTCGTGGAAGGTCTAAATGTTACCAGTGATAATGGCTCTAAAGAAACGAACATATGCGATCAGTTAGATTCTTCATTTTGGAAATGTTCAGCCAGTTCGACCATGTCAGATGCAGTTTTGTCTCAAAGAGAGGTGATACATTTTAATGGATGTATATGATGGCACGTCATCTGAATGCAAGATTCGTCTTGAGAGGAGATCCTCCAGCTTCACTGTGAGTTGAGTTATAGCATTGCTTAATAATTTTTTGAATTTGACCTTCACATTTGATCTTGAAAACTTAAGCCTGCTTACGTAGCTGTCAGAGTCGACGGAATGGAGAATCACATGGTGGTCACTGGAGAGGCATGATGCCGGAGAGGAACTCCCATGCTTGCCGTGGCGGACTTGCTGGCATTTCTCGCTTTTTGCTCGTAGAATGCACGGGTAGATGTATTTGTGTGTTAATCACTAAGCAGTACATACCAATTTTTCAGTTCTTATCTTATATATGGTTGGTTCTTTTATGATGCTCTCCTAAAGCACCAGGCATACCGTGTTAGTGTCACAAATGGTCTATGCCATACGCAGATATTAATATTCCCTTGTCCTTCTATTTTTATATTTCTATAAGAAGATGAACAAATCTCATGAATATCTAATCTGACTTCTGCTGTCTTTGTTTGTTGCATAGTTATTTCGGAATATCAATAGAGAACTTGGCGGTTAAGGTATTTCTACATTTTTTCTTCAACGGTTACAGTTGCGCTCTTTGAATTGCATTGCATGTAATCCTTTATTTTGCATGTTAAGCTTGAGATGTCATTTATGAAAGCAGTAAGTTATGGTGGCACTACTTTCTTTTTTTCTATTCATTCTCACAGAGGCAAAGATACTTCAACTTTCTTTATACTATATATGTGTTTGCCGTATATATTCTAAATCATCTAAGTATCTTTGCTTGCCATTGGTTTCATGTATTCCCCCTTTTTTGCTTTTACTATGAAAAATGCAGAGTGATTTTCTATAGAAAGGGACAAGAATTTGAGTATGTGAGGCTGTTCAAATGCACATTGACCTCCCCTGTTTGTTACTTTGCGACTTTGCAGGGCATGTTCGGGAGGCTTTGCCATGATCTGACGAGGGTTCGTCTTCTTTGATTCTGGTGTTGCCACTGGATCTGGCCTTCCCTAGCTGAACTGTCGACCTGTGTTGGAGTTATTTTATTGTGATGATGATTATTTTTTTCATCTTGTGATCTCCTTTGCTCCAGTTGTGCTAATATATTTTTTCACGTCGGTAGGACTGAAATGTTCCTGCTACCAGGAGTTTTTTTAGTTATGTCCGAGCATCTCGATTTTGGAAAATGTGATGTACTAATGGCTCATGAGGATAATTTCCACTAAGTACTCCAGGTCAGCATACGTATGTTTTTCTAAGCACATCTGTATATTTTAGTCATCAGGAAATGAATTGATCCAAAATGCACAGTGCATCTTTTTGCCAGGTAGTACCCTGTTAGGTTGTTAGGTTCAGTTAAAAAACTTTCAAGAAGGGAGGATGCAATCTTTTACTTTTGTTTTGCGAATCAATCTTTTACTTAATTCAGGAGCTCTCCCTTTTCATTGTTAAGATCGTCATCACTTCCTATATATTATGCAACTACAAATTAGAATCATGTGAGTGGGTATTTATCCTTTTATTCAAGATAACCATGCAACAAGACACTTATAATTATAAACAGAGAACACCACATATGCTTTAATTTTCAGGATATGCTACAGTATTTTCAGAGATGGGATGTATGTGAGTTGCTTCTGTACAGAAAACTGTTGGATATGTGAGTTCAGTCCTTTTAGTTTTAGGTTCTGGTACTTGATACTGAACTACAGAAATGGAAGTACTTAGTTTGCCTTTGGACCCCGCTGGAACGTTAATCTATGTTAAAATTAGAGTGGATGTACTTTGTATATACATCATTTATCTCTTTGAATAATGCACATATGACATGATTTGTCCTAGCATGCTACTGTGTAAATCTTGCGGGGTTACAGTTTGGTAAATCGTCCCACCATTCTGTCCCTCACCTTGTTCCGTGTGAGTTCCAAACAAAATGCATCTTTATCTTTGAAATGGAATGGGCATTCATATTTGGCAAAGTTACCAGCACAAAGTTATCTTATAAAACTTGCACAAAGTGTCTCTGCTTTGGGTGTGTGTGCAGGGCAAGCGATTATAACAAGTGTCACAGCAGTGGGTGTTTGCTAGGTGAACGAGCATGCCAGAAGGAGAAGCGAAGACCATCAACAGCGACGACCATGTTGTGTTGATGACTACCTTGAAATAATGCCATGTGTGTTAATTCTGTGTAGCAAATTCTTATTTTCTTTAGCGTGGGAGGTGTTGTAACAACATTCCGGAATGTCCATGATGCTTCCCCTTCTGCCTTGCTGTTTGCTTTGCCAGTTTGCTACAGTGCTCTGTCACATGCATCTTTCTATTGAGTTGTGTTCTACTGAACTGTGAACGGAAATAGATAGATTGATTATTTTAAAAAAAGGTCAAGCTTCTAAGAGGATAAAAAAGCCACATGATAGGTTGTTCTTTGATGATTCTTGAATTACCAGTTTCACACCATTTGGAATGTTTAGAGATCGCATGTGTAATCGGTACATTTAAATGGCTGGTTTCATTTATGACTACACCTTTGAATTTGTAAAGATTAAAACTTAAAATGGTTGTGTGCAATGCCTTTTTTCTGCTGGTTGCTGATTCGGTCTTTTATTTTTATTTATAGAAGGAAAGAAAAGCTTTTTTTTGTCTATTTGAGATTGCTTTTACCACACTTGCCGGGGTGGTAAGGAGAGTGATTTAACATAAAAAGGTCTAAAATACCTGTTTGATATGCATGAGGATAATAAATTTGTTCCTTCGTTTTGACATATGTCTGTCTCTCGGAGTCACCCCATTCTTAGCCCTATTATTGCAACGCCGGAGGAAGTGAGTAGACTTCTTGATCTCTATACTCCATGGTCAGGACAATGACATTCTAAATGTGCTCACGACCACAAATAACAACTAGACTTATCAAAACTCTCTATGGTCTAAAAATAAAAATAAAGCCCAACCTATAGCAACACACTGTCAGATCTATTAGCACGTTATATTTTTTATTCTCCCCTTGCAACGCACGGACATGTTTGCTATATTAACTAATTCATGATGAACATGATTGAGATCTTTGCAGGAAGTTCTAACACTACCTCCAGCATCTACTTTCTTCACTAATCAATACGCTCAAACTGAGACCACAACGTCCACCCATTTCATCACAGTGCAGCAAATTAAGTTACACATTATCTGAATCGGCGCTGCATCTTACCATCTGCATAACGCTCGCTGATGAAGAGGGGGAAATCAAGCCACATCTCGGGCCACATCGAGGCGACGGGTTCCCCTTCGTCCGACGACTCCTCCCCGAACGGCAGCAGCGACAACGCGATCTTGGAGATTCTCCTCACCCTGCCCCCGATCTCAGCCAGATAGCTCCGGATCCCCACGACCCCCTCCCCGTCCACATCGCCCACCTCTCCGTCCGCCTCTACGGGCGCGGCGAGCGGGGACGAGGACTCCGGCGGGGGAGGTGGAGGAGCGAGGAAGGACGCCACGACCCAGAGGCGGCGGGTGAGGGTCTCGGTGAGCTCGGAGAGACGGCGTCCTGAGGGAGATTGGGAGGGCCGGCCGCCGGAGCAGGACCTGCAATCGCTTGCCGCCGTCGCCTGCAGCAGTTCGGCTAGGTTGGGGAATGGGGATTCATTTGGAATCGGAGGAGGGAGAGGTACGAGACGAGGTGCTCAGCTGCCGGCTGCTCCAGCGCCTAACCAGACACACCCAGTCGGTCCAATTTGGGCCGGACTTAGTACGTGGGCCAAATGTAAACCGTATAACATACATGTAGTAATGGTAAAAAAACATATATGTAGCAATCTTTTTGGGGCCAAATTATTTGTATTCCAGGGAATTCCAAGGATTAAAAATAAATTTGATTGAAAGATTACAGGGAATTCCAAGGAATAAAAATAAAATTGAAAAAAATTACATTGCCCGTCGTCACAGAGCCATCAACTACGAACGGCCTAGCCACATGGCACCTCTTTGCTGGGTCCCATAAGCCGAGTTTTCTTTGTTTGCTGAGTACTTTTTAGGGTGCGATCGGTAACGACTGATCACTGACGCGTGTCGTGTCCTGCTGATTACCGAAAGCCGTACTTGGCTTACATAGCGTTTGCTGTGCCCCCACGTTACGGTACTCGGCAAACATGAAGGAACTCGGTCCAAGATGTACAATAGACATAGAGAGCATACACAGCCTTTGCTAAACCCAAACAGCTGAGCTAGCAGTATCTGAAGATGAGCTCCTCTGGGAAGACACCGTGGCCGGCCGGAAGTGCTACACTGGGCTGTGCAGCCGGCGATGGAGCAACAGGCCGGAGCTGACCATTGAGTCGCTGCCGGTGAGCACCAATCCTGGCGTCCAGTCGGACCGCGTCCTCTTCTTCTTCAATCAGGAGGAGCTCGTCCGCCTCGTCGAAGTCATCCCCTACGTTGGCTAGCCAGCTAGTCGATCATACTATGAAATATGTGGTTGGCGATCAACTGATCTGATCGTATAGTTATCTAAACCAAATAAATGTGCTGCCTTCGTATATAGGTTATATATACTCCTTCCGTAAAGGAATGTGAGAGTGGTTAGATCACTAAATTAGTGATCTAAATGCTATTAATCAGGTACCAGAAAATTAAATAATTATTGTCAGTGAAACTGAAAAGTATATAGAGCATCGGCTCATCATTCAATGGCTACAAATCAACGCGCCACTCTCCAACTCAGCCATAACCGCAGGGCATCCACCATCCACGCGGTTGGCGGCCATAGGACCGTCGCCCCCCACCCCGCAAACTACTGTTGCCATCCCTCTAACCCCGCTTCCCCCGCGACTAATTGTTGCGGCGTCGGCAATCCCTGCACCCCCATCCTTCAACCTGCTTCCTGGCGTTCGCCTTGAACGACGCTGTAGGATGGCGTTGCAGTGGACATGGCAAAAGTTTTCACCTGTCTCCCCCCTTGATGAGCCACCGATGTCTGCTTTGAGTTGGACGCTATTACATGCATGCAGACTACAGCACATCTTTTCAGATTAGAGCATGCTTTCGATCAATGATGTAAAAATAAAAAGATTAGTACTCCCTTCGATTCATATTACTTGACGTAACTTTAATACAACTTTGTATTAAAGTTGTACTAAAGTTGTGACAAGTAATATGGATCTGGGGAGTACTACATTTTTTCAGACGACCGCTTTTCTCTATATTCAACTTATTCTGCATTTTCTTCACATAATTAATTATTGGTTGGCCCCATAATTAAGCACTCGTTAAAGATTCTAAATTTCAAACTTTTTCAATTTTTCTTTCCATTTTTATATATTACGATAAAAACTCTTAATATAAATGTGCTAGACACATTTCATACCAATTTGGTATTGTTTCAATTGCATTTCAACAAACAATTTCAATAGGAGTTGGAACGTACGTCGGCCGAGGAGAAAACCCTGACGGGAATGAGATGACGGGCGAAGAGGAGGAGGAGCTGGCAATAGCGCCACCTGTCGGCATTACCCCGGTGCTTGTCGCCACGCGGGAGGTCGGCGAAGAGGGCGCCGTCGTCCAATGTCTTGCCGTGCCGCCCAGATAAAACCTTTGAATGGGGGTAAAAAAAACGCCCACAGGGGTTCCGAGCAGCGACGTAGTGGCCACCCCCTCCGATGGCGCCAGCGAACCCAGGACCATGAGGTCAGGATACGCCGGCGGAGTCGGAGCGGCTGGCACCGCATTGGCCGGAGGCGCCGGCCTGGTGCAAAACGGGGAGGCCGTGCGGAGGGCCGCCATTAGGTCGACCCCCCGAGTTCGTGAGGCCGGCAACCCATCGCTCCTTGATGCGGTTGCTGCCGGCGTTGATGGGTTGACCGGACGACGCGGTGAATGGTGGCGTGACGGTGACGGTGACACGAGACAGAGATAGGGGAGAGTTATGAGACGTCCCGTCCATCTTCCGTGCTTCCTGTGACGTGCAACCAAGAGCCACGCATGGCCGCGCCGAGCCTGGCTGTTGAGAAATTGCCGATTTGGCCGTAGCTCACGGGCCTAGCCTGGGACTGCTTTAATTTCCGTGCGGGCCGAGATGTGAATGCAACCCTCGCAACCAAACAACTGTTTTTTTTTATCCGGCATGGACCTTGTTGGGTCAAATGCAGTCAACCAAGCACGTCATCAGTTTATGGTTTCTACATGAAAAGTAAGGGAAGCCCCTCTGGTGCCCCATAGTCGTGCTTTTTTTGAGGCAGCTCGGGCCCATTGAGAGACTTTTGGCTCTTCTTGATCCCTGTCGAGCAGGAACCTTCTTTCTTGTTTCCTCTCAAGTCTCAAACACTGACATTAGGGCATGTGGACGCCGTTTTGTAACTGAACAGACGACTTTGTACTGGCAATGAAACCAAGTAACCAACCGCATGCAACTTCATATTTGTGCCCTCCTTTTTTAGTTTTTCTGTTCTGTAGCTTTTGCTTTTAATTTCCTAGTTTGTAAGAGACATTTGATTTCTCATAAATGAAATCGGAGAGGGAAGCTCTCTTTTATCCCCCCCCCCCCCCCCCCCCCCCCCCCCCCCCCAAAAAAAAACTGCATGCAAATTGCCGAACGTTGTCGTCTTCAATTCGTCGGTGCAGTACGATCCAAGACGGGATGGAGCCTGGAGTAGCCAGGTTCGAAGACCAGAAATGAACCGGCTTGCTAGTTTTGTTACCCTTTCCCACCTAGAGTGCTAAACAAACATCAGTGGTTGGTTCCAGACATGCATGCGATACTCTATGAGCGGCAACAGGACCTCCAGGAGCATTACATATTCAGTACCTGAACCGGCTGGTCATGCATGGTGTGAGTGTTCGTTCCATTAGTTTAATAACTTTCAAACGAACGTTGTTTCGTTACTCTCCTGTCCTTTTCAGGGTTCTATATAGGGTGTACGTTTCTTTATAGCCGATGACTGCATGAAGCCCACGCAGGCGGCCACAGCCCATATTTCTCCAGCGCATGTGCCTGCGCACTAGTCATGTCACACACATTCCCTCCCACCAGGCCACCAGGGTCCAGGGGCAGACCTTCTCTAGGCTAGGTATGTAGCTAAGCCATGGCTTCGATCTCCAATGTTTTTGAATTCCATCTGTGTCGATGTGCACGACACCGGTAGTGAGAGACGTGTTTCTTTTTCTGTCAGGGGCTAACACTGAAGATCTACTCCTAATGCGTGATGGTAGAATGATACGGAGTTTCTACCCAATTTTAGACCATTCGGAGGTGTAAAACCCTATGCCATGCTGCTTATTTCATTACGTGGTGCATGATTACAATGTTGGGCCAGTGTTCTTGTCTCTGATGGGCTCGAGGAAGAAGAAGCACTACTAGTTCTAGGGATGTCATTGCTCTCCTAGCACTAGCTATCTAGGGTTTGTGTTCTACCTGTCGTTCAACCCTTTTTTCGGTGGCTTTGGCCATCCTTGATATGCTTCTGGTAAAAGAGAGATGACAATTATCGCTCTCCATCTAACTACCCCGTGGCTGCTCGACCTTGCGAAAAGCTGTTTCGCGCCGCTGTAGGCCGCGTTAGGTGTTGTTGTCACATGTCGCCGTAGGTGGTGACATGAGTAGCTGCCTACCATGCATTGCCTTGGGTTACCTAGAGGTAACTAAAGCCAGCGTGCTAAGCGGCACTGTCATGGCCCATGCTTGTCGTACGGGTGTGTGAGACCTTGATTCTCACTGGGCTGACAATCTGTTAATCAGGAGTAAGCGACCTTCCGTGGGCTAGGTAAACATGGATGCATATCAAACACTCATCGGCATGCACCACCTTCTTTATACGAGGAATCATTGGGAGCACTATGAAAATGGATGTTTATGTAAAGTTGTGCCAAGTTATTTAGGGAAACTTGTGAAACCCACAGGGGGAACGAAAATAAGATGCAACTTAGCCAATACCTTCTGCAACCTGAGCCCATAGGCCAAGTCCCTCTGTTTGATGTCTTCGAAGGTGAGTGCAGCCACCTTGAAATAGGTTAGGCGGACCGCGTTGAAAATACTCTAGTTGTGCACTAGTAGAAAATAGGGCTTTGGTTGAGGCCAGGATAAGGGCATTAATCCCGGTTCACTTACGAATCGGGACCAAAGGGTGCACCAGTCCCGGTTCGTGAGGCCAGGGCGCCGGCCGGGCCTCGGGGGCCATTGGTCCTGGTTCGTCTGACACTTTTGGTTCCGGTTCCAGACACGAACCGGGACCAATGGGCCTCGCTCCTGGCCCAGCACCTTTAGTCCTGGTTGGTGGCTGGAACCGGGACCAAAGGTCGGTCTTCTATCCTGGTTCTGGCCACCAACCGGGACTAAAGATAAGCCTATATATACCCCCGCCCCTGCCCGCTCACTCTGCTTTTTGGCCGGCCGGCGTGTGCAGGTGTGTGTTGCTCTAGCTCTCACCTCCTATGCACATGAGGTGTTCGATGAAATGCCCGAGCCACACTTAAGCTTTCTCCTCTCCAAGCTCCATTTTCCTCAAGATTTGTCTAGGTTTGGCGGTCCGTCCTGTCCCGTCCCCGTCCTCACCGCCGTCGATCGCCCACGCCGATCTCGTCGCCGGCACCACCGTGGTGAGCCTCTTGTTCTTATCTTCTTTCTAAAAGAAAAAAAATTCTTACTTGTATGATTTAGATAGATACTTGTACAATTTTCTTACTTTTATTATTGTCTGTTATTATATAGTGCCATGGTTTTGGTATCCGCCCCCGTCTGCCCTCGTCTTGTCTATGATTCGGATGTGGTATATTATCTTTTATAACTATTTGTTTCATTTAGTGTTTATGATAATTATGCCGACCAACGTGACATAGATGTTTTTATCTAGGACGTATGTGAACCGGAAATTCGAACCGACCCTCTTGTCGAGAGGTTAAATTTAGTTGAAAAAGAAAACAATTACTTGAAGAAAAAATTGAAAAGAATTGAGGAGGAGAAGATGGAATTGGAGTTGCATGTTGCCGATGTCGTCGAAGGTCACAAAATCAAGATGGATGCAATGCACTTGAAGATTAGAAAGATTAGAAAATATGCCATTCATACTGAGGCTTGGTATCATTATGCTGTTGGATCAATTGGTACCTTAGTTGCAGTTATGATCACATTTGTTGTTGCATTTAAATGTTTTACATAGTTTCAATGTATGTTTTAATTAGATGCTCTAGAGAGCTATATGTTGTTCAATGAGAACTATGTATGAACTTTATGTATTTATTTTGGTCACTACTGTACGTTGGTTTTAATGTGATGATGAACTTCTATTAATTTGGTCACTTCTCTATTCATGATGTTATGTAATGGTTTTTGATACACTTAATTATATAATGCACGCAGATGAACCGGCAATGGATGTACGGTGACCGACGCACCTCCGAGTACATTAAGGGCCTGCATAATTTTCTCGAAGTGGCTGAGGCAACCAAGCAGAATGGTTTTATGTATTGTCCATGTACTATCTGTGGGAATACGAAGGATTACTCTAACTCGAAAACCCTTCACGTCCACCTGCTTGAGAAGGGTTTCATGCCACACTATAATGTTTGGACCAAGCACGGAGAAAGAGGGGTTATGATGGAAGACAACGAAGAAGAAAAGGATGATGACAACTATCCGCCCCCTGAATACGGTGATGCTGCAATGGGGGAAGCTGAAGATCAAGATGAACCAGACGATGTGCCCGATGATGATCTTTGCCGGGTCATTGTTGATGCAAAGAGACAATGCCAAAGTGAAAGGGAGAAGTTGAAGTTCGATCGCATGTTAGAGGATCACAAAAAAGGGTTGTACCCAAATTGCGACGATGACAACACAAATCTCGGTACCACACTGGAATTGCTGCAATGGAAGGCAGAGAATGGTGTATCTGACAAGGCTTTTGAAAAGGTGCTGAAAATAATGAAGAATAAGCTTCCAAAGGACAACGAATTGCCCGACAGTACATACGAAGCAAAGAAGGTTGTCTGCCCTCTAGGATTGGAGGTGCAGAAGATACATGCATGCCCTAATGACTGCATCCTCTACCGCGGTACGTACGAGGATTTGAACGCATGCCCGGTATGCTGTGCATTGCGGTATAAGATCAGACGAGATGACCCTGGTGATGTTGAGGGTCAGCGCATCGGAAAGAGGGTTCCTGCCAAGGTGATGTGGTATGCTCCTATAATACCACAGTTGGAACGTTTGTTCAGAAACAAAGAGCATGCCAAGTTGATGCGATGGCACAAGGAAGACCGTAAGAAAGACGGGAAGTTGAGAGCACCCGCTGATGGGTCGCAGTGGAGAAATTAAAGATCAAGAGAAAGTGGGGGGACTTTATAGGTGACCCAAGGAACGTATGGTTTGGTTTAAGTGCAGATGGCGTTAATCCTTTTGGGGAGCAGAGCAGCAAGCATAGCACATGGCCTGTGACTCTATGTATGTATAACCTTCCTCCTTGGTTGTGCATGAAGCGGAAGTTCATTATGATGCCAGTGCTCATCCAAGGCCCTAAGCAACCCGGCAATGACATTGATGTGTACCTAAGGCCATTAGTTGATGAACTTTTACAACTGTGGAATGGAAAAGGTGTACGTGTGTGGGATGAGCATGCACAAGAGGAAATTGACCTACGAGCGTTGCTGTTTGTAACCATCAATGATTGGCCTGCTCTCAGTAACCTTTCAGGACAGACAAACAAGGGATACCACGCATGCACGCACTGTTTAGATGACACCGAAAGTATATATTTGGACAAATGCAGGAAGAATGTGTACCTGGGGCATCGTCGATTTCTTCCGACGAACCATCAATGTCGAAAGAAAGGAAAGCATTTCAAAGGTGAGGCAGATCACCGGAAGAAGCCCGCCCTCCGTACTGGTGATCACATACTTGATATGGTCAATGATTTACAAGTAATCTTTGGAAAGGGTCCTGGCGGACTACCTGTTCCGAATGACGCTGAGGGACGCGCATCCATATGGAAGAAGAAATCTATATTTTGGGACCTACCCTATTGGAAAGACCTAGAGGTCCGCTCTGCAATCGACGTGATGCACGTGACGAAGAATCTTTGCGTGAACCTGCTAGGCTTCTTGGGAGTGTATGGGAAGACAAAAGATACACCGGAGGCACGGGAGGACCAGCAACGTGTGCACGAAAAAGACGGCATGCATCCAAAGCAGTATGAAGGTCCTGCCAGCTACGCTCTTACCAAAGAAGAGAAGGAAATCTTCTTTGAATGCCTGCTCAGTATGAAGGTCCCGTCTGGCTTCTCGTCGAATATAAAGGGAATAATAAATATGGCAGAGAAAAAGTTCCAGAACCTAAAGTCTCATGACTGCCACGTGATTATGACGCAACTGCTTCCGGTTGTGTTGGGGATATAACCCCGTGGTAAGACCCGCCCAGGAGGGGTCGGGTCAAACCTGGCGGCTCATAGCCCAAGACCCATAAGATGGGCCGGAAGATGGAGGCCAGGCCACGTGGCGGCTCACTAGATGGGCTAAGACGGAGGCCCAGAGACAGAAGATGGTAAGAAGACCCGGGCGGTTAAGCCGCCCGGAGACGGCTTGCCCAAGACGGCAAGGCGGCTTAGAGACAGAATAGACTACGTAGTATGAGTCAGTTTATGACTCGTCTAACCCAGGGCCTTGACCTCCTATATAAAGGTAAGTCCCTGGGGCGGCTTAGACAAGAAACCAACAAGTCGAGAACTAGGTCAAGCGAAACCGCTCCCTTGTAATCGATACTCCAATCAATTCAACACAAGCAGGACGTAGGCTTTTACCTCTTCCGGAGGGGCCGAACCTGGGTAAACTCGTGTCCCTCGTCTCGATCAACCCCTTTGAGTCCACCCCTTTGGCGATGGCCTCGAACCTAAGTCTTCGGACATCTGCCGTGATAAAACCACAACAGTTGGCGCCCACCGTGGGGCTAGCGCTCGGTGGTGTTGAGTTCTCAAAGGGCTCTCTCCCAGAGATCGAGGGGTACGCTGTTGGCAGGATGACCAAGAGTCGCCGCGGCCGGCTCTACATCGACGACGTCGGCTGGGGCCCCGAGGCTGACTCCGTTGAGTACGGTTTCCGGGTCCCCTTCGGCGGAATCCACGTTTTCATCGGCAAGATTGGCGGATCTGAACCCGGGCCAGACGTCTGCACCGACATCGTCGAGCCGGCTCGGCGCGAGCGACCCGCCCGACGCGTGCAACCTGCCCGTGCTAACCCGGGTAGGAAGCATGTCTTTGTCGGCTTCACCCAGGGCATGGAGTTGGAGGGCTCTGTGTCTCGGGAGGAAACTCTCATCTGCTCAGATGATGGATCATCCAGCGGAGAGACGGAGTCAATCTATCAGCTTCACAATGGTGGGATTGGGGGCTACATCGAGCATTACCCCGAGTCAGAATATCATGAGCCGGAGGAATACGAGCCGCCGAACCGCGCTGCCGTCTTCATGACGGGTTCAGCGCCGGCCCCCAGTAGCACAGCCGCCGGTGCGACCGGGTCTGGAGCTGGCAGGCCGCCGGCTCAGGTTCTTCTGGATCTGATGAATGAGCTTATAACCCTGATGGCAACTGAGGTTACGGCTGAAAACCAAGCGGCCCGTAACACGGAGATCGCAAGGTTGAAGAACCAGATGATCGAGGTCCAACAGGAAATCAATGCGCTGAAGGCTCAGATGGACGCTGAGGCGGAGCGCCTTAAGGCGGACGTTTTCCGTCTTGAGTTAGAACAGCAGTCTGCAGCGGCGGTTCAGCGGATGAGGCATCAATCCCGCTTGCCGGATCAGTATGAAGCAAGAAATCTTTTCAACACGCCAGGGACGGGACAGAACGTGCCTTTGGTCGTAACCTGGACGGCGGAAGCACCTGGAAGCCGGGCGGCGTATCAGCACCAGCAGATTAACCCGCCCCGGCGGAACCAGACCACGCCAACTTTTTCCCAGCACCGGCGGGTCATTATTCTAACCCGGCGGAGAACATGGTGGTAGCGGCAACCCGGCTTGCTGCAATCCCCATCCCCGACGAGTCGCCTTTCGCAGAAGAGGTGCGGGACGCTGTTGGATACCTGCGGACGGCGGTGGCCCAGCAGGAGTACACCGACAGCCGGAGTCGTGTGTACTCAACCCCCATCCCCATTGTTTTGATTCTGGAGAAGAATTGCCACTTTACGCCTTTGAATCAGAAACTTGGCCGGCTCAAGCGCTCGTGTCAAGACATAGGGGAGCTCATGGCGGCTCTCACCGAGTATGCAGACTCTGACAACACGAAGGACCCGGGCTCTGATGATAAAATATCAGGTCAGGGGAAGAAAGGTAACAACGGAAAGGGTCAGCACCAAAACGCGGCTGGAAACAGTAAATCTGGTAAACGGAAGAACCAGGATGGCAGGTCAGAGCTGGTGGCGAATACCAGCGCAAGTAACAAACGTGCTAAGGGCAACGGAGGCTTCAGGCAGTCCTTTAACAAGGGTAAAGCTCCTTTCAACCTGGAAGAGACGCTTAACAAACCTTGTCCGGAGCACAGCCGGCCTGATAAGCTGGCAGGTCACACTTGGAGGGATTGCAGCATTATGCGGCAATTTCGGGATTACAGCCTTCAACAGCATCGTAATAACGGTGATGGTCCGTCCGGCGGCTCAGGGCCGGGTGGGTCAGGAGCCGGTTCTGGTGCTGGCGGTTCAGGATCGGATTACCAGAGTCAAGATCCGGATGTTTCAAAAAGGCAACGTAGTGTTGCGCCTGATTCAAGATCAGACGGCCGCGCACAAGGTATCTCCTCCATGGGAAGGACCTTTTGTGGTTAGCAGAAACCTCAACAATGGGTCATATTATCTCATTGACGTACGGGACGAGTCATGCACTTCTGGGCAGGAGACCCACCGGTCATGGAACATCGCTCATCTGCGGCCTTACTATACTAGAGTCATCGACTCCCCCCATTGTGCATCGTCATTATATATATCATATATATATACAATAAAGTTGGCATCCCTGCAAGCCGGGGCCTCTGCCGTTTTTACGTATCTACAATTGTGCAAAGATGGATACAATCATACGGTCATTTGGGGGCTTCTAACCCGCCGGGTTAAGCTTCAACCCTCTTGATCGGCTCTTCAGCCAAAGAAGCACCGTTATCTGGCGGCTTACAAGTTGGCGGTCCACAAGACGGCGGCTTACAACATGGTGCACAAGTTGATATCGTCAACAAGGTCGTTTGGGGGCTTTCAGCCCGCCGTGTTAAGCTTCAACCCTCTAGATCAGGCTCTTCAGCCGCAGTAAGACCGGGTTATATACCCAAAAAGTTGACTCTGTCAACAAGGTCATTTGGGGGCTTCCAACCCACCGGGTTTAGCTTACACACCCTCTTGATCGGCTCTTCAGCCACTGCAAGTTGGAGTTAAACCTGCCTGTAAGCTGTTGCTGCTCCGCTAGGTGACCCGCCGAACTCTTACCAGTTAATCTCGATTAGAGACCCTGAGCTGTTCAAACATATTTGGCAGTCACTCTCGCTAGAGACACTGCACTGGTCAAGGTTCAACCGGCGGCTCTTGTCACGTGAGGGCCGGCTTACGGAAAGCGAGGATAAACTCACTCATCTGCTGCCAACTCTCCGCTATGTGGCCCGTTCGTACTCTTAAACAGTTACTCTTTGAAAGACCCTGCACTGTTTAAAGGTTCAAACGATGGATTTACGTCACGTGAGAGGTAGCTTATGGGCCTTACGGGTACTCATACCCTGCTGCGTCTCTTTCTGGTTCGCTGCGTTCTTATCAGTTAATCTCGCCCAGAGACCCTAAGCCATTCAAAGAATTGATGGTCAATCTCGCTAGAGACCCTGTACTGTTAAGAGTTCAAGCAGCGAGTCCACCCAGAAAAACCGGCTTATGAGTTTTTCAAGGTTATGAAAGATCTAACGTTTTCGGGTTGTGCTTTTTCAAGCCGCCCTTACGGCAATACAGAACATATTGTCTTGTTTATTTTTGCAGGGTTTATCTTTTCAGATGAGCCGCCGTGCAAACAGGTATCATAAGCCGGACACAAGACAAACAAAGCATACATCAAGCTATGCAAAAGATTCATACGTGCACGATGGCACGGCTCAGACAATTAAAGTTTTTCTAAGCATATTACAAGGCTCTCCACAGAGCTCAAAAGGCAATAGACTTAAAGTTTTGTACAACTTTCAGTTTGGCGGCTCAGACGGCCGAGTCATCAATTTTACAGTGCTCAACTCGATGGCGGGTCGTCCTGCGCCGGGTCTTCGACCTCTTCGATCTGAAGATTGTCCACATCCCAGTTGCAGTTTGTTAGAGCTTCAAACTGAGCCTCTTCAAAGAGGGGAGACGGGTCAATTTCAGGAGCGAAGTATTGCTTACGGCGTGCAGGAGTCAAGTCCTTGGCTTCGAAAGTTGGGCCGCGTACTCTTTTGCTGATTTCGCTGTAAGCCGCCTGGTATGTTGACAGATCAAGTTCATCCACCAGTGTTGATGCAAGCACTCGGGAGGCTTTCCTGCATCGGGCATAGTCTTCTGCTGTGAATTCTGAGCCATCGTCTTTTCTGGATGGAAACCCGTCTATCATTTCTTCAGCAGTTAGCTCCGGAGCAAATGCCAGAGATCGGCTTAGCGCGGCCATTGCTCCCTGCCGGGCGGCTGGTCGTTTAAGCTCTTCAATCTGTTTGGGCAGCGTGGATAAGAGTTCTATTACTCCCTTCATATACTTGGGGATACTCTTCTCAGTCAGCATGGCTTTGATGGTGCAAAGAGTCCCGCAGTAGAGTTGTTCTGCCAAGGAATATACTGCCTTCAATTTTAGCAAGCTATCAGACGATAACTGGCGGCTTCTCTGACCTGCAAGATAAGTTTGGCGTTATAAGCCGCTTCCACAATATTTTCAGCCAAACACGGAAATTTTTCTAAAGTCTTTGATACTTACCAAAGATGGCAGAAGTCATCCTGGAGATATGGCGTTTCAGAGTTTGCAATTCTTCTGACACAAGTTTAAGCCGCCCTTCAGCATCGTCTGCGCGTTTGGTCAGGGCGGCTTGTTCAGTTTCAGCAGTCTTCTTGAAAAGAGCGAAATCCACTTGCGTCTTTTCAAGATCTTTGATGGCAACCCACCATTTGTTTTCCGCCTCTGACCGAGCGGTTTGTTGTGAAGCAAGGCTTTCCTTCAGACCGGTCATCTCAGACTCGGCCGCCTCCAAAGCATCATGTGTCATACACAAGCAAAAAGGTTTAAGTCGCCAGAATGAGCTATTGGAAAATCAATGAAGCTGCTATGTTATAAAGTCTCAAGCAGATTGCAAGCAATATACTCGACACTTGGGGGCTAATGTCTCTGTTTTCTCCAAGTCTACCATGAAGCTCCGGCTCATCTTCTTCAAGATAAGCCGGCACTTGGGGGCTACACAGCGCTTTCCAAGTTTTACAAGGGAGTTCCGGCTCATCTTCTTCAAGATAAGCCGGCACTTGGGGGGCTACACAGCGCTTTCCAAGTTTTACAAGGGAGTTCCGGCTCATCTTCTTCAAGATAAGCCGGCACTTGGGGGCTACACAGCGTTTTCCAAGTTTTATAAGGGAGTTCCGGCTCATCTTCGTCAAGGTAAGCCAGTACTTGGGGGCTACTATGCGCTTCCCAAGTTTTCTAAGTAAAGTTCCGGCTCATCATTTTATGCTGACCCGGACTTGGGGGCTACCATTGATCAATTCTTCACATTGAGTATCGGCTTACTATCTATACTAACCCGATACTTGGGGGCTATAGGCCAAGTCATTTGGAGTATGATATAGATTGGAAGACCCGGTCTACTATTTGCAATACTAAACCATCTCTTGGCGGCTACGTAAGGGTACAAGGAAAAAGCTGGCAAAGAGGTTACCTCATATTTTTTCTTCATCAGATTAACAAGCTTGAGCTCCATGTGCCGGCTTGTCGTCAGGCAGTTTAGATAACCAGCATGTAATTCTTTGGCAGTCAGCTTCTCCAACGAAGGAAATTCAAATTCAAATTTCTCAGGCGAAGAAGCTTCAGCCTAGCTGGTATGTCTTGTCAGTACATGAGGCTCAGGGGTTTGATGGCCCGTCCCAGTAATGGTAACGTCTGGAAGAACTGTGTCTTCGACGGCTGTTGAAGGGCTTGGCGGCTTAGGGTCATCCCTGACAGGACTTTTAGTGGCCATATCATGACCTGCCGGCTCAGATGGCTGGTGAGTGTTCTCAGGTGCATCCTTCATAACATCAGCTGTTTCAGCGTGAGTCGACGGGGAGTCCGGCTTAGCCATCTCCGGCTCTGGGGCAGTTCGGGTGGCAGTAGACCCGCCAGTCTTCCTTCGTTTCGCCTGGGCCCTGGAAGGCACAGAAGATTGTTACATAGAGGACAAGAATATTAAAACGTTTGGTGCAAAAGTAAAGATACATACTCTAGGTTGATCTTCATTGGAGGCAGCTTGGAGGCAGTTGAGTCGTCAGATGAAGGAGGAGAATCCTGAAGACAGTTAAGACAATACAAAGCAGGGTAAGGTTACGATGCAAGTTTGATTAAAATTACACCTCAGTTAAAAGAATACCTCAGCTGGCCGTTTCCGCGGAGCCGGAGATTGTGATAACCCGGCCACAAGATCTTCAGAGCCGGCGCTCCGGGTCTGACGTCGGGAGTTGTGCTGTTGCTTTTTCAAAAGAAAATTGGGGTCTAAATGAGCAAGAGGATGAGAGAAGGGGACTTTTTGGATGACCCGCCGTATTCTCTCTGGGGGAAGGTTTTCTGAGTCACAAGAAATGTAAGTTACCTCAGGGGCGTCTGCATGGCTGGCCTCTGCTTCCTCCTGTGAAAGATTGTTGTCAATAAGTTGCATGAAAAGACGGCCAAGGGAGTCAAGTTCTACCTCTGAGTCATCAAGCTCAGGCGGGTCGGGAGTGGCGGCTCTCTTCTTCTTCTGTGCGCGGGCTTAAACCTTAGGCTTCCTCATAGGAGGGTTATGCTTCTTCTTCCAGAAAGGAGAGCCGGCCTATACATAAGCCGCCAACAAAGATTAGAAGGGGCGAAACAAAAAGGAAAGATGAATTTGACCAATTAAGGGAAAGAAGTTTCTTACAACTGGTGGTGGGTTCTTGACACAAAAGGGTTCTAGCCCAACTTTGTTGCAAACCGCTTGTTTTTCACTGAGAAGTCCTTTGACAGTGGAGTTGATATCTTCTTCGGTCAGAGGAGTGGCGTTGAAACAGAGAGGGTCATTGGGCTCACCCGTAAATTGGTGCATGAGCCGGTCGTGCCGGCTCAGCGGCAAGATCTTCCAGCTAACCCAGCAGCGGGTTAAATCAACACCAGTCAAGCCGTTCGCCAGTAAGGCCTTGATTTTGGCGTAAGCCGGAGCATATTTTGCTCGCTCTGCGGCAGTCATCTGGTTTGGGAGTTCGCTTGTGTTGCAAAGCCGGGTCGGACGGTAACCCGACAGTGGGTTCTCACCTTCAAGAGAAGTGTCTTTGCAATAGAACCAAGTCTTGTTCCAGTCCTTGGGGTGGCTTGGTAGGAGAGCTATTGGGTAAGGCAAATCCCTCCGTCTCTGGATGGAAACACCACCAATCTCCAAGCTTGGCCCAGCCGCCACTTCAGTTTGGCGGTTGGCATAATGATAGTCATGGAAGAGGTCAACAGACGGCTCTTCCTGCAGATAAACTTCACACAAAACTTGAAACTGACACATGTTGGTGACAGAGTTGGGACCGATGTCTTGAGGGTGAAGCTTGAAAAAATGAAGAACATCCCGAAAGAACTTTGACCCGGGAGGGCTAAATCCGCGAAGGAGGTGATCAGTAAACACAACAACCTCTCCATCCTTAGGCTCAGGTCTTTTCTCTGGTCCTGGAACCCGCCAGTGTATAACATCCTTGGCCGGCAAGATACCCGACTCTACAAAATTAAGCAGAAGCTCTTCGGTGACTCCGGAGCTGACCCAATCACAGGATGAGGGTGCCCTTGACATAACGGCGAGTTGATCTATGAAGACACAGGGTACAGCGGGTTAGAGAAACCTTAACTAGAGGAGGCAGTTGTAGTCAGTGTAATGGTGATGAGTTAAGCCGCCAAAGCATTTTAGCAGAAGAGCCGCCGAAGCAATGGCGAGTTAAGTGGACAAGGCAGTATTGGAAAAACGGCCAAGTTTGGGTAAACAGGTTTCACATAATATCACTATGGCTGCAAGATCTACAGATGAAGGAAAGATGAAATATATTCATGACCTAAATGACGGGAGAAGAACAGGCGAGTGATATGCGATGGAAACCGCTATACAGATCCAAAACAAATAGGCATTGCCATTAAAAGAGACGTCCACAATGGATATGCAGTGCAATGGGACGCAAGGAGATGCTTGGTGGTCTACACTAATGAACTGCTATGAACATTGAAGAACACAAGGAAACTGAAGAACTCGGGAACCCTAATGAGGATAAGCACAGATTCAACGAAGGTTGAAGGAGATACCTTGCGGATGCGGGCGCGCCGACGAGGTTCTGGTCCGATTCAGGTTGATGCAGCGGCCTGCGATGGGGCTGACGGCGAGGTCCGGTCGGCGGCGGCGGAGCTTCAGAGTTTCGGTGGTTCGGAGGAAGGAGATGACAGCGACAACAGAGGAGGTGGAGAAAAGAAAAAGGGGGCACCACGTGTCCCTATTTATGAGTTGGAAGGGCAACAGTGCGCGCGAAAATTGAGGAGGCACAGTGATGATTGACCGAAGGTGGCGCCTCGATTTTCGGGATGACCCTTCAATGAGAAGATCCGTTGCAAACGTCATAGGATCTTTTCAGAATATTCGATATGACATCATGGCGGGTTATCAGTTTCCGTTTCAGGGGACAAAAATGTAAGACTCGCTGCCAAGAATTGAAGGATGACATGAGTGGGCTCAAATCAAGTTGGGGCCTAATGTTGGGGATATAACCCTGTGGTAAGACCCGCCCAGGAGGGGCCGGGTCATACCTGGCGGCTCATAGCCCAAGACCCATAAGATGGGCCGGAAGATGGAGGCCAGGCCGCGTGGCGGCTCACTAGATGGGCTAATACGGAGGCCCAGAGACAGAAGATGGTAAGAAGACCCGGGCGGTTAAGCCGCCCGGAGATGGCTTGCCCAAGACGGCAAGGCGGCTTAGAGACAGAATAGACTACGTAGTACGAGTCGATTTATGACTCGTGTAACCCAGGGCCTTGACCTCCTATATAAAGGTAAGACCCTGGGGTGGCTTAGACAAGAAACCAACAAGTCGAGAACTAGGTCAAGCGAAACTGCTCCCTTGTAATCGATACTCCAATCAATTCAACACAAGCAGGACGTAGGCTTTTACCTCTTCCAGAGGGGCCGAACCTGGGTAAACTCGTGTCCCTCGTCTCGATCAACCCCTTTGAGTCCACCCCTTTGGCGATGGCCTCGAACCTAAGTCTTCGGACATCTGTCGTGATAAAACCACGACAGGTTGCATTGAGGGGGCTTCTACCGGAAAACGTTCGATTAGCCATTGTGAAGCTATGTGCATTTCTCAATGCAATCTCTCAGAAGGTAATCGATCCAGAAATCCTACCAAGGTTAAAGAGTGATTTGGTGCAATGTCTTGTCAGTTTCGAGCTGGTGTTCCCACCATCCTTCTTCAATATCATGACGCACGTCCTAGTTCATTTAGTCGACGAGATTGGCATTATGGGCCCTGTATTTCTACACAACATGTTCCCCTTTGAGAGGTTCATGGGAGTCTTAAAGAAATATGTTCGTAACCGTGCTAGGCCAGAAGGAAGCATCTCCATGGGCCATCAAACAGAGGAAAGCATTGGGTTTTGTATTGACTTTATTCCTGACCTTAAGCCGATTGGTCTCCCTAAATCGCGGTATGAGGGGAGACTGACTGAAAAAGGCACGCTAGGACCGAATTCAATAATATGTAGGGACGGGCATTCTTGGTCTCAAGCACACTACACAGTTCTACAGAATTCTACCTTGGTGACCCCGTATGTCAATGAACACAAGAATATTCTGTGCTCCAAACACCCGGAGTAGTGTGACGACTGGATTACATGTGAACACATCAGGACTTTCGGCAGTTGGTTGCTAACATATCTCATGGGTAACACCACTATTGCAAATGAGCTGTACTCGTTGGCCAGGGGACCATCTTCGACTGTATTGACTTACAAAGGGTACGAGATAAATGGGAATACATTTTACATGATCGCCCAAGATCAAAAGAGCACCAACCAAAACAGTGGTGTCCGCTTTGATGCAGCAACCAATAGGGGAAATGACACATATTATGGTTACATAGTGGACATATGGGAACTTGACTATGGACATGATTTTAAGGTCCCTTTGTTTCGGTGCAAATGGGTCAATCTGTCAGGAGGCGGGGTACAGGTAGACCCGCAGTACGGAATGACAACAGTGGATCTGAACAATCTTGGGTACACAGACGAACCATTCGTCCTAGCCAATGATGTGGCGCAGGTTTTCTATGTGAAGGACATGTCTACCAAACCGAGAAAAAGAAAAGATAAGGAAGCGAATACATCATACGATGAGCCAAAGTGCCACATAGTTCTTTCAGGGAAAAGAGACATCGTGGGAGTGGAGGGCAAGACAGACATGTCTGAAGATTATGAAAAGTTTCATGAAATTCCTCCCTTCAAAGTGAAGGCTGACCCAAGCACCCTGGTAAACGATGAAGATTATCCATGGTTACGGCGCAATAAGCAAGGGACACACGCGAAGAAAAAGTGAAGACTTTCTCTCCACAACTATTCTGATGATGGCTTTGATCTAGAATATCACTGCAGTTACATGTCAAGAAATGAAATGCCTTTTGTAACAGATGAGTTTTCGTCTGAAACCCTCATACTTCGAAAGAGATTGTTCATTTTGTACATGAAGTGCATCCAGTTTTTGCCGTAACCCTCTCAACTTTTTAGCACATGCTATGTGGGTGAAATGATGATACCATGCCAACTTTCAACCATTTCAGAGTTTATTTGCAGTGCTTTTCAATTCAGGGTCATCTTAGCTCAAAATAAATCATGAAATGCATGAAAAATAGCAAATGAAGTCAGAAAAGGTTTGAAAAGTGATGATGTGGCTTTGAATGGTGCATATTGAATGTAGAAAAAGTCTTGAGTTCAAATATGTTTAAAAAATTGAAATCCTTTTGTAACACATGAGTTTTCGTCCAAAACCCTGACACTTCGAAAGAGATTGTCCAGTTTGTACACGAAGTGCATCCAGTTTTTGCCGTAACCCTCTCAACTTTTTAGCACATGCTATGTGGGTGAAATGATGATACCATGCCAACTTTCAACCATTTCAGAGTTCATTTGCAGTGCTTTTCAATTCAAGGTCATTTTAGCTCAAAATAAATCATGAAATGCATGAAAAATAGCAAATTAAGTCAGAAAAGGGTTGAAAAGTGATGATGTGGCTTTGAATGGTGCATATTGAATGCAGAAAAAGTCTGGAGTTAAAATATGTTTAAAATTTTGAAATCCCTTTGTAATAGACGTGTTTTCGTCCGATCAAAGTTATTTAACTTAATATTATATAAAATTTATGCAACTAAAATTATCAAAGTTATTTTTGTTAAAAACTTTAATAGCAAAAAGAATATTCATAAAGTATTTTTTGTTAAGAACTTTTAATATGCAAAAAATAACATAAAAAATAGCAAAAGTGAACATAGATGCGCTTATAGGGAAAATTCGAACTAAATTCAAAGTGCATACTAGCACTTTGAATTTAGGTCGAATTTCCTGTATAAGGGCATCTATTTTCACTTTGAGAGGAACTTAACAAGGCAGAGAGGGGAGGGCTTATAAACCGGTGCGAGCGCCTCTCGCTTGGCGAGGTGGGACTAAACTCCCATCACAGCCAGGACCAACCCTTTAGTCCCGGTTGATGGCTCCAACCGGGACCAATGCCACCTTTCGTCCCGGTTGGTGCCACCAACCGGGACCAATGCCACCCTTTAGTCCCGGTTGGTGCCACCATCCGGGACCAAAGGTCTCTGCTTCCCGCCCTTTGGGCTGCTGAAATTGACCTTTAGTCCCGGTTGGTGGCACCAACCGGGACGAAAGGGGGGTATTAGTCCTGGTTGGAGCTACCAACCGGGACCAAAGGTGTTTGCATATAAGGCAGGACTTGTCGAATTCTCCCCCAACCTCTCCCATTCGCCCCGACGCCGACGCCCTGCCCCGACGCCACCAGGCTGCCGGAGCTCGCCGCCGCCCCTGAGCCCGTCCTCGTCGTCGTCGCCGTCCCCGAGCCCATCCTCGTCATCGCTGCCGCCCCCGAGCCCGTCCTCGTCGTCGCCGCCGCCCCGAGCCCGTCCTAACCGCCGCCCCCGAGCCCGTCGTCGCCGCCGCCCCCGAGCCTGACCTCGACGCCGCCCCGAGCCCATCCCCGCACGCTTCCTCGTCCTCGTCGACGTCGTCGCCGCCCCCGACGCCGGACACCGCCCGCGCCACCTCCCCGAGCCCCGTCGTCGCCGCCCGCGCCTCCTCCCCGAGCCCGTTGTCGCCGGTGAGCTCCTGCCCCCTGCTCCTGCCCCTCCTCTGCGGCCACCGCGGCCGCGTGCGCCGGCGTCGCTGGCCTGCCCCGGCCCTCACTCGCGTTTTAGTTTTTTTAGTTTGTTTTAGTTTTTTTATTAGTTGTTTTAGTTTGTTTTATTAGTTGTTTTAGTTTGTTTTATTAATTTGTTGTTTTAGTTGTTTTAGTTGTAAAATATTTTTAGTTGTTTTAGTCGGCGAACCCGAGGACTCCCCGAGGATCGCTCGGGAGGAGTCCCCGAGGATCGCCGGGGAGGAGTCCCCGAGGATCGCCGGGGAGGAGTCCCCGACGATCGCTTAAGTAGAAAATGTGTCATTGTTGTTAAATATATTATTATTGCCATAGTTGTCAAATGCAATCATCTTTATTAAATTTTATTAAATAGTAGGAATTTAAATAGTTGTAGAATTTGTTCTCGACGTCGACGATGCCCGGCCCGCATCCTCGTCGTCGACTCGGCGCCGGCTGCCTACTGCTTGAGAGGTGACAGCATGTCCGGGACTGGGCTCCGCCGGGCTGGCACTAGGAGGTGCAGCTTTCTGGGGCGCCCATCTTGGTGAGGAATCAGGGTCCCGTCGTCGACCCGGAGGTTCTTTGGTGGCGGTCGCGTGGACCACTGTCGGTGCAGAGGGAGCCGGCCCCCGCGGAGGTGGTACGTCGCCGTGTCAGGGAGGAGGACGAGCACGTCCGACGCTACATGGCTGCGTTGGACGTCAGGTTCTCCAATACCTGGCAGGTTCTTCAGGGATTTCACCCGAGCTATGACCCTGTCATAGTTCCTTCTCTTTGGGTGTCCACCGCCTGCGCCGCGAGACGTCAACTATATCTGTATTAGTGATATTATATAATAATATTCGAGATGTATTAATGATAATATTCGATGATGTATTAGCGATACTATTCGATGATGTATTAGTGATGTTATATGATCGTATTGTTGCATTGCCTTGTATTTATTTGCATATCTCATGTTTGTATATTGCCATGTTGTAATATTTGCAGAAACTATGGATCACTGCTACTTCTTGAGCTTGCGTTGGTTTTCCCTTGAAGAGGAAAGGGTGATGCAGCAAAGTAGATAAGTATTTCCCTCAGTTGTTGAGAACCAAGGTATCAATCCAGTAGGAGATACAAGCAAGTCCCTAATCTTTGCACCTACACAAACAATCAAACTCTTGCACCCAACGCTATAAAGGGGTTGTCAATCCCTTCACGGTTACTTGCAAGGATGAGATCTGATAGAGATAGATATAAAAGATTACTAAAACGAAAAGTAAAATAAAAAATAAAAATATTGCAGCAAAGTATTTTTGGTATTTTTGGTTTATAGATCTGAAAATATAATATGGAAAATAGACCCGGGGGCCATAGGTTTCACTAAAGACTTCTCTCTTGAAGGAAAATAATACGGTGGGTGAACAAATTACTGTCGAGCAATTGATAGAAAAGCGCATAGTTATGAAGATATCCAAGGAAATGATTATGCATATAGGCATCACGTCCGTGTCAAGTAGACCGAAACAATTCTGCATCTACTACTACTACTCCACACATCGACCGACTCCTGCCTGCATCTAGAGTATTAAGTTCATGATGAACAGAGTAACGCATTAGGTAAGATGACATGATGTAGAGGGATTAAGTCAAGCAATATGATGAAAACCCCATCTTTTTATCCTCGATGGCAACAATACAATACGTGCCTCGCTACCCCTACTTTGTCACTGGGTGAGGACACCGCAAGACTGAACCCAAAACTAAGCACTTCTCCCATTGCAAGAATTACCAATCTAGTTGGCCAAACCAAACCAATAACTCGAAGAGACTTGCAAAGATATGAAATC
Source organism: Elymus sibiricus (assembly GCA_039707655.1). Taxonomy (NCBI): domain Eukaryota; kingdom Viridiplantae; phylum Streptophyta; class Magnoliopsida; order Poales; family Poaceae; genus Elymus; species Elymus sibiricus. The sequence continues at coordinate 85,505,343 of CM077669.1, read as the reverse complement.
ATGCATATAAGAATTCAGAAAAGACTCAAATAATATTCATAGATAATCTGAACATAAACCTACAATTCATCGGATCTCGACAAACACACCGCAAAAGAGTATTACATCGGATAGATCTCCAGGAAGATCATGAAGAACATGGTATTGAAGAGCAAAGAGAGAGAAGAAGCCATCTAGATACTAGCTATGGACCCGAAGGTCTGTGGTAAACTACTCACGCATCATCGGAGGGGCAATGGAGTTGATGTAGATGCCCTCCGTGATCGAATCCCCCTCCGGCAGATTACCGGAAAAGGCTCCAAGATTGGATCTCACGGGAACAGAGGCTTCCGGCAGCTAAAAAGTATTTTCGTGGCTCTCTTTGGTATCCAGGGAATATTTTTGAATTTATAGGCCAAAGAATAGGGTTAGGGGGGCTGCCGTGGGGCCACAAGCCAGGGGGCGCTCCCCCCCCCCTAGGGCGCGCCCATGTGGCTTGTCGCCACACGGTGGCTCCCCTGCCTTCATCTCCAAGTCTTCTGGGTTGCTTCTGGTCCAAGAAAAATTATTCCGAAGATTTTATTCCGTTTGGACTCCGTTTAATATTCCTTATCTGCAATACTCAAAAACAAGGAAAAAACAAAAACTGGCACTAGGCTCTAGATTAATAGGTTAGTCCCAAAAATAATATAAAATAGCATATTAATGCATATAAAACATCCAAAACAGATAATATAATAGCATGGAACAATCAAAAATTATAGGTACGTTGGAGACGTATCACTTCCCGTGCTCGTATCTAAAGTCCTCTGCTGCTACTACCTCAGCCGTTTCAAACTGTACATCAACGCCCACGTAATCACCAAGAGTGGTACCGGGCAGTAGCACTGGATGATTAGCGATATCACTAGACACCTTGAGCGGGGGGCACGATTGCTTCTCCTGTTCACCGAGCTGGGGAATTGTTTTCCCACTTCTTCGTTTTTTGTCTCTTGCAGCACTGGAAGTACTTCCCGAGCGCAGCGCTTCATCATATGTCTTTGTAATTATGCGGTCATAGTTGGATAGCCGAGTCGGTGGTGGTCGCTTCAGGGCATCCAGAGTGCGCTTCTCTTTCACCGGATCTACCGTTTCCTTCGGAGGTGGACGTTTCCGTGCAAAATGGGCCTTCACTTCTGCTGCACTGATTTTAGCGCTTTCCTCTTCGGTCCTCTCATATGGTAACTTTGGAAGAGGCTTGAGGCTTGGACCAAATTTGTATTTCTTCCTGCCTATTGTACTGCTAGCCGCCGGAGCGGCGGCGTCGACTCTCTTCCGCTGTTGCTGACGCGTCGGAGGAGGCGGAGTGCCCTGATGTGCCGGAGGAGGAGGAGGAGGACGAGGCGGAGTGCCCTGACGCTCCGGAGGAGGCGAAGGAGGAGGCGGAGTGCCCTGACGCGCCGCAGGAGGAGAAGGAGGAGGCGGAGTGCCCTGACGCGCCGGAGGAGGAGGAGGAGGCGGAGTGCCCTGATGCGCTGGAGGAGGCTGAGTCTGCTGAGGCGTCCAGTTTGGAAGCTTGATGTACTCCTTTCTCCATAGACAGGTACTCCTCAAAGCATTTTCCAGAAGAATAATATCCTCTTCACCTGTAGGGTTGTCAAGCTCCAGCCCCTCAAATCCATCCATTATTTCATCCACCGTCACAACAGCATAGCCATGTGGAATCGGACGGCAATGGAAAGTTCCCTCAGCTCGAGGAGGTACAACAGAGCCGACCACCGCCTTGAAGTTCAGGTTCTGGCATTTCGTCATTAGCTCGCAATGTTCAGCCTCCGTGATACTATCCACGGGGTAGCAAGGAGCCGTGAAATCAGGCTGAACGAGCTCCGTGGAAGCCACGCCGCTTCTCCGCTGAGATGGTGGGGTAGCTTCTGAGGCAGCGTCGAAGGAAGGATCTTCGTGCCGCTCAGATGGTTGGCCGGTAGCTCGCTGGCTCTCAAGTTCGTCTAGTTTTGCTAATCTTGCACTGAGCTTCTGCATTTTGCTTGCTTCCTGTTTCCTCTTTCTCTATCGGCTTCTATATCCACCGCTGTCGGGAAACCTGCTTCCACGGAACGGAGCTTGATGTGCCTCGTGTTCGTCCAGGGTGTCCAGGATTCCCGAGGGCCTCTTTCAGCTCGTCCTTCTCTCTGTCGGGAATGAACATCCCTTCCTGCGCTGCCTTGATTGCTGCCTGAAGCTTCCGGAAGGGTATTGCAAGTTGCTCGTCCGTCCAAACACACTCCCCTGTTTCTGGGTCCAAAGTTCCCCCAACCCCGAAGAACCAAGTCCTTGAACGATCTGGCCAGTGCAATGTCGCTGGTTGGTCATTCTTAGCAAGCAGGTCTTGCTCAGCTTTGTCCCACAACTGCCGGGCTTTGTAGTAGCCACCTGACCCGGTGTGATGGTGATACTTCTTCTTTGCAGCATTTTTCTTGTTTGTCAGTGACCATTTCTTACCCTTCTCCTATTTCTTGTAGGGCACAAATTCGGGCCATTGATCTCTTATCTTCTCATATCGACCGATGAATTTTGGAGTCTCCTCTTTCTCAACAAACTTTGTGTTCAAATCTTTCTTCCAGCTCCTGAATAGTTCTGCCATCTTCTTAAGAGCAAACGCCTTGACCTTTCGCTCTATTACTGGGTTATTCGGATCCTCCTCTCGCGGTAGGCTGAAATTTGTCATCAGCTCGGTCCAAAGATCATCTTTCAGTCTATCATGGACATAAGAAACTTCAGGGTCCTTATTGTTCTTATTCCATTGCTGGGTGTTGATCGAGACATAGTCCCTAACAACAACTCCACACTGATGTACAAATGCGTCCTTGGTCCGCTTGGGAGCAATCGGTTGGCCATCTTTCGCGACTTATGTGATCGTGAACCTTTCATCCGGGCACAACCTTTTCTTCGGGCCTTGTCTCCTTACCTCGCCGGACTTTGCAATAGTTGAGGCTCCCTCCTCCGTTCGGTTACCGGAGCCGTGATCATGATCTCCTTCCTCCACCATTCGGTCACCGGAGCCGTCATGATCTCCTTCCTCCTCCATTGTTGGATCACCGGAGCCGTCATCCTCTCCTTCCTGACCATCGGTGTCGTTGAGATACGACAAGGGATCACCTCCGGCGAGGATTATATCCCCCAACAACTGTTCTTTTTCTAAGTCTCTGTGATTGATACGTCTCCAATGTCTCTATAATTTTTGATTGTTCCATGTTATTATATTATCTATTTTGGATGTTTTATATGCATTAATATGCTATTTTATATTATTTTTGGGACTAACCTATTAACCTAGTGCCCAGTGCCAGTTCCTGTTTTTTTCCTTGTTTTTGAGTATTGCAGATAAGGAATATCAAACGGAGTCCAAACGGAATAAAATCTTCGCGATGATTTTTCTTGGACCAGAAGAAACATACCAGACTTGGAGAGGAGGGCAGGAGACCTGCCGGGAGGCGACAAGCCTGCAGGGCGCGCCCTAGGGGGGGGCGCCCCCCTGGCTTGTGGCCCCCCTGCTGGCCTCCTAACCTTAATCTTCCGCCTATAAATTTCCAAATATTCCCCCAATACCAAAGAGAGCCACGATAATACTTTTCCGCCGACGGAAGCCTCTATTCCCGTGAGATCCCATCTTGTAGCCTTTTCCGGTAATCTGCCGGAGGGGGATTCGATCACGGAGGGCATCTACATCAACTCCATTGCCCCTCCGATGATGCGTGAGTAGTTCACCTCAGACCTTCGGGTCCATAGCTAGTAGCTAGATGGTTTCTTCTCTCTCTATGTTCTTCAATACCATGTTCTTCATGATCTTCATGGAGATCTATCCGATGTAATACTCTTTTGCGGTGTGTTTGTCGAGATCTGATGAATTGTGGGTTTATGATCAGATTATCTATGAATATTATTTGAATCTTCTCTGAATTCTTTTATGCATGATTTCATATCTTTGCAAGTCTCTTCGAGTTATTGGTTTGGTTTGGCCAACTAGATTGGTAATTCTTGCCATGGGAGAAGTGCTTAGTTTTGGGTTCAATCTTCCGGTGTCCTCACCCAGTGACAAAGTAGGGGTAGCGAGGCACGTATTTGTATAGTTGCCATCAAGGGTAAAAAGATGGGGTTTTCATCATATTGCTTGAGTTTATCCCTCTACATCATGTCATCTTACCTAATGCGTTACTCTGTTCTTCATGAACTTAATACTCTAGATGCAGGCAGGAGTCGGTCGATGTGTGGAGTAATAGTAGTAGATGCAGAATCGTTTCGGTCTACTTGACACGGACGTGATGCCTATATGCATAATCATTGCCTTGGATATCGTCATAACTATGCGCTTTTCTATCAATTGCTCGACAGTAATTTGTTCACCCACCGTATTATTTTCCTTCAAGAGAGAAGTCTCTAGTGAAACCTATGTCCCCCGGGTCTATTTTCCATATTATATTTTCAGATCTATAAACCAAAAATACCAAAAATACTTTGCTGCAATCTTTTTATTTTTTATTTTACTTTTTGTTTTAGTAATCTTTTATATCTATCTCTATCAGATCTCATCCTTGCAAGTAACCGTGAAGGGATTGACAACCCCTTTATAGCGTTGGGTGCAAGAGTTTGATTGTTTGTGTAGGTGCAAAGATTAGGGACTTGCTTGTATCTCCTACTGGATTGATACCTTGGTTCTCAACAACTAAGGGAAATACTTATCTACTTTGCTGCATCACCCTTTCCTCTTCAAGGGAAAACCAACGCAGGCTCAAGAAGTAGCAGTGATCCATAGTTTCTGCAAATATTACAACATGACAATATACAAACATGAGATATGCAAATCAATACAAGGCAATGCAACAATACGATCATATAATATCACTAATACATCATCGAATAGTATCGCTAATACATCATCGAATATTATCATTAATACATCTCGAATATTATTATATAATATCACTAATACAGATATAGTTGACGTCTCGCGGCGCAGGCGGTTGACACCCAAAGAGAAGGAACTATGACAGGGTCATAGCTTGGGTGAGATCCCTGAAGAACCTGCCAGGTATTGGAGAACCTGACGTCCAACGCAGCCATGCAGCGTCGGACGTGCTCGTCCTCCTCCCTGACACGGCGACGTACCACCTCCGCGGGGGCCGACTCCCTCTGCACCAACAGTGGTCCACGCGACCGCCACCAAAGAACATCCGAGTCGACGACGGGACCCTGATTCCTCACCAAGCTGGGCGCCCTGGAAGGCAGCACCTCCTAGTGCCAGCCCGGTGGAGCCCTGTCCCGGACATGCTGTCGCCTCTCAAGCAGGTGGCCGCCGGCGCCGAGTCGACGACGAGGATGCGGGCCGGGCATCGTCGACGTCAAGAACAAATTCTACAACTATTTAAATTCCTACTATTTAATAAAATTTAATAAAGATGATTGCTTTTGACAACTATGACAATAATAACATATTTAACAACAATGACACATTTTCTACTTAAGCGATCGTCGGGGACTCCTCCCCGGCGATCCTCGGGGACTCCTCCCTAGCGATCCTCGGGGACTCCTCCCGAGCGATCCTCGGGGACTCCTCGGGTTCGCCGACTAAAACAACTAAAAATATTTTACAACTAAAACAACTAAAACAACAAATTAATAAAACAAACTAAAACATGTTGATGCAATAAGAGATGACCATAGTGGCACTCTAATTCGACCGTATTTGGGAGCTAGCTACTGATACTGGAACTACGTCGCTACGCGGGCGTCCACTTGCGCCCGCTGCCATATCGTTATCGTTGGACGGATCGGCGCCACCGTGGAGCGGCGACCGCGACTGGCTGCCGTCGCAGCGATTTTGTATACTAGATGACCCGGTTGCGCCGATGGCGCAAGAAGCCAGTTAGAAGTGATGTTAGTAGTGAGTAAGTAGGACATGTAGTTGGAAATATAATGTAATGTGGGTTGTATCACAGAAACAGATGTATAGGCAAAGCGAGGCATGTCATGAAACAGGCTGTGAATAGAGGTTGCAACATGGGAACGCGAGGTTACATTGTAAACACCAGTTGAATATAGTTGCATAATATAGATTACAAATCCATACATAACTTACATAGGTTATATAGTGGCAGGAGTTTCTACAGAGTGGTAACACATTATCATAGGGAAGGTACCATGACATAAAGTCAAGGGATTAGCTAATACTAAAAGAAGGCGTGGAATTAGTTTAATACAACTTATTTAGACTGCTTCGATGAAGCACAGGACCAAACAATTTATGGGTAGTTGTATTAAACAACGATCCTTGTCCACCTGTCGTCTGGTTTTGGCTCTCTTTGTCATTTTAATGCATGGATCTGTTGAAATACATATAGTGTTATACAATAATATGTTGAATGAATATGTCTGCAAGGCTAAAGGATAAATGTATTCACCTCATAGAGCCTAAACGTCGCTGCATGCTCCATCAGTATCAAATATCATTTCATCATCTAAGCAGTTCTTCATGGTAGGTGTGCCTGGTGGACTGTCATAGGTGAAAGCCCACATGTCTTCTGGTTCGATGAAGTCATCATCTAAACTCCAGGTATATTTGTTTATTTTCTAGAGAGCATCTTCAGCTTGTAAGGTTGCATCATCAAGGTTCTGTGCAGCATCTTTCACACGATGTAAGGCATGACTTATATCGTTGTCTGCATCTGTTGACCAAGGGCTGAAATTGGTCTCCACTATGTTGTGAAGCTCATTAACTGTCGTGCGTTCTGAGCACAAACTGCTGCTTCAGCCATCACTTACATATTCTATTATGCCATCCTTTTCTTTTAGTTCATGCATCAGTGATGTATTCTTCTGCTGAACAAACTGCAACTTATCATAGTTGAAGTCCTGCAGTACTTTGTTGTGACAATATCCCATGTATTTAATAGCTTCAGTCGCAAGGCGCTCTTCAGTCTCTTCCATTGTTCCAGATACATAAATAGAAAATGTTTTTTTGCTGATCCCATTGATAAAACGATTTGCAGATGGACAGAACTCAATCGTTGCTTCCAGGCCAATTGTTCTTGCCTTATGCATTGAGTAGGTTGCTTTTGGCAGCTCAAGTTGTTCCAACATAGCATCGAAAAGGACTTTAGTTGGTATGCGAACAGGTGTCATCGTGGAAATCTAATGATACAAACAAAGAGTAAATTAGATTAGTTGCTGAGAAAGAATGTACTCTATTAATTTTGTTAGGCTATTATGCATTTAAGGTAGCAGTGTAATGGTTGTTCAAGCATTAAGCAAAGATACTCCCTACCCCAATCTTTTCATTGTAAGGGTTGTTCAAGCATTAAGCAGAGATACTCCCTATCCCAATATTTTCATTGTAATGTCAGGATGAGCTTTCTTGTGGACAGGTTGCTCAAAGAAATATTTATAGTAGGAGCATATTTCTCTGATACTGAGCTGTCCCAAAGTTTCAGTATGTCACAAAACACAGCATCTAGTTCTGTTCTAATCCTAACCATTTTTTGAAAAAAAAATTGGTATATACTGGAAAGGAATTACCCAGAGCAGTGACGGTGAGCCCAACAGGTGGCGGCGCGAAGATCTGGGTGCATTCCAGACTGACGGCGCACGGCGCCTGATGTCGGCGACCTGCGCCCGACCCGGCTGGATCGAGAACTCCCCCCCCCCCCCCCCCCCCCCCCCCCCCGGTGCTGCACCTAGAGTGCTGAGGAGAGGAGGTGGCGGCGATGCGAGTGCAGTGGAGGCGAGACGGCGTGGATAGAGGAGAGGGGGTGAAGGACAGAGAGGATTGCCCCGAGTGCGCTAGGTTTCGGGGAGAGGATTGGTCTTGGCTGTCGTTGAGGATTGGTTGTGGCCAATCGGGATAAGGATGAGCGTAATAAGGTAAATAATAAAATGGGCTGGGCCAGCAAATTTAGCCTGGCTGGCTGGGCCAGCAAATTTAACCTGGCCCAATGTCGCTAAGAGAAATGTGTTAGGGGTATTGCATGTGTAGTATTATTGTTATTGTTCTAAAAAAAGTTGTTTATTATTGTTATACTGATTCTGACCATGCTACGTTTTTTTGTGAAAATGCATGAATGAAGTACGGTCTTTTGTTTTTTTATGGATTTATGATCTCATATATATTGTTATTTTCTCATGCATTCAAATTATATATATATATATTTCATACAGGGAAGTTTGGAATTAGATGCATATTATTTTTTAATAAAAAATTTAATGCAAATTTATATGAATATACCATGTTTTTATTTATGGCGCCATGTTTATGTTATTGTGGCATTTGGTGTTCAGAAATTTGACTTAAATGCCCACAGAATGATAGCGTTGAAATAGGTGGGAGGAACAAAAGCATTCATATATTTTACAAACGTCCCTTAAGAAACAGGAATTACTTAGGCATGACTGCATACAAGAGAACATCATCTGGGGCATTAACATCATGCTCCTTTTAAAGTTTATCATAAAGAGAAGTACATATAGCTACGACCAAGTACACGCATGATACATTGCAGTAGGTCTACAGCAGTGCAAAAAACAGTTACCTAAGAAGGGGATGAAACTAACAGAGGCAAAAGTTAACCCAGTGCATCTACATAGGAAACAACACAGCATTTGCCTTTGGAAGTAGATCAGTTAATTAAAGAGAAGGGGTGACAATAGCTAGACCAAGGAGCATTATCTTCAGTGAAGTTGCATTCAGAAAAGACATCTCTCAAGATGGCATAACCTCAATAGTCTGGTATGGGTACAACCATTGGTAAGAAGGCACAACCATAAGTGATCAAACCTTAGGGGCAATCGGGAGCATGCAAACATAATCTTCACAACAACTAACATTGCACTGATAATAATAGATATATTAGGTAGCATGGCCGAACGAATATTTACAATGGATAGAAATAGTTGGTGAGGAGGCATGGGATAGCAGGAAAGGCCAACGGCGATATTTACAAGACATGAAAGCAGCTTAGTTCGGATCTTAAATAGGGAAGTGTATCAACAGAACTTTGACATGGCTCTATGAGCGACAAAGACTGGGATTGCAAACACGCAAGAAACGTAGTAGCAGCGTGTTAAAAAGGGTGCAAACACAGGTGCCTGAAGACAGTTATAGCGAAGCGGTCTTCACTTGTCCTTGCGGGCGGAGGCTTTAGTAGCAAGGGCCAAAGCAGGTAGGGCTAAAGTGGCGAGCTTCTATATACAAAACAACCTGAGCAAAACACATGACAGTTCATAAGATCAAAGAATCCCATGGCATCGACATGTTTATATTGTTTAAATTGCCATGATAATAAAGGCCATTATATACGCAGTCCATCAGTTATTGATAGAAGCTGTAGGCATGAACAAATGTATCAGCTGATATGAAAGGCAGAATGCAAGGATAAATCAATGAAGGCACTACATGTATCATTAAAACACTAACCAATTTTCAAAAATAACTTAATAACGCTGGCGTAGACATGAACAATTGTATCACCCGATATGAAAGGTAGAAGGCTAGGATAAATCAATAAAGCGACTACATATATCTTCAAAACACTAACCAATTTTCTAAAAGAACAACAAAACTTTTTGATTTTAGCATGTAGAAGACAACACAATGTAAAGCATGTCAGTGGCAAAATAACCAATAGTAAGGCATGAACAAACCAGCGAAGGGACAATGGGTTGCAGGAATGGACGTACCAGACACGCGCGCTCATCCCAAAGCCTGGACGAGGCATTACTTTAGTTTTTTTTGGTGCAAAGGTCTTTGCAGCAGCAGCAGCAACCCTAATATCAGTAAGTTTCCATCAAAAGGATTACATCAGAAACACATATTTGTATGCCATATAAACAGAAACAGAAATCCAACATGTAAAATAAAGAAACAGAAGCACAAAAACGGCAATTGCTACAGGAACAGAAGATTGATTGTAAGGGGTTTTGTAGTGCTAATTCTATATGATTCATGTGCCCATTTCCAGCCTGGATAGGTAGACAATAGTATTTTATGATTAACTGTATAGCGAGGCCTTATCTCTTATTCTTAGGTGGCTCGATAACCCCAGTTTCCATGGTCTTTGCAGGTGCAGTGGCAGGAGCATCAACATATACATCAGTTAGTTTAGATCCCTGTGACAGGGCGTAGTTGAGAATTAGGAACCATGGAAGAGGAAACAAACAGAAAAAACAAAGAGGAAGGTAGATCCATAGAAATACTAACAGTGGCTATAACCTCAGTGATGATCACATTTGCAGTGCTGAGAGGAGCATCAACCATGCCTTGAATTTTGTCATCTACATTGCTCTTCACCGGGGAGACAAACAAGAGCTTACGCTTAGAAGTTTTAGGGCACGGTGATTTCCTGTATTGGAACAGGAAAACAAAACCCTTGTTATTAACAATGCACACAAGAAACATCTAACTGGGGCAAGTAGGAAAATGTACTTACCCTATTGGAGAAAGGGAAGCACATTTGCCTTTCATCGCGGCAATAGGAGTGTTGAGCTGTTTTGCATGTAATGGTCAGCTAAATAAATGAGGATCAGTTATCCAAATACAACAACAATGAGCATACCTCGTCGATAGCCGACTGAGTTAAAGTAGTGCCTCCAGAACCATGCACATCCTTTGATGAAGGTGTGTACGGTGGAAGCGGTGATGAAGATTGCATGGCAAGGGAACCTCCAACTGAGCTCCCGCCAGATGATGATGGTCCGGAAGTTCCAGCACCATGACCAAAGCCCAATGGACCAAGCTCAGGTTTGAAAGTATGCTCAATCCTACTAACTTGGAAGGACAATTGGTGGCTTGTAGGTGCAATGCTCTTGCGTGAGATAGTAACAACCAGGCGATATTTCTTTGTCACCATGCGAGAAACCTCCATAGGAACAGCTTGGTCAGATCCTGCCATCTGTGCGAATTCATGTATTTCTGAACACCCGGGGTATTTCTGACTGAGTAGGGTCAAGAGTGGTTTGCCTACTGCCGCCCTAGCAACTTTCTCAAAGAACATGAACTCAGCTTCAGCCGTGCCATCATTTGCAAAGGTGCAGATAGATACAGTACCTAGCAAATAGAACATAATTAGTTTGAACATGCATTATAGGGCACACCATTAGACGTTGCTAATAAAAACATGTCAATCACACACCCAGCAAAAAGTGATGCATAATTTCTAATGTCTAATACTCTATCTATAAAGGAACATAAGACCGATTAGATCACCAATGCAGTGATTTAAACCACGCTCATATCTTTACGGGGAGAATAAAAGACAAAGCTAACTGCCAAGCCTCCAACATAAGCATAAATCTAAGTTAGGTAGCATGAATACTCAACAAGCATCATAGAATGGCTATTATTTAGCAAGTTCACTGACGAAAAGAAAAACTGTAGGAAAATAGGAAATAAACCTACACCACACCTATAAAAAACACAAGGCCATTGATCCATAATAAGTCGACATGTATCATGATCGGAGGGAGCAATATATACCCAAGCAAATCTGCATGGACTGTTTTGGCAGAGTAAAAAAACCTAATTTGGTAAGAACTCAAACGGGAACTAAATTAACACAAGACAATATCAGTAGACCAATTGGGTAGAGAACCTAACAAAGCGACCGCAATGACCAGAATGCTAATTCATTATTCCTATGGCATAACATGACAATAAATGCGGGTGGAAAACTTACACCGCTTCTGCCGCAATAGAAGTACAAGCACGGTCTGAGCAACGGAATTGAGGTCCATTAACATAAGCAGTTTTACGGCACTCTCCACATGAGAGAAACCACCAACGTTGGTCAGAGCCCAACCGCCCGATAGTGACAGTACAGATGAAGGGTGCATTCTGCATTAATAAGGACACATAGGATCAACAACAACAATTTATGGAGAACTAATACTGAAAAGAAAAGCTAGAGGAGCAAGAAAAAACCCTGTTTTCAAACGGGTCAAGACGAAGGAGTTGCTGAACAGTTAGCTCAACTGGAGCCTCACGAACACGGGTTGCATGTAGACCTTGATTCATGGATGTATGAAGAGCAACATGAGCAATCTCTTCTCCAAGGCTACAAAGCAAAACAAAGGAATATTAATAGGATGCAGAACGAGCCGAGACAAACAGATAAATTCTATTGAAAAGAACAACGACCTAGCACGGAAGGAGTTAATATCTGGCAAATCTTCGTCTATGTACCAACGGCATGCAGAACTACCACTCAGCGATTTAACACCTAAAAAACAGAATGAATAAAGATAGGATCAGCCAGGATATATTAACAGGAAACAAAGGAAGCAAAGTTGATCCTACATGGCACTAAGATATAAGAACCTTGTAACATTTTTGGCAGCACCCCTACAAAGATGGCTATGACAGCGCCTGTTTCTCCTGCAGCATACACTTGTTCAGCCTCAAATTCGCGTGCACGAGCACCCCAAAGAGTGAGCTTCATTTCATTGCCACTGCAATTGATCACTAAACGCATAAGTAGATTGTATTGAGCACAACAACTTCCAAAGAAAGAAAAGCTAGACAGAAAACTGACAGCAGATCCTGTAGAATAACAGTTCTCGTGTCCGAGGGCAGCGACTGATACATAGATTGCACAGGGATGACATCAGACACTGATTTGATTTTCCCAATCACATCTACAAGCAATCAAACAACCAGAAGCATGAGACAATGGGAGGACGACGGTAACACAACGCATAGATAGGATGTTGACATGAGGACGAACCAAGGAAAAAAGGCGCTTTGCCACCTGGCTTTGGGATTTCCAGAAAGGGCACAAGGTTGTAAGTGCGGTATGGGTAAGCATCGTCCATATCTTCCTGAGGCACAACAGTGGTGTATTGAGTGCATTGAATCATGAAAGGGTTGTCAACAACCTTGAAAGCTGGCCTTGATGGGTTACACAGGAACTTCCTAAAAAGAAAGACCTTCCCCTCTTCTAGGTCTTGCATCAAGCGGGCTGAGGCATCAGCAGGTATCTGGGCGTACATGTGGGTTCCCTGCAAATCATTTGTAATTAAGGTAAGAACAGGCGAATCAAATATCGCATGAGAACAGAAGCATACTAAGCCAAAGAATAGTGGTATTGAAACCAACCTCTTTATCAATCACCACAAGGTCGGTATGTATGATAGGCCCATCATCAGTTGGCCCACGGTAGTGCCACAGACGAGACACAAGCACACACACATTCCATGGGAATTCTTTGTCATGTATCTCAGAAAGCAAGCTAATCTTTGTGTTTGCCATCTGCAAGCAGAACAAAAAGAATGCTCGGCAAGAAAATATAGGATGATCCAACAAAGGAGAGATGCATATAGACCCATCAAAGAAGTGGCATACCCAAAAAAAGTGAAGTGAAAAAGGCGACCAGGAAAGCATGTTGTTGCAGACATGGGCAAAACAGAAACAACAAAACGCACAAGCCTAAAAGCAAAATTTATTCAGCAGGCAATCATCTACAATGACCAAAAGCTTCTCCACAACGAGCAATAAACATGCAGTAGATCTTAATATCTGTTACATAGGTAACCAATGTAGTCATCAAAAGATAGGCAAAAACGGAACTTAGGAACCTAGAAAGAGCATTCATATATATGGCAGTAATATGTATGAGCCAAAAGACTATTGACAACCTGCACACACATATCCAATCACTATCTTAGATAGGAAGAACAAACTGGTAGGATGCATTGTACATAGAAAATATAATAATGCATATACTATAAAAGACACCAACAGTATGGATTTTAAGAAATGGATTGGAAGATCTCAGGAAACACAATGTTCCTGGTCTGAGAACCAGTAGTGCGATCTTCATTTTCAATCAGTATTTTCAAAGCCTTTTTTGAGGTCACACGCGAAACCGCCACGTAAAGCTGGCCATGCGTGAATACAGGTGCATTTAAGTATAGGCCAACACTGCAAGGGTCTGACCTTGACTTTTGTTAATAGTCATGGCATATGAAACTCTAACTGGGAACTGACGACGATGCAAAGTAAATGGCCATTTAGCCTGCTTGGATGTTAAACATATTCTTGGAATGTAGACAACGTCACCTTCATTAGAACCAGTAATAACAACCGCTTCAATGACCTTGTTACCTAGCTTTGTGACAATAAGACGAGTGCCATTGCATAGACCAGTTGATTGGCTTAAATTTCTAAGAAGCATAATTGGAACACCCACTTTGAGAACCAATCTATGGTATGGGATGTTGTTGATCTTAATTTTGTTTAGAACTTCAACAGGAAAGAAAGCATCCATTTTACTTCCCTCGTCTGCACTGTTACCCAGAGAATCGTAGCTTAAATATTCTCTCTCAACTGAAGGCAGTAAAGAAAGGACATGGTCATTTATTTTTTCTGCTGTCTCATTTGTTGGTGTTAGAATAGCTCTGTCTCGCACATAGGCAGGATCAGAATACCTAGCAAGCAAATCCACATACACAGCTTGAACAATAGCATCAACTTTATTATCAACTGCATGGATCAGAAGCTCATCAGGAATGGTTATCCAAGATGGACTCGTTTCCCCTTCCCGTGTGACAGCATGCGCTGTACCATCACCTATGCTAAGAACCCATTGTGCAAAAGCAGTAACCTCAGCTTGCATGACAGGATCAGATGTCTGCACTGCTAAGCGCATGTTAACGGTGAGCTGCAGGACCTCTATAGAATTCCACAAAGGTGAGTTTGTGACTGCAGCATCTACAATCTGACCCCTGGTACCGCCCTCAATGACCAGCAAAATTTGTCTAAGATCACCACCTAAAATAACCACTTTACAACCAAAAGGAGTGTCAGCCAAGGAAGAATCAGTGGCTGACAGGACATCACGAAAGGATAGATCTAATGCCTCAAAGCACTTTCGGTGCGATATCAAAGCCTCATCCCATATAATAAGTGAAGCTGACTCAATCAAATTAGACAACATTGTGGACCTTTTAATATCACAAGTCCCATTATCAGCCAGATCAATCGGTATTTTGAATCTAGAGTGGGCTGTTCTACCCATTGGCAAAAGCAAAGCAGCAACCCCTGAAGATGCAACAGCCAACACTACCCTCTCATGACCTCTAAGGTAAGCATCAAGAGCATTCCAAAGGAACGTTTTTCCAGTACCACCATAACCTGATACAAAGAAGAAACCAGGTTTGTCTGACCTAATTCGCTCAAGAATAGACTCATAAGCATATAGTTGGTCTTTGTTTAACCTATGATACATTGCCTCTGCTTTCGCAAGAAGAGAAACAACATCAACATCTAATGCATCAGTAACCATGTCACCCTGTGGTGGCGCACCATCATAAGTAGACTTTGCAGGCAAGTTGTAGTCTAAAATGGAGGAACCATTTTTAGCAAACAGAGGAGCCAATTCATCAAGAAACATATCTCTTAATCTAACAGGAGGAACCACATAATTAGGCTCCTGCCGAGCAGATTGAATTTTATATTGAATATCATCACTTAGGTAAGCACAATATTTTTCAAAGAAAGCATTTTCATCATTAATGCCACAATGAACGACCATGGTGACAAATAACTGACGCAGTTGGTTTCCCATTCCCCATTTTGAAGCTTCATCGAAGGCAGTGTACCATTCCATGTCATCCCCAAGCAAACCCCTAGCTGCACAAGCCTCTTTGAAGGTTGGATAGACGATACCATTATAAGTCCTAACATCAACATAGCACGTTGCACCCTTCACAATCATCAATAGCATTTTAAAGTAGAACAACTCTCCAGTGGAAGGGTGCACATAATAAATTCTACCAATTCTATCGCTCTGCGTCCTAGTTACCCATGTTTTAGTATCTGCCTTCCAGGACCACCTAGTAGGGAAATCACAGTAAGTTAAGTGCCTAGCTGAAGGATGTTGTCTATTTGCAACAAACCACTGTGTTAACATGGTTTTTTGCAACCAAGTGTTATTAGCCACTGAAGAGAGGGCAGACTGTGTACGAAAGCGTATGATGTGCATGTTGTGCAAATGGACAGGAAGTCTCTCGACCGAAGGGGTTTTACTATGCATCTCAAAACCATAAACTCTCCAATCAGAACTATGATCACATATGTAACGACACTCTCTATATTCTTCAATCTCATCAACCTCAGCGTCCCCTTTTTGTCTTGCACTCTGGAACAAGGTCTTTGAATTATCAGGACCTTTGGTAACATATTTGTAAAGGTACTTGATGACATATGCTTTGTTACACCACTCAACAATAATATGGGCCTGGAATCTTTTGAGTTGTTTCATATTGTATGGCACAACATGTCTATTATCAAGCCTTATGTTGTTTTTCATTACAAACCTACCATTATCAGGACGCCTGTATAAAGGAACCCACTCTCATCAATGGAAGTTTCATCCTGAAATGGTTTTGGAATTTTTTTTTGAACAAACGCCTTTTTTCATGCAAGGGCATTTTGGGCCATCAATGCCACAAGGTCCATGCATCATGAACTCTGTGACAAGGGCATATCCCAGTGGGTCCTCGACAGGATCAGGGATCTCAGCCGAAATAAAGGAATTTATCAAAGCTGGTGTGACGACCCGGTCATCATCCTTCTCCTGCCAAACAAGGATATGTGCATGTGGTAGACCCCTCTTCTGGAACTCCACGGTGTGGAGTACTGGAAAACAGGAGGGCAAATGAAAAACTAGAAAAATAAGACACATGGCTAAGAAAAATGAAGAAAGGGGAGAAAAGGCACTGGGCACAGTACCAGCAACCACATTCCCAAACGCCTTCCCGTTCCTGATCTTTTGAAGGTACTCAAGGAGCTTCATGTGATACACTCTAACGGTAATATCAGCCCTATCGACTGCTTTTTGCCCAGGCTCAAGACTCTCAGTTATCTCAAGCCACTTTGGATTACATGTGAAGGTTGTGAATATATCAGGTGAGCCATGGACACGCGAAACAGCCACAGCATCATGGAAGTTTTCAGTCACATAGCGCCGCCCACCAGTATAAGATGATGGCATTATATTTTTCTTACCGACCTCGGCTCCATCAAGCTTACCAAGCCCAACAGCATCAACAACAAGCTGGAGCTTTTTAGCCCGCATGTCGTCCTGAACCTTTATAAGATAACGCAACCTACATTCATCTATGCAAGCTCGTGCATCAACTCTAGCTTGTGAAGACAGCAAACCACAACACAAATACGGGTTATGTTGTTCAGCTTTATAGTGTGAGCAAAAGCAATAGTAGTCTTGCATGGTCATCTTTACCCTTTTACTCGTATCACCGCTATCAACACCAATGTAACGCACACCTAGCTGGAATCCACGCTCACCATATGGAAAAAGCAGAGGGTATTGCAAAGGCATATATGAAGGGTCCAAAGAAGAAATGCGCTACAGTCCTGGACCATGACAATGCACTATCAAGTCTCGACAAGAAGCCTCCACGGTTAACTCGCCAACAAATAAACCCGCAGCTCATCGGTTGTAGGAAGACTAAACTGCGGGCTATCATTTTCACCGGGTGCTATTATGCGAACCGAAACAACAGCATGTTTATTTTCTTTTAAAATTTCTCGAGCCATACGAAACTTCTTGACAAATGAATTAGTGGCATCCAACATATGCATGAGGCCGGTAACTATAGGTCTGCTAAGGCCACTCTCAGGTTCATCATCATTGTTTAAAGCCTTGATTCTATTTTCCACCTCATTTTGTTTATCGTAGATATATAATTCAGCATATTTTGGAGTATCCCCCTCTTCTGGCAAGAGGGAGCCTATGCGATGGCAAACCTGACCATTGATCTTAAAAATGTTTGGACCCCCACCATTATTTATTGAACGGTCAATGTTTGCTCCCATGGAAGTGAAAGCAAACAAACAGTTGTATTGACGTATCTTCTTAATAAACTGCAAAGTCTGTGGAGAACCGGTATAATCAAGCAAGTCATTTAAAAAGGCAGGGGGTTTCTTAAATGGTGGGATGAGCACTTTCCCTCCTTTACAACATAGGTTGTAAACAACACGCCTTTTTGTGATAGCTGACATTGACTGCACTCTCTCACGCCACCAGAAGACAGCATGGCAGCGGTCACATTTGTAGTCTGGGCCACCGTAGTATGATCTCTTCTGATGGAACGCTACAGGGAGGCATCCCATATCAGAAGGAAAAAGCTATGACAGACGACAGACACGTTGCTGTACAAGAACACAACACCATACCTTTTAATATTTCAACCTCTCCGGGCGAGAAACCAACCCAACCAGACACAAGCGGAGACACGGGCAAATCCTCTGTGTTTAAAAGAGAAGCAGAATGCTCATACGACGAAGGGTGAAGAAGCAAAGGACTAACAGTAACGAAAATGAAGGTCCATGTGCACTAACCATGCTTGTTATGGGCTCGCAACCTATCCAATAAGAACCTACATATTTTGCGATTGCGTGCAGTAACATCAGGAGGAAGAAGCGGGAAGAAGCCGTCCCCTATACGTAGGCAAAGCGAAACCATTTTTAACGCAGGGAAGACAAGATCCTAAAGGAAAGGCATGATCATCATAAAGAAAGGCCAACATGCACTTTCTCTTTCGGATGACCAAAGGAAAGGGCCTCGCTGACAACACAGGCAAAGGAACCCTGGGAGGGCCTGCAGGCCCCTGAGGCCTAACCGGGAACACAGGCTCAGGAACCCTGGGAGGGGCTGCACGCCAATGAGGCCTAACCGGTAACACAGGCTCAGCAACCCTGCGAGGGGTAGCTCGTCGTCGAGGCCTAACTCCAAATACAGGCACAGGAAACCTGGGAGGCGGCGCACGGCGTGGCGGCATATTGCGACTATGAAGACCACGACCCTTAGGAAAAGGAAAACAAGAGAACCTCCATCGTACAATAGCGGTCAAAAGGATTCAGAAAACACAGTAGAACAAGCCTTCAACACAATCTGCACGGGCATAAGAAAACGAAGCCGTGTATAGACCATAAGAGACACAGGGAATATGGGCATAAACAATCAGAACACATAAACGTAACATAGCAGTACTGTACGAAAAAGGAAGTAATTTCAGAAGTGCAGCACGGACCTTGACTGGATAGCAAGAAGATGACGAGCCAGTAGATTACCAGAGTCAGCAGAGCAACAGTCAAACAGCAAGTACAAAATGACAGGACAGCAAGCAACCTGCGGCAAACAGAATAAATGGCTTAGGAGTGGGGAACGCAAACGAAAAGAGCATGTAAAATAAGCACCCACACAGATGACAGGTAAAGCATGCCTGCAATCACCATAAGTAGAACCAGCAACTACTGTCTACCAATTGCCTCAATGGAATCAGCAGCCATTTTCGTGCATTGCAAATATAACAAATGACCCTCCCTGCTCTCCTCTCACCTATCTCATGCCGAGCTAAACCGAGCGTTCAAACATCTGTGGTCATGGCCCTACCGTCACAGTAAAAAAGGAAGCAAAGTCTTCAGCCTGTGTAACAGCGGCAGCTCGTCGTCATGGCACCACCAAACTATGAAAGAGGATGATTCACTACCCGATTCACGAAGCTAGTTAAACTATGATAGAGGATGATTCACTACCCCATTCAGAAAGATAGTTAATGAACAACCTGAGCACCACACAGATCTCATACAGCGAGCTATGGACAATAAGAGAATGTAAAGTTTTTTCTATGTGAGGGGCTTCTCATCCGAATGCACTGCGAGCAGTATGTGTGCATGACACAGATTTCCACCCAAATTAAGATATGTCATACCTCCTCTTTTTAAAGAAAGCCCAACTTAGATTATCAGTACCACTAAGATCCGTGTGGATTAAATCTATAGCAACACATATTTCAGTGATTGCAAACCACAAAAGGTATAAGGGTAAGGTCATTCAGTTACATATACTATGCAGATCATTCAGAGGCCAATATATAAAAAACAAAACAGAAACGATAGACATTTTGTAAGAGAGACATACAGAGTATCCTAGAACATTTTATGATGCTATGAAACCGAGTACATCTAAACAAGAAGCATACAATTGTAGAATAGAAAATGTACCCCACTAACCCCTGTTGTCCCGCCCGCAGGCGCCAAATCCCCCACCACCTTTCAACAACGTGGCAGAAACAAAAGGAGGTAAAACTCAGGAATGCAGCACAGACCTTAACAGCCAACGAGGAGAGCTTAAGCCAGCAGAGCAGCAGGCGGAGACCAAACAGATGATGAGAGGACAAAAGGAACCTGCGGTAGAGATAAGAAATGTCTTACAGGGGAAACAGAAATGAAAAGAACATGTATAAGCTAATTATGCTTGTAATCGGTAGAAATATAATTAGCAACTACCATCTATCCACTACTTAAATGGTACCGCAGGTGAATGTTTCCAAAGACAAGCAAACATATCAGATTAGCTGCACTAACACGACCACCTCAATATACTGAGAATCAGTGAAACAAAGACAAGATATTTCTCTTTAGGCACACAACTTAGAAAAGTGTTTCTTTCTAAAGCTAACAAAAGTTGCCGTCCTTTTTTTTTTGGCCGAAGCCAGACCTGTGACTGTGAGTTTGCAATGGAGAAGCAACGGACCACCAAATTCATATAGATAATAAATTCACCCAAACCAAACTACAGAAAAGCAACGGATCAATCTAAAGATCGAAGCAAAGTCCATCAACTTTTTATAACTAATCAATCTAGCCAAACTAAACTCCTTTCTTACCGATTGTAATGGAACGCAAATGAAAGCAAAGACATGAAATCAATTTAAGCAAACCAAACTACTTTCTTATGTACTGTAATGAAGCAGAACAAACGTGTGCACATTCTACACAAGAGCCTACACTATGGCGTGAGCAGACAAGAATAGGAGACGAGCCGTGAAACAAACCAAGCAGGTTCTGGATGCATGCACGCTCTGGACGCAGCAAGTACAGCATGTCTTACCTTGCGAGAGAATGACACGGACGCCAGGAAACCTGGATAGAAATGTAAAGAAGAAACAAGGTACCCTTCAGCTCACAGACATTTCATCGAACACAATACGAGCAAGAAAAATATTACCTCTCCAAGCAGCAAGCCGAGCAGTGAAGAAGAAGCTGAGGCACCCTGCAGGAAGAAGATAAAAAGAAGTGAGAAGAAATTACTCTCGCGGGTGAGGAGAGACAAAGCAAGCACATGCATGCAAAAGCAAGAACGACGGCGACATTGGCAGGGCGAAGCAGGGCGCGAACCTCAACCGTACGCGACAGCCGAAGGAAGATGCGCCATCGCCAAGACCCAACGAAAGACCGATGTGCCAACACGAGAATCAGCAAGGAGATGGCGGGGCGAACTGCAAGCGGAAACGGCCGGAAGCGAATGAAAGGAGGGCGAGGAAGAGAGAACTAACAGCCTGTTTGGTAACCATTAGGGCAGGGGAATGGGAGTTTGCATCTGGGAGATGTATAGGGATTAGACATGGGAAGTAGATTTTTACTCCCATTCCCTCGTTTGGTATAAGTTGGGAATTAGATTGAGATAGAGCTCTACCCACGAATTAACAGGGTACCCCATGGGAAGAAAACGGTGGGAATTGGCCCTCTCAACTCCTCTTCCCATTCCCACTTATATTTCCATTCCCTCTAATCAATCAAATGACTTTTAATCTTCTCACCCCTCAACTCCCATTCCCCATCTCTAATTCCCACGAACCAAACACGCTGTAATGACCAAGGAAAAGGGGTTGCGAGGAAGAAAACTGTAATCTGCGGGATTACTTTACACACAGAGAAAGCAAAGAACCCACCACAGGAATATGAACATGTGGCTACACAGGCCCACAGTCAGCGGCAGAAGGCTGGACGGCAAGGAGAAGCGTACTTGGATTGAGGAGAAACGGGCGAAGCGGAGAAGGCGCGCACGCCCCTCCACGAAAAGCAAACAGAAACGTGCACAGCGCTCGCAGATCCATCACTCAAGGAGCTGTAAATACGAAACGAACCGACGCACGCACACCCCTCCCACTGACAATGCGGGACGACACAATGCCGGGGCCAGCCGCAGCCACACGGGCACAGAGAACCAACACTTGCAACACTCACCCCGCGAACGATGCTCCCTTTTACCCAGGACAAAACGATCAGCGGTCCTTGACCCGACGTGTAACAGAGAGCAGTGCTTGACCAGATGTGCAATAGAGCTGTGCCCACCCGTTTCACGCACCCAACAAACTGCCATGCGGGACCAACGCGAAGTAGGGACCACCAACACATCTGGGTACAGAGATGGCGGGTGCAAAATCAGCAGCACACCCCTCACCTAACTACGTCCTCTCAGCCAGTCAGACGGCACGCGCGGACGCCCCAATCCCTGCCCCGGCCGGTCAGGCGGCACGCGCGGGACGCCCCAATCCCCGCCCACGACGGCCAGAGCCAACCAGCAACTGGCGCACTCAGCGACGCGGACGCACGCGCACGGCGCCCACTGCACTACCAGAATAAACCTCTATGCCGACGGCTCAGGCCGTCGGCATAGGCCTGATTCCCGTCGGGATAGACCTATGCCGACGGCACCCGTCGGCGTAGGACCGTCGGCAACATATACGTCGGCGTACCCCAGGTAACCGTCTGCATAGAAAGGCCGTCGGCATAGATGTCTACCCCGACGGCGTCCGTACAACTATGCCGACGTCCAAGACCGTCGGCATAGTTCCACGCCAAACGGCGTCCGACAGCGTTGCCGTCAAGAGCCTCCCAACCATCGACCGCCACGTGGCGAAGCTACGCCGACGGCCTAGCTGTCGGCGTAGGCTGGCCACGTGTCTGCCACTGGCAATTCCCGAGGTGTAGCGACGCCGTCGGCTAGGCCGTCGGCATCTGTCACAACGACGCCGTCGGCTAGGCCGTCGGCATATCTATCGCCACGTGGCAGGCGCTGGCATTTTCCTGGGGCGTAGCTATCACAACTACGCCGACGGCTAGGCCGTCGGCATATGTGCCACGTGGCGGCAACTGGTAACTCGCACACTATCTATGCCGACGGCTAAGCCGTCGGCGTAGTGTTTGTCTGATTTTTGTTTTCCCCTTTTTCCTGTTTCATATCAATTCATTTCAATTCAAATAGCAGGTATATACAACGAAATAGACATGCACAGCACCACCATCACAACCAACAGCACCACCATCAAGAGCATCATAAATATATATGTTCTCACAACCCACACCACCACCATCACATCCTCACAACCAACAACATAAGCATATCAAAAACATAAGCATCTAGCTAAGAAGCACACAAGTCATCGGAAGTAGCGTAAAAGAGCTTAAGTGTGAGTACGTCCACCACCACCGCCAAGATCGTCACCGCCAAGTCCGCCAAAGCCCAGGTCGTCACTTCTAGCGGCAGCGCTACCGCCAAGACCGCCACTGCTACCGCCTCGGTGGATCGGAGTGACCGGGCTCCGTGACTCGGGAGTGATGCGAAGACCGGCACCACCACAAACGGATGGTCCACCGGTTCCCTGGATGTTTGAAAAGACATGTTCAGTGGATGTTATTGTGTTGAATAAACAGTAAGCGGTGGTTGAATAGTTTGGGGATATACTAACCGCCGTTGTCCCCGGTTGCTGTGCTAGAAAATCCTCAAAGGTAAGCAGCACTGGTTGTGGTCCTGCAGGTGGTGGTGGTGCTTCCATTTCAGGAATCGTGCCATTCCTCATGCTCTCAAAAACGAGCTGCATGTTAATTGACAAAGCAAACAAGAATGTAAGAAGAAATGAAAGTGCAAATACGGAAGTGAAATGAAAGGGGCTAAACTAACCTCCATCATGCGAGTGCTGTGTTCCTCGCGTGCTGCAACTTTCGCCTGCCACGCCATGGTCTCCTGGCGTGCGTACTCCATGTAGGCCTGCAATATGACACGATGGAACTCATAAAACATCTCAATGCGAAAAATAAAGTGAGCAATGAAGATAAGAAGGAAAATACTTACAGTGTGCCGCTCGGCTAGGAGGGACTGTGACTGCGCAGTGGTCGTGGTCGTGCGATGTCTCAGGCTCGGGTCGGTAGCTCGGAGCTGTGTGAAGGAGATAGAAGGAGTGACCACAGCATCCAAAACCGGCTGCCGACCATGAGCCTTCGGCCCCATGGCAACCACCACCCTGTCGTCGAAAGGCGCCTTGATGGGGTCAGGTGTGTCAGGATGTAGCTTCTGATACGCCTCAGAGTAGTCCTCCTTCTCCGCGGTCTTGCCATAGTACTTGGCCTCGCCAGGCTTGGGCCTCCTCCGCGTATGGGCGATCTCCCACGCCTCCATGTGTGAGAGCGGCCGCTTCAGTTTCTCCTCCTACACCAACAAACAGATGTTAGTCATACATAAGAAAGCGACGGTAAATAGAAGAAGAAGATTGTTTAATGAGGTTAGTCATACATGAAGTGCCTTGTGGAGAAAGTGGTTCCGGTTTCCCTGAGCATGTACTCCCTCCTTCCCTCGGTTAGCCTTGTTTTTGCTGCTCGTAGCCGTCCAGGCTCCATCCTGACCACACAACAGATCCACCAATGCCGCCCAGGACTCCTCTTTTCCATAACACCAATTTGGACACACCTACATAATGAAAGCATAATGGCATGTCTAACACGAAACGATGAAATATACCAGAAACGTCGGAATGAAAAATCTTTTATACTTACCGCCAAGTACTCGTGCCTCTCCAAGGTAATGTCCCCCGTCTTTGCTTCTTCCTTGGGCATCTTCACACCAAGAACGTCGTGATAGTATTGCATGATGGCCACCCAGCGCACCTCGTACTGCATCTGGCGGGCCTTCTTCTTCGCTTGGCACAGCACGATCTCGTCGGCAGTGGCCTTGTGCTCCTGAAGAACTCGATAGTATTTCTACAATCATTCATGAAACCAGAATGGAAGAAGCCATGAGTTAAATCATTCATGAAACCAGAATGGACTTGTGCTTGTGAAGAGAACTCACCCAAAAATTAGTGATCACGGCCTTAGCATGGGTCACATGCTCCGCGTGGGGGGCCGCTTCCCAGTGCTCCCAGGTCGTGGCCAAAACCCGACGGTCCGGGTGCCTGACTGGATCCGGACAGTACAGCCCCGGCCAGTATTCCTTCAGCAAGACGGTGATGATGCCGTTGGGAACACGGGCCCCTTTAGGATGTGTCCAGTTACTGCAAAAGATTTAAAGAATGAAAATATTAGCATGTGACAAGCAAAATAAAGAAAATTATAAGCATGTGACAAGCAAAAGAATTAAATTATTATTGAAATTATTAAGTGGCACTTACTCTGTCCCCTTGGGCTCAATGAGCCACTTCTGCTCCTCGGTAGCAGGAATATGCTTTGGGAGCTTTGCGTTACCACGCAGCCACCCCTTGTTGTTGTCAACCCCGGCACCACCATCATCCCCGCCACCACCATCGGCATCGCCTGCCTCCTCCTCCTCGTCGTCCCACTCCCCAACCTCCTCCTCCTCCTCACCCCCCTCCTGAACCTCCTCGCGAACCACCTCCTCCTCCTCGTCCTCCTCCTCCTCGGCAGAGGGTACCTCACTAGAGGAGGGCCTCGAAGACAACACCCCTAAGTCGGTGAGGGTGCGCTCTTTCTGGCCGCGACCCCCTCTAGTAGCTCTCCCCCCACCCCCTTGCCCTCCAGGGGCTCTCCTCCCGCCCCCTCCTCCTCTAGGGGCACCTCTCCCTGGACCTCCCTGTGAGGAGTCATCCTCAAGTAGTCGGGGGGGAACAGTACGTGCTCGACCACTCCGACTAGCAATGCCGACGACCTTGCGTATGAAACCCGCGCCGTCCGCCTTCCCCTTGCCCATGTTCCACGAACCTGCATTGTAAAGAGAATAAACAATTAGTACATTAATAATGAAGGAAAAAAGCATAATAATAATGACTAATAAACACATTAAAAAATAAGCATAAAAAGGCATATTCCTAAACCATAGAAAAAAAGACATGAAACGTACATCTGCTAGAACCCATACGAATCATCACTGTTGTAACCGATTTCTCACTCGGTCTCATCATCACTATCAATCATATCATCTTCGTTGTCTGACGGAGGTGGAGGCTCTTCCTCGTCGTCAGCATCTTCGTTTAACTTTTCTAGCATAAGTATGTCATTTTCATTAACAATGGTCTCACCATCATTCCGTGCATCGTCATCGTTTGGATCCACATCATCATCACCCAATGGTCTATCGTCATCGTTTCTGACCACATCATCATCATCAGGTTGCTCTTGATAGAATACTCCCTCGTATGTCATGGGGTTAATGTTGTAGTAATCGTCTTCGTTCGGGTCCGGTAGCTTACCATGTGGCGACACCTTGAACACAACTTCCCAACCCTTTAGGTACTCTTTCTGGCATGGGTAAGGCAGATAATAAACTTGTGTAGCTTGGGTAGCCGCAATGAAGAGATCAGCTCCGGCATAGACGGTTGATGGTTTAACTTCGACCAAACCAATGGAAGGCGTATGTCTCTGCCCCTCCCGCGGATCGAACCATCGGCATTTGAACACGGGCAGACTTAGGGTTTAGCGCCCTTTGCGAAATGTAATCTCGTATATATTTTGTACCCTTCCGTAGTAGTCTATTGAATTTTGACCGGGGTGTACACTTTGGTATTTATAGTTTTGGGATCAGGCCGGCTGTTCTCGTGCTCCTCTGTATGGAAGTGATACCCATTCACATCATACTTTTTACATGTCATGACCGCAGGGTCAAAACCCATGGAAACCCATCTCAATTCGTCATCCATAGATATGTTTGGATCTTTTCCCTACAAGTATAATTGAAATTGCTGGGTGCATTAGTTCGGTTAACTAATAAATGTTGAACTAGGTATTTAATAGGGGAATGTGGAAAATTACTTTCTCCATGAACCAAGCAACAAATTTTTTACGTCCAGGGTTTCCATGACGGAGAAGAGTAAGTGCCTCCGCCTCAGTAGGAGGATTCATTCCCGTCCATTCGTCTTGAACGAAATCACTAAAAGAAGAAAAGCGGTGTTAGACCGGGACTAAGTGAATATAGAACATGATGTTGTGCAAGACATAAAGGAATGGTGTAGTGGTATTACCTCATCCACACTTCCTCAACTTCATCGATGTTGTGCAAGACATAGAACATGAGGTCCTCCCACTCTTGTCGTGGCATGTTATAAGATTTCGAGGCCCCAGCCCTGCCACCTTGCCCGTTGAATAGATGGAGCTTGGGTTGATACTTGGGCTCTTCTATATTGTATCGAGGCACCTTATTATGCAGATGGGGAACGTGGTCTGGATAGTATGATGTCCTGAGGTCTGACACCTCCTCTAGGATAACTGCCTCAGCTATGGAAGCTTCAATCTTAGCTTTGTTTCCACATTTCTGTCGGAGATGCTCGTTCTGTCTCTCGGGGCCGTACTGCCAACGATTCTGCACAGGCCCCCCCAACAATACCTCGTTCGCGAGGTGCAGAATGAGATGTGTCATCGGAGTAAAGAAGCCTGGCGGAAAGATCTTCTCTAGCTTGACTATCAACTCTGGTGCCTTCTTATGCAATTGTTCAATCACGTCTTTACTTACTTCTTTAGCACAGAGCGTGCGGAAGAAATGGCTTAGTTCGGCAAGCACTCGCCAGACATGCTCGGGGACATAGCCTCGAACCATCACCGGCATTATCCGCTCAATCCACACATGGTAGTCATGACTCTTGAGCCCGGTCACTTTGCCCGTTGAAAGATTGACTCCCTTACTTATATTCGATGCATAACCATCGGTGAACTTCAAAATGAGTTTCATCCAGATAAGTACTTCCTTCTTTTCTGGTGGTTTAAGGACAAAGTCAGCATCTGGCTTGACCCAGTTTCTTCGACCGCCTGTGGGAGGCTTCATGTTTAGACGTGGTCTATCACAAATTCTCTGTTGATCGGCTCTAGCTTTAACGTTATCCTTCGTCTTATCAGGAATGTTGAGGATCGTGCGTAAAAGGGACTCTGTGACATTCTTTTCGGTGTGCATCACATCGATGTTGTAAGGAAGTTTGAGGTCCTTGAAATAGGGAAGCTTCGAGAAGGGGGTAATGTGAGTCCAGTTGTGCGTCTCACCATATCCCTCAAAGCCTTTGGCTTTGCCTTTGCCTTTGCCTTTGACTTTAGGCTTGAGAGCTTTTAGCTGAGCAAGAACATCTGCCCCCGAAAATGTTGGAATCTCGGTTACTTCATGGACAACCCGGCCTTTCATGAAATTCTTCTTGTCTTCCCTGTCTGGATGGTCTGGAGGGAGGAACTGTCGATGCAGGTCAAAGGCTGAATACTTGCCACCCTTCTGCAGCCAAATCAAACGTAGAGCCTGCATGCACACTGGGCATGGCATCTTCCCACTTGTACACCATCCGCAGAATAGGGCATAGTCGGGAAAGTCATGCATGCAATACATCAACCAAACTTTCATCAAGAAATTTCTCTGCAGATCTCGATCGTATGTCAACCTCGGGAAGTACCAAGAATGGTGCAAATCATCCACCAGCGGCTGCAGAAATACTGCCAAATTCTTCCCCGGGTATTCAGGCCCCGAAATGATGAGCGACAAGAACATGGTCTTGCGTTGCATTAGGGCACCGGGAGGGAGATTGAGCGGAATAACAAACACAGGCCAGCAGCTGTATGGATTGGACGACATACCATATGGATTGAACCCATCACCTGTTATCGCAACTCTGACATTCCCGGCCTCGTCTGCTTCCTCGGGGTATTCTTTATCTAACGACTTCCATGCTTCGCCTTCTGATGGGTGTACGATTTTATTTGAATGGTATCTTATACCTTCCTTGTGCCACTTCATCATTTTGGCAGACTCCTCCGTGATGAAAAGGCGCTGCAGTCTTTCTATGAAATGGAGATACCGAAGAACCTTAGCGGGGATATCTAGCTGCCTTTTCTCACCATCCTCACCGACCACCTCAAGGTACCGAGACGAACCACACTCCCTACAGTACTGGTCATCCGCATATTCGTGCCTAAACAAAAGGCAATTCTTCGGACAAACATGTATTTTCTCATAATCCATAGAGAGTGCATTCATGAGTTTCTTTGTAGCGTACATGCTTTTCGGCAGTTCATGACCCTCAGGGAGGCTGTTAGCCCATACTCCCAGGAATGCTTCGAAGCATTTCTGGCTACAGCCGTACTCAGCCTTGACTGCAACCAGTTGCGAGATGGCATCCAGCTGAGATATTTTGGCACCCGCATAAAGAGGTTTCTTCGACGAGGCCAAGACCTCCAAAAAGGCCTTTGCGGTTGCCTCCGGCTCCTCCAGTTCATTCTCTGAAGGTGTCGCATGTGCCGTTTCTACAGCAATGACATCATCTAGCATGTCCCTGACCCCGGCGTATGCATAACCATCGATGCGTTGTCGCATCACCTCCTCTCTACCACGGTCCTGCTCGGCTAAGTTTATCGGCGGCATGTCAAAGTTTGGCATATATCCGTGCGTGCGAAGGTGGTCAGTCATGTCCTTCTGATTTCTACGGTGACGTCTGGCACATTGAGCACAGGGGCATGGTGGGATAATTCTCATTGGACTATGGAATATCTCCTTCAAATACACATCGGTTTTCGCGATCCACTCTGATGTTACTCGATTCCGAAGGGTAAAACCACTGTACATCCACTGATTATCTGCCATCTCTGCTTTATTGGGAGCCACACAACAAAATTAAGGATTCATTTAAATTAATCACATCAAATTTTTATTTTCTACCGCGTTGAATCCACCTACATCTCTAATAGGTAAAGATGGGTCCTAATCCCACCCGAGGATGTCTAGATTGAGTACGTTCTCCATGCTCTACCCCGTTCCGAGACAAAATTTCGGCAGCACCTCCCCGCTGTTCTCCAGATACACGTCTCGGTAAATAGCCGAGAGAATGTGCTCCGGAGAACAATGGGGAGGCGCCGCCGAAATCCTATCTCGGAACGGGGTAGAACATGGAGAACGTACCCAATCTACACATCCTCGGGCTGTCCGTGGAAAACGCTGGACAATCCGAAAGAGCTGCGGTGATAAATATGCAATTGAATGCATATTTATCAATGCAACCCTTTCGGACGGGAGACGCCTAGGTTACGTGACTTGACTTGAAAATAAAATCTAGTGACATGATTCGTAGCTCACCCTCGGCTGTAGAGGAAGTAGTCCAACAGCGGAGGGATGATCGGGGACCAACAGCTCCTACGACGATCACTCCACCGAGATGGAACACCACAGAACCTGCAAATTGCACCGTGACCAAAATTAAGAACATCACAATATCTTCATCATCATCATCATCATCTATCATCACCTAACAATCATCGGAGCATAAAAAAATCATCATCATCAACATCATCATCTATCATCATCAACATCATCATCTATCATTTGCATTTCTTGCATTCTTGTTAAATTTTTGCATTTCTTGCATTTCTCACATTTCTAACAATCATCAAATCATCTATCATCTAACTATCATCATACATAATGCATCCATCCATCTAACCATCCATCTAATTACATAACTATGAACAACAACTAAATTAACAAAAAAATTGCTACGGAGAGGGAGGGAGCTCACCATGGGGGAGGGCCGGCTCGGGGGGGGGTGAGGGCAGGCACGGGCGATGGAGGGCCGGAGCAGGGGAGGGCCGGCCGCGCGCAGGGCAGCTAGGGCGAGGGCGGGGATGAGGTGGCCGAGGCGGGGCGGCGGTGTGGCCGGGGCGGGGTCGACGGAGGTCGGGGCGGGGACGAGCGGAGACGGCGGCGGCGGGGGCGAAGGAGGAGGGCAGGGGCAGGGGCGAGGGCGGGTCCGGGCGGAGGGAGGCGGCGGCGCGGGCGGAGGAGGAGGGCAGGGGCAGGGGCGAGGGCGGGTCCGGGCGGAGGCGGCGATGGCGGGTCCGGGCGTAGACGGCGGCGGCGCGGGCGGGTCCGGGCAGAGGCGGCGGTGGCGGCGAACGGAGTGGCGGCGGTGGCGGCGAGAGAGAGAGGGAGTGTTGGGGTCGAGAGAGAGAGAGAGCGAATGAGTGGAGGAGGAAGCAGCCGAGTGGATAAGGGGGGGACTATGCCGACGGGCAGGCCGTCGGCATAGCCTGGGCCCCACGGGTCAGTGGCAGCTCCCTGGGTGGATAAGGTTAATCTATGCCGACGGCCTGGCCGTCGGCATAGCCCTGGCCCATGTCCTCTGCCACGTCATCGATCCGCGTCCTATGCCACGTCATCGATCCAGGGCTCTGTCGATCCGTGGCCGTAGCTATGCCGACGGCATTGCCGTCAGCATAGATTTGGGCTACTTTTTTCTATTTTATTTATTTTCTTTTTTTATTTATTTTTCTTTTTTCTCTTTTTTTTCAAAACTAATTTGATTAACGTAAATGTGCCTTATGTAAAAAAAACATATCTCAATTATATATCGATTGCCTCCCCTCACGGACGTCGCTGTCGCCCTATCATGGAGGGGGGAAACGAGACGGGGTACCTGGGGGGTAGGAAACACGTCAGGTGTTGCGGTGGGCCCTCCTACGCGTGTGAAAGTGTGGTGGCACGCGGCTCCGGGTGGTGCCCCCACTCACGGGCGTCTTGGGTCTCCGGGGTGTGGCCCCCCTCCGCGGACGGCACTGCCGCCGTCACTTGGAGGGGGGAAACGTGCGCGTCGGGTAGAACCGGAGGGAATCTAGTGATGGGTTTGGTCCAGACCGTGTTCGGGGATGTTCCTATGTGCTGACCCATCGCAACCAGGTGGAAGAGTCCACCGGTCAAAGCCCGTCCGGCGAAAGTCAAAGCGCTAGATCTCCTGGTCAACGGGGCTTCGTGGTGGCCTTCCGGGTGTAGCTATGCCACCGAAACACGGCAGAGGGGGGCCACACCCCGGAGCCCCAAGATGGGTGTCTACGCGTGCCACGTCACTTTCACACATGCATCAGGACCCGATGCGGTGTTCGGTGGCATAGCTACACCCGGAAGGCCACCACGAAGCCCCGTTGACCAGGAGATCTAGCCCTTTGACTTTCACCGGACGGGCTTTGACCGGTGGAATTTTCCACCAGGTTGCGATGGGTCAGCACATAGGAACATCCCCGAACACGGTCTGGACCAAACCCACCACTAGATTCCCTCCGGTTCTACCCGATGCGCACGTTTCCCCCCTCCAAATGAGGGCGGCAGTGCCGTCCGCGGAGGGGGGCCACACCCCGGAGCCCCAAGACGGGCGTCTACGCGTGCCACATCACTTTCACACATGCATCAGGACCCGATGCGGTGTTTCGGTGGCATAGCTACAACCGGAAGGCCACCACGAAGCCCCGTTGACCAGGAGATCTAGCCCTTTGACTTACGCCGGACGGGCTTTGACCGGTGGACTCTTCCACCTGGTTGCGATGGGTCAGCACATAGGAACATCCCTGAACACGGTCTGGACCAAACCCACCATTAGATTCCCTCCGGTTCTACCCGACGCGCACGTTTCCCCCCTCCAAGTGATGGCGGCAGTGCCGTCCGCGGAGGGGGGCCACACCCCGGAGCCCCAAGACGGGCGTCAACGCGTGCCACATCACTTTGACACATGCATCAGGACCCGATGCGGTGTTTCGGTGGCATAGCTACACCCGGAAGGCCACCACGAAGCCCCGTTGACCAGGAGATCTAGCCCTTTGACTTTCGCTGGACGGGCTTTGACCGGTGGACTCTTCCACCTGGTTGCGATGGGTCAGCATATAGGAACATCCCCGAACACGGTCTGGACCAAACCCACCACTAGATTCCCTCCGGTTCTACCCGACGCGCACGTTTCCCCCCTTCAAGTGACGGCGGCAGTGCCGTCCGCGGAGGGGGGCCACACCCCGGAGCCCCAAGACGGGCGTCTACGCGTGCCACATCACTTTCACACATGCATCAGGACCCGATGCGGTGTTTCGGTGGCATAGCTACACCCGAAAGGCCACCACGAAGCCCCGTTGACCAGGAGATCTAGCCCTTTGACTTTCGCCGGACGGGCTTTGACCCGTGGACTCTTCCACCTGGTTGCGATGGGTCAGCACATAGGAACATCCCTGAACACGGTCTGGACCAAACCCACCACTAGATTCCCTCCGGTTCTACCCGACGCGCACGTTTCCCCCCTCCAAGTGAGGGCGGCAGTGCCGTCCGCGAAGGGGGGCCACACCCTGGAACCCCAAGACGGGCGTCTACGCGTGCCACATCACTTTTGACCATGCATCAGGACCCGATGCGGTGTTTCGGTGGCATAGCTACACCCGGAAGGCCACCACGAAGCCCCGT
The DNA here is from genome assembly GCA_039707655.1 of Elymus sibiricus. NCBI lineage: Eukaryota > Viridiplantae > Streptophyta > Magnoliopsida > Poales > Poaceae > Elymus > Elymus sibiricus. Next base: position 85,472,074 of record CM077669.1, on the reverse strand, counting down.
TGACCAGGAGATCTAGCCCTTTGACTTTCGCCGGACGGGCTTTTACCGGTGGACTCTTCCACCTAGTTGCGATGGGTCAGCACATAGGAACATCCCCGAACACGGTCTGGACCAAACCCACCACTAGATTCCCTCCGGTTCTACCCGACGCGCACGTTTCCCCCCTCCAAGTGACGGCGGCAGTGCCGTCCGCGGAGGGGGGCCACACCGCGGAGCCCCAAGACGGGCGTCTACGCGTGCCACATCACTTTCACACATGCATCAGTACCCGATGCGGTGTTTCGGTGGCATAGCTACACCCGGAAGGCCACCACGAAGCCCCGTTGACCAGGAGATCTAGCCCTTTGACTTTCGCCGGACGGGCTTTGACCGGTGGACTCTTCCACCTGGTTGCGATGGGTCAGCACATAGGAACATCCCCGAACACGGTCTGGACCAAACCCACCACTAGATTCCCTCCGGTTCTACCCGACGCGCACGTTTCCCCCCTCAAAGTGACGGCGGCAGTGCCGTCCGCGGAGGGGGGCCACACCCCAGAGCCCCAAGACGGGCGTCTACGCGTGCCACATCACTTTCACACATGAATCAGGACCCGATGTGGTGTTTCGGTGGCATAGCTACACCCGGAAGGCCACCACGAAGCCCCGTTGACCAGGAGATCTAGCCCTTTGACTTTCGCCGAACGGGCTTTGACCGGTGGACTCTTCCACCTGGTTGCGATGGGTCAGCACATAGGAACATCCCCGAACACGGTCTGGACCAAACCCACCACTAGATTCCCTCCGGTTCTACCCGACGCGCACGTTTCCCCCCTCCAAGTGAGGGCGGCAGTGCCGTCCGCGGAGGGGGGCCACACCCCGGAGCCCCAAGACGGGCGTCTACGCGTGCCACATCACGTTCACACATGCATGAGGACCCGATGCGGTGTTTCGGTGGCATAGCTACACCCGGAAGGCCACCACGAAGCCCCGTTGACCAGGAGACCTAGCCCTTTGACTTTCGCCGAACGGGCTTTGACCGGTGGACTCTTCCACCTGGTTGCGATGGGTCAGCACATAGGAACATCCCTGAACACGGTTTGGACCAAACCCACTACTAGATTCCCTCCGGTTCTACCCGACGCGCACGTTTCCCCCCTCCAAGTGACGGCGGCAGTGCCGTCCGCGGAGGGGGGCCACACCCCGGAGCCCCAAGACGGGCGTCTACGCGTGCCACATCACTTTCACACATGCATCAGGACCCGATGCGGTGTTTCGGTGGCATAGCTACACCCGGAAGGCCACCACGAAGCCCCGTTGACCAGGAGATCTAGCCCTTTGACTTTCGCCGGACGGGCTTTGACCGGTGGACTCTTCCACCTGGTTGCGATGGGTCAGCACATAGGAACATCCCCGAACACGGTCTGGACCAAACCCACCACTAGATTCCCTCCGGTTCTACCCGACGCGCACGTTTCCCCCCTCCAAGTGACGGCGGCAGTGCCGTCCGCGGAGGGGGGCACACCCCGGAGCCCCAAGACGGGTGTCTACCCGTGCCACATCACTTTCACACATGCATCAGGACCCGATGCGGTGTTTCGGTGGCATAGCTACACCCGGAAGGACACCACGAAGCCCCGTTGACCAGGAGATCTAGCCTTTTGACTTTCGTCGGACCGGCTTTGACCGGTGAACTCTTCCACCTGGTTGCGATGGGTCAGCACATAGGAACATCCCCGAACACGGTCTGGACCAAACCCACCACTGGATTCCCTCCGGTTCTACCCGACGCGCACGTTTCCCACCTCCAAGTGAGGGCGGCAGTGCCGTCCGCGGAGGGGGGCCACACCCCGGAGCCTCAAGACGGGCGTCTACGCGTGCCACATCACTTTCACACATGCATCAGGACCCGATGCGGTGTTTCGGTGGCATAGCTACACCCGGAAGGCCACCACGAAGCCCCGTTGACCAAGAGATCTAGCCCTTTGACTTTCGCCGGACGGGCTTTGACCGGTGGACTCTTCCACCTGGTTGCGATGGGTCAGCACATAGGAACATCCCTGAACACGGTCTGGACCAAACCCACCACTAGATTCCCTCCGGTTCTACCCGACGCGCACGTTTCCCCCCTCCAAGTGACGGCGGCAGTGCCGTCCGCGGAGGGGGGCCACACCCTGAAACCCAAGACGGGCGTCTACGCGTGCCACATCACTTTCACACATGCATCAGGACCCAATGCGGTGTTTCGGTGGCATAGCTACACCCGGAAGGCCACCACGAAGCCCCGTTGACCAGGAGATCTAGCCCTTTGACTTTTGCCGGACGGGCTTTTACCGGTGGACTCTTCCACCTGGTTGCGATGGGTCGGCACATAGGAACATCCCCGAACACGGTCTGGACCAAACCCACCACTAGATTCCCTCCGGTTCTACCCGACGCGCACGTTTCCCCCCTCCAAGTGACGGCGGCAGTGCCGTCCGCGGAGGGGGGCCACACCCCGGAGCCCCAAGACGGGCGTCTACGCGTGCCACATCACTTTCACACATGCATCAGTACCCGATGCGGTGTTTCGGTGGCATAGCTACACCCGGAAGGCCACCACGAAGCCCCGTTGACCAGGAGATCTAGCCCTTTGACTTTCGCCGGACGGGCTTTGACCGATGGACTCTTCCACCTGGTTGCGATGGGTCAGCACATAGGAACATCCCCGAACACGGTCTGGACCAAACCCACCACTAGATTCCCTCCGGTTCTACCCGACGCGCACGTTTCCCCCCTCCAAGTGACGGCGGCAGTGCCGTCCGCGGAGGGGGGCCACACCCCGGAGCCCCAAGACGGGCGTCTACGCATGCCACATCACTTTCACACATGCATCAGGACCCGATGCGGTGTTTCGGTGGCATAGCTACACCCGGAAGGACACCACGAAGCCCCGTTGACCAGGAGATCTAGCCCTTTGACTTTTGCCGGACGGGCTTTGACCGGTGGACTCTTCCACCTGGTTGCGATGGGTCAGCACATAGGAACATCCCCGAACACGGTCTGGACCAAACCCACCACTAGATTCCCTCCGGTTCTACCCGACGCGCACGTTTGCCCCCTCCAAGTGAGGGTGGCAGTGCCGGCCGCGGAGGGGGGCCACACCCCGGAGCCCCAAGACGGGCGTCTACGCGTGCCACATCACGTTCACACATGCATGAGGAACCGATGCGGTGTTTCGGTGGCATAGCTACACCCGGAAGGCCACCACGAAGCCCCGTTGACCAGGAGATCTAGCCCTTTGACTTTCGCCGGACGGGCTTTGACCGGTGGACTCTTCCACCTGGTTGCGATGGGTCAGCACATAGGAACATCCCTGAACACGGTCTGGACCAAACCCACCACTAGATTCCCTCCGGTTCTACCCGACGCGCACGTTTCCCCCCTCCAAGTGACGGCGGTAGTGCCGTCCGCGGAGGGGGGCCACACCCCGGAGCCCCAAGACGGGCGTCTACGCGTGCCACATCACTTTCACACATGCATCAGGACCCGATGCGGTGTTTCGGTGGCATAGCTACACCCGGAAGGCCTCCACGAAGCCCCGTTGACCAGGAGATCTAGCCCTTTGACTTTCGCCGGACGGGCTTTGACCGGTGGACTCTTCCACCTGGTTATGATGGGTCAACACATAGGAACATCCCCGAACACGGTCTGGACCAAACCCACCACTAGATTCCCTCCGGTTCTACCCGACACGCACGTTTCCCCCCTCCAAGTGACGGGGGCAGTGTCGTCCGCGGAGGGGGGCCACACCCCGGAGCCCGAAGACGAGCGTCTACGCGTGCCACATCACTTTCACACATGCATCAGGACCCGATGCGGTGTTTCGGTGGCATAGCTACACCCGGAAGGCCACCACGAAGCCCCGTTGACCAGGAGATCTAGCCCTTTGACTTTCGCCGGTCGGGCTTTGACCGGTGGACTCTTCCACCTGGTTGCGATGGGTCAGCACATAGGAACATCTCCGAACACGGTCTGGACCAAACCCACCACTAGATTCCCTCCGGTTCTACCCGACACGCACGTTTCCCCCCTCCAAGTGACGGCGGCAATGCCGTCCGCGGAGGGGGGCCACACCCCGGAGCCCCAAGACGGGCGTCTACGCGTGCCACATCACTTTCACACATGCATCAGGACCCGATGCGGTGTTTCGGTGGCATAGCTACACCCGGAAGGCCACCACACTTTCACACGCGTAGGAGGGCCCGCCGCAACACCTGACGTGTTTCCTACCCCCCCCCAGGTACCCCGTCTCGTTTCCCCGCTCCGTGACAGGGCGGCAGCGACGTCCGTGAGGGGAGGCAATCGATATATAATTGAGATATGTTTTTTTACATAAGGCACATTTGTGTTAATCAAATTAGTTTTGAAAAAAAAAGAGAAAAAAGAAAAATAAATAAAAAAGAGAAAATAAATAAAATAGAAAAATTAGCCCAAATCTATGCCGACGGCAATGCCGTCGGCATAGCTACGGCCACGGATCGACAGAGCCCTGGATCGATGACGTGGCATAGGACGCGGATCGATGACGTGACAGAGGACATGGGCCAGGGCTATGCCGACGGCCAGGCCGTCAGCATACCTATGCCACCCCACGGACCGGTTAGGGCTCGGATCGATGACGTGGCAGAGCACGAGGATCGATACCGTCGGCTTAGCTATGCCGACGGCCCCCGTTAGCTCCGTCGGCGTAAGCTTTGCACCGTCAAACGGCCGTCCCCGCCCGGGTAGCCGGGTCCACCTCTACGCCGACGGCTTTGATATGCCGACGGCCACTATAGGCATATGACGAACGATGCCGACAGCCGATCGATGCCGGCGGTCCCCGTCGGCATAGGTGGACGTGTGCCGACGGCTTATCTATGCCTACGGCTTGACCTAGGCCGTCGGTATACGTCCATCTATGCCGACGGGAGCCGTCGGCATAGATTAGGCCATCGGCAGCTGCTGTTATTCTGGTAGTGCTGCCTGACCAGCCCCACAAACGAGAGGTCCCACCAGTCATTGACTACAACAACCAGCACGCGAATGGAAAAAAAATGAACGGCTGACAGTTAAATCTATGAGCAGTAACTCGATCAAACGGCCTGGAATCAAAACGCGAGCGAGGTGCCCTCCTACCGCCGGGTTGCCTAGGACCCTTTACCAGTTAGATTATCGCATGGTCCTTCTCTACCACGCGGGCCCTCCGAGTCCGCGCGCTCTATTCCGGTAGCGGTAGGTGCCGGCGCTTCATCTTGCTTCCGCCTCGCCCGTTCGGCACCGTGCTGTTGACTGTGGGTCCTTAACAGGGAGGGTCCTGTCGCCTGTGTTGCGGCTCGTTTCCTACTAGCTGTCCTCCTTGGTCCTTGCTGCTTGCTTACCGTGGCCGGTGCGAGCGCCGCTCGGCCGGCCCGGCGTGTGCTAGGCGCCCATGTGCTGACCCTTTTCCCTCGGTTCAGGATGCTTTCCCTGCCGCTGGGCAGAGCCCTTTTCCCTCGGTTCAGGATGCTTGTTGGCCTTTGTTTTGTTTCTTTATGATCGTCTCCGCTGCTTAATGGTAGAGGAAACAGAGTTACAGGCTGAAGCATGTCATGTTTCTTTCCGGGTATATGTGCGATTTACGGTATTTAATGCGCATAGGACTGAACCTCACATTGCAAACAGTATTTCGACAAAGAAGAATGTTCTAGTAGTTGGTGTTTCAAGGATTTCTACTGCTTCAACTGGCCAATGAATGTGTACGGAGCTACAGATTTGGTATCAGAAGTACATCATTTAGGAAATTGGGTTTTTAGTTATCTGCATCCGGCATCAATAGTTTCGAAACATTATCATGTTGCTGAATAAATCATTCAATTATAACCGCATTTGGTTCCCTAGATTAGGGTGTGTTCGGTATGTAGGAATTTTACAGGAAAACTACAGGAATTCAGAACCGGAGGAAAGTTTGATAAAAGCGCCGTTCGGTATGCAGGATTGGCAGAGAGAGATTTCAGAGGAAAGGCTCCACAACCCTTAGTTTCACAGGAAAAAAAGAATCCACCCGAATCTCATTTTCTGGGCGGAGTCCCGAGGCCATGCAAAGGAAAGGCAGCCTGCGTGTCTCTACTGACCCGGTTTAAATTCCCATAGCTCTACGAAGTGACACACACAAGGATAAAATAATGAGTTCTGCATCATCTTGTGTGAGTAGGGTCCACACGTTCCTTTGTTTCTCTTCCTGCAATCCGAACGCCAAATCCCATGTCTTTCCCATAATTTTGTATTCCAATGTTTTAGCATTGTATTCCAGCAGCATTCCTGCATCATCTACTATTCCTGTGGTTTCTTCAACTCCATACCGAACGGGGCCTTAATTTGTGCATGTCACTCCAATAATATAGGGAATACCAAATTATATAAACCATTTCCTTGACACAAAGGATCGTTGAAGCTTTCTCCTCTTATTTAATGAAATCTGTTAGTAATTGTGGAAAGTATAGATAGCAGGCGACTTTGAACTTTGTTTGTGTTAATAAAAAAAAATTCCAGCCTCTATAAAAGGTCCTGTTGCACAAGGGAGTTGTTTTGGATTTTGGTTCGGGAAGGTGACACCTTGGTGAAATAATTCGCATGCTTGGATAGCCACAAGTCAGTGTCTTACAAGTTTCATCTGGAAATGTGCTTAAGCATAATCAACTGAAGGAAGATATGACCTCACATTTCTTTTTAGCCGAATGACCTCACATGTTCATGGCAAGTAAGGTTGTATCGTACAATATTTACTAACTTCTCAGTTCCCTTACAAAAGAACATCCACCCAGATCTGGCCATTGTTTATTGAATTGTTGGAATTGCCCTAATGTACTGTTGTTTGGTAGTGAGTACTGATATTAAATATTTATTTATGAACCAGACTAGATCCGAAACCCTTTCCTCATCCTCTCCTCATCCATCCCGGAGTCCAGCGCTCTCCTCCCTCCCTCGCCGCCGCATGAGGCTGGCGCCGGGCAAGCCCGTGGCGCAGCCGGGGAATGCGGCGTCGGGCCCTTGCTGCTCTGCCTTGCGCTGGAGAGCGATTGGATCTGGGGCGGCGGCCCTTCCGGCGAGGCCCCTCCGTGCTGCGGCGAGCGGCGGGGTTGGCGTGCAACGGTGGTCTGGTCGGACGACCGACGAATCTTCGGTGGACCAGGGCCTGGCGTGGCTGCTCTGACGGCCGGCGGCGCCTGATCTGGCCGCTGTCCTCTGGCCCTGATCGGTGTCCTTCTCTCCTGCGGGTTCCAGGCGGTGCCGGCGTGGATTGCCGGCACCCTGGCCGGTGGCTGCGGGTGAAGCTGGTGGAGGAGATCCAGATTGGGGGAAACCCCTTCGTCGGCCCCGGTCGGCCGAACTGACGACGACGCTTAAGGGCGCCGCTTTTTCTTCTTGGAGACGTTGGTCTACGTCTGCTCCTCCACTCCCCCTACCTGCCTCTCGGGTGAAAACACTAACTCCGGTGGGCGGCGGCAGCGTCCTTGACGTCGTGACCTTCCTGAAGGTGTCGCCTTGAGGGCTGAGTGGTGGTGGGCACTATGTGGGTCCTTGACGGTTGCTGGTGGTGGGCACTGCTTCGGGGGAAACCCTAGGATCTGGTGTTCCAGATCGGACGATGATGGTACTGTGGTGCGTATCTCTCTTGGGAGCATTGTTTGTGGAGCAGCGCTGGATGACAGAGGCAAGAGGTGGAGCGGCTTCGTCTTGCACGGAGCTTTGATGAAGTTGTCAAGTCATGCATGGCCGACAGGTGCTACACTCAGTCATGCTTGGTTGGTAGGTGCTACGCGCAACAGTTCTTCCAGAGTCTTCGCGTCTGGACGAATGAGCGCAGGGCGGTAGCGCCGTTGGGCGCCGTGGTGGCATCGATGGATGTCCGGACTGACAAGGATGATGCAGATCTCTCTCCTGAAGATGGGCCAGTGGTCCGATGATGATGGCGGCTTCTAAAACGTGTGCATGTGGTGTGCATTTTAGGTCTGCTGCACCGGCTGTTGGTCCCAATACGTTATGTGGATGGATTGGCGACGACACCGGTTTTAGATATGGGGAATGAGAGCACTTCACATTATCGAGTTTGTAGGTATGAGTGGTGGCTACGGATGGATTGATGTATGTTCTTGTCAGACCTTTGTGGAATAATTAATAAAGATTGCTGCATGCATCGATTGATGCAGAGGCCGGGGGTTTAACCTCCTTTTCCAAAAACAAAAAAAATCAGTGTCCCCGACCCTTAATTTTCTGCTGGCCAAAGCAAAAGATGTAATGTATTGTTGAAAGAACAATATGTGAGCAAAACAATTTGCACGCTGCGGCATGTTGAGGTACATCATTGTATTTTCTAGTTGATTTTTCCGATGCGAGAAGTGCTGGAGCACTATTAGTTGCTCACGGATGTATATAATAATCATCGATTGTTGTTTTTCTTCAGCAAGGAGGCTTGTGCTAGTTAGGGCATTTCTAACCGATCCTCTGCCCGGCCGTAATGGGGGATAAATTCGTTTACCCTCCCTTACGGCACATCTAACTGAAACCCTAAACCGAATAGTGGAGGAAAATTTATGCCTGCCCCCTCCCGCCGAAAGTCCCTCCAAATCTCTCTAAATATCCTCCATCCCGCGGCAGCCGAGTAAAAGTGGCGGCCTCTCTTTCTCCCCCTTCTCGGCGCCTTGTCTCCCGTCGCCGCAGCCACCATGCCCCGCCGCCGCCATCGATGTTCCTCCAGCCCGAATGGCTAGCCGGTACCCTTCCCTCATTCCGCCGGCTTGTCACCGACGGAAATGACATCTGTGTCGCCGCTCGCGCCAAAGAAAAACTTGGGCATAAAAAAACCCACCGCCTTCAAGCACCGCCTCCGACCGCGGCAATGGCTTCGGGGTGGCGACCGCCTCTTGCCGCTCCTCTCGGAGCCAAAAGAGCAAGAAAGCCGACGGCGATGGCCCTCACGAAGGCGGTCACGAAGAAGAAGGCCAAGCCGGCCCCCTGTCCAAGTCCGGCTCCTCGTGCAGCTTCTCTGGTGGCCCATATGGCCAGTGAACCAGCGTTGGCGGAGGCTGCAGCCAGCAACAAGGGTCATGGCCACCAAGTGTTTGATGAAATGCCACCCGGTAAACTTCAACTCCTTTTCAAATTTCGGCCGATAGTGATTGTTCGTGGCCGATGGTGACGTAGTTTGTTTGATTTCTTGTGGTACCGCGGAGATAAATACGGCCGAATTCTTAGCGTCTTCGGAGTCTTCGGCAACGATGGGACTTGATGAGCTCAACTATGACTCTATTTGGCATTTGGAGGTGGCCCAAGACATGGAGCAAGAGGATGTGTATGAACAGAATTAGGTGGCCCTGGAAGAGGAGGAGTCCGAGGATGTGGTGGTCGCTGAGGACATGGGTGATAGAGGTTGTGGAGGTGACCGAATCAAGCACACTGCCGTCAAGGTCATGCACCGCCAACTACAATCACAAAGAAGATGACGCTCTTTGTGATGCTTGGATTAACATCTACGTGGATGCAACAATTGGCACAATGTATATAGCAAGATATTTGCATGCTAAAAGTAGCTATGCGGCATAAGAGTAACACTACGGTGCACAAGTAACGTGGCCCGGTAATTCTCAAATCTCTAGTCTCAATGGGTAAGTTACGCAATAGGCTTGAAGCTATCAAAGCAATGGCAAGGATTGGAAAATGATGTCGTCGAGGTTACCGTCCTTGCTTACGGTTAGGGCTGCCAAAGGCAAGTGGCCGATGTCGATGTCGAGTCCGGGGGATGATGAGTGGCGCCGATCTCGATGACGTACCGTCCCTAATTAGACGAAACACCTTAGGAAACAAAAACCACAACTCAAGATCACAAACAAAAGTGTGCCAATGGAGCGGAAGAGGTGTGTGGTGGTGTGGCAGAAATGGCAGAAGAAATGAAGTTGTGGTGGCTGCTCTGGATAGCCCGTGCGGACGGGGTCTTTTGGGCCCGTGTGCACGGGGTGGTCAGTGAGTTTCGCGGGGCCCCGTGCTCACGGGGTCTGGACTCCGTGGGCACGGGGTGGCGGAAATTTTCGCGGAAAACTGGGAAAATAGGTGGATATAAGAAAAAAAATGGGGATCTCGTGGATAGAAATCTAGATCCACTTGCTAGACACGAATTTCATGGATCAAAATAACCAAAAACTCACAAGAACCAACAAATTGCAAAAAAATTGGTGAGGCTATTTTTGGTGGGGATTTTCGAATTGGGACAAAAACACCCAAAATTAGGCTAGAAAACGAAGGGGGAGACTCCAATTTCAACGTGGCTCTAGATACCAAGATGATACGGGGCAAGCCCGTAGGTGTCGATCTTTCACGAATTGAAGGGGGGTTTCATGAAAACACAACACTCAAGAACGATCTCCAATCACACATCCACTAGATCCATAGCAACACAAGAGATTCAACTAACCGAGTTCAACGAATGGAAACAAGTAACGATAGTCTTCCCACTCCGGAGGAGGGGCCTTGATATCCCGGAGGATCTTCCCTACAAGAGGGGTCTTGGCATCCACTTGGATCTTCTCACAAAGAGGAGGTAAGTGAATGGAGCTATGCTCAACAAATCTCAATATCTAAACATAAGCTAACCCTAACAAATGACCTAGGAACGGAATATATAGGTAGTCGGAGGTGGGAGACGAAGTGAGGGCAAAATGGACAATTCCCTCAGGTTTTCCTGTGAGGCCCGTGTGCACGGCCTAAGTCACCCCCGTGCGCACGGGGTCTTCAGCAGCTTCAGCGGAGGGCCCGTGTGCACGGGGTCTTTTGGGCCCGTGCGCACGGGGTACACAGAGAGTTTTGGGAACCCTCGTGCGCACGGGGTCGCCTGGGGCATGTCTTCTCGGCTATAGCTTCTTCCGTACTTTCTTGTCGTTCCTCCTCTTGGCTTGTGTCTTCTTTCTAGACCCTTTGTGGATGTATTCCTCGTACCTAATGATGCATAGGGTTTCGTTGTGAGGTTGCATCCAAGTTCCATTGGTATTCATGTCTAGCTCAAAGAGGAGGGAGTTCACCTTAGTTTCGATGGCATGTGCACGAGCTCTGGTCATAGGACCACTTGGGACTTGGTGCGATGGTGTAGACTCCATGGGGATGATGGTGGGATGCTCCGCATCACTGGTCCTATGCGGTTTTAGCACGACGACTTTTCGATTGTCTGCTACAACAAGTTTCGTCTTGCTCCAGCGAGAGAGGGCCGACGACGGTGACGCGCTTCGTCTCGTTTCAGTGCGTGTAGCTTGTAGTCGTCGCTAGGTGGTCTAAGAATATGAATGTATTTTTTATTATTTTTAGTGTTCATTGTATTGACATGATGCAAGATGAATTGATCGGAAGTTCCCCCAAAAAATACTGGCCTTGTCTTTACTAATTGACTAAGGAAGCATCTAATGGACTTTTTCATTGTTTTGACTTTGTTAGAAAACTTTAGAACAAAACGAACTCTTCCAAATTTTATTTACGGCCTGCCCCATCTGGTAACTCCACGGCTTGTGGCGCTCATATAGATATGCGAAACCATGGACGCAGCTGTCGTGATCCCGAGCTCATGTGAGCTCGGGTGAACAGTAAAATCGAAAAAAATAGTAAAAAAATTCAAAAAATTCTGAATTTTTTTATGAGAAACATTGATGTTTTTCCCACATGCTTGCAAAATTTCATCACTAGATGACATTCGTGGAAAATGTGGCAAAAAAAACAAAAACGATGTTCCAAAAAGTCTGTTTTTTGTAGCATTTTGGAGCATTGATTTTGTTTTTTTTTGCTGCATTTTCCACGAAAGTCATATGGTGATGAAAATTTGCACGCATGTGGGAAAAACATCAATGTTTCTTACAAAAAAAATTCAGATTTTTTTGAAATGTTTTACTATTTTTTTCGATTTTACTGTTCATCCGAGCTCACATGAGCTCGGGATCAGAAGAGCACTTTCGCGAAACGATGCAGTGTTTCTTCCCTTAATAGATAAGTAACAAATGGGCACACTTTATTGCAAACGCCACATCCAACGACGCTTCTAGCTGGGGCGGACACTCCTTGACGTTTTTGGCCTGTCACGTCGATACTTGATCAGTTCAGAAACGATGCATAGTTTGATGTTTCTGTGTACAACAGCAACGGCACGGCTGTGGCGTTTTCAAAAAGGATCAAATCGTGAAATAATTTTTCGGACAGTTTATTTTATACTAAAGTTTTCTGAAAATGTCAAAACTGTAAAAAAGAGCCGCATCCAAGTGGCATGCACAAATAAACGATGGTGGGTGAAATACATTTGGTACATTCAGCGCCAAAAGTATTTATTTTTCTTTCTTTCTCTTTTGCCGAGGATTTCAGCAGCGGGTTAGTTAAATAAGTACGTCTAAAAGATAAGAGACCCAAGCACATAAACCTACTCTGTACTCCCTCCGTCTCAAAATAAGTGACTCAAAAATGACTTAACTTTGTACTAAAGTTAGTACAAACTTGAGTCATTTTTGAGTCACTTAATTTGGGACGGAGGGAGTATTATATTACTCGATCGGCAATTTTGTCCCCTCCATAAGACTGTTTTAGTTTTCGCAGTGATCACAGACAGCATGGTCAACATATTCCGTAAGGACTAAATTTCCCAAGATACTACGACTCTACGAGCAATGACTAGCGATGCAAGGGAATCACAAGCTGCTAGGACTGCGGCAAAGAAAATAGCGGCTCTTCCTCCCAAAGAGTATGGGAAGGCGAATCTGAGGGCCCGTTCGGAACTCCTCCAGCTCCGCGCTCCGTAAACTCTGCGTGAGGAGCCGGACCGAACGCCTGGACTCCGTGGAGCCAGCTTCGTGAAGCCAATCAGCCTCGTAGTGCAAAAAGGAGAAGCAGGCCAAGCCCAGCTTCACCAAATTGAGAAGCAAGGAGTTCTACGAAACTACGGCCGATATGCCACCGCCAAGTGAAGATAACGGTTCGGTTGATTATTCTATTCTCACACGCTAATCTCTCCTTACCTTTTTAGGCTGCCAGCTAGTTTTCAAGTAGGCCACCTGTGCATGGGACGAGCCGGAGTGATATTTTGGCTGCCGAACGGAACTGGATCGCTACCTGGAGTAGAAGTTACGAAAAGAAGCTGGATATGAGAAGTTTTGGGAAGCTAGAGGACATCCGAACACGCCCTGAATCTGCAGTGGATACACTTTTTTTTTTTTTTGCGAGATCCTAGTACGGATACACTCTATTATTCCTTCTGATTCAAAACATTAGGAATAAAATAACAAATATGATCCGCACTCACGGAGCTATCTAGTGGGAATCGGGGAGGAAGACGAAAGCAAGCAGCACATTGTACTGTTCAAATCAGGAGCAATTGAGTTCAGGATTAGAATGGCATTTTCGCATATAATTAGCGCCGGCTTTATGTCTCGCTTCCTTGCGAGACGTAGCTCTTGCTCCCCTCAGGCGCGACGCCAAATGTGTCGGCCCAGCACTGTAGCTTCAGCTACACGTTTTTCACTTTTTTTTCTTTTTAAATTTTGTTTGTTTCCATTGGGGGTTTTTTCTTTGATTTTCCATGGTTTTCTTTGGGTTCCCTTTATTTTTATTTTTTCTTATTTTCTTATTTATTTATTTTCATGGAACATATATCTATTTTCATACATTTTAAATATCAATAGCATTTTTATACACGTTTAACCTTTTCCAATACATGATTTTCATTTTTTGAAAATATATGTTTTGATATGTACTTTTTTAATGCACATTGTACATTTTTTGTATTCATGTTAAACATATTTTATACACTTTTAATTTTTTTGAAATACGTGATATTATTTTTGCAAATAAATGTTTTCATGTCCACTAGCAAAAGAGCCGTGTGTTGCAACGGGAGAAAAAAATACACACGTTTCTAACACAATATCCATGTCTAAATACCCAACAGGTCCACGTGCAACCCATCTGTGTTGTCGCTTATTCTTTTTCCATCATATTCTACGGTTGCCTCAATTGTCACATAATCACAATGCTTTTAAATGTAGTCAATTCTAAGCTCTCTCTCTCTCTCTCTCTTGAATTGCAAAAAACTACCACATTTCAATTTCATGTTCAGATTTGACACCACATTTGTTGTCCTCGCCAAAAATCTACCGATTTCCTTGCTAATTTTCTCAATAAACACCGATGATCGATTTGGGTAGAATTAATTCAATTTCTAACCTATCGGGCCCACTAGTCGGGTCCACATGGCACTAAATGGTCAACACCATATGTTGACCGTTAAGTTGAACATAGGGCCCACCTGTTAGCATCGTCGTCTCTCTCAAACATTCTTCTCCTCCTTGGGGGCATTCCAACAAACACCTCGTGTGCATAAGCAGAGATGTACGGGAGGGCAGAGGTGATGGTCTGCGGATCAACCGTGATGCCTGGATCGGCTTCGGAAGCAGCAGGAGGTGAGTCAGCGAGTGGCGCGGTCTTCCCTAGCTAGAGAAGGCCGACATGGTGGTGTGAGATGGCCATGGGGGGTCCGTGAGTCTCGGCGCACGCTGTTGCCTAGCCGTGGCCAACGTGAACTCCATGGGACGGCTGGCAGGCTTCTTAGACGTGGGGCGTGACCATGAACTTCATGACAACGACGCACGCTGACTCTTCTATGTTGAGGACGTGCTCGCGTTCCTCATGTGTAAGCTCCATCGCGGTTGATCATCCTCGTTCGTCAGCCTCCACGCGCTGCTCCGACCAGCCGTCCCACATCGTCCCATGCCAGAGGTGGGGGTGGAGCTCATCGAGGCAGGCCGGGGGAGGAGCTGCGTCACGGGATCCATCTGATCCAGTGTGGGACGGCTCGGAACGGGATGCAGTGTTGCGAATCTCGTCGTCACTGGGAGGGAGAAGAGATGGAGGAAGGTGGAGGGATCGATGGGAAAGAGAGGAGGTTGGGTGGTGCTGAAGAGAGAGGTGCCAGGGCCACACGAGCCATGTGTGAGAGCCGAGAGGAGGTGGGGCATGGTGAATGAGGTGGAATTTGTTTTAACGGTCAAAACAAACGGTGTTGATCATTTAGTGCAATGTGGACTTGACCAGTGGGCCCGATATTTCCAAAATTGAATTAATTCGTCCTAATCGATCATCCGTGTTTATTGAGAAAATTCGCAAAGAAATCGGTAGAATTTTGAGGCGCACAAGAAATATGAGAATTGTGCTTTCTTTTTTCCCGCAAGGTTTTGCGGAGGTTATATATGGTTTCTTTCGTCTTCAACGTGGTTTTGCTGAGGTGTTGATTTTCAATCCAGATCTACATCGGTATAAAAGGAAGACCGGTCGTGCACTATTGATTAAGTGTGCACCCTATATAGCATTTTAAAAATATTAACCGGTAAAACAACATCATATTTAGATTCTACACATTCTTTTTTTTATCAATTTTCATATATAACATGTCAAAATTTAAGTTAGGGTTTAAAAGATATGAATATTTTTACAAAGTATTTTAATATGTCCATGGACTGTGGGTTTATTAAACAAAGTATCAGGGTTTTTTCTAGAAACCTAGAGGTTTTCTGGTCTCACTTAAAAAAGAACCGCGGGTGAGTTAACCGAAAGACAAGGGAGTTTCCAGAAAAATAGTGAACAGTTTTTCTAACTTAGAATAGGACTATGAGCTGATTTTAAGAAACTGCACGGGTTTCTTTACAAATCATGACATATGAGGAGAAACACTCCTCCCTTTATTAGTAGGTAATAGACTTTTTTGCATATACAATGTACATTTTTTGTATATGCATCAAAAAAATTATACATGCTTTTGAACAATTCTACTAATATGTGTTCAAAACTTAATTACACAAGAAAACATTTTTGTGAATTACACGAAAGATTTTTAAATTACGCAAACACTTTTGTAGATTGTATTAACAATTAAAAAAAATCATGAACATGTTTTTCAAATGTGAGAACTTTTTTCTCAATGCACCAAATTTTTTTAATGGTATAAAGCATTTTTTTAAATGTGTGGACATTTTTTGTATGTCACAATCACAAACATTCTTTTTGTATGCTATCAGCATTTTGCTAATATTGCTCTAACAATTTTTACACTGCATTAACCTTTTGAAAAATAAGGTTTTTGAATTTTGTAACTAAATTTAAGTTTTGGAATGAATATAGAATATTTTTAGGAATATGAACAAAAGTAAAAAAAACTATCAGAGAAAACTGAATTAACCTGTGAAGCTACTTGGGTTGGCCCTTTACTAGCGTGATTGAGGCGAGACAAGCTTATGTATCTATGCGGGCGAGACACAGCCGCTCCCGAAAACTAGGGAAGCTAACAAAATGCCTACTCGTTGGGATGGATAAAAGTGTGCGCCTTTTGCTCATGGGACTCGGGACATCACCCTACTTGCCCTAACTCACGGTCGGCCCAGTTGCCCCTAAGGGAATTTTCGAACCCGGGACCTATGTCAAGCGAGAAATGGCCCCTCCTCGCCTCTGGTGTTGTGAGC
Organism: Elymus sibiricus; assembly: GCA_039707655.1. NCBI lineage: Eukaryota > Viridiplantae > Streptophyta > Magnoliopsida > Poales > Poaceae > Elymus > Elymus sibiricus. The sequence continues at coordinate 85,455,567 of CM077669.1, read as the reverse complement.
GCGCTCGCTTTAGTGGACCGGCCCATGAAGCTGTTTTGTAAAAGGTTCTATAAACTTATAGGGACAGTTTCAGAACCTTTCATTCAATATATTTTTTGTGTGTTTAATTGGTTTTGTTTTGTTTTTGTATTTATTTTTATTTTTGTTATATGCAAATATATGTCTACTTTTTTAGTACAAGTTGTATATTGTTGTATACACGTGGAACATTTGTTTGATACATGTTGAAGGTTTTTCAAATACATGAAGAAAAAAAATCAATACACTTTTTTTGGCGAATAATGTTTCCCATTACATGTTTGAGCAGCTTCTCCAATATATGTTGAAAAAAATCAAACACACGTTAATCATTTTTCAAATGGTTAGAAACATTGTTTTCAAAATTTGTAATTTTTTTACATAGTATAAAAATAATTAATGATGTCACAAACTTAATTTTGAAACCTGTAATTATTTTTTTACATTGTTTCTAAAATGTCATTTATATATTTCTCAATGGTTTGAATCATTTTATAAAATTATTTTAGCACATATTGATTGTATAAGAAACATTTCTAAATATGTCATGAACATTTTTTCAAAACAATTCAATGTTTTTAAATGTGACTAACATTTATTTTTATGAAGAGACATTTTTCAAAAATTGCGCGAACGAAAGTATTACACTGTGTTAACATTGGTAAACGTTTTTTTAATATAATAGGTAAATTGAGTTTTTAATATTCAAAAATACATAAAAGTAAAATAATGCGATGATGCCTTCGGATTCCCCCACCCAAATGGATTGGATCCCGGCAGAATCAGCTCTCCAGGAGAGAACTTATCCTCTATGTTCTGCTCCGATTGCAAAAGAACTAAAGAAATTAGGTCCTCAACAATATAAGACCAGGGGCATTGGAGATGGAGCTAGGGGCGCCATGTGGTCCCATGCGATAGGAGGACATGACTTAGGGGTTGACTGTGCGGAGTGGTCGTGTGGACCCAATTGGGTCCAAGGTGCCCGACATCTTTCTTCGTGGAAATTACTTTCTAATTTTTTTCTTGGCCCTGGCAAAAAATATTTTCTTCACTTTGGTTTTAGTCCTTTCGGACAGCTTTCCGACAATTCCCCCTTTGTTGTTGCTACATGCAAAATAACAGGGAAAGGGGTATAAGATAGGTGAATTAATATGCAAAAAAATGTTATTGGGTAATTCATAATAAGAAATAGTGGTGCAAAGTATAAGTATTAGGAAGATACCCCTCGTGGTAGCAAATCTACTCGCTTTCATCTACGTATCTGTTGAAAGACTACAAAAAATCAAAATAATTTTAAACAAATAAAGTTCCATATTAATATAAGATATGAATAAAATAGGTTTTAAAATTAAAATTGATGTCAATGCGTGTGGAATATTTTTCAAACTAGATGATATATCTGAAGTGTTGTGAAATTACATGCAGAATAATTTGTAGGGTTGATATAATTGGAATTAATTGAAATATGTTTGAAAGAGATGAAACTATTGTGAATTTGTGTGTGCGATATATTTCAGGGTAAATATAATATAAATGGATTGAAATATGTCAAAAAATTTGAATTTATTGTGAAATTTTGTGTCTATTATTCTTGAAATTAACATGAATATATTTAAAATGAAGGAAATGTTTCTGCAAAATTATGAATTGGAATGAATTTTTACAAATTCAATTTATATTTGTCTGTAAAAAGGGTAGTTTGTTTTATGAAGATTCGTGAAAGTACAAATCACCTCAAACATAATGAAAACTACATCGAGACTCAAGGACCACCGAACAACAATTGACATCATCAGAACGAGTCGTCGACGCGCCGTTGTTGTCGCTCCCACACAAGAGACGGTCTAATCTTGTCGATGAGAACCTGCATGTTTCCGTGTGTGTGCCCCTGACGACCAGCGTTCCGGAGCCGCGGTCATCGCCATTGAATCCTATAATCGACCTAAAGAACCTGACACGAAATCATGTTGTTGCGTACGCACGGCGAGCAACCTTAACCCCGCCGCCCTGAGTAGCTGGCAGAGATCTACGCCGAAGCTCTGTTTAATCTGTCGCAGCATACGATGTTGAGGAAGATCGGAACCAAAAGACTGACTAAAAAAAAGTGCTACCATATGTCCTAGCACCGCCCCCAAAAGTTAAAACCCTACTACATCTGTCCTGGTTTATTGGTCTCGTAAGTATTTTGTGAAAATGTTTGACCATAGATCTAACTAACAAAATGTTAGTGCATGTGATAAAAAAATATCGTTGGATACGTATTTGAACATAGTTTCGTGATATTTTTTTGTGACATGCATTAACATTTTGTTAGTTAAATCTAAGGTCAAAATTTGACACAAAATACAAAGAAGACCAATAAACCATGACGGAGGTAGTACCTATCTACTAGCCGGAGCCGAGGCACCAGGAATCCCCTCCCCGCCATCGGTCGCCGGAGAGGCTGGCGAAGGGGAGGCGAATCCTCGTGCTCGACGGCGGAGATCGAGGGGAAGAATACTTTCCCTAGTCACCTTCCGAGAGGGGAATTAACTTGTTGGTTAATTGAAATTTGTGTTAATGTGCATGAAACGGTTTATAACTAAAATAATTGAAATATGTGCAAGACTATGAAACGGATTGAGTTGGGGCCAAGTAGAAAAACCTGTGGTTACTCGACTTGGCCGAGAAATTCACTTTGGTCATGTACTAAAGATATAAGATTTACAGGACGTGACATGCACTTTGACTTGTCCATCGTGTTTTGGGTGACAGCGTGGTAGGAGTGTTTTTCTTATTTGCACAAGGTTATAAACAAACATCTATCTTTTGCACTTGTACTAATTTCAACAGTAGTATATTAGACATATGGGTTTCAAAGATAGAAGTCGCAATTCAAGTTGGATGCGAGAAGATAATTATCAGCTTAGACTGCGTGAAAGTTGTTTAAAACTATGCATGATGGATGTTTCCAATGACAGAAGTTTCGGCAATATACGAAGAGGGTGTGCTCTTTGCTAGAAGTTTGTCTCATGTAATCATAGAACACTATCCGATGAAGTGGAATTTTGTAGCTCATTTGTTAGCTGTCCATGTAGAAGGATCCCACACTTGTGTCTGGACGGGAGGGAGATCATCTGCCTTTGGTTGTAGCTAGATCTAGCCTAGTGGACGATGAATCTATGTTCAATAATTAATGAAGTCGCCACGATGGCTTTTCCCAGAAAAAAAGAGAGAAGTCAGTCGCAAATCCGAAGAGTTGTTGAAACTGACATTGTCCTGTTGGAGTCGGACTTGGACTTCGATTCCGAGTCTGAGACTGACCAGTGACCACGCTCTCTTTATATACTGCGATTGGATGGACAGACGAAGGGAGTTGCACCATCGATAACCGAGCTGATGGCGGCGGCGGCGATGGCGAAGGAACGGAGCTGCGTGATCCTGGCGACGAACGACTACAGTACCGGCACGTACACGCTGCACCACATCGACGTGGCGCCCTTCTTCTCCCACCCCGATCCGGACGACGAGGCCATGGACGACATCCCGCTGCCCCCCGCGTCCGCGCGCTTCGACAAGCCGCCATTCCCGGGGAAATGCTCCGTCGACTTCCACCTCCTCCGCGGCGGCATCATCCGCGGCGGCGGCGACGACGACGTCAAGGTCGTGTCCACCGACGACGAGCGCCGCACCGTCATCTACGACGCCGGCCGCCGCGCCGTCCGCGGCGGGCCCCTGATGCGCGCCCGCAAGCGCAACCCGATCTCCCACTCCGTCGGGGACGGCCTCTTCGTCCTCGAACGCGTGCCCGACGCAGGTTGCCGCTTCGAGGCCCTCCTGTACGACCAGCTCCGAGAGGACTGGCTCTGGCACAGCCTCCCGCTGCCGCCCTACGTGCGCGACCCCGGCTACACCCGCTCCGCCGTCAAGGCACACACGGCGGCCGCCGGCGGCAGGATCTGGACGTACACGGAGAACGCGGGCACCTACTCGTTCGACACCAGGCGCCGCTCCTGGAGGAAGGAAGGCGACTGGGCGCTGCCGTTCGTCGGAAAAGCCGAGCACGTCCCGGTGTGCGGCAGCGACGGGCTGTCCTTCGGCTTCGCGTCCGTCAGCGGCCCTCTCTGCGCTGTCGACCTCACCGCCGCGACCGCAGAGAGCCCGCCGGAGGTGCGCGGGGTCTGGGAGGAGTTCAGGCTGCCCGGGGACTGGCTGGGGGTCACCTCCGCCCTGGTGCACCTCGGGTCCGGCAAGTTGTGCATCTTCAGGTTCTTCGGCGCCGGCGCTAGTCCCCCCATCGACCGTTCTGGGAAGAAGCCGGACCGTTTCCTCGTCATCACCGCCGTCGAGGTAGGTCCCGGCGGCGACGACGGCAGAGAGATCACGATGGTGAAGCACAGGTCCAAGCAACCAAGCGTATCAAGTTCGACAGACTCAATGGACACATAACATGGGTACTCTGATCTTTTTTTTTAGCACAGTACAGAAGCAAGCGTTCGTATACACGCGCATACACTCACCCATATGAACGCACACACGCACACCCTACCCCTATGAGCACCTCCGAGAGACTGAGCCAGCATATCATCTTGAAATTTACGAAATCACCGTAGGCACCTCGTCGTCGACGGGAACGTCTCCTCCCACTGAATGCGCATCGCCGGAAATCCTAAAATAAATCCAGAAATAAATGCAAGCATCAGGATTTGAACCCTGGTGTTCTGGGGATATCACAATCCCTCTAAACATCCAACCACAGGTTGGTTTGCCATGGATACTCTGATCTGATGTGTGTATCTGCTCGTCCACCATCCAGTAACATGGAAAATATACATCAATTTATAAACTCACACTTGGGTATGTGATGTTGCCACACGATGCTGACGTGGCATGCCACGTGTGTACGATGTACATTTTGTTCATATAAATCAAACTTCTCACCATGATATACATTTTGTTCATACAAATCCTCATCTCCACTGTCTATGGAATAGTCACTATATCACTGAATTTCTCATCCAGATCATCGATGTAACTGTCACTGTCTTCTGAATGTTCATTTCTCCCTGTGCGTGCTTCTGAATGTTCTGCTCTCTACCTGTCTCCCTTTCCCTTTGCTCTCAATCTTCCTTGGTGACACCATAACTCTTGGTACCAGTACATCATTCCAGTTCCAGTTTTGCTTCTCAATCATAACAAAAGATGTGACCTTTGTAAGCACATTCATTCGAAAACAGATTCATTAAAAACTCGGCATTGTGAAACATAACACAGAACTACACAGTACGCTAACCACGACGCATCGACCAAAAATATATTACTCCCTCCGTTTTTATTTACTCCGCATATTAGCTTTGGTCAAAGTCAAGCTTTATAAACTTTGACAAAGTTTATAGACAAAAATATTAACATATACAAAAACTAATCAACACCATTAGATTCATTATTGAATGTACTTTCCCATTATATAGATATGTTACGGTAAATGTTTGTATTGTTTACTATAAACTTGGTCAAACTTTACGAAGTTTGACTTCAGTCAACTCTAATATGCAGAGTAAATAAAAACGGAGGGAGTACTACATTGCCAAATTCTTTACAATTTTTTGCATTTTAGGGACATTACAAAGATATTGATTGAAACCCCAAATAAAAAAAAAACTTAAACCGGATCGACTGACCAAACTAAACAGAGCAAAAATCCAGATTCGACATCTTCCAGACACATCAGACGCAAAGGCCTGGCGATAACAATGACAACACCAGAGAGAGCGAGATGGTGAAGCACAGGTCCAAGTGTATCAAGTTTGCCAAGCACAATGGATACATAACATGGGTGCTCTGTGTTGGATAATTTTTGATCTAGGCTAAACCTAGGTCAATTAAGGTAGATAATTAAGGCTGCTACAGTGCAGTAAACAGTGTTGCAACAGTATGACGGTTTGCCCTGATTGGGGGCACACACACATATCATCTGACAGGTGGGTCCCCCTGTGGCACTGTGCTTATAAATTATATAAGAGGAGAAGTCCCTATGGGACACTGAGAGGTACCCTGTGCATATGCATATCTCCTCCACGGTTGCCCAATCAAGCCAGCATAGCCAGCCATGGGAAGGGCTTTCCAGCTCCTTCCACAAGCTCTAGCAGCAACCAGGAAGGAGAATACGATCAAGGGCTTCATGTATGATCCAGCCCTACCATCATCTCCAGCAAATACAAGATTACTATGTTGACATATTTATTACTCAAGGTGTGTTTGTTCTAATTCATGTTAGTTGTGGTTCAAATATTGTGCAAGATGATCCTGAGATCATCTGTGATATCTATCATTGGCACCAGAGCCTTCTTGCTCAAGATTGAGCCCTATCTAGCTCAAGACCATACTTGATCTGTTAGATCAAGTTAAAGTTTAAGGGGCCTTTTCTGTTTATGCTTGAATTCAAGCTGTCTTTTATGTTTTAACAAAAGCTTGAATTATTTGAGCCGTTTAAGTAACAGAACAGACTTGATCTGTTAATTTAAGTTAAGGCTTAAAGCTGTTTTTCCTTTTCATGATTAAAGTTCAAGCTGTTCTTCATGTTTTTGCTCAGCCTGAATTTTACTTGGCCCTGAAAAGCTTTAAGTGACAACCTTAACAGATTATGTGATGCTTATGGGGTTTCATTTTTTATGTTGTTTAAAGGGGACTGATGTATATAATAAAATCCCCAAATTACCGAAACCCTAGTTCATGAAAATGCCCAAATTTCGGTGAAACCCTAACCCTAATTCAAGAAATCCACAAAATAGATGAACCCTAATGCTAATGGTGATGAAATAAGGAGCAGTGGGTGCTTACCTTATGGGTGAACGTGCTTGCCGTCGCCGTGCGGCGGCCCCGGAGCAACCACTTGAAGTTGGCGAGCGAGTTTGGGCTCGCGCCCGAGCGCCCTGCTCCCCACTGCACCAGCCGGTGGATGCTACTGCCATCCTCGTGTGCTTGTCGCCGTTGGAGAAGCGTCGCCGTGCTGGACCTGATGCCGCCTGCCGTTGCTGCTCTGCAGGGACGCCCGCGCGCGTGGTTCCGGTGCGGGAATGCACCGGCAAGCGCCGCTCGACGGAGCCTCGCGCAGGCCGAAGCCGCACGGGACCCCAGCGAGAGGAGCTCACCGGCGCCGACGCCCTCCTCTGCTGCGGCTGGCTCCGCCGCTGCGTCGCCTCTCGCTCGCTCGCTCGTTCGCTCGGGTGGAGGGGGCGAAGAGTGAAATGGGATTAGGGTTTCGGGGGAAGCCGGCGCTTGGTGGCCATTTTTGTTTGGGCCAGCAGCGGCAGCCGGGCCAGCAGGCCCAGTTGGCCGGCCTGGACTCCAGGGGGAACAGGGGAGGCTGGGGCTGGGCTAGATTTTTCTCTGGCCCAGCTCGGCAGAAAATCGTTAGCCAAGAATTATTATTATTTATATATATATATATTATGCATTTGGGCTAAATATTCTGTTATGGGCAGAGGAAATTCAGGAAAATATTGAATATTTTTTCCTGATAATGTTCATATTTTATGCAATAAAGTGATTTTTTTAGTCTAAAATTGATGCATAAATTATTATGGTTTTTTTGGCAATTTAATTCTTTTGGTATTTTAATTTCTGTTATATTTTAGTATGCCATGTTATGCCATGCTAAAATTACTTATGCTGCAAATTAATTATAGTTATTTTCCTTTTATGGCATTTTATGTTCCTAAATATTGTTATTATATCATGCTTTTATAATATCCTTAATGTTTTCTAAAGCAATTATGTTATGATTAATTATTTCAAGGCCTTTTATTATGTCTTAGAGAATAATAATGTTCCATTCAAGTTTATGATGTGTTCCTCTAATTATTTTCTTATTAGAGAGCTTTAAGCTTTAATTTTAATATGGCCTCAATTAAATAGTATTTTGAGCAATCAAATTAAGTTGGGGCCTTTATGCTCTTTATGAGCAATTATGCCAATTATGAAATGGCCCTAAAATAATTAAGGGTTGTTGCTCAAATAATGTGTCATTTTAAATGAGGTCTTTTATGTTAACGATGTTTCCCAAAATTTCATTAATAGTTGATTTGCTTAAGAAATTAAGTGGTCTTTGACCTAAACTATAATTAAGTTTTGGGCATAAAGAATACCTAATGTTGGCTTTTCATGGTTACATTTTAACCAAACCATGAATTGTCATAATTAATTGCCCACTAAAGAAATTTTGTCCTTAAGCCATATATAGTTAATGAGGTTGTTTTATTGAATGTCTCTAATTAATTAAGGGTGGTCTGTATTTACCATTCTGGCCAAAGCTGATTGGTGGGTACATGACTGCAAAATTTTATTGTTCTTGTCCACTTCTGACTAAAGTTGATGTGGACTAGTTCAATAAAAGAAGTATACATAGACATGCTTTTAATCAAGTGTGGTTGATGTTTGTCATCTTGGCCAAAGCTGGTTGACGAATATCTGACTACAAAATTTTACTGCTCTTGCTCACTTCTGGCCAAAGCTGATGTGAGCTGGATCAGTAAAAGAAGTTTGAAGAGGCCATTAAGTATGACTAGTATTTGTTATTCTGGCCAAAGCTGATTAATGAATACTTGATCGCAAGATTTTGTTGTTATGATACACTTCTGGCCAAAGCTGATGTGGATCATATCAACAAAAGTAGTTTATGATCTGGGAAAGGAATTCTCATGCATAAGGCTTTTGGACAAAATTTTTGAAATAGGCCACAAATATTAAAATACTTTTGGGGAATTAAACTAAAGATATAAATTAATTAATTGATTATTAAGTTGGTATAGGTTTTATACTTACAATTGACCTGTTTGCTTCCGCTATTGAGTGTCTCTGATTAATGTTGTGATTCATGGCTATATATATATATGTATATATATTTGAATCAATTAAGTCTTAATTATAGCCATGGGTTGTTAGATTAATTCCCAGATCAATCAATTCTTGAGGCTATAAGTTTCTGTGATCATCATTATGATCACTAAGTTGCCTTTCGACTAAGTAGTCTCCAAATAAGATGGAACCAAAGGGAAATTTTGGTTGGAGACTTAGTGTTATTTTGGGATAAGTTGTGGCACGTGAATTCATTCTGACTAAAGTTGATTGGATACAATGGCCATTCCCTAAAGATTAATGTTTGTATGAGGAATTATGTTTTGCATGATCACTATAAAAGTTTGTGATCATACACTTATTATCCCTATTGCTAATGTTTACAATTCAGTCATAATGTTTTTGGCTGATCTAATGTTTCTGATAAATAATGATTTAAGTTTATGAATATATATCATTGTTTCATGAGGCCATGCATAATGAAAAATTTAATGAGCTCCCATTAAAGAAATTTTGACTACTAAGGCGTTGACAAGAATTCAATAAATTTCTTGTCTATTAATATCAGTTGGGAGCAAAACCGAGTAAAAATCAAGGGGTATATGCCAGTAAGGACCTGGGGGAGTAATTCCCTAGTTCATTTATAAGAAAATTATTTCTGGCATTAAATGAAGTAGCTTTAATGGCTTCTTAAAATCTTATGAGATCATATTGATCATCAGAGTACTTAAAATTTAAGGTTTGGGATATGTTGTTTTATGGAACTTTTGAGTTCACTTTATTATGTTATTTACTATAAAGTGCATAAAGTGGACTGAAATTAAGCCCAAAGAAATCTGTATCCATAAGAAAATAGGATACTGTAAGTATGATGTTATTATGGCCTCATGGACAAAGATTGTTTTGAGGAAAAAATTTAAAGTTGGATTGGAGGCTAATGTTAAGGCTAATGGAATTTTCTGTTAGCACACAATGAAGTCATGTATCCTCCATTCCTATAATGTGATTTATGTTATTAACTTTATGGACTTCTCCTCTAAAAGTGGAATATTTATTATGGAAGTTCATCGAAATGTTGAGCAATAGCTCCGTCCACATTTCGAGGGGGAGCAGTTGAACTTCTAGGTAAGTTTTGTCTCACTTTTAAGAATTTTGTGGTTATATTATGATTCTCATGTCTTGAAGAAATTCAAGTTAAATTTAAATTAAATAAAAATCTGAGCATTTATTAAAATACCACTTAAAGGTATTATTATTATTATTATTACCCCAGTGCATGATGATTATGGTGATAAGGACAATTAAATTGCCCTTTTAATGTTAATACCATATGATTAGCCATTATGTTCCTTCTAATGTTTATGTCATATTGAGTGACAAATCTTGTATACATTTTTCTCCTAAGTGAGATAAAAGATTTAATTATGCTCTCCATAATGATCCTCGTAAAACACTAAAGGAGGATAATGAAAATTATGATACTCTGAAATAGAGTATGATGTTGAAAAACTAAAGGGAGAGCAGTTAAATCATAAGGGCTTTATGGCAATTAAAGAGCTCCATAATTGGATACCATTAAAGGAGCTATTCCTAACTCCCAGACAGCCTAGGTAATCCTTGGCAAAGTTTCTCTTAAGTTCCAAGCAACACGTCTTGTTAAAAGACTTATTGGAAAATATTTAATGTGACTGGGAGTTTGAGGGAATAAATTATGAAAAGGTGATGTGTGATCACCATTTTAGAGATAGAAATTTCATAAAGTTTTTCCTTTTTACATAATAAGGAATCAGTCATAATGATTAACTAATTTTGAGGCAATGAATATTTGACAATGGTATAATGCTCAATAAGAAATAATGTTAATGAGGAATTTATGATTGGTCAACGTTATGTTGACAATAAGCGATAGGGATATTGCATAAGTCCTGAGGCCTTATCCTCGGGATACTAAGTTAATCTTGGTGATGTTCTTTATGTTTTAAAAATTCACTAAGATTGGTCCATAAAGGGGAGTATTAAGTTCATTCTAAAGGTTTATGTTTGCTCCCTAAAGGGCGATAAGTTTTTCTCATGTTGTTGCTAATGCTTAAGTTATTATGCACCCTTTAAGTTTATGGGACCGGGATAGCTGGCAGACATAAGTCCAGGACTGGACCCCTGGAAAATTATTAAGAAAAGCTTTGCCTTGTTGGCATAAGCACTAAAGCGATGATGTGTTGTATATCACACTAAGGGATTGCATGCTCATGTTTAAATATATACGGTAACCACCAAGTTGTGGACCACTAAGGTATTTGGCAAGGTGTGAATTTACGAAAATACTATCCACAAAAGTTTCACCCTTGCGGGGAGCCATATTGTGGAGTGGTTTTACCCGATTTTCTTAAGGCATCGTCTAGGATGCAAACTAAAGTTGTGGCATGCTCTTAATTCCCTAAGTACTTAAGATATGGATTCATGTCCCTGATCCATATAAATTCAAGAATAAGGAATCTCATTAAAGAAATTTATCTCGGAATACATTATGTAAGAGTGCAGATTATTCGAGTAACACGTCAAAAGGTACCTGTCAGACCTATGACATTGTGAAAGATTAATTCCAGAATCAAACATATTCAAGGCCTTGATGAATTAAGTTTTAAGGCTCAACAAGACATAAGTGTTGAGCATTATATAAGATTAGTGTCTTGATACTTAAGTGTTACGCTAAAGATATTAAAGCTAAGTATTATATTTAAAGAGGCTTGCCTTCTAATGTTGCCGGCATAAAGACTAAATGGCAGCCTGTTATTAAGGGACAAATTATGATTCTGAAAACAAAACATATTTCTCTTCTTTTCAAAGGCGCGCGCATAAGGATATGCACAAGAATATATGAAGAGAAACTGCACTCTTGGGACCATTGCAACACCATCTCCCCACAAACCTAAGGCGGGTTTGTTCCTTCGATGGAATGATGTACTGTGGTCAATTAGATCAATGGTACTTAATTGACCATTGTATTTTATTGGCTCTGTATAAGTTTCAACAAAGGGATGAGCTCATAAGTTTTCAAATAAGAACTAAGATTATGGAGCTCCTAAGCTAAAGAAGTTCCATTTCAAAATAAGATGGCATATTGTAGTAACTGGGTTCTACGGTATCTACTGACCGTTGCAATCCTTTTATCTCGTATGCCATTTTGTTAAGAAATGGGCTTATAAGTTTAGCCTTACGATCAAGGGGGAGAATGTTGGATAATTTTTTATCTAGGCTAAACCTAGGTCAATTAAGGTAGATAATTAAGGCTGCTACAATGCAGCAACAATGTTGCAACAGTAGTGCAACAGTATGACGGTTTGCCCTGATTGGGGGCACACACACATATCATCTGACAGGTGGGTCCCCCTGTGGCACTGTGCTTATAAATTATATAAGAGGAGAAGTCCCTATGGGACACTGAGAGGTACCCTGTGCATATGCATATATCCTCCACGGCTGCCCAATCAAGCCAGCACAGCCAGCCATGGGAAGGGCTTTCCAGCTCCTTCCACAAGCTCTAGCAGCAACCAGGAAGGAGAATAAGATCAAGGGCTTCATGTATGATCCAGCCCTACCATCATCTCCAGCAAATACAAGATTACTATGTTGACATATTTATTACTCAAGGTGTGTTTGTTCTAATTCATGTTAGTTGTGGTTCAAATCTTGTGCAAGATGATCCTGAGATCATCTGTGATATCTATCACTCTGATGTTCGTCCACCATGTTGGAAAATATATCATCCTGGAAGAATACTCTTTGTGTGACGATGGAACAGATATGTTTGTTTCTGATAGCACACTAAGTAATGCCAGCGAAAAAAAAGAATACAACATAACCTTTCTCAGTAACAACTGCTACTCGTAGAGTAGCTTATTTCTCAGCAGGACACACACCTGACACCGGGAATTCGATCACTAAAACAATGCTGGTACAGGACGGTCCGAAACGCAAATTCGATCACTAAGACAGGAATTCCCTGGGGTCCGTGACATATCCCGTCAACGCTGATGCCGATGCAGTGTAGGGAGAAACCAGGTAGATCTGTGGCCCATCCTGCCAGGGAAGGTCCTCTCAACACACCAAGAAGGGCTTCTAGCTGAATCCAAGAAAAAGGTATCCTACAGGCTACAGTATTTGCAATTGTAGCTTTCATGAACATGTAACAAGTGATTAACGCATGGAAATAAGTGTGTCCCCAATAAGAATCATCTGGTAACAAGGCCTGCTATTAGGGGATCAAAACTAATAGAGAGCATTTTGTATTAGTATTTTTTTTCACTATGGCTGAGAAGTGAGAACTGGTGGCTTCGACTAGCAATTCCATACGGTAACTGAAACCCTACATTAGATGGAGCCAACTAGCCAACAATGTGAGGACATGGAAGTTAAAGAACTGTTGTTTCAGCAGACATTTATAGGTATTCGAGGTCAAATGTCTTATCTATTGAGAATCAACCGACCTTAACACTTCACAAAACACAGAAGGCCCCTTCTACATTTGGATCCGGCGGCATGTCCATTGTACAGAAATATATTTGGAAATACTGGAAGATACCTACCGCAGGTTCAATCATTCGTGCATACGTATCACGAGGACCACCCAAACAAGCTCCACAATTAGGACTAGCTGGTGTATCACAACCAGCGACCTCTTCAAAAAAATTGGGAGCATGTTTTGCCACCAGATGCATATAAGTTCCTCACAAATTATGACCTTCTGTGTCGTGGGGATGAAAAGTGGCAACCTTAACCTTCTTGCCCTGGATTAAGGAAACAATTTGTAGTAAGTCAAGTAATCATGGATTGGTGTGATTTAGTTATTGCAATATGTCCCAAATGCATATTTAGGATTGAGCACAAAGAACTACAGGAATAGGATGACCCAAGATGCTTTTGCATAGAGTGATACATATATAAACTAGTAATGATAATACTTTATGTCATTCCGCCATGTCAGAGTTAGTCAAGTTGGAAATCTTGCGGTGAGGCAAATGCCTAAATTCTAGTAATGACCCAAACAATGACATTACTTTTCTCTATAAATGCCCCTTGTTCACAATACAATTATACTAAACATGTCTTCTTCAAAAAAAGAATATACTAATCATGTCAACCCATATGGTCTTCAAAGTTCTTCATAATCCAAACATAACTATATGAGACTATTAATGCCCTTTGTGCATTGATTTTGGTTGTCCATGTATGCGGGACCAATTAGGTGAACACAAACCTGGCCCATATTAGGCTCTTGCAGTACGAACAAAAGCAATCTACATGTCCCTAATGGTCTTAATCCAACCAATTGCCAATTAGTCCTAAAACTGGTTTCGAATCCAATTCAAAGTGCATACTGAACCTGTCGTGATAATAATACTAGCCCTTTCATTAGCGCTGCAGGAGAGACTTGCATAGCCCACTAACAGGCCTAATTACAGAAAACCTACAACATTTCCTGTTTTAACAACTGCTCTGTTAATTTCGCACTCCGGTATGCAGAGCGAAGACAACATAAAAAAACATATAAAAATAATACAAGTATAAAAGCATTGGAATATTCATTCCCTGCAAGTTTCAAAATACATAGCTGACACCTCAGTGTATGCCATGATGCATAAGACTGAAACATAATCCTGACTATATATTGCCATGCTACATGATGATAGGTTTGAAACTTCTCACCGAAGCTAAGAACACCTTTGCAGCAGCAATGAAGTCTTCAGTCTTACCACCGGTGCAAGAACCAATAGACTTGGTCAATCTCGACATCTTTGCATTCTCTTGCTGGAGCACGGCTGTCAGGGCAATGTAGTTGTACATTCATTGACATTACATCATTATATAAGAGAAATAACAAAAACAATACAAAGATTGCAGAAGGGTAGAATATGTCAGTAACAAACCTTGGCAACTACTGGCTCGAATTTTAGACACATCAAACTGGCAGACACTGTAAAATCTGAAAACAGAAAGTCAATCAAATAGCAGAACATAAATCAAAAGCTTGTGCATATGTCATTGTCGGTGTCAAATCCGGCATATCTCGTAGTAGGGGTCCTAAGCTAGGCGTCTTGGAACGATGGTAACATGGACACAGGATTTTACCCAGGTTCGGGCTCTCTTGAAGAGATAATACCCTACGTTCTGCTTTTGATTGTATTGATATGGGGGATAGTACAGGGTACATGTATCTACCACGAGATTATGAGATGTAATGTAATGTCATCTATTGACTAGCCTGGCCTCAGTTTATATATGCACCGTAGGCCTAGGGTTTAGAGGAGTCCTTGTTTTGTGCGCCAAGTCTTGTGGAATCTTCCTTGTATTCGGCATGGGCTGCCCGAAGTGGCCCATTAGTGAATCATCACGGGGGTCCTCGGCCCGACCCACTGGTCAGGAGACGACGTGGTGAGTACCCCCTAGTCCAGGACACCATCAGTAGCCCTCAGAACCGGTCTTCAAGTTGGGGACGCTCCTCGGTTCTTCCGAACTGTTCTTCGTCTTCGGTCGTCGGTCTTGAAAACTGGTTCAATCAAATCTTCCCATGTCCGATCTTGAGGATCGCCGAGCTGAATCCGAAGAGTTCACACGTCGGGCATCCGAGGAGCCCCTTTAAGTTATCGGCCTTTATCAATGCCTTATTATTTTTTACGCCACACCTCGGGTTTGAAGTGTTTCCCGTGCGGTGGTGTCCTCTTGCGTCCGAGCTCCAACGCCGAACTGCATCCGAGGTGTCTTTTTACAGCCGAGCTCCAACGCCGGACTATGTCCGAGCTCCAACGCCGGACTGTATCCGAGGTATCTTTTTACAGCCGAGCCCCAACGCCGGACTGTGTCCGAGCTCCAGCGCCGGACTGTATCCGAGGTATCTTTTTGCAGCCGAGCCCCAACGCCGGACTGTGTCCGAGCTCCAACGCCGGACTGTGTTCGAGGTGTATTTTTAGCCGAGCTCCAACGCTCACTACACCATGCACCAGAATTCCCTACTGACGTCTGTTGGAAAAAAATCACTATTGCCGACCCATAGTTGGCCATGAATATTTCTAAGGGGCATGCTACGCGTCCGCCGATGGATCTTTAAAAAAGATCCGCCGGCTCGCGAGCCGTCGATTGTGTGACGCGAGCCGTCAGTTTCTCTGCACTAGTTTCTGCAACAACACTCTTGTTGCGAAAACTTCCCTTTTTTAATTTCTTGCAACAAAATCTTTGTTGTGAAACCTTCTTTTTTTTTCTAATTTTCTGCAACAAGTTCTGTGTTGCAAAACCTTTTATTCTCAAATTTTCTGCAACAAGATCCTTGTTGCAAAAATTGAAAACACATCTCCCACCGCGTCTATTTTCTGTAACAAGACTCTTGCTACAAAAATTGCAACAACATCTCCGGCAACATCACGCAATCTTTCGCTACCGCCGTTCTGCAACAACGTTGTTGTTGCAGAAACTTGGAGTGAACGTGGAAGTTCGGCGTTGTGGTATGGCTGCTGCTAGCGCTGGTGGTGCCAGGACGTTGGTGAGGTAGATGGCGCTCCACGTAGGCCATTCGATCCAAATCAAATCCGACGGTCACGTATGAGGTTGATGCGTGCACAAGCATCCACCGGTTGAACGACATCATTTCCCTATTTCTAACGGACTGTGGGTCGAGAAACATGTGTACACTGACCCGCTGTCGGTCGGGAATGGTACAACATATAACTTCAAACAGTCGGTCAGGAATTCTATTAAGGTCCAGGGAACATCGGTCGGTAAATAATCCCGACCAACAAGTCGGACGCTAAAGTGGGCCTTGTGCGCCAATAGCCAAAAAAAAAATAGCGCCAAACCAGCCCAACCCGCGAAATTTTCCCCCTGAAAATCACAGGGATGCCGCCACCCCACGCTCCATTCGTTCCCCACCCACGAAATCCCTAGCTCTCTCCTGTTGTTCCCCATGCATGCCGGCGCCCAACGCCGGTCAATCCCCACGCATCCGACCGCCGCCCCACGCCGCCCGGGGCTACCGCCGGTCTATCCCACCACTGCCCCACGCCGCTCTTCCTCTGTAGCACCGCCCGACGCCGCCATGTCCCTACAGGCTACAGCGCAGACCAACTCCGTCCTGCCTCTCTCTGCCGCCGGCTCGACACCATCGTGCTCTCTCTCCGGTTGGCCGCCTCTCTCCAAAATCCCTGGCCCGACCTCCCCATCTCCATCGTCCAGCTCATGAACAGACGCAGATGCAGATTTGGATCGGGGCAGCGTGCGCCTGGGAAAGGGCATCCCTCTCTGTCTTTGGCTGGGCAAGGGCACCAAAGCAGCTGAGGTACAGCTCCTCCCTCCATACATTCCTCTGTTTTTGCATCCAGTCATTTTGCCGCATCAATTTTGTGTTACAAAGTTTGTTAAGAGATGAACCGGGAGTGAAGGATTTCGCCGTGGATTAAGGGTAGAAGACTGAGTTATTTGCCCCGTCAGTACTCTGTTGGTAGACGCTGTTTATGTAGATTTTTGTTTTATAGTACTGAGTTGTGTTAGATGGAAATCGATTTATGTTAGATTTATTTTTTATTACAGTACTGAGTAATGTTGGCAGCCTGCAGCTTCTTTGTCAAAATTTGTGAAAATAACTTGGTTCTCTTGAAAGCGAAGCTTCTTTGCAGCACTAATGGATGTGTTTCTAGTGTTTGTGCTGCTCCAGCTAATCACATTTCTTGGCTGAGTCCACGACAATGGCGAGTCAGCATACGGCCATCCAACTTCCCAAATACCCACTTAACTTTTTCTTACTGAAATCTTCTTCATGCTTTACTTTCTTACTGATTTCTTCTTCATGCCGTCCACGAAAAACAACACAGCAATAGTTCTTCCTTGCTTGTAAGATGGCTCAAACCAAACATAGACAACCTTGCGACGTGGTTGTCTTGCTTTCCTTGTTTCACTTCATTTTAGTATACACCATTTTGCTGGAGAACCACATCCAGTGGGAGGAATGAACCGTGGAATCACAATGCAGAAGTCCTGCTGCGTAGTTCCCGCTTCCTACCTCTCAAAGAAAAGGAGTTGACCCACAATGGCCTGAATCAAGCTCATCTTGAATCTTTGTAGCATATAGACAGGTTTATTATTGCTATGTTTCCCTGCAAGCAACTACAACCAAAATTAACGTAGAAACTAACAATGTGTAGACTGATTATGATGCATAGAAAAGATACTATGAAGCAGTATATGCATTTCTCCTTATAAATAATTTTCAATTTATTGTTATAAATATTTTTCCTATCTGAAGGACCAGAGCAGTCACCGTGATTTAATAAGATGATGGAAACATTGTTTCTTCGTTTGGTGATATGTCAAATTTCCTTCAATGCCAAGGTCAAATATTGTGAGGAAACATTTCTGATACAATAATCACTTCTGCTACTGAAACGTTGCATCTGACCTGACTAAACAGTGCGAAGATGTCATCCATGGGGTGGGGTAATATAACTGGTGACACAAACTTACTTCTACAGCTAAGGGCCAAAGAATGGGCACACGGGCCAAACAATGGATTTAAACAGAATGTAGCACAAGCCTCTCAGTTCTCTCTATACATGTGACCTGACTTTCATATCTCTTGTTTTTTCTCAAGTAGAACAGAGGAGAACTGTTGGTAACATTGAGCTGACGAAGAGAAGTAGCAGAATATTTGCTATGCCACCTTAGTGCATAAGGTGTGTGGAGTGTCCGGTGTTTATTTTAGCTTTAAGTATATGATTTCTTGATGTAGTTTAGTTCCTCATAAGTCTTGTGTATGATCCACTAATATTTCATATTTCAGCGATGTGCTCATATAGTGTGTCTTTTGCAGGAAGAAAAATGGCGAGCGCAAGCAGAAAAGCTAAAGATGGTGGTGTCACGGAGGAACAACTGAAAGCGGTAGAGTATGAACTACATAGAAGTAGGAACAAAAGAAAATGAGAAATGGCTTGCAGTGGCACGAGCAACAAGAGCTTCTTTGCAGAAAGAGATGGAAGCAAACCAAACCCCCCAAAAGAAAAGAAAGGTATGTAGCTTCCATCACATTCATTTTCTACCTGACGGAAGCAAATGTAGCTTTCAACACTAACCTATATAGCTATGCATGTACCTTCCAGCGCACCTGCAAGCGCGAATGAAGGACGTGTTTTGAGGTCTAGGGTAACAAAAGATCAAGATCGTGTAGATCCCGAGCATCAACCTTCCAAAGGTATTTGTAGTGGGTTATACTTGCTCATATCCATCCACATATCAAAACTGTAGTATATCCCTGTAGCACACTCTGTTCTGGACATAAATAAACACATATGCATGTGAACATTCTCAAAACACAAACAATATATATGAAAACAAAACAGTAGGCAGTGTTGTTGTCAACATGTCTAGTCATCATAAATCTCCTTCCCCTTTTTCTTCTAGTCTTGCATTGCTATCACCAAAAAGAATCGCGCCAATGCAGTGTCTCATATGTGATATGGATGTGCTTCTATATGCGTGGAATGGTCCACAAACTCGTGTTGCTAAGGCAACAATAATCTCAGTTGATCCAGACACTATTGTGGGCGTGGAGCCCCTTGGACCATAGAGGTTGTTGCCAATGTTGTGGTCAGAAGGGATGCAACACTGCCTTGAATATGATGGTTTACCATTTGTCGCCGATGTTGTCACAAGGTCCATTGCATGTCCATCTAGCTAGGTAATCACCAACAATACGTGTCTTGTCTACTTGGCTCGAATTGTTTGACGTGTGATATTGACTCATGATCACTTTGGTAGATGAAACCCTACAAGCCAGGGGCATCTTCCTCATCCCGTCGCTAAGATATTTATGTGATTCACTATTTATGTGATCCTGCTGTTATATCATGACCACTTGGTACTGTACAAGAGCTTCTTCTTGGTGCTCCCTAGCTAGCTCAAAGTGCACAAAGAGTGCATCATGGAATCTGGTCATCATGCAATATATCATGGAATCCTAGCTCAAAGTGAATGAAGATTCCATGATGATCAGATTCCATCAGTTAATCTGGACATAAGTTTATCATGGAATCCTTGTTGCTACTTATGAGTAATAGTTGCTTCCATGTGTTCATTTAGGCCCAGTTTGGATGCAAAGTATTTTTTAATAGCGTAGTTTCTGAAAAAAACTGTAGTTTTGAAAATACTTTGAGGTGTTTGGTCCAAGTATATACCATGGTTCTACAAATTGTAGTATCCCCAATGTATCTATTGCGGCCACCAGGAAGATAGCATTATGTTTTCTGTGTCCATATATCTATTGTTGCCACCAGGAAGATAGGAACATCCCTTTCAGTACCATTCAATTTATGACCACTACTTAAGAGTAAACAAAGATGAACTGAAATACGGCACTTCTCACATGGATAGAAAACACCAGTAGGGTGTATCTCTAATACTTAGCTATATAGTACCAGTTCCCTATCAAAACAAGTTACATGATGACGTAGCTCTTTCTTGTGTTCAAGAAATAAAAATTACAGATTCAATTACACGTCTTAAACCACCCTCCATGTTAATCTTGTCTGAGGTATTCTCTTACAGAAGGTCAAACATCAACAGATGACAGATGCATGTGAAACCTGTAGGAACTGGACTTCCCTTCGCCTTTTATGTCGCATATTCTTTCTCTCTTGCAGATCTCTGATGGTGGTGGAAAGACAACATTTGTTTATGTCATTGTCGGTAAGAAAACGTGAGAATATATCTTTTCTTCATCATCATTGTCGAAAGGCCGCTGGTACATAGCTTCTTGTAGTTATAACTAGATGAGTGTATAGCAGCCAACATAGCTACAGCTGCAACATTTGTTTATGTTCCCTGTTGTGCACCTCGACAGAAATTATTTTCAGTTTCACAACATAACATAAATCGTCAGTGCACAACATTTTGTTCACCCTGTGATATAAATCATGTGAAGATAGTCATGAAATGGTTCAATGATCCAATTATTTCTCAAAACTTGGGGTCGCCTCTCCTGGTCTACTGTAGCTATTCTTAGTTTGACACTTCTGCAAGAATCCCAAGTTTACAGGCCTGCAAATCAAACTTACTCACCTCAAAGTTAGCTAGTTGTATATTAATTCGGTTTCTATGTTTCATGGCTGATGCTCTTTACTCTCAAGTTGAACAGGTAGTACAGTAGTACTCACTGAAAAGGAAATTTCATCAGCTCGCATGTATATTAATTGTATGCTTTTTTGTCTTTCCAGGTTGCTGGCAGATTGTGTAGGGAAGACAAGAGGACCAAGAAGGAACCATGAAGCTGTCAATTTGCGTCAACTAGATATCTTCTATAATGGAGCAAAAACAATGCATCTTGTCACTACCATTTTGTAAAGGATATCTTGTGTAACGGAACAAGCATTGAATCGTTGGACATGCATCTATCATTTTATAAACCTATCGGGTGTTTCGGTCACCAAGAAAAATGTTTCCACTTATTTAGTTACCTCTATTATGAGAATTATTAGTGTTATTTTTGTTTGGTTCTGGTTTAATATTTCAAAATACATGCAAGTATTTGTAACTTGATAGATAATGATGAGATATGTAACCTGATTGATATTCTTTTGATAAGATAATATGCCAAATACCATTTGCCAAGTGCAAATGAATTGCTGGTCGGCACAAGGAAGCACTGTCCTATCGTTGGTCGGGAAAGGTTGATGCTAGGCCCAACGGAAAGTTGGTTGGCAAAGATAATACCATCGGATTGTTGGTCGGGAAAGGTTCATGGGAGGGCCAACGGAAAGTTGGTCGGCAAAGATATTGTCGTCGAACAGTCGGTCGGGAAAGGTTTGTAAGAGAAAATCGGTCGGGAAAGGTTCGTGGCAGGGCCAACAGAAAGTCGGTCGGCAATGTTCCCTGTAGCCGTCCAACAGTCGGTCGGGAAAGATATGTCGGTCGGGAAAAGGATTTCCCGTCTGGACTTTCCCCAACAGACCGTGTCGGTCGGCAATAGTCTTTCCCAACCGACTGTTTGTCAGCGGAAGCTGTTTTCCCGACCAATCTGTCTGTTGGGGAAGTAGTGTTGTGGTGTAGTGGCTGGTCGGCATCCGAGGTGTCATAGACTACCTCGGTCATGAAAAGTTTGGAGGAGTTCAACCGAACATAATGCCGGAAAAGCCCTCTAGGGAGACAACCACTCACGTCCGAGCTTGATGCCGGACTGCGTCCGAGGTGTCTTTTTGTAGCCGAAGTCTAATGTTGTTCGGCATCCGAAGTGTCATAGATTACCCCGGTCTTGGAAAGTTTGGAGGAGTTCAACCGAACATAATGCCGGAAACGTCCTCTGTGGAGCCAGCCATTCACATCCGAGCTTTTATGCCGGACTGCTTCTGAGGCGTCTCCGATCTTGAGCTTTACGCCGGACTGCTTCCGAGCTCCAACGCCGGACTGCATCCGAGCTCCAATGATGATCAGCGTCCGAGGTATCATAAATTACCTTGGACCTTAAAAATTAAAGGAATTCATCCGAGCTTTATGTCAGAAATGCTCTCTATGGAGCCAGCCACTTGCGCCCGAGCTATATACCGGACTGCTTCCGAGGTGGTGCACCACCCCGACCGTGGGCTGATTTTTTGTGGATATTTTCGATTGGTGCGATTTATTCTCTGCCGAGATATATAGCCAGTAGCCCTCAAGGTGTGTGTCGGTCTAAAACCCGAGATGCACCTGAAGGATGACATAAAACCGCTGATCCCAGTAGCCCCTGAGACTCAGGTCGATTCGTAAAATTGGCCTGAGGATCAACTCCTAGCTCGACAGCATACTTCGGAACACAAAAGCGGGGTGCACAGACCTCGAGACTCAGGTTGGGTGCGGCCGACCAACCTGAGGATCATAATCTCCTCGGAAACTGTATTGCACTTAAATTTTCTGCATGGAATTGTCAATGCAGTAGCCCCGAGACTTGGGTTGGGCAACATGGCCGACCCTAGGATCGTACCTCCTCAGGAACTAGTTCAACCGTCATGTACGTTTTGACAACGCCGAGGTGGAGTTCGGCAGGAAAGATGCCGAATAGTAGTTCGGAAAAGAGTTTCCAGGCAAGACCATCACGCCGAACACCTCAACCAAGAGAATGTCCCGCTTCCTGAAAGGAAAACATAAAATAGGTGAAAGATGTTATAAGCTCAAAAGATCAAAAAACTTGCGTAAAAAACTTTACGTCTAGATTGAATCAAGTTTTTTGGTGCCAATACGAAATTGGTCTTAAAATTGTGCTTCTGTCGTGCTTTGACATGACACATCCGATCTCTAGACTTCAAATGGGTCAGCATTCGGCTTCAACCTCCCTATCCCGAAGGCGGAGTGTTTCTCAGGCCAGTTTAGCGAACTGAACGCGAGTGGCTTTAGAGAGAAACCAGGCTACCCGGCTATTGATCATACACTTAAGTCGAGAAAAGAGTCGTAGAAAAAGACTTTGCAACGACTAAGAAGAAAACATTTATTATAAAACGGCTCATACAAATTTAAGAGCCCCCAAGTGACTTGGGTAAAAGAATTTTATGTATAATGATTGTATGTACCGAAGTACTTATATAATATCTGTGTTCGCCCAAACTTTGAACGCGTCTTAACCGACCATCGGGTTCTCCCTCTTCGGCCAAGGACCGAAAAGTGTTATCTACTCCGCCTACCGAGAATATCGGCGGTGTTTCGGATAACCAGGCAATCAGGCCATGAGGCTGTAACAGACAAAGCGCGCCCAGGAAACTTATGCTATATTACTTATGTAATGTAAGAAGCATCTTCAAAGAAAATAGTGCCCCCAACGATACCTTTCTTTGGTCGCTCATGATTACTATGAGACTTGTGCAATAGATTTGTGTACGCGTGAGTTCCGTCGTGTGCCGACCATAGTTAAAAACAATAAGAGCGCTAGCTTTCGCCTTCACCCGTCTGAGGTACGAGTTCGGATGACCCGATCGTAACAATCGCAGAGGTGCTCCCTTTACTCCCTAGCCGAACAATCGGGAACGTATGGGTAAGCACAGGAGCCAGGCAACCCAGCTTTGCGAAACACTTAAGTCAACATGATGCATATTTTGGCATAATACACGAGCAAGTAAAGAAGCTGTACAATAATAATCACATACAAAAAGAAAAAGTTTCATAAAGGAAGCCCCCAAGTAAACGGGGTATTTGAACTTGTTTGTAACAAACAAAGTTTTGACAAAGAAAGTTTTTCGAAAACAACTTTTTGTCAAAAAAGTATAACGCTTGGTCGAACCGAACAAAAAGTAAAATTCTAAAGAGAGCTGAGCACGAAAACGACTTAGCTGGTTAATGTGCTCGGTGCGGTCCGGGGTTGTGGCGGGATAAAGACGTAGTCCTCGACCTGGCCGAGGTCCCAGCCCCCAAGCCTGAAGTAACTGAGCGAAGAGCTCGGGTCGCGAAGTGGCAACGCAGCACGGTTGCTGCGGCGAGACACAACCCCCGGTCCAGCCAAGGAGACAGAGTAGTTCGGCAGCGTGACGACGAAGCCCCCAGTTATCATGGGAAAAGGAAGTGTTGTTAACAAACAAACTTTTTTATTTAACATAAATATAATGCTCGGTAGAACCGAACAAAAATTTGGAAATTTAAGCATTAAAGCGACTTAGCTGGTTAATGTGCTCGGTGTCGATGCGCGGCCCGAGCTTACGGCGGGACGAGGTCCCAGCCCCCAAGCCGGTCCCGAGGTGGCGGAGCAAAGAGCTCGGCATTCCGAAGTGGTGACATAGCACGGCCAATGTGGCGAGGTGGAACCCCCAGTCCGACCGAGGCGACGGAGCAGGCCGGCAGTATGACGCCGAAGTCCCCGACGTGGGTTAATGAAGTGATGACGAAGCCCCCGGTCCAGCCGAGGTGGCGTGGTACATCGGTACGCCGAGGTGACAGCGCTGCCCAACCCGGATCATTTACCTGTGCACAGAAAATGGTGCAAGCCGGAGATAATAGTAATAATAATAAATTAAAAAAATCGTAGCATAATAAATAATTTATGCAAAGTGAGTAATAAAAGAAATATGGCCCGTGCGCCGAAGACCCGACGAGGTAGAACTCTGTCAGCGATGCCGAAGTCCCTAAGGCAACCGAACATGTCGGTATGGCAATTCGACCAACAAGGTGATCGCGCGAGCTGATTTATGCTGATTGGGAGGACGGCATCGGCTTGCCGAGGTGGCGGCATAGCACGACCATAGTAATTTTCCTGCATGCATAAAGCAGCGCAAGATGGAAAATAAAAATAAAAAAGGTCCTTTATATAATTTATTCACGCAAAATAAATAATTGAAGGAATATGGCCTGTTGAAGGGACGACGACGTCAGTTCGTCGAGATGGTGATGCGGACCAGCCGAAGTTGGTTCACCTGTGCACATAAAATAGTGCAAGACAAAAGTAATAACAAGTAATGATAGTAATAATATACGTTTTTTAAAAAAAAGTTCTTCTGCTTAATTAACTCAAGCGAAGTAAATAATTAAATAAAAAAGGCTTGAGCGCCGAGGTCGGCACGGTGGAGTGGCCGCGCGGAGATGTCGGCAGAGTGACGCGCGCCGAGGTGACGCCAAAACTTGGTCGACGCAGGCGGAATGATGACATCGGCTCGCCATGACACTGTCTACATGCATGAAGTAGCACAAGACAGATAATAATAATAAAAGTAATTAAATAGAAATTTCTTATAGAATTATTTATGCGAAATATATTATTGAATGAGATGTGGCCTGGCGGAAGGATGATGTTAGCAAGCCCCAATGACCGCACACTGAACCCGGCCGTTGTGAGCGCGGTTTTTCCCCGTACCAAGTTGTACGTGCAAAACTGGCCATACTGTTCATCAATCAAACCTTCAAATCTTGAAACGATTAGCACACTTAATGAAAAGTAGCTATACTCTTGTATGTTGGAGATGTAATCCACTAGCACTAGTACGTAAGCAGTGCATAAAAGACAGACTTTAGAAAAACATAGACTGCCTGCTTAATTAAATAATAAAGAGAAAACAGGGGATGGAATCTTCCTGTGTGTTGCCGCGGATGTGAACACCTGTTGGCCGGCCCACCCTAGACTGTTCTGCGTGGCCAGTATTCGTGATCTTCTCGGCTGGGTAGCCGCCGCTTTAGATCGCGTTTTTTTATTTGAGCCATGCAGCGAGTTGCCAGACAGTAGATACATCCATTGCTGCTGAAATTTTCACGATCCGATCTGACTGCAGATGCTTTTTACCATCCGATCTGACTGCAGATGCGATGTCCACTGGACCGTGGACAAATAAAATCCAGCTGCGCCAATGAAACGACGGCTAGCACAACGCTGGTTTGCATTGTTCATCAATTAGATTAGACCTTGAAAGTCGTGCTAGAAAAGCTTTGATTAGTCATGCAGCAAAGAAAAACACTGCTAGCGGACAGACCAGCGACCACTACTCGTTGAATTAAAAAAGGAAGTAAAGAAGAGGAAAAGGAAAGGATTTTCCTGGACGGTCGCTACGGGATCAACCTCGGCTCCCGTGCAGTAGCCCGACCTAGGCGTATAGTCTTCGGGAGCCAGCGTTGTACACGCAAGGCCGACGCCAGCCGATCTGTAGGGACGCGTCCATTGCCTCGATTAGTCGCCGCCGTTGAAAATTTTGGGCAACCTCGATCTGCAAACAAAATTTGGAATCCGACGAGAATAGTGCCCCAGGAAAAGTAATTCATACAATGAGTCTAACTGAAATAATAGCACCTGATTCGGCATTAGTTGAAGATTCCATGGCACTGCGACGACACCTAGCAGGCTCTCAATGAAAGCACCAATGTCGGTGTCAAATCCGGCATATCTCGTAGTAGGGGTCCTAAGCTAGGCGTCTTGGAACGATGGTAACATGGACACATGATTTTACCCAGGTTCGGGCTCTCTTGAAGAGATAATACCCTACGTCCTGCTTTTGATTGTATTGATATGGGGGATAGTACAGGGTACATGTATCTACCACGAGATTATGAGATGTAATGTAATGTCATCTATTGACTAGCCTGGCCTCAGTTTATATATGCACCGTAGGCCTAGGGTTTAGAGGAGTCCTTGTCTTGTGCGCCAAGTCTTGTGGAATCCTCCTTGTATTCGGCATGGGCTGCCCGAAGTGGCCCATTAGTGAATCATCACGGGGGTCCTTGGCCCGACCCACTGGTCGGGAGACGACGTGGTGAGTACCCCCTAGTCCAGGACACCGTCAGTCATACCATCATTCATAACATGACACATAGATCATATGATGTAAAATCTAGAAGGAAAACACGAAAGCTGGCAGCAGCATTCAAATTCTCATACACAAGACATGAGAAAATATGGGCAATCTTTTGTGAATGTCAGCTAGAGAAGCAGAGAAGCAGATCTCAAGTCCAAATATAATTTCTCAAAACATGCTACTTCAGAGTTTCAGATTCCGATTCAGAATGCCACACGTTCAATGTGACGGAGAGGTATCTCAGGGCCCACTCGGTAATACAACATCACAATAAGCCTTGCAAGCAAAGTGACTAAAGAGTTAGCCATGGGATCTTGTATTACGGAACGAGTAAAGAGACTTGCCGGTAACAAGATTGAACTAGGTATAGAGATACCGACAATCGAATCTCGGGCAAGTAACATACCGATAAACAAAGGGAACAACATACGGGATTAACTGAATCCTTGACATAGAGGTTCAACCGATTAAGATTGTAACAGCCCGGAACCGACGCTCCAGAAGATTCCCGTTTTATTTCCATTCTCGTCATGTGTTTTGTTTTATTGTTGCATGCATCATCGCATCATTCGCATCATCTGCATAGCATCGTCACTCGTTTTCGAAAACTTGCATCCGTTCGTAGTTGCCGGTTCGCTCCGTTCGTGTCGTCGACCGTTGCGAGACCAACCACACACGCACGCGCCCGCGGCATCGGTTTATTATCGGACGCTTTCGGTATTTCAAAATCATGTCACGGGCCGCAAACCTCCCTCTCTTCTTGGCCCAACCACCTCTCCACAGCCCACTAGCCCACTTAGCCCGATTCGTTTGTGGTCATCGGATTGCGATCGGACGGACGAGACTCAACCCAACCCTAACCCATTTCCTATTTAAACTACCCCATGGAGAGAGCCCCCTCACTCTCTAGGGTTTCCCCCTTGCCAAATTGCAGCCACCCCCTAGAAAAACCCCACCTGCTAGCTCCACCTCCCTCCAAACCCGCAGCCCTAGCCACCCAGCCAAATCTGGCCCTCAGATCTGAAATCTAGGGCTCAGATCGCCCAAAAACCACCTACCGGACATGTCCGCGGCCAACCCGGACATGTCCGGGCGACCACAGAGCCCGGACGGAGTCCGCACCGCGCCGCCGCCCTGCGCACGAGGTCCCGACCTCCCCCTCTGCCCTGCGCCTCGACCCCGCCTCCTCCGCGCTGGCCGGCGAGCCGCCGGAGCGCCCACCCGCCGGATCCCGTGGCCGCGCCGCCTCCCGCCGGACCCGCGCCACCGCCGGAAGCCTTCCCCGCCGCCCGCTTGCACCGCGCCATGGCCGCCCTTGGAGTCCGCCGCCCCGTGCCCGATCTGCGTCGCCGTCACCTGGATCCGGTGCGGGCAGACCGGATCCGCCCATCCCGCCGCTCACCGGAGCTTTTGCCGGCCGCGTCCGCCCTGGCCGGTGGGATCTTCCGACGCCGCCGCTCGCTCGTCCCGCTCGGGATCGAGCAGGGAGAGGGCGCTCGCCCCTGTGCGCCCAGCGGCCCAGCTCCGCCTCTGCCCAGCCTCTCCTCCGAGCCGGCCCAGTTGGCCCATGGGTGAGCCGCCCCCAGATCCGTTATCCGTCGCATGTGCGCAATATTGCTATGTCTTGCCAATGCCTGTGTAGCCCATATCCTGCTTAGTTTCGGCCCATGGGTATTTTTCCCCGCGTTGCGATTTTACCCTAATTTAACCAGGACATTTTTGTTTTACAGAAAAATGTCATTGTTTGCTTTGCTCAAACATAATTATCCGTGCATCGGGTGAAGAGATTTTATATATGTGAAATGTGTAGATTAACAATATGTCATTTGCATCCATGTTAAATATACCTAAGCTTGTTGTTTTGCATCATTTTGCATAATTGCCATCATTTTGCATGTCATAATTAATTAACGTGCATCGGGAATTCATCCAATTATATATAAAAAATGTTCATATTATCGGAATCGCATTTTCATGCATGACAAACTTGTCCATTGCAATATTTGCATTTAACTTGCATTTATAATTGCTAGAGAGGGGATTAGGCATAAACTTGCATAATTAATTGTGACATATTTTCCTACATGAACCTATGCATATTATATGTGTTTTCGGGGTAGAAAAATCCATAGAATTTAACTGTGCATTTAGTTTTGTCATTGGAGGAAGTTCTTGTGCATGTCATTTTTGCGATGATACCCGTTTGTCTATTTTGTGGGATTTAATCCATGCATCATATGAAATAATTTTGAACATGAGATAAGCCCTTGGACATGTGTGCTAGGCCCTGGTATTTTTGGTTGTCATAGAAATGCAAGTTTAGGTGTTGTTTCCTTGTTGTCAACATGCTATAAAATCTGTTGTTTTGAGGGTCCAAAATATTTCTAAGTCTGGAAATCTGTTATTTTATTGCTGTGTTGCCATGTGATTTGCTAGTGTTCTAGGAGTCTTTTGGTGATGCACCAAGGAGTCTTTTGTTAAGCATGTTGTTGCCTACCATGTTGTGTCAATAGTTTGCATGAATAGGGTTAGCATCATAATTAAACCTGCTGCCAATATGCCTCCATGAAAATCTGCTATGCTAAAAACTGTCATTTTCACTAAGTCCTAATCTGCCATATTTTGTTGCCATGTTGTGAGCTTCGTACCATGTGATCCATGACTCTTTTGAGTATGATATGTGAAGATGAAATGAAGTGTGTGTTATATGCTACTGCCCCATGCTTAGTTTGTGCATTTTAGAATCTTGTAGCTTGTTGTTTTCATGTGTGCAAAATGCTATGTTGCTGTTTTGGGCCGATTTAAATAAAATCTTGCATTGATGATTGTGGTTGAACCGTAGCTCCGTTTTGAGCATGTCCTATATGAAACTTGACTAGAATTTCATGTAGTTTCATAATAACTTGCTGCATTCATGATTTGAAGTGGTTGTGATTGTATTTTCCATGCATTTTGCATTCATGACATATGCATCTTGTGAAGGTCATAACTTTTAGACCGTAGCTCCGTTTCAAATGTTCCATATATGTAAATCGACTAGAATGACGTGTAGAATTGCATGGTTCACTTTATTTTGCTGTTTAACAAATATAAAACCTGATTGTTTCAGATCTGGACCAATTTCGAAATTAACATATGGGGTCATTTCGGAAATGCTATATGTTGTTCCGGCCTCATTTAAACTTGCCTAGATGTGTAGTTTACTTATGCTTCACCTCTTGCCATGTTTAACAACATTTAATATTGTCGTGTACCTAAACGAGAGTGAACTAAATATTTGAATGTGGAGTTTCGTCAATATGCAACTCGTTGCATATTGAGCTTCACTTAATGTGTAGGAGTTGATTGTGGTGTTTTCCCATATCTTGCATATTTAAACCGGACATGCATCATGTTTGCTTGCGCATCATGTCATGCATATGTTGTGGTGTATTTCATGTGTTGATTGTTGTTTCCGGATTGCTTCTTCTCGATAGAGTTCCGAAACCGCTTCGGAGTGTGAGGATCCGTTCGACTACGTTGGCTCGTCTTCTTCTTGGATTCGTTCTTCTTCCAAGCGGGATCTCAGGCAAGATGATCATTTCCCTGGATACCATTACTATCATTGCTATGCTAGATGTCTCGTTTCTATCGCTTGTCTCTCTACCTACCACTGTATGTCAAGCCTCCCAAATTGCCATGAAAAGCCTCTAACCCCTCCACATCCCAGCAAAACATTGTTTGGCTATGTTACTGCTTGCTCAGCCCTTCTTATAGTGTTGCTAGTTGCAGGTGCAATGTTTCCATGTGCAACATGGATGTTTTTGCTATATCACTATATTATTGCTATTTAATTTAATGCACATATATACTTGGTAAAGGGTGGAAGGCTTGGCCTTTCGCTCGGTGTTTTGTTCCACTCTTGCCGCCCTAGTTACTTGTGTACCGGTGTTATGTTCCATAATTGAGCGCTCCAAACATGCTCGGGGTTGTTATGGGGACCCCCTCGATTTTTGTTTTAGGATAAAACTTGTCTGGCAAGGCCCAACATTGGTACTACAATTTCCTAATAACTAATAAACCTGCATAGGGAGTAATTAACCCGAGGATCTTTAATCAACAACCCGGGCCAGTGCTCCTCATGAATGTTGGTCCAAACTAGAGCACTGTGCGGGGCCAACCCAGGGCAACTTGGGTGATTTCTATCAGGCCACCGTACGCGTAGCTTATCTGTCGTGTCCTGAGAACGAGATACGCGGCTCCTATCGGGTTCGTCGACACGTCGGGCGGCCTTGCTGGATTTGTTTTACCTTTCTCGAACGTCTTGTGCGAGGAATTCCGGAAATACTTCGGGCTATCTCGGGGTTGAGGTTTTCCATTGGAATTGCCTAGGAAGATCATGAGATTCGTGGTCGAGGTTATTCCCGCTGCATGTGGTTAATTTGTGATGGATGAGTTGGAGCACCCCTGCAGGGTTAAATCTTTCGGAAAGCCGTGCCCGCGGTTACGTGGCAACTTGGAAACTTTGTTTAACACCCGGTCATAGCCAACTTGAAGTAAACTCAAATAAAATACACCAACCGTGTGCGTAACCGTGACTGTCTCTTCTCGTGAGTCCTTATCCGAGAGAGAACACGGTGGGGTTATGTTTGACGTAAGTAGGTGTTCAGGATCTCTTACAGATCATTACTAGTTCACGTCCGTTTATTCGACAATCTTCCCCCTTTATTCTTGTACTCGTAAGTTAGCCACTCAAATAAATGCTTAGTGCTTGCTGCAGCCTCACCACTTAACCATATCTCACCCATTAAGCTTTAATAGTCTTGATACCCTTGGAAATGAGATTGCTGAGTCCCTGTGGCTCACAGATTATACAACAACAGTTGCAGGTACAGGTAATGCGATGATATGACGTGAGCGCGATGCTTTGTTTGATTTGGAGTTCTTCTTCTTCTTCTTCATCGATCATAGGATGGGTTCCAGGCGGCAGCCTGGGATAGCAAGGATGGATGTCATTTTATCATTTGCTTTCGTCCGTAGTCGGACCCTGCTCTTCTGTATGATGATTGATATGTTATTGTATTGATGTGATCTTGTTGTAGCTTGTGGCGAGTGTAAGCCAATTCCATATACTCACCTCTTCTTTACATGTACTTGTAATGATATCCATTCTTGCAACACGACGAGATGCGCTTCTATCCCTGTCGAGGCCCTCGTGCCAAAAATAAGGATAGGATCGCATCTTGGGCGTGACAAGTTGGTATCAGAGCCTGTACCGACCTAGGAGCCCCCTTGATTGATCGGACTTGGCCGAGTCGAGTCTAGTGAAAAACTATTTTGAGTCTAGTTATATCGGAGAGTAGGATTCTTTTTACTTCTCTTCTATGCTCTGGTGAGGAATTACGACTTAGGAATTTTGATTCTACCCTCTTCTCACTCAATTTTTTTTTTAGGATCACGCGGGTATTTTGGAAACTATATGATGCCGATGTGAAGGAGTTCTGTCTTGGTGCCTCCTGTCTGACTTGATTTCTTCCGGGGAGTTGAGCTCCAGGGGATTCTTGACACATCGTTATCATTCAGTTTTCTTAGTATCTCAGGACGGAGGATGTTCGAAATTGCTTCAATACTAGTAGTGGCGAGAGGAGTCCGGCATCCCCAGTACTGGTGGAGAGAGTTCGGATGTACTGCCATACTTAGTATCGTTGTGATTACGAGTGTCTGAGGTAGATGAGTTTCCGAGACCTTTGGTTGTGTGTTGAGGGATGTGATACACTGGAGAGTAGTATTACTGCTAGGACTTGTGTGATTATGTGAAACTCCGTGTATCCGTGTACCCGATTGCATAACCGAGATTTCGGGAGTTCTTAGGTGGGAATTCAAGTAGTTACCTAGGTTATCTTTCAACAGATGCATGATGTGAGGTTGGGGTTCGACATCTAGTGGATTCGTTTGTTCACGGTCGTTCTTACAGAGGACAGTCTCGATATATGTCATCAGATATGCTTCGTCAAGCCTTGTAGTTCGCTACGCCTAGGGAGCATATTCGAGCGTCATTTCAATATGACAATCCAATGTACGATCGGGCCCGTGCGAACCTTACCACGAAAATATCGAGCGGATCTGTCTTGAATTTGTTCTGGCTTGTTTTGTAAGCCTCATTCTTGGTTTTGTTTTGGAGTATGGTAATTCAAGTTGCTTCGATGTCAAGTGGTGAATTCATATCTTTTCTAAATGGTATTCTAATATTTTTATGGGAATGCTAATCCTTTGTTCAACCGGAGTGTCATGTCAATTCTTTCCAACCGGTGTGTTTCTCATCAAGTTAATTCATCCCTCCCCAATATTTGCAAGATCTATCCTCATCCTTCTTTTTCCCGGAGTTCATTTCATCCGTCCCAAGTTGTATTTGTTTTTCCCACCCTCCCGCCCTTTTTCTTCAATAATTAAATTCTCATTCAACTACCTTTTCTATTCATGTGATGCTTCCGCTATCTTCTCTTCCGTGATGTATCCGGTGATTCTTTGTGGAGATGCTCAAGTGCTAAGTTCATCATTCTTCATTCTTGTTGTCTTTCCTGGTGGATTCAATCCAAGCTTTCGGTGCTCATCATTTCCTTTTCATTCTCTAAATGATTCCCTATGTTGGAAATTCTTATCCAAGCCTCTCATGCTTAATCATCTCTCTATCCGGAGTGTTGAAGATATCTCAGAAGCTCGTGTTTTCATTCAATCCTTTAAATATTTCGAGGTTCTCACCTCATCAAGTTTTCAATTGTACCGGTGCAATCTCTCTTTCTAATCAACCGCTTCAACGGTGATCTCCTTGAGTGGGCTCATAACCCACAGGTTTTTCCCCAGGATCTTACCTGACTCTTTTAATCTTCTCGGAGATGTCCTCAAGTTCTTTTCAAATATGACGTATGAATGATTTTCATCGGTCATATTCCTTCTCCAAGATCGCTTCTAAATCATTTTCGTCATTGCCTCAACCTTTTCCTTATTCATTGTTCCGGAGTGTCTCATTAATTCATGGTGCGGTTTCTCGTCATCATTCTCTTCATTGAAGACCGAAGGAGAGTTTCTCTTAATTCTTGTTCCATCCTCCTAGATTCATGGTTTTGTTGGAAATATGCCCTAGAGGCAATAATAATTTAGTTATTATCATATTTCCTTGTTCATGATAATCGTTTATTATCCATGCTATAATTGTATTGATTGGAAACTCAAATACATGTGTGGGTACATAGACAACACTGTGTCCCTAGTATGCCTCTAATAAACTAGCTCGTTGATCAAAGATGGTCAAGGTTTCCTAGCCATGGACATGAGATGTCATTTGATAACGGGATCACATCATTAGGAGAATGATGTGATGGACAAGACCCAAACTATGAACATAGCATATGATCGTGTCAGTTTATTGCTATTGTTTTCTGCATGTCAAGTATCTGTTCCTATGACCATGAGATCATGCAACTCACTGACACCGGAGGAATACCTTGTGTGTATCAAATGTCGCAACGTAACTGGGTGACTATAAAGATGCTCTACAGGTATCTCCAAGGGTGTCCGTTGAGTTGGCATGGATCAAGACTGGGATTTGTTACTCCGTGTGATGGAGAGGTATCTCAGGGCCCACTCGGTAATACAACATCACTATAAGCCTTGCAAGCAATGTGACTAAGGTGTTAGCCACGGGATCTTGTATTACGGAATGAGTAAAGAGACTTGCCGGTAACGAGATTGAACTAGGTATAGAGATACCGACGATCGAATCTCGGGCAAGTAACATACCGGTAAACAAAGGGAACATCATACGGGATTAACTGAATCCTTGACATAGAGGTTCAACCGATAAAGATCTTCGTAGAATATGTAGGAACCAATATGGGCATCCAGGTCCCGCTATTGGTTATTGGCCGTAGAGGTGTCTCGGTCATGTCTACATAGTTCTCGAACCCGCAGGGTCTGCACACTTAAGGTTCGGTGACGTTTTGGTATAGTAGAGTTATGTATGGTGGTGACCTAAGGTTGTTCGGAGTCCCGGATGAGATCCCGGACATCACGAGGAGCTCCGGAATGGTCCGGAGGTAAAGATTGATATATAGGAAGTCCCGTTTTGGTCACCGGAAATGTTTTGGGTACTTCGGTAGTGTACCGGGAGTGCCGGGAGGGGTACCGGGGACCATCGGGAGGGGTATTTCGACCCAAGGGGCCTCATGGGCTGTGGGAGGAGTCAAGCCAGCCCTTAGTGGGCTGGCCAAGCCCCCCACTAAGGCCCATGTGGCTGGAGGTGGAAAAAACCCAAAGGTGGAAAGGTGGAAAGTGTTTCCAAGTGGAGAGGAGGAATCCTACTCCTAGTAGGATTGGAGTAGGACTCCTCCACCTCAAATTTCGGCCAGCCCTTGAGGGTTTGAGGCTGCCTCCTCCCCTCCCTCCCTCCTATATATACTAGAGGATTTAGAGGAGAAAATTAACCCTAATTGCCACGTGCTCCCTCTACTTCCTCTAGATCGTTTTCTCCTCTAGTCTAGTTCGGCGGTGCTTAGGCGAAGCCCTGCCGGAATAGTTCCACCACCATTGCCGCCACGCCGTCGCGCTGCCGGAGAACTCATCTACCTCTCCGCTCCCTCTTGCTGGATCAAGAAGGCGGAGATCGTCATCGAGCTGTACGTGTGCTGAACGCGGAGGTGCCGTCCGTTCGGCACTAGATCGGAAGGATCGTGATTGGATCGCGGGACGCTCGGCGATTTGGATCACGAAGACGTTCGACTACATCAACCGCGTTTATTAACGCTTCCGCTTAGCGATCTACAAGGGTATGTAGATACAATCTCCCTCTCGTAGATGCTCATCACCATGGATAGGTCTTGCGTGTGCGTAGGAAAATTTTTGTTTCCCATGCAACGTTCCCCAACAGTGGTATCAGAGCTAGGTCTATGCGTAGATGAGATCTCGAGTAGAACACAAAGGAGTTGTGGGCGTGGGTGTATACATATTGCTTGCCGTTACTAGTTGATACTTGATTCGGCGGTATTGTGAGATGAAGCGGCCCGGACCGACATTACGCGTACGCTTACGCGAGACTGGTTTTACCGCTGCGTGCACTTGTTGCATAAAGGTGACTGGCGGGTGTCTGTCTCTCTCACTTTAGTTGAATCGGTTCAATGAAGAGGGTTCTTTTAGAAGATTAAAAAGCAATCACTACACCACGTTGTGGTTTTGCGTAGGTAAGAATCGTTCTTGCTAGATACCCGTAGCAACCACGTAAAACTTGCATCAACAAATTAGAGGACGTCTAACTTGTTTTTGCAGGGTATGTTGTGATGTGATATGGCCAATTACATGATGAGATATATGTGATGTATGAGATGATCATGTGTTGTATAGAATATCACGACTTGCATGTCGATGAGTACGGCAACTGGCAGGAGCCATATAGTTGTCTTTAATTATTTTCGCCGTTTTGCTTTACTTTATCGCTATGAGTTAGCAATAGTCGTGGAAGCAACAGTCGGCGCGACAACCTCATGGCGACACATTGATGGAGATCAAGATGATGGAGATCATGGTGTCATGCCGGTGACGATGGAGATCATGCCGGTGCTTTGGAGATGGAGATCAAAAGCACAAGTTCATGGCCATATCATGTCACTTATGATTTGCATGTGATGTTAATCTTTTTATGCATCTTATTTTGCTTAGGACGACGGTAGCATTATAAGGTGATCCCTCACTTAAATTTCAAGATAAAATTGTGTTCTCCCCGAGTGTGCACCGTTGCGAAAGTTCATCGTTTCGAGACACCACGTGATGATCGGGTGTGATAGACTCTACGTTCGCATACAACGGGTGCAAGCCAGTGTTGCACGTGCGGAACACTCGGGTTAAACTTGACGAGCCTAGCATGTACAGACATGGCCTCGGAACACAAGAGACCGAAAGGTCGAACATGAGTCATATAGTAGATATGATCAACATGGAGATGTTCACCATTGAAACCACCTCAACTCACGTGATGATCGGACTTGAGTTGGTGGATTTGGATCATGTGACACTCGAATGACCGGAGGGATGTCAATTTGAGTGGGAGTTTTTAAGTAATATGATTAACTAAACTCATTATCATGAACATAGTCAAAATGTCTTTGCAAATTATGTTGTAGATTACTAGCTCGCGCTGTAGCTCCCTTGCATTTTTATATATGTTCCTAGAGAAATAGAGTTGAAAGATGATGGTAGCAATAATGCGGACTGGGTCCGTGATCTGAGGATTGTCCTCATTGCTGCACAGAAGGCTTATGTCCTTAATGCACCACTCGGTGCGCCACCCCCTCTGACGTCATCTGTAGATGTTGTGAACATCTGACAGGCACGTTTTGATGACTACTTGATAGTTTAGTGCGTCATGCATTACGGCTTAGAATTGAGGCTCCAAAACGTTTTGAACGTCACGGAACATATGAGATGTTCTAAGAGCTGAAATTGTGATCTCAGGCTCGTGCCCGTGTTGAGAGGTATGAGACCTCCAACAAGATTCTTTGCCTGCAAGATGAAGGAGAATAGCTCAATCGTTGAGCATATACTCAGATTGTCTGGGTGCTACAATCGCTTGAATCGAGTGGGAGTTGATCTTCCAGATAAGATAGTGATTGATATAGTTCTCCAAGTCACTGTCACTAAGTTACTAGAGCTTCGTGATGAACTATAAAATGCCAGGGATAGAAATAATGATCCCTGATCTATTCACGATGTTTGACACCGCGAAGGTAGAAATCAAGAAGGAGCATCAAGTGTTGATGGTTAGTAAAACCACTAGTTTCAAGAAGGGCAAGGGCAAGGAGGGATACTTCATGGATGGCAAGCCAGTTGCTGCTCCAGTAAAGAAACCCAAGGTTGAACCTAAACCCGAGACTAAGTGCTTCTATTATGAGGAGAACGGTCGCTGAAGCGGAACACCCCTGGATACTTGGTAGATAAGAAGGCTGGCAACGTCGACAGAAGTATATTTGATATACGTGTTATTGATGTGTACCTTACTAGTGCTCCTAGTAGCACCTGGGTATTGGATACCGGTTCGGTTGCTAAATGTTAGTAACTAGAAATAAAAGCTACGGAATAAAAGGAGACTAGATAAGGGTGAGGTGACGATGAGTGTTGGAAATGTTTCCAAGGTTGATGTGATCACCATCGCACGCTCTCTCTACTTTCGAGATTAGTGATGAACCTAAATAAATTTGGTGTTTGCGTTGAGCATAAACGTGATTAGATCATGTTTATTGCAATACGGTTATTCATTTAAGTTAGAGAATAATAGTTATTCTGTTTACATGAGTAATACCTTTAATGGTCATGCACCCAATGGGAATGGTTTATTGAATCTTGATCGTAGTGATACACATGTTCATAATATTGATGCCAAAAGATATGAAGTTAATAATGATAGTACCACATACTTGTGGCACTGCCGCTAAATGTCATATTGGTGTAAAACGCATGAAGAAACTCCATGCTGATGGATCTTTGGACTCATTCGATTTTGAATCGGTTGAGACATGCAGACCATGCCTCAAGGGCAAGATGACTAAAACCCTGTTTTCCGGCTTGATGGAACGGGCAAGTGACTTATTGGAAATAATACATGTTGATGTATACGGTCCAATGAGTGTTGTAGCGTGCGGTGGATATCATTATTTTCCTACCTTCACTGATGATTTGAGTAGATATGGGGATATTTACTTAATGAAACACAAGTCTGAAATGTTTGAAAAGTTCAAACAAACTCAGAGTGAAGTTTGAGATCATCGTGACATAAAGATAAAATATCTACGATATGATCGTAGAGGTAAATATCTGAGTTACGAGTTTGGTATACAACTTAAGACAATGTGGAAGTTGTTTCACAACTCATGCCACCTGGAACACCATAGTGTGATGATGTGTCCGAACGTCATAGTCGTGCTCTATTGGATATGGTGCGTACTATGATGTCTCTTATCGATTTGCCACTATCGTTTTGGGGTTATGCATTAGAGACAACTACATTCACTTTAAAGAGGGGCACCATCTAAGTCCGTTGAGATGACACCGTATGAATTTTGGTTTGGCAGAAACCTAAGCTGTCATTTCTTAATGTTTGGGGCTGCGACGCTTATGTGGAAAAGGTTTTCAACCTAATGAGCTCGAACCCAAAGCGGACAAATGCATCTTCATAGAATACCCTAACGTAACAGTTGGGTAAACCTTCTATCTCAGATCCAAGCGCAAAGTGTTTGTTGCTAAAACGGGTCCTTTCTCAAGAAAGAGTTTCTCTCGAAAGAATTGAGTGGGAGGAAGATAGAACTTGATGAGGTTGTTGAACCTTTGTTTCAACCAGAGAGTAGCGCAGCGCAGAAAGTTGTTTCTGTGTAGCCTACGTTAGTTGAACAGGAAGTTAATGATGATGATCATGAAGCTTCGGATCAAGTTACTTTCGAACCTCGTAGGTCGACAAGGACGCGTGCTGCTCCTGAGTGGTACGGCAACCCTGTCTTAGAGGTCATGTTGTTAGACAACGATGAACCTACGAGACTATGGAGAAGCGATGATGGGCCCGGATTCCGAGAAATGGTTAGAGGCCATGAAATCCGAGATGGGATCCATTTAAGAAAACAAAGTATGGGCTTTGGAAGTATTACCTGAAGGGCAATAGGCCATTCAGAACAAATGGATTTTTAAAAGGAAGACGGACGCGGACGGTGATTTCACCATCTATAAAGCTCGACTTGTGGCAAAGGGTTTTTCACAAGTTCAAGGAGTTGACTACGATGAGACTTTCTCACCCGTAGCGATGCTAAAGTCTGTTGGAATTATGTTAGCAGTTGCTGCATTTTTCAATTATGAAATCTGGCAGATGGATGTCAAAACAGAGTTTCCTTAACGGTTTCCGTGAGGAAAGGTTGTATGTGATACAACCATAAGGTTTTGTCAGTCCTAAGGATGCTAAAATGTATGCAAACTCCAGCGATCCTTCTATGGACTGGAGCAAGCATCTCGGAGTTGGAATATACACTTTGATGAGGCGATCAAAGTTTTTGAGTCTATACAAAGTTTATGAGAAACTTGTATTTACAATAAAGTGAGTGGGAGCACTATAGAATTTCTGATAAGTATATGTGGATGACATATTGTTGATCGGAAATGATGTAGAATTTCTGGAAAGCATAAAGGGTTATTTGAAAAGGAGTTTTTCAAAGGAAAACCTGGAATGAAGCTACTTAAATGTTAAGCGTCAGGATCTATAGAGATAGATCAAGACGTTTGGTAAAACTTTCAATGAGTACATACCTTGACAAGATTTTGAAAGAGTTCAAAATGGATCGGTCAAAGAAAAGTTCTTGCCTGATTTGTTAGGTGTGGAGTTGGGTGAGACTCAAAGCTCGACCACGGCAGAAGAGAGAGAAAGGACGAAGGTCGTCCCCTATGCTTTAGCCATAGGCTCTGTATAGTATGCCATGCTGTGTACCGCACCAGTGTGTGCCTTGCCATGAGTCTGTCAAGGGGTACAAGAGTGATCCAGGAGTGGATCACTGGACAGCGGTCAAGATTATCCTTAGTAACTAGAGGACTAAGGAAATATTTCTCGATTATGGAGGTGATAAAGAGTTCGTCGTAAAGGGTTACGTCGATGCAAGCTTTGACACCTATCCGGACGACTCTGAGTAGCAGTCAGGATACGTATAGTGGAGCAACCATTTGGAATAGCTCCAAGTGGAGCGTGGTAGCATCTGCAGTATGACATATAGATTT
This sequence comes from Elymus sibiricus, assembly GCA_039707655.1. Lineage (NCBI taxonomy): Eukaryota > Viridiplantae > Streptophyta > Magnoliopsida > Poales > Poaceae > Elymus > Elymus sibiricus. The sequence goes on along the minus strand of CM077669.1, from coordinate 85,414,684 downwards.
GCAAAGAACACACGGATCTGAATGTTGCAGACCGTTGACTAAAGACCTCTCTCACATGCAAAGCATGATCGAACCCCAGAACTCATTGGGTGTTAGATTCATAACAATGTAAATCACATGGTGATGTGAACTAGATTATTGACTAGTGCAAGTGGGAGACTGTTGGAAATATGCCCTAGAGGCAATAATAATTTAGTTATTATCATATTTCCTTGTTCATGATAATCGTTTATTATCCATGCTATAACTGTATTGATTGGAAACTCAAATACATGTGTGGGTACATAGACAACACTGTGTCCCTAGTATGCCTCTAATAAACTAGCTCGTTGATCAAAGATGGTCAAGGTTTCCTAGCCATGGACATGAGATGTCATTTGATAACGGGATCACATCATTAGGAGAATGATGTGATGGACAAGACCCAAACTATGAACATAGCATATGATCGTGTCAGTTTATTGCTATTGTTTTCTGCATGTCAAGTATCTGTTCCTATGACCATGAGATCATGCAACTCACTGACACCGGAGGAATACCTTGTGTGTATCAAACGTCGCAACGTAACTGGGTGACTATAAAGATGCTCTACAGGTATCTCCAAGGGTGTCCGTTGAGTTGGCATGGATCAAGACTGGGATTTGTTACTCCGTGTGATGGAGAGGTATCTCAGGGCCCACTCGGTAATACAACATCACTATAAGCCTTGCAAGCAATGTGACTAAGGTGTTAGCCACGGGATCTTGTATTACGGAACGAGTAAAGAGACTTGCCGGTAACGAGATTGAACTAGGTATAGAGATACCGACGATCGAATCTCGGGCAAGTAACATACCGGTAAACAAAGGGAACATCATACGGGATTAACTGAATCCTTGACATAGAGGTTCAACCGATAAAGATCTTCGTAGAATATGTAGGAACCAATATGGGCATCCAGGTCCCGCTATTGGTTATTGGCCGTAGAGGTGTATCGGTCATGTCTACATAGTTCTCGAACCCGCAGGGTCTGCACACTTAAGGTTCGGTGACGTTTTGGTATAGTAGAGTTATGTATGGTGGTGACCGAAGGTTGTTCGGAGTCCCGGATGAGATCCCGGACGTCACGAGGAGCTCCGGAATGGTCCAGAGGTAAAGATTGATATATAGGAAGTCCCGTTTTGGTCACCGGAAAAGTTTCGGGTACTTCGGTAGTGTACCGGGAGTGCCGGGAGGGGTACCGGGGACCATCGGGAGGGGTATTTCGACCCAAGGGGCCTCATGGGCTGTGGGAGGAGTCAAGCCAGCCCTTAGTGGGCTGGCCAAGCCCCCCACTAAGGCCCATGTGGCTGGAGGTGGAAAAAACCCAAAGGTGGAAAGGTGGAAAGTGTTTCCAAGTGGAGAGGAGGAATCCTACTCCTAGTAGGATTGGAGTAGGACTCCTCCACCTCAAATTTCGGCCAGCCCTTGAGGGTTTGAGGCTGCCTCCTCCCCTCCCTCCCTCCTATATATACTAGAGGATTTAGAGGAGAAAATTAACCCTAATTGCCACGTGCTCCCTCTACTTCCTCTAGATCGTTTTCTCCTCTAGTCTAGTTCGGCGGTGCTTAGGCGAAGCCCTGCCGGAATAGTTCCACCACCATTGCCGCCACGCCGTCGCGCTGCCGGAGAACTCATCTAACTCTCCGCTCCCTCTTGCTGGATCAAGAAGGCGGAGATCGTCATCGAGCTGTACGTGTGCTGAACGCGGAGGTGCCGTCCGTTCGGCACTAGATCGGAAGGATCGTGATTGGATCGCGGGACGCTCGGCGATTTGGATCGCGAAGACGTTCGACTACATCAACCGCGTTTATTAACGCTTCCGCTTAGCGATCTACAAGGGTATGTAGATACAATCTCCCTCTCGTAGATGCTCATCACCATGGATAGGTCTTGCGTGTGCGTAGGAAAATTTTTGTTTCCCATGCAACGTTCCCCAACAGGTTTCAGCTTGTTGTTATCCTCTCTAATTGTTTCGATCATGAGTAATTCTTTCCATATCTATTCGGAGCATTTCCGAGTTATTGTCATTTCTCGATCCTCCGAAGGCCATCATTTAAGAAGATTTCTTCGTTCTTAGCTTTCAGCTTTCATTCTCAAATTCTTCCCTATTGTTGTCTCTTCGTTCGTATCTCAATTATTCCGGTGCTTCGTTCAAGTTTTCTGTTAGTCGGATCATGATCTCTTCGTTCTCATGTATATCCTTTCGTTCGAAGTATCCTCATTCGTATCTCAATTCTTACCGGTGTTTCGTTGAAGACTTCTTCAAGTTTGTGCTCTTTTCTGGCTTCAATCTTTTCAAGAAGAATAAGTGGTATGCCAAATCCGTTGCTTGTCATCAATTCAACTTGATGAAGGATAAGCATAACATAATTCTTATTCTGTTCATCAAGGAGTTTTCTATCCTTCTTCCGGAGTTGTTCATGATATCAAATTTTTGGATTTCAAGTGTTTCATCTTTTCTTTTCCGGAGTTTCTAGTTTTCTCAAGTATCTCGTCATGTGATTCATCTAATCTTGGAGGCCTCAATCTTGTTCTTTTGCAACCTTCAATTCTTTTCTATCATCCTTTCATTTTCGGAGGTTCTTTATGATGGTTCGTTGAGGATGTAATTCTGACTCGAAGTGTCATCTAGATTCTTGTTGGAGAAGCTCAAGTATTCTTTCTCTTGCATTTCAAAATGCAATTCTTTCTCCCTTTTCTTTTGAGGTGGTGTTATAGCATTCTTGAGTCATGAGGATTCTTGAAAGGAATTGTCAAGAATGAGATATGTAAACCCATCTTTTCTTCTCATAGTTATCTTGGATTGGATTTCACCTAAAGCACTTCCTAAAGAATGTTGCTAATTATGGTGCTTATCAATGGTCCAAGTTTTCTATGTATCCTCTTGGTGAAAGAAGTTTTGCATATCTGTTGCTCCCAAGCAAATCAATTGTTTCCGTTAGTGGCGGGTTGTCTCCTCATAATTTTGGGATGTTCTCCATAAGCCCACTATAAGCTTTTCTTTTTCGTTGTTGATGTTTCAATAACTCCGTTCAATACTCATTTGTAGGGATGCTTTTCTAATTCAATTGTGGTAGAAGTTGTCATTTCTTCTCCATTCTCCTCTATCCAATGATCTAGCATCATTCTTTCGTTCCGGAGGCATTGTGATGTTGCACTATTCATCTCATCATCTCGTGGCCTAGATCATATTCTTTCCTTGCTTGTCCATTTAACCGGAGTGTTGTTTTCTCTTTTCAAGTTCTCTCAATCTTATCAAATTTTTGCCCCTCTATCCTACCGAAGTGCTGCCGAAAGTTCTTGTGAATTCTTGCTTGTTCTTCGTGTCTTTCTTCATCTCTTTGCAACCTTCAAGATTGTGGTTTCACTCCTTTGTCAAAGAAGCAACTAAGTTTTACCTCGCCCTTTCTTCTTTCTCTTCCCTTCTCATTCTAAGATCTCGGGTCGAGATCTCTTGTAAGTGGAGGAGAGTTGTAACAGCCCGGAACCGATGCTCCAGAAGATTCCCGTTTTATTTCCATTCTCGTCATGTGTTTTGTTTTATTGTTGCATGCATCATCGCATCATTTGCATAGCATCGTCACTCGTTTTCGAAAACTTGCATCCGTTTGTAGTTGCCGGTTCGCTCCGTTCGTGTCGTCGACCGTTGCGAGACCAACCACACACGCACGCGCCCGCGGCATCGGTTTATTATCGGACGCTTTCGGTATTTCAAAATCATGTCACGGGCCGCAAACCTCCCTCTCTTCTTGGCCCAACCACCTCTCCACAGCCCACTAGCCCACTTAGCCCGATTCGTTTGTGGTCATCGGATTGCGATCGGACGGACGAGACTCAACCCAACCCTAACCCATTTCCTATTTAAACCACCCCATGGAGAGAGCCCCCTCACTCTCTAGGGTTTCCCCCTTGCCAAATTGCAGCCACCCCCCTAGAAAAACCCCACCTGCTAGCTCCACCTCCCTCCAAACCCGCAGCCCTAGCCACCCAGCCAAATCTGGCCCTCAGATCTGAAATCTGGGGCTCAGATCGCCCAAAAACCACCTACCGGACATGTCCGCGGCCAACCCGGACATGTCCGGGCGACCACAGAGCCCGAACGGAGCCCGAACGGAGCGCCCACCCGCCGGATCCCGTGGCCGCGCCGCCTCCCGCCGGACCCGCGCCGCCGCCGGAAGCCTTCCCCGCCGCCCACTCGCACCGCGCCATGGCCGCCCTTAGAGTCCGCCGCCCCGTGCCCGATCTGCGTCGCCGTCGCCTGGATCCGGTGAGGGCAGACCGGATCCGCCCATCCCGCCGCTCACCGGAGCTTTTGCCGGCCGCGTCCGCCCTGGCCGGTGGGATCTTCCGGCGCCGCCGCTCGCTCGTCCCGCTCGGGATCGAGCAGGGAGAGGGCGCTCGCCCCTGTGCGCCCAGCGGCCCAGCTCCGCCTCTGCCCAGCCTCTCCTCCGAGCCGGTCCAGTTGGCCCATGGGTGAGCCGCCCCCAGATCCCTTATCCCTCGCATGTGCGCAATATTGCTATGTCTTGCCAATGCCTGTGTAGCCCATATCCTGCTTAGTTTTGGCCCATGGGTATTTTTCCCCGCGTTGCGATTTTACCCTAATTTAACCAGGACATTTTTGTTTTACAGAAAAATGTCATTGTTTGCTTTGCTCAAACATAATTATCCGTGCATCGGGTGAAGAGATTTTATATATGTGAAATGTGTAGATTAACAATATGTCATTTGCATCCATGTTAAATATACCTAAGCTTGTTGTTTTGCATCATTTTGCATAATTGCCATCATTTTGCATGTCATAATTAATTAACGTGCATCGGGAATTCATCCAATTATATATTAAAAATGTTCATATTATCGGAATCGCATTTTCATGCATGACAAACTTGTCCATTGCAATATTTGCATTTAACTTGCATTTATAATTGCTAGAAAGGGGATTAGGCATAAACTTGCATAATTAATTGTGACATATTTTCCTACATGAACCTATGCATATTATATGTGTTTTCGGGGTAGAAAAATCCATAGAATTTAACTGTGCATTTAGTTTTGTCATTGGAGGAAGTTCTTGTGCATGTCATTTTTGCGATGATACCCGTTTGTCTATTTTGTGGGATTTAATCCATGCATCATATGAAATAATTTTGAACATGAGATAAGCCCTTGGACATGTGTGCTAGGCCCTGGTATTTTTGGTTGTCATAGAAATGCAAGTTTAGGTGTTGTTTCCTTGTTGTCAACATGCTATAAAATCTGTTGTTTTGAGGGTCCAAAATATTTCTAAGTCTGGAAATCTGTTATTTTATTGCTGTGTTGCCATGTGATTTGCTAGTGTTCTAGGAGTCTTTTGGTGATGCACCAAGGAGTCTTTTGTTAAGCATGTTGTTGCCTACCATGTTGTGTCAATAGTTTGCATGAATAGGGTTAGCATCATAATTAAACCTGCTGCCAATATGCCTCCATGAAAATCTGCTATGCTAAAAACTGTCATTTTCACTAAGTCCTAATCTGCCATATTTTGTTGCCATGTGTTGACGCCAGATTTTGGCACAGTGCAAAATGCAGCAAAGATGGACTCAAACGAGAAGGTTTTTTATATGAGAAAGTTCATATTGCCGAATGAAACAACTTTGATGTTTAGGCCATCATCATTCGGCATCATATCAAGGGCCAAAATTACACTTGGATTGTCATGTTTAGATGTTCCGAGTGCTTTTTGGTCGATTACGCCTCCAAGACCACCTCAGATGAAGGAATGCTCTACATGGATTGTCTTCGTCTCGTCGAGCCAATCGATTTTGATATATAAATCGTCTCAATCCGAGTTCGTATGCAAAAGTTAGAAGCAAAACACTGCGAACTGGCCCTGAGCAAAACTATGGCGCGAGGGACCAGACACCCACCTGGGAGGTGTCTGATGGGTCGCGCGAGCAATTAGGCCCTCAAGACGGCCTTGAATCGAGAAACCTTCAACACGGAAAAGTTTCGTCTCGTCGAATCAGTCGATTTTGATATAAAAATCGTCCAAATCCGAGGTCGTATGCAACCTGTAGAGGTAAAACAAGTTCAGGCTGTGTTTTCATTCGGGAAATCCGAGTGAAAATCTTGTCATCCGAGTGAAAATATAGCTATCCGAGTGAAGGCTTGATGACCGAGTGAAAAGTTTCCGTCCGAGTGAAACTTCGGTCAAGGAGTCCAGATATGTGAAATCCTTCCGAGTGGAATATTGCCATCCGAGTGAAATTCTTCCGAGTGAAATCCTTCCGAGTGGAATATTGCCATCTGGGTGAAATTCTTCCGAGTGAAATCCTTCCGAGTGGAATATTGTCATCCGAGTGAAATTCTTCCGAGTGAAAGATTGCCGACTGAGTGAAAAAGTTACCGTTCGAGTGACACTTCGGTGACAGAATCCGAGTGACATAAAGTCCGGCTAAACATTTGTCTTCCGAGTGGAAAATTGCCTGTCAAGTGGAAAATTTCCTGTCGAGTGGAAAGTTCTGAGTCTTCCGAGTGAAAGTTCTGAGTGGAAAATTTCCTGTCGAGTGAGGACTCCAAATTTCACTCGACCGACGGGAGGACTCCAAATCCGAGTGATTCAACCAAAAGAGACGCTACAACACTCGACGGTCCAGTCCGCTACATGACCAAGTCCGATTCAAAGATAAAGATGACCTCGTGGAGTATTCAAGATGGCCTTATTTGAAAAAGTGATCAACATACGGATTGTTGGCCTCGTCGAGATGCACAAGATTGGTATTTGAACAGTCTCCATCAGAGGTCATATGCAGATTCCGCGGCCCGCGCAAGGAGCAAGACAGAGGATTGGGCCAGATTTGGGCTGAATCTGAGTGAGACTGGAACTAGGACTCTAGGGCGTGAATCAATGTAATTTTCTTGTAAGGAAAGCCTAGATGAATCCTTTACTTGTACGGGAAGTCCAGCCGCCTCTTATATATGTTGGGGGTGACGGCCGATTGAATAACACACAATCGAACAAATCAATCTACACTACTTTTCAGTCTACGTTTTATCTCTCCATCGTTTTTCTCCCTCGTTCTTCGCTGTTCTTCGTGTTTGAGAGCTGCGAATCCCGAGGCTCTAGGGGCGAGTGAATCGACCTAGAGCAGCCCATAGCCGCCGCACTCCCTGACGGGGTCCCTCCCGGGCATGCGGGGTTTCGGGTCTGCAAAAGCGACCGCCGGCTGTCTTGCGTATCGCGCTGCCGGACGGTCCTCCTTCGACGTGAGCTGCGGCGCATCACCCCCGGCGTCGAGGGTACACGGTGACGTGTTCGTGTGTCAACACACTTTTTGGCGACTCCGCTGGGGACAATCGAAGATCTATCATCATCATCATCCATCATGTCTGATCTTCCCAACCCATCTGAGGTAGACGCCGATAACATCATTAAGCCCAAGCTTGATGAGCTATCGGCCGATCATCGTCAAGCTTATGAGGAGTACAAGAAGGCACGTGAAGAGAAGGAGTTGCAGGAGTTCCTTGGAAACTTCAAGAAGGATCGCCAAGGCAATATCACTCCGATTGGAGAAATCAAGTTCCCTCCTCTTCAAGCCGAACAGGTTAAACCTCCTGTAAGTACTACCTTTTCTCTTGAGCAGTGGGCTGAGATTGAGAGTCGTATTGCTGATGGTAACAATCTGGTATATCAATCCTTTTTAGAGAATACTAATGCTCAGAAAAATATGCCTCAATCATCTACTCGTAATACTGGTGTGTCGATTGGTGTAGAAAGCCCTAATCTGTCTTTACCTATTTCATCGGCACCTCCCATACCAATGAATTATTATCCTACCCACACCAATCAAATTGTGGCTGCACCCGCTAATCCCATCATGAGCATGCCAAGTTCGGTGCCAATACCGAACCAAACTTTACCTATAGGTGCAAACACTCGGCCACAGCCGAACTATGGTTCGGCATATGTGCCACAGTTCCTGCCTACTGCTAGTAATTTTACTCCTCCCATCCCACAGCAGCAAGCTTCGCCGTCTACTATGGACGATGCTTTAGCTAGTTTTAGAGAGGAGATGGCTAAGATGCTTCGAGAGAATTTTGGAGTTGAGTTACCTCGGAATCGGATTTACCAAAAACCGTACCCCGAGTACTTTGATGCTGTCCAGTGCCCTCCGGGATATAAAATTCCAGATTTTGTTAAGTTCAATGGAGAGGGCACAAAAACCACATGGGAGCATGTTAGTCAATACTTAGCACAATTGGGAGAGGCAGGCTCGCTGAATGAATTAAAAGTGCGTTTGTTTCCTTTATCCTTAACTGGTACTGCCTTCTCATGGTTCTCTTCTCTACCACATGGTTCCATTCGTGTGTGGTCGCACCTAGAGCAGAAATTTCATGATCACTTTTATAGCGGCGACAATGAACTTAAGTTGTCCCATCTTACATCGGTTAAGCAGAAACATGATGAATCGGTCTCCGATTATGTCAAGAGGTTTAGAGAAACAAAGAACCGGTGTTATAGTTTGGTGATAACCGAGAGGGATTTGGCAGATCTTGTGCTTAATGGTTTAAGAACTCACATTAGAGAAAAGCTGGAAGGTTATGAGTTTTTAAATATCAACCAAGTCTTACAAAGGGCTTTGGCTCATGAAAGCCGAAGTAAAGATCTCAAAGAAGTGCATAGATATAAAACTGATCGTCCAAAGATGAATATGGTTGAATATGGTAGTGATCACTCGGACGATGAAGGTGATATGTATGCTGCTGAATTTGTTTGGCCATCTAAGGCCAAACCATTTACTTGCAATGATCTGAAACCGATTCATAAGAATCGTGATGAAGAGATGAAGTTTACCTTTAACATTGCTAAGTGTGACAAAATATTTGATGCTTTGCTGCAAGCTAAGATCATTAGGATATCTCATACTTTACCGTCGTTTGAAGAGCTAAAACGGCGTGCTTATTGCAAATATTATAATTCTTTTTCTCATGCTACTAACGATTGCAATGTTTTCCGACGACAGATACAATCGGCCATTAATGACGGACGATTGAACTTTTCTGAGATGCAAGTTGATAAGCAGCCCTTCCCAATGAACACTCTGGATTTGGAGGGGAAAAAGTTGCTCATTCGGCCGGAGGTAGCCGAATCTGCTAATAAAACTAATGTCATTATTGGTGAGCCCAGGAAAAGCAAGGAGGACAGCAAGGTCTTGGGGAGGCAGGTTGTGCTTGACAAGCAACCCGATGGCAAGGAAGTAATCAAGATCTCCATCAATAATCCTACACTCGGGGGGCAACAACAGGTGCAACAAGACACTCGTGTTAAATTTGTTAAACCCAAGAGTCCAGAAGTTGGCAAGTGGAAGAGGAATGAAGCTAAGGTACAGCGTAAGCGAATCAAGCCAACTTTTGATATGCTGCTGTCCAAATATGCAAATCAGTCGGCCGGTTCTAGCTCTAATCGGTCATCGTACCTGAAGCAACCAAGGTCACCATCAGCTGATATGTTCAGTCGGTATGCAAAACCGAATGGATCAAGGGTGCCGTTTCCACAAGAACAACGACAACCTGTTTGGGATCGACTTGGATGCTCGTATGAAAACCGACTGAACATTGGTGTCCATCACTCGGTTGGTCAAAATATGCCGCCGAGTGAAAACTATCCGAGTGTAAGAATGCACCCGGGTGGAAGTTATCTGAATGAAAGAATACGGCCGAGTGGATTCTACTCAGTTGAATGTCCGAGTGGATTTCGTCCGAGTAAAAAGGTGCGCCCGAGTGAAAACTTCATAGGCCAGAAAAGTCAACAAGAGTGGCGTGTCAAGTCGTCAAGTGTTGCAGCAGTGGAGTCAGGAAAGGGCAAGGAAAATATCAATGCTGACTCACTCGTCTTGGGCACTGAAACGTTCACCACACAACAGCCGACTGTGCATAGCAACCCAACTGAGCCGATACTTGTTATCGCGCCAAAACACTCGGCCAATGATCATGAAGCAAGTACCAGCCAAGGGAAGCCAATTGATCCTAAATACACTCAGCCAAGGTGGTGTCCTCAAGGGCTGACAAAGACACAAAAGAGGAAACTACAGAGGTTGAGAAATCAAGAGATGGTAGAACAAGAGGCCGAGAAGCAAAGGGACGAGTTGTTCAATATCACTCGGCCCATGGTACCAGCAAAGCAAGTGTGGAAGCCTAAACCAATACCAAATATAGTGGCTTCTACATCTATCACAGTAGCGCTTACACCGCCAAAAGAGGATGATGCAACCGTTCTCACATCGTCCACGTTACCTATTACTTCTCCTTCACTCGGACAGAATTCAGATTTGGTGGACGCGCACGAGGAGGAAGATGATCTGTTGGACTATGAATCTACACCGGTTCATGAAAGTATGGATATCAATATGGTGTATTACTTGCCCGCTGAATTCCGTGCTGTAGATGAAGAAGGGGAAGTGGCTCAGCTAGATTTTGGCCCCAAAAATGCAATATTCGAGAAGCCAAAAGAACCAGTGACGCACTTGAAACCATTGTACCTCAGAGGTCATATCAATGGATCACCACTCACTCGGATGCTTGTTGATGGTGGTGCTGTGGTGAATCTCATGCCTTATTCGGTCTTCAAGAAATTGGGCTTGCCCGATGAAGAGTTGATAAAGACCAATATGGTGCTTAACGGATTTGAAGGCAAAGAGAAAACTGAAGCTAGAGGTGTGATGTATGTGGAGCTTACAGTCGGAAGCAAAACTTTGGCTACTGCATTCTTTGTCGCCGAGGTGCAAGGTAACTACAACGTTATTTTAGGCCGTGATTGGGTTCATGCAAATCAGTGTGTGCCATCTACTATGCACCAGTTTTTAATCCAGTGGGTCGATGATGAAGTGGAAGTCATTCATGCGGATAATTCGGCTTGTGTTGCTTTGGCCGATGCATCGGTGGATTGGCAACATCCTAATGCTACTTGCTTGACGGGGCGCGACCTATCAGAGTTTGATTTTCTCAGCGCTACGAAGAATGGTTTTGTGCCTGTTTCTTTAAAGCCGGTTGGTGGCAATCGGCTACAAAACATAATGTATTTAAATGGATCCTAATTCTGAGTGGTTACAAAAGAGACTTACAGAATATCGGTCCAATGGGAACGATATGTATGAGTCTATAGAGGAGTTAGATGATATGGATAAACTTGGACAGGGTTTTCAGTCGGCTGATCCATTAGAAGAGATAGATATAGGAGATGGTTCAGTTCCCAGGCCGACATTTGTAAATGAAAACTTAAGAGCTGATCATAAAACTGAGTTGATCGGGCTATTGAAAGAATATGTTTGTTGCTTTGCATGGGAATATCATGAGATGCCAGGTTTAAGCCGAGAGCTAGTGGAGCATCGGTTACCTATAAAGGCCGGTTTTAGACCTTACAAACAGTCGGCCAGAAAATTTAATCCAAAAACATATGACCGGATCAAGGAGGAGATCGGTCGGTTGCTCAAAGCTAATTTCATTCGACCTTGCAGGTATGCCGAGTGGATCTCTAACATTGTGCCGGTGGAGAAGAAATGATCTGGCAAGCTAAGGGTGTGCATTGATTTCAGAGATTTGAATAGAGCTACACCCAAAGATGAGTATCCCATGCCAATAGCCGACATGCTTATTAATGATGCTTCCGGGCATAAGGTTATTAGCTTTCTTGATGGTAATGTGGGTTACAATCAAATTTTTATGGCCGAAGAGGACATGTCCAAGACAGCCTTTCGTTGCCCTGGTTTCCTTGGTTTATTCGAGTGGACAGTGATGACATTCGGATTAAAAAATGCTGGTGCCACATATCAGAGGGCTATGAATTTAATTTTCCATGATTTACTCGGTATTATACTTGAAGTCTATATTGATGATATTGTTGTCAAATCGGATGCTTTTAATTCTCATTTGGCCGATTTGCGTTTAGCTTTTGAAAGAATGAAAAAGTATGGACTGAAGATGAATCCTTTGAAGTGTGCATTTGGCGTGTCGGCTGGAAAGTTTTTGGGTTTCATTATTCATGAGAATGGCGTAGAAATTGATCCCAAAAAGATAGAAGCTATACAAAAAGTGGAGGCTCCAACATGCAAGAGAGATATGCAAAAATTCCTTGGCAAGGTCAATTATTTGAGAAGGTTCATAGCTAATTTGTCAGGGAAGGTTGATGCATTCACTCCTATCCTTCGGTTAAAGAATGATGCTGATTTTACTTGGGGGGCAAAGCAGCAAGAGGCATTCGACATGATCAAAACTTATTTGAGCACTCCTCCGGTGATGAAAGCACCCAAACATAAAGAGCCCTTTAGGCTTTACATTGCAGCGGAGGAAGGTGTTATTGGTGCTGTATTGACTCAAGAAACCGAAGGAAGAGAGCATACTATTACATATTTGAGCCGACGCTTATTGGACGCCGAGACAAGGTATACATTTATTGAAAAATTATGCCTCTGTTTATATTATGCTTGCACAAAACTGAGACATTACCTAGTGCCGAGTGCCTGCATAGTAGTTTGTCAAACCGATGTCATTAAGTACATGTTGCATAGGCCAATTCTTAGTGGTAGAATTGGCAAGTGGGCTTATGCTTTAATTGAGTATGATTTGGCTTATGAATCTCTAAAATCCATGAAAGGCCAAATTGTTGCTAATTTTATTGTTGAACATCGGATTAATGACAAGCATGATGTTGATATAAACCTTGTCTCATTAGTGCCATGGAGGTTATATTTTGATGGTTCAGTTTGTAGCAATGGCCAAGGTGTTGGTATTGTTTATATATCTCCTCATGGTGCTGTTTTTGAAGCCTCATGCCGACTGGAATATTTTTGCACAAATAATCAAGCCGAATATGAAGCATTGTTATTCGGTTTAGAGATGTTGCTCGCTATAGGTGCTACACATGTTGAGGCTTTTGGTGATTCGTTATTAGTAGTGCAGCAAGTGTCCAAAGTCTTTCAATGTTTAGACGAATCACTTAATGTTTATCTTGATAAGTGTCTAGATACGATTTCTACTTTGGATTATTTTAGCATTGCTCATATATCTAGACATGACAATTGGAGAGCAAATGAGTTGGCACAACAAGCATCCGGCTATCATATTGATCATGGCATGTTTCATATTTCTCAGAAGCCGATGTCTTGTCTTGCTAATATGGGAGAGGCCGAACCAGAGCCCACTGATTCGGCCACTAACAATAAATCTAGTGCAGGTGAAAATCATGACTGGAGGAAGCCCATTATTGATTACTTGTGCAATCCGAGTGAAAGGGTAGACAGGGCTGTTCGGCGTATGGCTTTCAAATATACAATGAGAGATGATGGTCTTTATCGCCGAACGGTTGAAGATGTTCTTTTGAAGTGTTTGGACGAGGACCAAGCAAGAGTTGCTATGGGAGAGGTACATGAAGGCATTTGTGGTACTCATCAGTCGGCACCCAAAATGAAATGGCTCTTACGACGTGCTGGATTTTATTGGCCGACTATGATCAATGATTGCTTCAGGTATTATAAAGGCTGTGAAGCTTGTCAAAAATTTGGTGATATTCAGTTGGCTCCTGCTGCTATGTTACATCCTATTATCAAGCCGTGGCCTTTTAGAGGATGGGGTTTAGACTTCATTGGACAAATTCATCCATCTTCTTCAAAGGGGCATCGGTTCGTGTTGGTGGCAACCGATTATTTCACTAAATGGTCTGAAGCAGTACCTCTCAAGAACATGACACATACGGAGGTAATTCAATTCATAACCGAACACATTATTCATAGATTCGGCGTTCCTCAGACGTTGACTACAGATCAAGGTTCATCTTTCATGTCACATCAAGTTAGAGAATTTGCCGAATCACATAACATAAAGTTGCTCAATTCATCTCGATATTATGCCCAAGCTAATGGACAAGCTGAGTCTAGCAACAAAATATTGATTAAGCTCATCAAGAAGAAGATTGAGGGTAATCCAAGGAAATGGCATGAGTTGTTGTCTGAGGCTTTATGGGCACATAGAATTGCAAGGCATGGTGCTACGAAGGTAACTCCGTATGAGCTAGTATACGGTCAAGAGGCTGTTTTACCAGTGGAAGTAAATTTGAGTGCTTTGAGAATAGCCAAACAAAATGATTTATCGGCAGTGGACTTTTATGATTTGATGATGGACAATATTGATGAGGTTGCTGATAAACGTTTGGCTGCATTAAAGGACATAGAGAAGGACAAGTTGAGGGTAGCAAGAGCTTACAATAAAAAGGTCAAGTTGAAGAATTTTCAAGCTGGCGATCTTGTGTGGAAGGTGATTCTGCCGATTGGTTCTAGAGATAGAAAATTCGGGAAGTGGTCTCCAAACTGGGAAGGTCCTTTTAGGATTGCAAGAATAGTTCCTGGAAATTCATACTTGGTGGAATCCATACAAGGAGTATTATTACCTCGAGCTCTCAATGGCAGATATCTGAAGAAGTATCACCCGAGTGTGTGGCAAGAAGCCTAAATAGGCAATGGCCGATATATGATTATCGCCCTTAGCATAAACATGGCCGATATATGATTATCGCCCTTAGCATAAACATGGCCGATACATAATTATCGCCCTGAGAAATATAGATGGCCGATGGAGTGTTGACATCGTCCTTAGAACAAACATGGTACAAACTATTTTTCGGCATGCTAGCTTTGCCGAAAAACAGGGGGGCATGTGTTGACGCCAGATTTTGGCACAGTGCAAAATGCAGCAAAGATGGACTCAAACGAGAAGGTTTTTTATATGAGAAAGTTCATATTGCCGAATGAAACAACTTTGATGTTTAGGCCATCATCATTCGGCATCATATCAAGGGCCAAAATTACACTTGGATTGTCATGTTTAGATGTTCCGAGTGCTTTTTGGTCGATTACGCCTCCAAGACCACCTCAGATGAAGGAATGCTCTACATGGATTGTCTTCGTCTCGTCGAGCCAATCGATTTTGATATATAAATCGTCTCAATCCGAGTTCGTATGCAAAAGTTAGAAGCAAAACACTGCGAACTGGCCCTGAGCAAAACTATGGCGCGAGGGACCAGACACCCACCTGGGAGGTGTCTGATGGGTCGCGCGAGCAATTAGGCCCTCAAGACGGCCTTGAATCGAGAAACCTTCAACACGGAAAAGTTTCGTCTCGTCGAATCAGTCGATTTTGATATAAAAATCGTCCAAATCCGAGGTCGTATGCAACCTGTAGAGGTAAAACAAGTTCAGGCTGTGTTTTCATTCGGGAAATCCGAGTGAAAATCTTGTCATCCGAGTGAAAATATAGCTATCCGAGTGAAGGCTTGATGACCGAGTGAAAAGTTTCCGTCCGAGTGAAACTTCGGTCAAGGAGTCCAGATATGTGAAATCCTTCCGAGTGGAATATTGCCATCCGAGTGAAATTCTTCCGAGTGAAATCCTTCCGAGTGGAATATTGCCATCTGGGTGAAATTCTTCCGAGTGAAATCCTTCCGAGTGGAATATTGTCATCCGAGTGAAATTCTTCCGAGTGAAAGATTGCCGACTGAGTGAAAAAGTTACCGTTCGAGTGACACTTCGGTGACAGAATCCGAGTGACATAAAGTCCGGCTAAACATTTGTCTTCCGAGTGGAAAATTGCCTGTCAAGTGGAAAATTTCCTGTCGAGTGGAAAGTTCTGAGTCTTCCGAGTGAAAGTTCTGAGTGGAAAATTTCCTGTCGAGTGAGGACTCCAAATTTCACTCGACCGACGGGAGGACTCCAAATCCGAGTGATTCAACCAAAAGAGACGCTACAACACTCGACGGTCCAGTCCGCTACATGACCAAGTCCGATTCAAAGATAAAGATGACCTCGTGGAGTATTCAAGATGGCCTTATTTGAAAAAGTGATCAACATACGGATTGTTGGCCTCGTCGAGATGCACAAGATTGGTATTTGAACAGTCTCCATCAGAGGTCATATGCAGATTCCGCGGCCCGCGCAAGGAGCAAGACAGAGGATTGGGCCAGATTTGGGCTGAATCCGAGTGAGACTGGAACTAGGACTCTAGGGCGTGAATCAATGTAATTTTCTTGTAAGGAAAGCCTAGATGAATCCTTTACTTGTACGGGAAGTCCAGCCGCCTCTTATATATGTTGGGGGTGACGGCCGATTGAATAACACACAATCGAACAAATCAATCTACACTACTTTTCAGTCTACGTTTTATCTCTCCATCGTTTTTCTCCCTCGTTCTTCGCTGTTCTTCGTGTTTGAGAGCTGCGAATCCCGAGGCTCTAGGGGCGAGCGAATCGACCTAGAGCAGCCCATAGCCGCCGCACTCCCTGACGGGGTCCCTCCCGGGCGTGCGGGGTTTCGGGTCTGCAAAAGCGACCGCCGGCTGTCTTGCGTATCGCGCTGCCGGACGGTCCTCCTTCGACGTGAGCTGCGGTGCATCACCCCACGGCGTCGAGGGTACACGGTGACGTGTTCGTGTGTCAACACCATGTTGTGAGCTTCGTACCATGTGATCCATGACTCTTTTGAGTATGATATGTGAAGATGAAATGAAGTGTGTGTTATATGCTACTGCCCCATGCTTAGTTTGTGCATTTTAGAATCTTGTAGCTTGTTGTTTTCATGTGTGCAAAATGCTATGTTGCTGTTTTGGGCCGATTTAAATAAAATCTTGCATTGATGATTGTGGTTGAACCGTAGCTCCGTTTTGAGCATGTCCTATATGAAACTTGACTAGAATTTCATGTAGTTTCATAATAACTTGCTGCATTCATGATTTGAAGTGGTTGTGATTGTATTTTCCATGCATTTTGCATTCATGACATATGCATCTTGTGAAGGTCATAACTTTTAGACCGTAGCTCCGTTTCAAATGTTCCATATATGTAAATCGACTAGAATGACGTGTAGAATTGCATGGTTCACTTTATTTTGCTGTTTAACAAATATAAAACCTGATTGTTTCAGATCTGGACCAATTTCGAAATTAACATATGGGGTCATTTCGGAAATGCTATATGTTGTTCCGGCCTCATTTAAACTTGCCTAGATGTGTAGTTTACTTATGCTTCACCTCTTGCCATGTTTAACAACATTTAATATTGTCGTGTACCTAAATGAGAGTGAACTAAATATTTGAATGTGGAGTTTCGTCAATATGCAACTCGTTGCATATTGAGCTTCACTTAATGTGTAGGAGTTGATTGTGGTGTTTTCCCATGTCTTGCATATTTAAACCGGACATGCATCATGTTTGCTTGCGCATCATGTCATGCATATGTTGTGGTGTATTTCATGTGTTGATTGTTGTTTCCGGATTGCTTCTTCTCGATAGAGTTCCGAAACCGCTTCGGAGTGTGAGGATTCGTTCGACTACGTTGGCTCGTCTTCTTCATGGATTCGTTCTTCTTCCAAGCGGGATCTCAGGCAAGATGATCATTTCCCTGGATACCATTACTATCATTGCTATGCTAGATGTCTCGTTTCTATCGCTTGTCTCGCTACCTACCACTGTATGTCAAGCCTCCCAAATTGCCATGAAAAGCCTCTAACCCCTCCACATCCCAGCAAAACATTGTTTGGCTATGTTACTGCTTGCTCAGCCCTTCTTATAGTGTTGCTAGTTGCAGGTGCAATGTTTCCATGTGCAACATGGATGTTTTTGCTATATCACTATATTATTGCTATTTAATTTAATGCACATATATACTTGGTAAAGGGTGGAAGGATTGGCCTTTTGCTCGGTGTTTTGTTCCACTCTTGCCGCCCTAGTTACTTGTGTACCGGTGTTATGTTCCATAATTGAGCGCTCCAAACATGCTCGGGGTTGTTATGGGGACCCCCTCGATTTTCGTTTTAGGATAAAACTTGTCTGGCAAGGCCCAACATTGGTACTACATTTTCCTAATAACTAATAAACCTGCATAGGGAGTAATTAACCCGAGGATCTTTAATCAACAACCCGGGCCAGTGCTCCTCATGAGTGTTGGTCCAAACTAGAGCACTGTGCGGGGCCAACCCAGGGCAACTTGGGTGATTTCTATCAGGCCACCGTACGCGTAGCTTATCTGTCGTGTCCTGAGAACGAGATACGCGGCTCCTATCGGGTTCGTCGACACGTCGGGCGGCCTTGCTGGATTTGTTTTACCTTTCTCGAACGTCTTGTGCGAGGAATTCCGGAAATACTTCGGGCTATCTCGGGGTTGAGGTTTTCCATTGGAATTGCCTAGGAAGATCATGAGATTCGTGGTCGAGGTTATTCCCGCTGCGTGTGGTTAATTTGTGATGGATGAGTTGGAGCACCCCTGCAGGGTTAAATCTTTCGGAAAGCCGTGCCCGCGGTTACGTGGCAACTTGGAAACTTTTTTTAACACCCGGTCATAGCCAACTTGAAGTAAACTCAAATAAAATACACCAACCATGTGCGTAACCGTGACTGTCTCTTCTCGTGAGTCCTTATCCGAGAGAGAACACGGTGGGGTTATGTTTGACGTAAGTAGGTGTTCAGGATCTCTTACAGATCATTACTAGTTCACGTCCGTTTATTCGACAATCTTCCCCCTTTATTCTTGTACTCGTAAGTTAGCCACTCAAATAAATGCTTAGTGCTTGCTGCAGCCTCACCACTTAACCATATCTCACCCATTAAGCTTTAATAGTCTTGATACCCTTGGAAATGAGATTGCTGAGTCCCTGTGGCTCACAGATTACTACAACAACAGTTGCAGGTACAGGTAATGCGATGATATGACGTGAGCGCAATGCTTTGTTTGATTTGGAGTTCTTCTTCTTCTTCTTCATCGATCATAGGATGGGTTCTAGGCGGCAGCCTGGGATAGCAAGGATGTATGTCATTTTATCATTTGTTTTCGTCCGTAGTCGGACCCTGCTCTTCTGTATGATGATTGATATGTTATTGTATTGATGTGATCTTGTTGTAGCTTGTGGCGAGTGTAAGCCAATTCCATATACTCACCTCTTCTTTACATGTACTTGTAATGATATCCATTCTTGCAACACGACGAGATTCGCTTCTATCCCTGTCGAGGCCCTCGTGCCAAAAATAAGGATAGGATCGCATCTTGGGCGTGACAAAGATCTTCGTAGAATATGTAGGAACCAATATGGGCATCCAGGTTCCGCTATTGGTTATTGACCGTAGAGGTGTCTCGGTCATGTCTACATAGTTCTCGAACCCACAGGGTCTGCACACTTAACATTCGGTGACGTTTCGGTAGTATTGAGTTATGTATGGTGGTGACCGAAGGTTGTTCGGAGTTCCGGATGAGATCCCGGACGTCACGAGGAGCTCTGAAATGGTCTGGAGGTAAAGATTGATATATAGGAAGTCCCGTTTTGGTCACCAGAAAAAGTTCGGGCGTCACCGGTAGTGTACCGGGGGTGCCGGGAGGGTTCCGAGGGTCCATCGGGAGGGGCCACCCACTCCGGGGGGGAACATGGGCCTTAGGGGTGGCGCACCAGCCCTTAGTGGGCTGGGCAAACCAGCCCCTAAGGGCCCATGCGAAGAGGAGAGAGGAGGGCCAAGTGGGGAGTCCTCCCAGGACTCCACCTCCCTTGTGGGAGGAGGAATCCTAGTTGGGGGAGGACTCATCCCCCTAGGTTCGGCCGAATGCTCCTTGTGGAGGGTTTGAGGCTGCCTCCTCCCCTCCCTCCCTCCTATATATACTAGAGGATTTGAGGGCTGCCCTAACCCTATTAGCCAGGTGTTGCCCACTTCTTCCTCTAGATCGTTTCTCCTCTAGATTAGTTCGGCGGAGCTCGGCGAAGCCCTGCCGGATTAGTTCACCACCACCGCCACCACGCCGTTGTGCTGCTGGAGAACTCATCTACATCTCCGCTCCCTCCTGCTGGATCAAGAAGGCGGAGATCGTCATCGAGCTGTACGTGTGCTGAACGCGGAGGTGCCGTCCGTTCAGCGCTAGATCGGAAGGACCGTGATTTGATCGCGGGACGGTTCGTGATTGGATCGCGGGACGGCTAGCGATTTAGATCGCGAAGACGTTCGACCACATCAACCACGTTTCTTAACGTTTCCCGCTTAGCGATCTACAAGGGTACGTAGATCCACTCTCCCTCTCGTAGATGCTCAACACCATGGATAGATCTTGCGTGTGCGTAGAAAAATTTTGTTTCCCATGCAACGTTCCCCAATAAAAGGTCTCTACTTCCTGCCCTTTGGGCTTCTGAAATTTACCTTTAGTCCCGGTTGGTGGCTCCAACCGGGACTAATGCCCCCCCTTTAGTCCCGGTTGGAGCCACCAACCGGGACTAAAGGTGCGGCTATATAAGCGGGACTTTGGAAAAATTTCCAATCCCATCCGCAGTTTCTTCTCTCCCCGACGGCGCCGACGACCACCTCTACGCCGCTAGGCTGTCGGATTTTGCCGTCCCCCGCTCCCCTGCCCCGACGTCGCCGTCACCGTCGCCGCGCCCCTGCCCCTACGTCACCATCGCCACGCCCCTGCCCCGACGTCGC
The DNA here is from genome assembly GCA_039707655.1 of Elymus sibiricus. Taxonomy (NCBI): domain Eukaryota; kingdom Viridiplantae; phylum Streptophyta; class Magnoliopsida; order Poales; family Poaceae; genus Elymus; species Elymus sibiricus. Next base: position 85,394,191 of record CM077669.1, on the reverse strand, counting down.
CGTCACCGTCGCCACACCCCTGCCCCTACGTCGCCGTCGCGGTCGCCGCGCCCTGCCCCGCCGTCACCGTCACCGCGCCCCTGTCCCGTCGTCGTCGCTGCGCCCCTGTCAGCCCCCTGCCTCGTCGCCGTCCCCCGCTCCCCTGCCCCGACGTCGCCGTCGCCATCGCTGCGTCCCTGCCCCTACGTCGCCGTCGCTGTCGCCACGCCCTGCCCCGCCGTCGCCGTAGCCGCGCCCTGCCCCGCCGTCGCTGTCACCGCGCCCCTGCCCCTGCCCCCAGTGAGCCCCTGATGTTGCTGCTGCCTCCCATTGTTACGAAAAAAGATACAAGTATATGAGAAAAAAGAGCTCAATGTTCATATTGATGTGTATTGCTTGCTGATTTTAATTATCACCATGTTCATAGATGAGAGTTTCTATTTATAGTTATGAGAAAAAAGAGCTCAATGAAGATTGTGCTCTTTATATTGTTATCAAGAAAAAAACTTCTAAAACGTTAGGACAAGAGTAGTGGGGCTGTATTTTGATCTCTAAATTGTTATGAAAAAAATAATTGGGTTGGGGCAGTTCGTGGCCCTTGATTAGTGAGATTTTTTAAGTGAGAAACAAGGAGGCATGGAAGCAATTAGGCAACCAGTGGGACGATATGTTGATATCATCTCACATTTTATTATGTTAGTTTTTATTACATATCATGTTATTATTATTTATATATGCTTGCCGTATCGCCGTATTTCTGTTTTTAAAAATTGTCGTATCCCGTATCGCCGTATCCGTATCGCAGTACCCGTGTCGCCGTATCGGTGCTTCATAGCTTTTGACCTTAATTATATGGCAAAGTTGTGGCAAACTTTAGGAATGTTGTGGCATATACTCTACTCTGCTCAAGATCGATGGATGGATGGATGTATATATATAGAAAATGTTGATATGATGAAAATAATTTATATATGAAAATCGATCAGAAAAATATGACGAATCCGAATATGCCCTCCGTTCGTCTGTCACAAGCAGCTAGCATAGCGAACCTGGAACCGTCCCCCTCCGTTTCATCTGTCCGAAAATGCAGACTTCGGGAAAACATTCCCGGATGTTATCCCCCTTCACCTATATCGTGTAGTGCCGCGTTAGAACACCCCTAACTCTCTCGGGAATTCAACATATCCCCGATAACTTCGACATGAGGGGGGGTCCGCAAGTTTCTATATATGGAGGGAATGATTTTTGAAAACAGAGAACTATTTTTTAAATAGAGGAAACTCTATCAAGTGTTGTATTTTGGTGACAAATATACTTCTTTTTTTCTTTATGTGATAGCTAGTTTGAAGTGTCAATGCTTTATGTGCAGAAACTATGGATCACAGAGACTTAGAAAAAGAAAGTTGTTGGGGGATATAATCCACGATGGAGGTGATGATAATATCTTGTCGTTGCTCAACGACACCGATGGTGATAGAAGAGAGGATGACGGCTCCGGTGATCCAATGGAGGAGGAAGAAGATCATGACGGCTCCGGTGATGGAATGGAGGAGGAAGGAGATCATGATGGCTCCGGTGATCGAATGGAGAAGGGAGCCTTAACTGTTTCAAAGTCCGGCGAGGTGTTTGTGTGTGTGTGTGTGTGTGTGTGTGTGTGTGTCTATATATATATACATATATATATATATATATTAAGCCTCTGCTGACTAGATGCATTAATTGTTTTGTATGTACATATATTAACGCTTCTTTCTTCTTTTAGCCCTCCGGATTGAGCCAAACTTCCGTAAGGAGACGATGCCCGAAGAAAAGGTTGGACCCGGATGAAAGGTTCACGATCGAAGAAGTATCTCCAGAAGGCCAACCGATTGCTCCCAAGCGGACCAAGGACAAATTTATACATCAGTGCAGAGTTATTGTTAGGGACAGCGTCCCGATCAGCATCCAAGAATGGAATAAGAAGAAGGACCCTGAAGTTCCTTATTTTCACGATAGACTAAAAGATGATCTTTGGAACTCGCTGTTGAGAAATTTCAGCCTACCGCCAGAGGAGGATCCGAATAACCCAGTTATACAGCGAAATGTCAAGGCGTTTGCTCTTAAGAAAATGGCAGAACTATTCAAGAACTGGAAGAAACTATTGAACAAAAAGTTTGTCGAGAAAGACGAGACTCCAGAATTCACCGGTCAATACTTGAAGATAAAAGATCACTGACCCGCATTTGTGGCCTACAAGAAATCAGAGAAGGCCAAGCAAAGGTCACATATAAATAAGCAAAATGCTGCAAAGAAGCAGTATCACCATGTTACGGGGTCAGGTGGTAACAGCAAAGCCCGGGCTACGTGGGACAAAGCTGAGCAAGACCTGTTTGCTAAAAATGTCCAAACAGTGACATTGCACTAGCCAGATCGGGCAAGGACTTGGTTCTTCGGTGTTGGGGGAACTTTGGACCCAGAATCAGGGAAGTGTGTTTGGACGAAAGCTCAACTTCAAACACCTGTCACAAGGCTTGAGGAAGCAATCAAAAAAGCGTTGGAAGGGAGGTTCCATCCCGACAGAGAGAAGGACGAGCTGTCAATGGCCCTCGGGAATCTTGAACACCCTAGACGAACACGAGGCACATCAGGCTCCGTTCCGTGGGTGCATGGGTTTCCCGACAGCACTGGTTATAGAAGCCGACAGAGAAAGAAGAAAGAGGAAGCAAGCGAAATGCAGAAGATCAATGAAAGATTAGCGAAACTACATGCACTTGAGAGCCAGCGAACTATCGGCCCACCATCCCAACGACACGAAGATCCTTCATTGGATACTACCCATGATGCTACCCCATCATCTCAGTTGAGAAGCAGCGTGGCTTCCACAGAGCTCATTCAACCTGATAGCACGGCTCCTCGCTACCTCGTGGATGGTATCACGGATAATGAACATTGTGTGCTAATGGCGAAATGCCATAACCTGACCTTGAAGGCGGCGGTCGGCTATGTCTTACCTCCTCGACCTGATGCAACTTTCCATTTTGCTCTGGTTCCAGCTGGCTTTGCTATTGTCGGGGTGGATGAAATAATGGACGGATTTGAGGGGCTGGAGGTTGAGTACGCTACAGGTGAAGGGAAGACTCTTCTTGAAAATGCCTTAAGGACTACCTGTCTATGGAGAAAGGAAAACATCATGCTTCCAAACTGGACACCACCTCAGCTGACTCAGCCGGAGGAGGCCCCGGTGCCTGAGTCGTCTCCGGTGCGTCAGCCGTCTCCGGTGCGTCAACCGTCTCCGGTGCGTCAGTCGTCTCCGCTGCCTGAGTCATCTCCTGCACATCAACCGTCTCCGGTGCGTCAGCCGTCTCCGGTGCGTCAACCATCTCCGGTGTGTCAGCCGTCTCCGCTGCCTGAGTCGTCTTCGACGCGTCAGCCGACTCCGCCACCTCAGCGGAATCCGCCGCGTCAGCGGACTCCGACGGAGGAGGCCCCTCAGCAGAATCCTCCTCCGCCTCAGCTGTCTCCACCGCGTCAGCGGACTCCGCCTCCTCAGCCGCCTCAGCAACGACGAAAGAGAGCCACCGCCGCTCCGGCGGCTAGCAGCAATACAACAGGGAAGAAATTCAGAGCTGGCCCAAGCCTCAAGGTTCCTCCCAAGTTACCCTACGAGAGGACTGAGGAGGAACTCAACGAGATTGTGGCTGAAGAAGTGAGACGCCAGCTTGCACCAAAACGTCCGCCTCCAAAGGAGAAAGTAGATCCGGTGAAAGCGCAGCGAACTCTGGATGCCCTTAGGCGACCACCACCGCCTCCGCCGCAATCAAACTATGACCGATGTATTCAAAAGGCATTTGATCAAGCGAAGCGGTCGGGAAGCTTAAGTAGCAGTGGTGCAAGAAGTGGGAAAAGAATTCCCCAGCTCGGCGAACAAGAAAACCAATCGTGCCCCCCGCTCAAGGTGTTTACCGATATGGCTAATGATCCTGAGATAGCGGCCGGTGGTCTTGCTATCACTCCTGGTGATTACTTGCCTGATTCGGTACAGTTCGAAAAGGCCGAGGTAGTACCATCCTTAAGATACGAGCACGGGAAGCCTCTCGTTAGACGTGAGGAGCTCAAGGGTCTACCAACGAGGATGCAACAATTGCATGAATGGTACTTGGAAGCCTGCAAGGACGGGACCGGCAATATCTTCGTGGGAATTAAAGATGAGCACTTCTTCAATGGAGTCCAAGAGTTTATCGTTGAATTTGATGAATTTTTTCAGTTATACAATCAAAAGGACCTCAACAAAACTATCGTCAGTTCCTATTGTCTGTAAGTATTTTTTCTGTAAAGTCTCTAGCTCAGCTCGTTCATTGCATGTATAATTATCCTCACACTATATTATATGCAGATTGAAGATCATCGAATGCAGAAAACGACAAATCTATGACATTGGGTTCATTAACCCAAATACCATAAATGAACATACGTTAAAACACAGCCCCCGTGAAATAGAGCAAAACTTGCTACGGGCGTTACTTGGACAACAAAATAGAAGGAAAATACTATTTACTTACAACTTCCAGTGAGTGTTACTGTCTTGTACATGCACATTCCGTTTCGCTTACTCGAGGTTAAGTGTAATTGATGAGTTATGCGTGTGCGCAGTTTCCACTTTATTCTGCTAGCCATTTGGCCTGATGAGGGAGTAGTACTTGTCTTGGACTCGAGACGTAAAGATCCTAAGGAGTGGACGAACATGAGTGAAATGATTCAGAAGTAAGTTAAATCATTTTCGCACCATATCAGCAACTTTCGTTCATTTCCTGACATCAAGTAATCATTTTCTTTGCCGTGCAGGGTTTGGAAAAAGTTCACCAACCAGGCTAGGGGTGAATGGAGAAAGGAGCTGCGATTTTCACACCCCAAAGTAAGTACTAGCTACTAGCTAGTACCGCACATCGTCTCTCATTGATTCTAGTTTCAATATCATTATCATGCTTGATTATCATTTTGATTGAACTCTATTCTCGTAAAGTGCTTGTGGCAGGCACCCGGCACTAATTTATGTGCATACTACGTTTGCGAGTTCATTCGCCACTCGACCTCTGAGCGGGCATATCTCCAGAACAATTTGAAGTACGTAAACAATTTTATATATATTGACCCCCTTCTTTAAATTAGATCTGGCGGAAGCGGGACGAACTCCTACCAACTGATCGCATACGAGCAATTCAAGAGGAATTGGCGGGATTCTTTGTTGAGCATGTCATACCTAAATACGGAGAATGCCATCGGGATATGAAATGCGATCTTGGTAAAGGATCGTAAGAGATGTTATATTGTATATATGCATGAACGTGTACTATATGTAATAGCGTCGAATAGATTTACGAAAACTTGTTGCATTGTTCGACCAAGCACGGAGAAAGAGAGGTCACTTCCCTCTATATATTGATCATGACGATGTTGTGTAATGGTTCCTTCATTGCTATATGTAGTAGCTAGCGTCGAGTTGAATGAAAAGCATAAAATAAAAATGGTAAACACAAAAAGAAAAGGGGAAACACAATATGAAACCCCTAAACCCCTCCTTTCAAAAAAAACCAGCGCCTGGCAGGGGCTCACGCGTGGCTGCCTTTTAGTCCCGGTCGGTGTTACCAACCGGAACTAAAGGTCATCCTGCCTGGGCGCCCCACGGCGGTCACATGGAGCTCTCTTAGTCCCAGTTTGTACGCCAACCGGGGCTAAAAGTGATGGGCATTAGTCCCGATCGTTTTGTCCCGGTTGCAGAACCGGGACTAAAGGCCCTCCGGAACCGGGACTGATGCCCTGTTTTCTACTAGTGTCCATTTAATCCGTCGCGGCATAGAAACTTAAGGAAATCAGAACTTGGAGACTGACTCGAAGAAGAAGTATCGCCATCCGTCCGAGTGTCGCCCCCATGAAGACCAAAACCCTACCTATCTACAATTAATTCAGGGTCGAGGCACCATAAATCACCTCCCCGCCACCAGTCGCCGGAGAGGAAGGGAAGGGGAGTTGGATCCACAAACTCGACGGCGGAGATCGAGGGGAGGAATGCTTTCCATAGTCACCTTTGGGAGAGGAGAATTAACTTGTTGGTTAATTGAAATTTGTGTTTATGTGAATGAAATGTTTCTATAACTGAAATAATTGAAATCTGTGCAAGATGGTGAAGCTGGTTGAAATATGGCTGAGTATAAAAACCTGTGGTTCTTCGACTTGGCCGAGAAATTCGCTTTGGTCATTGTATTAAAGATTTAATATTTACAGGACGTGGCATACACTTGACTTGTTGATCGTGTTTTGGGTGACATCGTGGTAGAAGCGTTTATACTTTGAGCAAAATTATAACCAAACATCTGTCTTTTGCACTTGTACTAATTTTTTTTCCGAAACGGAGGCAAAAGATTTGCCTCATTCATTAAATAAGAGAGAAGAGTTTTAGAGTGTTACAACGGACCCCAAACCGCGACATGGCAATTACTCACGCACCACAATACACCCTAACTCCCTAGCACCCGCGATAACCCAAAGCTTGGCGGCGTCAATGATATTTCGCAGAAGGACCGGCGGGGGCGCACTCTTGTGTCGAAAGACCCGAGCGTTACGCTCATTCCATACTGTCCAAGAGACAAGCATCGTCAGGGAGGCAAGAGCACGTCGGTTTGGGTTCGTCAGGTCAGTCCGCTTGTCCCACCATTCCAAGACGGAACCATCCAGATGCCAAGAGGAGGTGTCCATGTGTGCTAGCAAAAAACTTTGGATGACGGAGTTCCAAAGGCGAATGGTGTAGCGACATTTGAAGAAGAGGTGCGCACCCGTTTCGTTCTCCCTCCTGCAGAGAGTGCAAAGCCCACAGTTTTCCCAACCGTGCCGCTCCAATCTGTCGGCGGTCCAGATCCGGTCTTGAATAGCCAACCAAGCGAAAAACTTGATCTTGGGAGGGGCCCAAGCTTTCCAGATCATGAAGTCCATGGGTGAGAGCGTCAACCCAAGAAACCGGGCCTTATAGGCGGAGGCCGCCGAGTATACCCCGTCGTTCGCGTGCTTCCAGATAATATCATCGTCGGAATGCTCATCCAGGTGCAGGTCATGAACAAGCATCCATAGAGTGAAGAATTGGCGGATGAGGTCACTTGAGACAATAATGTTGCTGTTGAGCTTCAGAATCCAAGCATTCCCATTTAGTGCCTCACGAACTTTCCAGTTCTTGCGCGTGGATGCCTCGAAGATTAAAGGAGCGATATCCTTAGGCTTTCGCCCAAGAAGCCACGGGGAGTCCCAGAAAGGTGTTTTTGCTCCGTTGCCCAAGATGATGGTGGTTGAGGCGTAAAAAAAATCCATATCATCCTTCGTGCATGGGTTCCCGAGCCCCACCCATAGTCTGTTTGGCTCCTTCCACTCAAACCATGGCCATCTGAGACGTAGAGCTCGGGCAAACTTGCAAGATTGAAGGACCCCAAGACCTCCGTATTCCTTGGGGCGGCAGACCATCTCCCAATTCACCTTGCATTGGGCTCCCGTCGTCCTGTCCGATCCAGACCAAAGAAAAGCCCTCTCTAATTTGTTGATGTTGTGAAGAGAACGCGTCGGCACGATGAGAGGCGTAATGGCATAGACCGCCTGAGAGGCAATGACCGACTTGACAAGAGCCGTGCGTCCGATGGTGGTGATATTTTGCCCGTCCCAAGTGGCAAGCTTAGCGGCCGCTTTGTCCTCAAGGTATTGGAAGTCCACCGTCTTTAGCTGCCAGACCGAGAGTGGCAGGCCTAGATATTTCACCGGGAATGAGGCCCTAGACACCGGCACGCCTCCGAGAATGTGGTCCAAGTCGATGCCAGCGCATCTAATAGGGATGACCGAGCTCTTGTGGAAATTGGTGCACAGACCCGTGACCTCGCCAAAGCCCTTCAGGATGGTGGAGAGGTTGTCAATGTCCCTCTTAATTGGAGCCATGAAGATAGCTGCGTCATCCGCATACAGGGAGGTTCTCATCATAGCGCCGCGTCCGCGAATCTTATGCAGGAGACCTTTGGTAGTGGCAAGCTCTAGAATTTGATGGAGTGGGTCGATGGCAAGCACAAAGAGCAGCGGGGAGAGCGGGTCCCCTTGACAGAACCCTTTACCATGCTTGATTGGAGACCCGTGAATACCATTAAGAAGGAAGCGCGAGGATGACGAGCAAAGCAGCGCGGCCACCCATTCTCTGAATTTGCTAGGGAATCCCTTGCGTAGCAGAAGGTCAAGAATGAATTCCCATTTGACCGAGTTGAAGGCCTTCGAAATGTCAAGTTTGAACAGCAAGGCAGGCGTCTTGCGCTTGTGTAGGCGACGAGCGAAGTTTCGCACATACATGAAGTTATCGTGAATGCTTCTCTTTTTTATGAAGGCGCTTTGGGCGTTGGAGACGAGGGCGTCCATATGAGGAGCAAGTCGCAGGGAGAGAACTTTAGCAATGATTTTGGCGATGGAATGGATGAGGCTAATGGGCCTATAGTCAGCAATGCCCTCCGCTCCGTCCTTCTTGGGCAGGAGAACCACATTGGCGGAGTTCAACCATTGAAGGTTGGATGTGTGAAGGGAGTCAAACCGTTGAAAAACCCGCATGATATCATGTTTGATGACCTCCCAGCACTTCTTGAAGAAGACACCCGTGAAACCGTCTGGGCCAGGAGCCTTGTCCGTCGGCATCTCCTTAATGGCTTCCCAAACCTCCTCCTCGGTGAAAGCGGCATCAAGGGTTTGCAAGTCAACGGTTTGGATGTTGAGCTCCTCCCAATTAAAGTCAACACTGGTACTGCCACCCTTCCTCATGACCTCCGAGAAGTGGTCATGTATGGCCTTTTCTTTTTCACCGTGGTTGGTAACCCAACCGCTCGCAAGCTTAATGCGATAGATGTGATTCTTCCTTCTCCGGGCATTGATGCGGCGATGAAAGAACTTAGTGTTTGCGTCGCCCTCTTTAAGGTTGGCAATCCGAGCGCATTGACTTTTTCTAGCCCTCTGAAGAACCGCCAGACTGATGACCCTACGCTTGAGTCTGGCACGTAGGTCGAGCTCATCCGGTGAAAGTAGGCGCGTCTCCTGCGCAATATCCAGCCGGAGAATCACGAGAAGGGCCGCGTGGAACTGAATGTTGGCATTGGAGAAAAGCCTTCTACCCCAAGAAGTAAGCCGCAGCGCGACCTTCTTGAGCTTATGGTGCAAAATGAGATAAGGCTCCGTGTGCGGCACAACCTCGGCCCAGGCCGTGTGGACAACCTCATGAAAGCCTAGCAGGGAGGCCCAGACATTTTCAAATTTAAAAGATCGTGGCCTCTTAGGACCCTTGTCATCGGCCAACAACAGAGGGCAGTGGTCAGATATGGACGATGACAGGGCATGCAACACGTGGGTGTTGAAGGTAGTGTCCCATTCAGCGTTGCAGAAGAAGGAGTCAAGCTTGCAAAGGGTGGGGTTTGCCCTCTCGTTGCTCCAAGTAAATCGCCTATTCTGGAGATGAATCTCCTTGAGCTCGCAAGATTGCAGTGCGGCACGGAAGCGGTTGATCCTGCTGCGATTGACGTTCCGTCTATTTTTATCCCTAGCACGAAAGATTTGATTGAAGTCTCCAGTGGCAAGCGCCACACCCGGGATTGGTTTGTGGCCAATTAATTCCGCGAAGAAGGCGTCCTTGTGTGCGTTATCATTTGGCCCGTAGACCGACGTGATTTTGAAGGAGGAGTCCGAGGCACGAATCCGCACCATGGCGGAGAGGCAATAGGACGAGATGGCGATGTCAGTAACCTCGAGGAAGGTGTCATCCCAAAGAAGAAGGATCCCATGTCGTGGGAACAAGCCTGACAGTAGAAGGTAGGGGTACGAAAGGAGAGGGCAGAGTCTTAGCTACGGTGAGATTGTACGCAAGAATGTATGAGTTCAGGCCCCTCTCGTGGAGGTAATAGCCCTACGTCTCAGGTGCTCGGGAGCTTCTTGTCGAGTGTAATGTTTGCGTTGTTACAGGGGGTGCGAACCCTTGTGCCAGAGGGGAGGGGCGGCTTATATAGAGTGCGCTGTCCCTCATAAGTGTCCGGCATCCAAGGGTTAAATCGTGGTCATAAAGAGGTGTACATTACTGGTAACGTACACCATCAATGCTATTAATGGTCTTGATGAATGCTCGTCCGTTAGCCTCCCTGGGGTGACTTCTGGACTCCTGTGGTCGACTGTCTTCTAATCATTCCGAGTGAAAAGGTAGTCGTCGAGTGAAAGGTATCTCCGAGTGTATATTGTCGAGTGACTTATGCTTCTTGGCTATTTCAGTCGGAGACTTCCTTGTAGCCCTTAAGCTTTCTGGGGCAGTGTCCTTAGGTAGGGTATGTAGGTCAGGCCTATGACCCTACCCTAGGTACATATCCCCATCATTAGCCCCCGAATGGATCGGGGTTCGAGGGTAAAAGGTGTCAATGCAGGTTCAGACGAGACACAAAAATTCCGAGTGTATTTTGAGGCTTCCCCGAAATCTGCGTCGATTGAAACCTTAACCGTTTGCCCTGATCAATTCCGTCTTGAAGTTATCCGAGTAAAACTGAGCTTGAAAACTGGTCCGAGTGAAACTGGTTCGAGTGTCCGAGTAAAACTGAACTTGAAAACAGGTCCGAGTGATCTGGAGAATCTTCTGACGAAATAGTTTGCCCCACCGGGTCTGAGTCTCGCGGGTTTCGAAATTTGGACAAGAGCGCGCGCGTGCGCAGCGGAGATGGCGTAACTGCTAAGGCAAGTGCAGGAACGACGCCTCGATTATTGCGCCGCCCATATCGCCACGTATCGCTCCTCCTCTGATTTCGGGATATCCAGAGATCCGGCGGGCCCGCAGGTCAGTGGTTCACACGAGTGGGTATAAGAGGCGACGACGCCGGTGCTGGCACAGTACTCCTCCCCCAAATCTACTCTTCTCCTCCTCTTCCTCCGCCCTGCTCTGCTTCGCTGACCGCCGCCGCCATGACGAAAGGCAAGACGGAGAAGCTCGAGCGCGTCAAGAAAGGAAGCGCCAAGGCGAAGAAGCCGTCGGGAGCCCGGTCGACGGTGCCGCCGGGGTGGATCCAGGGGGATTTTCTTCAATCGACGGTCATGGCGGACGATGTGAACAAACTCGTCGTCGACGGGTTGATTGCTGCAGATTCCTGGAGGTTGCCGAAGGGGGAGGTCGAGCCGGAGCCACGCGACGGCGAGAGAGTTATGCTTCTCACCCACATCGAGCGAGGTTTCCCCATGCCTCCCCACCCGTTCTTCCGTGCGTTCTTGAACTATTTTGGAGCGCAGCTCCACCACCTTCCACCGAATGCACTAGCTTATCTTTCCTGCTTCATTACCTTGTGCGAATGTTTCCTGGGTTGTCCCCCACATTGGGGTCTGTTCAAACACATATTCTCTGTTAGATCCCAGGCAGTCAAGAAAGCCAATCCCAAAGATAGCAAAACCCATGTAATCCAACTGTGTGGTGGTTTAGGGATCCAGAAGAGAGGTAGGAGCGCGTTCCCTTCAATGACCTTTCCCGACTCTGTTCGGGGTTGGTAGTCGACCTGGTTTTATTGCAAAGATGTTGCATCGACAAATATGTCGACTGGACTTCCTCCCTTCACTTTGGATCGACCTATCACTCCCAACCCTCTGTACGTAACAAAGGTAGAGAAAATCCAAGTGGGGATCCTAGTGAATGCCGTATCTGAACTGATCCGTGGCGGAGTGACTGGCTTGGACCTTCTCGAAATGTTTCTTAGTCGACGAATTCAACCTCTCCAAGCTAGAGATCACACCATGTGGCACTATTCGGGCCCCGAGGATACCACTAGGACCCATCCTGAGGAAGTTTCCGATCAGGTTGTTTCTCAGTGGCTCAGAAGCATCACTGGAGCCTGCGATAATCCAGAAGGAGCCAAGCGAATTCCACCTTTCTCTGCCTTGAACCCGCCGAAGAACTTGGTGAGCTATATATCTGTCGATTGTTTTAATATTTTGTCGAGTAACTGAATCTTCAGTCGACTGAATCTGAAGCTTGAATCTCGCAGGAATTTACGAACATGTACTCGCCAGTACCCAATGGAGAGCATCCTGATGAAGACGAAGGGAGCGTCGACGGCAGCGCAGACGGTGACTATGCTGATGACACTGAGAGCAGTGACGACGACCTGGATGAAGAAGAGGTGGAGGTCCCTGTCCCTTCGCGCACCGAGCGTCGGGCCAAGCAGCAGAACGACCCGGAGGTCACCCCGAGCAAAACTGTGGCGTCGAGCACAAGGAACCCGAAGCGTGACCGTGTCGCCACAACGGGGTCGACTGAAAAGGCTGCGAAACAGCCCAAACCAGACGTGCCAAAGCCTCGGAAAGCCCTGCCCCGAATCATGATAGCCGTGCCTGTTGCCTCCACGTGAGTGTTCATTTTCCTTACTTTGCTGTTGAAGAACTTTATGTTGATGTTTGACCGAGTGAAATTTATTTGCCAGAGCTGCTACCTCCGTGACGTCGCCCCATCGGGATGATGGAGACCATATGGAAGTGGACACTCCTGATGCCGCCACCTCCCAACGAGGTATGACAACTCCATACTTTACTCTGCTTGCTGAAAAATAATTGTCGAGTGTCTTGATTAAAATTGTCGACTGCAGCTGACGAAGTCATCGAACTGGAAGATGACGAGGAGCCACGGCGGGGAGCGGAGGGTGAAGCTGTGCTTCCGGAGGTTTCACGTGTGGGCACTCGAGGACCACCGTCTGTCCAGACGCCCCATGGGACGACTGCTGCGACGCCTCCAACCCTCGTCACTCCACTGTCGAGTGCTCCGCCGGCCACTTCTATTCTGGTGACTTCGACGCTTATTGGACAATCTCAGACACCTCTAGCTGCTCCAGTGACTACACCAGCACACTCGACGCCTGCGTATCCTTTGTACCACGTCCCGGAGGACCAAACCGGAGCTGCCAAGGAGGCCATGATCCAGGCTGGGCAGATGATGCTGCGAACAAAGGAGGCATATGAAGCTAGCAAGTTGGCCTATGATGCCAGCTCAGCGCTTCAAGCCAACGTCCGAGTAAGTGGTATTGTAAGTTCATTTCCGATTGAATTCTTGTATGTCTTGATTTTACACCCACTGGGGTGTTTTTCTTCGCCGGTAGACCAAGTAGTTTCTGGTCCAGTGGGGGCACGCTGAGTGCACCCACTGGGTGTAGTCCCCGAGACCGCTGTCGAATGACGAAGGCATCGGCGGGGGTCTTAATATTGTTTCCATTCAACAGGGCAGACCTTGTCGAGTAAATGTAGGTCCAGTGGGGGCACGCTGAGTGCACCCACTGGGTGTAGTCCCCGAGACCGCCGTCGAGTGCTTGCTTCAACGGGGGTCTGATAGAGACGATGTTCGGTTGCTTGCTTCTTTCTTTTATACTCGGACAGGCCAGACCTGGTCGAGTGTTTTTGTTTCCAGTGGGGGCACGCCGAGTGCACCCACTGGGTGTAGTCCCCGAGACTACTGTCGATCGTTGACGATGGGCAGTAGTCTTTAGAACCATTCTGCAGGTTTCATGGACATCATTTCCATCAACCATGATATGACGCTTGTACAGGGTTGTGGGGTGGGGCGGCGGGCCGTCTTTCAGTCGACTGCAGTTTGAACTTTTCCACTCGGGAGTAGAGAAATTATTATGTCGACTGAACCCCCATTTTTGCTGATTTCAGAAAGCCTGTGGACTCGGGACCAAGTACGTCGAGCTGGAGAAAGAAAAGAATCAACTTCTGCTGGATCTGGAGCTGACGAACAACAACCTGGACCGTGCACAGACCGAACTGAAGACTTTGGGAGGTAATCTTTGTTGATCAATTGTATTATCACTTTCGACTTCCCTCCTTTGAACCGAGTGAATCCACTCGAACAGACGTACGTGATGAGAACCGTCGTCTCCGAGTGCGCCTCAACAATGCTATTTCTTTAGATACCATGAAGAAGGCCCTCGAGGACAAGGACAAATCACTTGCTGATGCTCAGAAGGAAGCGAAGGAGAAAACCGTGGCTGCTGAGAAGAAACTTGCCGCAGCCAGTAAACTGGAAGAGGAGAATACCAAGCTCAAGCAGGAATGATCCGAATGGATCAAAAAACTCGAAGTGCAGACCAAGAGTAAGACCGCTCTGGAGAAACACTTGGGAGACTTCGCGAAGAAAATGTTCAGCATGCTCGAAGGTAACCTTCATCTGTCGAATGAATTTCTTCGGTTCTACCAGAATGATATTGTGATCACCTTTTCCCTTTCTCTTCATGCAGAATTCTGTCAAGATTTTGAGAAGGAAACCGAAGAGCTTGAACCCAATCTGGACCCCACGAAATCTCTCGTTGGAGATGCCGTGGCAATGGATATGTTTCGTCTCGAAGCTCGTCTCAAGAGCGTCCAAGGATTCATCGCTCGGCTGAGGGCTGCATTTGAGAAGGTCGACAAGGAACTGTGGTCTGAAGATCCTCTCCAGACGGACCTCGAGTCAATGATGACTCGGCTCAATGAGATTCCCAGTCGAGTGCAAGCGTGGAAGAAATCTGCTGCCCGCTGTGGTGCTGACGTGGCACTTTCACTCGTCAGGGTTCATTGCAAGGAAGCCAGAGAAGACAAATTGAAGGATCTTCGAGTGACCAACACGAAGAAACTCAAATTTGAAGATTTCATGGAGACCTTCATCGATGCTGCCACTCGAATCGCCGACGGAATCGACTTGGACACCTTCGTTGAGCCTTCAAGTCCTGCTGGAGCTTAAATTGGTACTTTGCTTATGGTAAAAAACTTTATTTGCCTCGGTATGCCGAGTGTTGGTGTAACCGAGTAAACTTCGTTCAGGCCTTAAGCCTGAGAACTTCCCTTTTGCGCGAACAAGTTTCTGCTGCGCCGGAGATTTTAGTCTTACTCGCATTTCGCTTTCTGACATTTAGCTTGGCTGAATTTATTTGATTCTTGAGTGAAACGGGTGTTCTGCACTCGAAAGAATTTGGGGCTTAGGCGAAGACTGGTTCGCAGCTAAGCTTCCGAGTGTACCGAATGTCATACACTCGGAAAGTTTTGAACTTAGGCGAAACGGATTCGCAGCTAAGCCCCCGAGAGAGAGGATTGCTCTTCACTCGGAGTAATTTTCGAACTTAGACGAGGACTGGCTCGCAGGTAAGTCCCCGAGTGTATTGGATGTAATACACTCGGAAAAGTTTTGAACTTAGGCGAAACGGATTCGCAGCTAAGCCCCCGAGAGAGAGGATTGCTCTTCACTCGGAGTAATTTTTGAACGAGGACTGACTCGCAGCTAAGTCTCCGAGTGTATTGAATGTAATACACTCGGAAAGGTTTTGGACTTAGGCGAAACGGATTCGCAGCTAAGCCCCCGAGAGAGAGGATTGCTCTTCACTCGGAAAAGTTTTTGAACTTAGACGAGGACTGGCTCGCAGCTAAGTCTCCGAGTGTATTGAATGTAATACACTCGGAAAAGTTTTGAACTTAGGCGAAACGGATTCGCAGCTAAGCCCCCGAGAGAGAGGATTGCTCTTCACTCGGAGTAATTTTTGAACGAGGACAGACTCGCAGCTAAGTCTCCGAGTGTATTGAATGTAAAACACTCGGAAAGGTTTTGGACTTAGGCGAAACGGATTCGCAGCTAAGCCCCCGAAAGAGAGGATTGCTCTTCACTCGGAAAAGTTTTTGAACTTAGACGAGGACTGGCTCGCAGCTAAGTCTCCGAGTGTATTGAATGTAATACACTCGGAAAAGTTTTGAACTTAGGCGAAACGGATTCGCAGCTAAGCCCCCGAGAGAGAGGATTGCTCTTCACTCGGAGTAGTTTTTGAACTTAGACGAGGACGGACTCGCAGCTAAGTCTCCGAGTGTATTGAATGTGATACACTCGGAAAAGTTTTGAACTTAGGCGAAACGGATTCGCAGCTAAGCCCCCGAGAGAGAGGATTGCTCTTCACTCAGAGTAATTTTTGAACTTAGACGAGGACGGACTCGCAGCTAAGTCTCCGAGTGTATTGAATGTGATACACTCGGAAAAGTTTTGAACTTAGGCGAAACGGATTCGCAGCTAAGCCCCCGAGAGAGAGGATTGCTCTTCACTCGGAGTAATTTTTGAACGAGGACTGACTCGCAGCTAAGTCTCCGAGTGTATTGAATGTAATACACTCGGAAAGGTTTTGGACTTAGGCGAAACGGATTCGCAGCTAAGCCCCCGAGAGAGAGGATTGCTCTTCACTCGGAGTAATTTTCGAATGTAAAACTGTGTGATCTGAGTCGACAATAGACTGCAGGAGTCTTCACTTAACAAATAACATATTCTGGAGTACTCTTATTACATCAAAGCAACTCGGTTATCAAGAATAAAAACGTCGAAGCAGGTCCGCATTCCAGGCGCGTGGCTCGTCAATATTCTTCTTCAAGTTGAAAAGATGGTACGCCCCATTGTTAAGCACCTTGGTGATGACGAATGGGCCTTCCCAGGCTGGGGCCAACTTATGAGGTCGCTGCTGATCCACTCGGAGCACCAAATCCCCTTCGTGGAACGAACGGCTCTTGACGTGTCTTGCATGGAAGCGGCGAAGGTCTTGTTGATATGCAGTTGATCGGATCAGGGCCATCTCACGCTCCTCCTCCAGGAGATCCACTCCGTCTTGTCTCGCTTGTTCAGCCTCGTCTTCAGAATAAAGATCCACTCGAGGAGAATTGTGAAGGATGTCACTCGGCAATATGGCTTCAGCTCCATATACAAGGAAGAAAGGAGTACGTCCAATTGACCGGTTGGGAGTTGTCCTCAAGCCCCACAGAATAGACGGTAACTCAGTGACCCAAGCTCCGGCAGCATGATCAAGATCTCGCATGAGCCGAGGCTTCAATCCTTGGAGGATAAGGCCATTCGCTCGCTCAGCTTGACCGTTTGACTGGGGGTGCGCAACGGATGCGTAATCCACCCGAGTGCCTTGAGAAGAGCAAAAGTACCTGAACTCTTCCGAGTCAAAGTTAGAACCATTGTCCGTAATGATACTGTGAGGGACCCCATACCGGAACGTTATCTCTTTTATGAATTTGATAGCAGTGCGGGCGTTCAGCTTCCTGATGGGTTTAGCTTCGATCCACTTAGTGAACTTGTCGACTGCAACCAGTAAATGAGTAAACCCACTCTGACCTGTTCTAAGGGGTCCAACCATATCTAAGCCCCACACAGCAAACGGCCAGACGAGTGGAATGGTCTTCAAGGCAGACGCAGGTTTATGTGACATATTCGAGTAAAACTGACATCCTTCGCAGTGATCGACAATATCTTTAGCCATCTCATTGGCGCGTGGCCAGAAGAAACCAGCTCGGTAAGCTTTGGCAACAATCGTCCTAGAGGACGCATGATGGCCACAAGTTCCCGAGTGAATCTCCTCCAGAATCAGTCGACCTTCTTCAGGAGAAATGCACCGCTGAGCTACGCCAGTCACACTTTCTCTGTAGAGTTGTTCATTGATTACAGTAAAAGCCTTGGACCTGCGGACTATCTGTCGAGCCTCATCTTCATCATCTGGGAGTTCTCTTCTGAGAATGTACGCAATATATGGTACAGTCCAGTCGGGCGTGATTACCAAAATCTCCATGACCAGATCAATGACAGCTGGGACATCAACTTCAGTCGGATCAGAAGCGCTCTTTGCTTGCGGGGGCTCTTCAGTGAAAGGATCTTCCTGCACCGAAGGAGAATGAATGTGTTCGAGAAATACATTGCTGGGGACAGGTTTCCGAGTGGATCCAATCTTTGCCAACTCATCAGCTGCTTGATTCTTCACTCGTGGAACATGATGGAGTTCCAAACCTTCAAATTTCTTCTCAAGTTTTCTTACTGCATTGCAGTATCCAGTCATAGCGGGGTTCCTGACATCCCACTCTTTCATCACTTGATTAACCACCAAATCAGAATCGCCATATACCATCAGGCGACGGACGCCGAGTGAAATGGCCATACGCAATCCATACAAAAGTGCTTCATATTCAGCTTCATTATTGGAGGAATCAAAGTGAATCTGTAAGACATAACTGAGCTTATCGCCTTTTGGGGATACCAGAACGACGCCAGCACCAGACCCGTTCAGCATCTTTGAACCATCAAAGAACATGGTCCAGTGTGCCGAGTGAAGTTGAATTGGCTGCTGTTGCTCAATCCACTCGGCGAGGAAATCAGCCAGCGCTTGAGACTTGATTGCTTTCTTCGCTTCAAACTTGATATCAAGATGAAGGAGTTCAATAGCCCATTTGGCCACTCGACCAGTCGCGTCTCGATTATTGAGAATTTCAGATAACGGAGCATCACTGACGACTGAAATGGAGTGATCCTGAAAATAGTGTGCCACCTTCTTTGCAGTCAGATATATACCATATACGAGCTTCTGGTAATGTGGATATCTTTGCTTCGACGGAGTCAACACTTCAGAAATATAGTAGACCGGGCGTTGAACTTTGTAAGCCTTGCCTTCCTCTTCCCGCTCGACAGTTAGTACTGTACTGACGACCTGATTAGTGGCCGCGATGTACAATAACAATGGCTCTTTGCTGTGCGGAGCAGCAAGCACCGACTGGGTGGTAAGCAGGGCTTTGAGCTCGACAAACGCTGCTTCAGCTTCTGGAGTCCACTCAAATGTATCAGACTTTTTCATCAGTCGGTATAAAGGCAGTGCCTTCTCACCGAGACGAGAAATGAATCGACTCAATGCTGCCAAGCAACCTGTGAGCTTCTGGACATCGTGCACACGCTCAGGGCTTTTCATTCGGACGATGGCGCCAGTCTTTTCAGGGTTAACGTCGATTCCTTTCTCGGAAACGAGGAAACCGAGTAATTTGCCACCAGGAACGCCGAAAGTGCATTTAGTCGGATTTAACTTAATATCATATCTCCTCAAATTGGCGAATGTTTCAGCCAAGTCAGACAACAGGTCGGAACCTTTGCGAGACTTGACCACGATATCATCCATATAAGCTTCGATGTTCCGAGGGATCTGATCGAGCAAACACTTCTGAATCATGCGCATGAAAGTAGCGCCAGCATTCTTCAAACCAAAAGGCATGGTGATATAACAGAAACACCCGAAAGGGGTGATGAAGGCTGTCTTTATTTCATCTGGACCAAACAGACGGATCTGATGGTAGCCAGAATAAGCATCAAGAAAAGATAAACGCTCGCATCCCGCAGTTGAGTCGACAATCTGATCAATGCGGGGGAGCGGGAAATGATCTTTCGGGCAGACCCGATTGATATGTTTGAAATCAATACACATGCGAAGAGACTTGTCCTTCTTAGGGACCATGACAACGTTCGATAACCACTCGGAGTGGTAAATCTCACGTATAAACTTGGCCGTCAAGAGACGAGCCACCTCTTCGCCGATTGCTTTTCGCTTCTCTGTTGCTGACCGACGCAAATGTTCCTTCACAGGCTTGGCCTTCGTATCAACTCTCAAACTGTGCTCAGCCAGTTCCCTGGGTACACCAGGCATGTCAGCGGGCTTCCATGCGAAGATGTCCCAGTTCTCACGGAGGAACTGGATGAGCTCGGCTTCCTATTTGCTGTCGAGTGTTGTTGAGATGTTGGTCGGGGCAGCAGTTGGGTCTGTCGGGTGAATGTGCACCTTCTTCACCTCTCCTGCCGACTGAAAAGCTGACTCAGAAGCGGGCTTCTTAGCACGCAACAGGTCGGCAGGATCAGCATTTTTCTTGTATTCCTCCAACTCAACCATAGCCATCTGCTGGTCGGCGATCTTGGAGCCCTGCTGGAGGCACTCCTCAGCCCTTTGTCGATTGCCAGTGACTGTGATCACACCCTTTGGTCCAGGCATCTTCAACTTGAGATACACGTAACATGGTCGGGCCATGAAACGGGCATAAGCTGGTCGACCAAGGATGGCGTGGTACGCACTCTGGAAGTCTACCACTTCAAACGTCAATTTCTCTTTGCGAAAATGCTTGTCATCACCAAACACCATATCCAATGCTATCTGGCCGAGTGAACGGGCCTTCTTCCCAGGGATTACTCCATGAAACTGCATGTTGCTTTCACTGAGCCGGGACATCGGAATGCCCATCGCCTTAAGGGTATCGGCATACAGGATGTTCAGGCCGCTCCCGCCATCCATCAAAACTTTGCGGAGTCGAGTGCCCCCTACAACTGGGTCTACCACCAGCGCTTGCCGCCCGGGGGTAGCAATGTGCGCAGGGTGATCTGACTGACTGAAAGTGATAGCAGTCTGAGACCACTTGAGATATGTTGGGGTAGAGGGAACCGCCATGTTAACCTCCCTGTTGATAACTTTCAGTCGACTCTTGCTCTCAACATCAGCAAAAATCAACAGGGTGGCATTGACTTCTGGGAACTCTTCTTTTTCTTCTTCTGTTTCTTTCTCAGTGTCTTTCTCACTCGACTGGCTCTCTTTGAATGACTGTATCAACAAACGGCACTGTCGAGTGGTATGCTTTGGCAATATCAAATTACCCTCTTCATCTTTCCTCGTGTGGATTGCACACGGTAAATCCAAAACATCAGTACCCGACTGATTCTTTGATTTCTTTGGGGTGAACTTAGCCTTGGACTTTCCTTTATTCTTGCCTTGTGCCGCCAAGGCGGCTGCTTCTGCCTGAGCAGGAGGATCAGCTTTGCGCTTCTGCTTCCGACTGGAATTCCCACCTGCATCATTGTCGACTATTTTGGCTTTACCGCTTCGGAGGCGGTCTTCTTCTTCTCCATTGGCGTACCGAGTGGCAATCTCCATCATCTTGCTCATAGAAATGTCACCGGTGCGACCAAACTTCAGATAGAGCTCTCTGTATCGAACCCCAGCCTTGAAGGCACAAACAGCTTGATGTTCGGAAACATTCTCCACCGTGTGATGCAAGGTGGACCAGCGCTGAATGTAATCTCGCAAGGTTTCATTGGGCTTCTGGACACAGTGCTGCAAATCAATCAAACCAGCTGGGCGTTTACAAGTGCCTTCAAAGGTTCTGATAAACACTCGGGCCAAATCTTCCCAGCAATAGATGCTAGAGGGAGCCAAACGATTCAACCAAGCTCTGGCCGAACCATCCAACATCAGGGACAAATGCTTCATAGCTATGTTGTCGTTGCCTCCACCAATCTGTACAGCCACTCGGTAATCATCCAACCAAGTTTCAGGCTTTGACTCGCCAGAAAACTTGCTAATTCCAGCCGCCAGCCTAAAGTTGGGGGGAATCTCCGCAGAGTGAATGGCTCTGCTGAAACACTCGGGCCCAGAAACAGCAGCACTGCTTCCACTCGGATAGTCTCTGTTATAACCATCTCTGTGGGCTCTGCCTCTGTCGACCCGCCTTTGAGCAAGGACATCCCTTGCGTCAAATCCAGGATTCCGCTCATCGCCGAACGGGCGCCTATCATCATTGTGCCTGGACACATATGAACCATTCCGCTGAGGAGAAAACACTCGACGGCGGTCATCGCGGTGATAATGGGGAGCAGAATGATCTCGCCCCTGATCTCTGTACCGATCTTCACGGTATTCTCCGCCTCTGCGACGCGAAGGTGACCCAGGACCGTGAGCCGACTGGACTGTTTCTGCCCTGGGAGAATCGCCATGTAACCTGTTCTGCGACTGAGAAACAGCCGCGTTCTGATGCTGCGCTGCCTCGAGTAACATCTTGATCTGCTGCAGACCTCTACCAGCCTCTGATCGTGACGGTTGAATAGACTCTGCGATCCTAGCAGCCGCTGCAACATTTAAAACTGGAGTACGAAATACCTCGACGTTATTTCGAGATCTACTCGGAAACAACTGTCGTTGTTGCCGATTGGGACGTGGTGGACGCTGCCCAGCGCGCTCGTCGAGTGCCTCCTGCATCTCTATGAGCTGAAGGCGTGTAGCCTCCATGGCCTGGGCCTCAGCGGTCGTACCGACGATGGGAGTACGGAGAACATCCTCATCCCGGCGCTGCTGATCATTCGACGTTCCACCAATCTCACGCCTGGAGTGGTTGAAGCCGGGCGGCGGACTCTGATGAGAGCCAGCCATAAAAACTTCCGCCGCTGGGTCGCAGCTCTCGCACTCGGACCGATCCGACGCCGAGTCGAACACGCCGCGAAGTGACTCGGCGGGCTCGATGGCCGCGATCTGCGGGGACGAAACCTGGCGTGCCGCCGCGTGCCGCACCCAACGCTGTAGCCGCGAGCGACCGGATCGCTTGCGACGATGAACAGCAGGAAGGGCCGACACATACGGAGTCGACGGCTGAAGGAGAAGAACGCCGCAGGAGCTTGCACAGAAGTGCGTCGCCCCGCGAATCGGGAGCGCCTCCACATCCAAAGGCGCTTCCTGGAGCCATGCCGAATCGTCGGCGATGAAGGTGAGCGCTCCGAGACGGATCTCGCGGCCCAGGAACAAATCACCGCCGGAAGACATGACGAAGGAGAAAAAAATGCAAACTCGCCGGAAGTCGCTTAGACGCCTGCCCCACGGTGGGCGCCAACTGTCGTGGGAACAAGCCTGACAGTAGAAGGTAGGGGTACGAAAGGAGAGGGCAGAGTCTTAGCTACGGCGAGATTGTACGCAAGAATGTATGAGTTCAGGCCCCTCTCGTGGAGGTAATAGCCCTACGTCTCAGGTGCTCGGGAGCTTCTTGTCGAGTGTAATGTTTGCGTTGTTACAGGGGGTGCGAACCCTTGTGCGAGAGGGGAGGGGCGGCTTATATAGAGTGCGCTGCCCCTCATAAGTGTCCGGCATCCAAGGGTTAAATCGTGGTCATAAAGAGGTGTACGTTACTGGTAACGTACACCATCAATGCTATTAATGGTCTTGATGAATGCTCGTCCGTTAGCCTTCCTGGGGTGACTTCTGGACTCCTGTGGTCGACTGTCTTCTAATCATTCCGAGTGAAAAGGTAGTCGTCGAGTGAAAGGTATCTCCGAGTGTATATTGTCGAGTGACTTATGCTTCTTGGCTATTTCAGTCGGAGACTTCCTTGTAGCCCTTAAGCTTTCTGGGGCAGTGTCCTTAGGTAGGGTATGTAGGTCAGGCCTATGACCCTACCCTAGGTACATATCCCCATCATCCCACCCCTCGTCCCGTCGGCCGGTCGCTGCGCAAAATGGCGTAGTCTATTGCCCCCAAGAGATGCAGCGATGAAGGTGTCGACGGAGCTCAGCTTAGTCTCCTGGAGACAAACCAGATGGCAGGATGTACCAGCGATGGTTGCCTTGACAGTTGCCCTTCGGTCAGGGCAGTTCAACCCTCTCACGTTCCAGCTGAGAGTATTGAACGGTTGTTCTAACATGGGTACACTCTAGCTGCCCTTAGCCTGACATGGAATGTATCCTTGATGCGAACTGGGGGCAAATTAAGGTCAAAATACATGGCCCACGGCCTAAGCAGGAGAGCTAACACACACACAGAGGTTACACATTCCCTGATACATGACCAATGCATGGCCGTAGCACTACACACATAATGGATGGTAGCATGTAAAACACAACACGTCCAACCCTTGTAGGCAGAAATCTGTTGTACTAACATGAATAACTAGAAGGCCCCAGCACTACGTTTGCACACATCAGGCGGTCGCCGGCTGCACTTCCAGGCTTGCTTGGTCCAGCTCCACCGCGTCCAATGCCGCAGCGCCACCATGGTCAATCAGTGCATCTTCGGCAGCGTTGATAGCGTTGTCATCCAGCTTGAAGAAGTCTCTCATAGCAACAATCACTTCAGGGGGAAGCTGCTCCTTGAACCTCTCAGTGAACTCATCTAGGGTCTTGGCTGTTACATCCTCTCCATCTTTGGTTATGCCCAGCCTATGGCACACGAGGCGTTCAGCCACTTTTGCCGCTGGGGCCGCTGGCGCATGTCGCCGGACCCTTTGCAGAGAGAAGCCTCCATCCTTGGAGATCCTCATGCCGGACAGTGTCTTCCTACGGGCAGCAGGAGGGCTCGGCCTTGGCGACGCCGGGGGCACCTCGAAGCTAGGTGCCAGGCTTGCATGGGGCAGTAGCGCCGGCTGCCTGGAGCTGAAAAGCAACGTCGGAAGCTCAAGGCATGGGACGACCAGCTCGTCCAGGCCCGCAGGCAAGCCATGCCCAGCAGCACGCGGTTGAGCACGCGATGGTGAAGGAGTGCGGAGCATGTTGTCGCCGCAGTTGAGAGGCGGGGTGGGCGATGCCTCGAAGCCTGGGGGCCGAAGCGGGGAGACGTCCAGCAGGGGCCGCTGCATTGCTGGCGGCGAACAGAGCTCGATGAGCGCCGGACTGATGAGTTGGAGGGCAGCAGCAGCAGAACGTGCCTCAACGCGCTTGGAGTCCGGCGGGGCTCGAATCACGGATGTGGGGGACAGAGGTGGTGAGGCAGGAGGTGTGCGCGCCTCCCTGGAAAGCCTCCTGCTAGAGGCCGGGCGCAGCTGTCTGGATGGGCTACGCCCCCGCGCACCGGCAGCGGACGGCTCCATCTCCATGCTGCGCGGCCGCCCAGCCGGGCTGCGTCCCCGCACAACAGCCGCAGCAGGGGGAGGAGCGGCAGAGAGGAGCGGCTGCAGCTCCCTGTCCAGCACCAGCGGGGCGCTCCGAGAGCCCAGGGGAACCTGCGACACGTCAGCGACGATGGGCGGGCCAGAGCACCCGTGACGGCGGCCATCGCGGTTGTCACGCCGCCCATCACGACGCTCCCTGCCGTTGTCGTCGTCGCGCTGCCCGCCACGCAACGCCCGAGAGAGGCTACGGCGGATGCTATCGCGCCATCCCTCCCCGGCCCTTGAGTTGCCCCGCCCGTCGCGACCGCGGCCGCGTTCCTCCTCGTCATCATGGTCTCTGCGATCGCGCTGGACAGGACGCGAGACGCGCTCACGCCGGTCCCTCGCCTCCATCTCTCCATCAACAATGTTGGATTTCCACGGGTTGGGCCTGGACACCACCCTGCCGGAAGAAGGATCTTCGTGGATGTCGAGGTGGACAAGGACACGGTGCTCCAGACCCTTGCGGCCATACACCGGCGCGCCGCCGTTGCGGGCAGGGAAGGTGATCCAGCCCACCCTTGGCACCTTGCTTGGACATGGAGTCCATGCCCACAGGGCCAACACCTTGGTCTCTGTCTTCATCTTAGACGCCGGCTCGATGTAGTCCAGCGAGCAGCCGGAGCCGATAGCTTTGGCGACAGCTTCATCATCCCAGGCGTAGAGGGGAAGCCCCTCAAGGCACAGACGCACATGATGACCGAGGTCGACATGCTCTGCATGGGCTTCCAGGCGCCAGGCCCTCATCTGCAGCTTTGTGTCTTCGAACGGGACCTCCCGGCGGGAGGCGGCGATGTCAGCATGGTGCTTGTGGATGAAGCGCACCAGGAAACGCTCGGGGTAGTGGTAGACGACGATGACGTCCGGCTTCAAGGCTCCAATCCCGTCAGCGATGGCCTTGGCGACCTCGTCGGTGGAGGCACGGCGGTCGCGGTCGAACCAGGCGACCACCCCATTGGATTCCAGAAGCGCAGCCTCCACTTGTACTAATTTCAGTAGTAGTATAATAGACAGATGGGTTTCAACGACGGAAGTTGCAAATCAAGTTCAGTGCGAGAAGATAATTATCAGCTCAGACTGCTCGAAAGTTGTTTAAACTATGCATGATACAGGCTTTACAGCGACAGAAACTTGGGCAATATACGAAGAGTGTGTGTGTTTTAACTAGGAATTTCTCTCATGTAATCACGGAATACTAACCGAGGGAGAGAAATTTTGTAGCTCAATTGTTAGCAGCCCATGTAGAAGGATCCCAAACTTGTCTGGACGGGAGATCCTCCGGCTTTCGTTGTATCTAGCCTAGTGGATGATATAACTATGTTAAAAATTTAACAAATTTGCCACGATGGTTTTCCTAATAAAATGACCCGCATAACTATCTGCCGTCAGCCAGAGGGGCAGTGCCTAATGAACCATTCGCTCGCCCCCACCGATCGAGCGAACCCACGCGTTCGCTCAGGGGGACTTTCCCAGCGACCCTTGCCCAATATAATATAAAATATGAAACGTGCATGAAAAAACGGTTAGGCCTAATTAGCTTTAAAAAAATGTCATCAATAAATTTCCCATATAAAAAATTATGGTGCATAGTAAGTTAAAGAAATGCCATGTGTTTGAACCAAAAAAGTGTGAAATTGACATGAGACTATATGAAACACTATTAAAAAGGACACTAATATCTAGAGGAAGCTCCGATCGAACGTATCGTGGGCTATAGGTTGGACATGCCAGCGTGGTGGGAGATCGAGCGAACTATTTTCTTTCATTGCGACAACCAGCTGGCCCTTCAAGGATTCGTTGTTGCATGGGTGTACTTTGTCATACACGATTTCCCATCATTTATCGCCTCTTACATGTCATGTACTCAGCAATGTTCAAGCGGAAGTCCGACGAGGGTGTCGGCCAGTGGCGGAGATTAGTGGGGGCCAACTTAGGCCATGGTCCCCCCAGCTCAAAAAACAACAAGCCTATATATTTTTGTATTAGGCCTATTTTTGACTAAAACTCGGTTAAAATAGTTAGGTTTGCCCCCCTTCGGGCCCATTGCCCCCCCGCCCCCCCATGTTTTTCTGTCAAGCTCCGCCACTGGTGTCGGCCATGTACCTTAATTTACAACGATTCTAGTCCAAGGCATTCACCTATCTGAGTTGGAACCCATAATGGAAATCCGACCGAGTTTTCGGTACGGCCTCAAACGTTGTGAGCAGGGCCTCAAGTCGGTCCTGACTGGGCCGTTGTGCCCATAGGCCTAGTTAATTTTCTTTTCATAGCTAAAATGTGAACAACAAAAAAAGACCCTAATTGCCATAATCTGAATTATGAAGAACTGCCATGCTAAACTTTAAAACTTCCATCCTCTAGATATTTTTTTTTATCTGGATAAGCCCCAATAGAGATTATCTTTTCAAAATCATAAAAAAAAATCCACACGTGAATTGCCAATGTCAAAAGAGGAAAAAAATGCATGTCATTAAAAATAAAAAAGTCATCCTCTAAATAATAAAAAAAGTCATCCTCTTAGTAATAAAAAAATGCCAATCTCTTAATAATAAAAATATCATGTTATTGACTATTAAAATGACATGTTGTTGATAGTAAATTGCCATGTTAATGATAAATAAATTTTCATACTCTTCATAGAACTGACATCCTTTAATAATAATAATAATGTTATGTTGTTCATTGCTAAACTGCCATCCTCTTAAAAATAAAAATGCCATGTTATTGACTATTAAAATAGTTAAGCTGCATGTTATTGACTATTAAGAATTCCATGCTTTGAGTAATAGAACTACCATCCACTGAATAATAGAAATGTCATGTTATTGATTATTAAACTGCCATCTTCTAAAAGAATACTATGTTCTTTGAGTATTAAAATGACATGCTCTTGATAAATAAAAATTGTCATGTTACTGATAATAAAATGACATGCTATTACAAATAATAAAACTATAATAGAAAAAGACCTATGAATTGCCATGCTACCTATAATAAAAATGCACACGGCAAGCTTAGAAAAAATCCCCACTAAAAAATAAGGATTTTTGTTCTTTCAAAAATGGAAAAACCAGATTTTTCAAAAAATAAATTCAAATGAGAAAACAAATTCACAAAACATAAAGACGTTTGAGGACATCTATTTTCAAAAATTCCATGTTCTTTTTTGCTAAAATACATAAAGACGTTTGATCACATCTATTCACAGAACACAGCTTCAGCCCAGTGGTGAGCTTTCTACAAATGCAGAGGGTCTCGAGTTCGAACACAGTTTTAAAAACCGGACCGGTAATCAAATTGGTGAGGCTGGCAGTTTAGGTTTTTACCGGTCAGACCGCCGGTTCAGTGGTTCGATTGTTGGGTTTTTAAGCCATAAAATAATATATATTTTAGCAATAAATACACCAAACAATAGATAAAAAAAATGGGTAATCAAATGCCATACATGATAGTAATATCTAAATCATATACCTGATAATCTCTAACTC
Source organism: Elymus sibiricus (assembly GCA_039707655.1). Lineage (NCBI taxonomy): Eukaryota > Viridiplantae > Streptophyta > Magnoliopsida > Poales > Poaceae > Elymus > Elymus sibiricus. The sequence continues at coordinate 85,366,202 of CM077669.1, read as the reverse complement.
AAACATATATAGTACTATAATAGCAATCAGCAAGGCCTGCAATGCCTAATGCATATACACGGTGCACAATATTCGGCCGAAAACCTACACAGGAGGTATTTTCATCTTTTCCCTTTCTACCCTTGACTTGTTCACATAAAAAGTAGTTGTTTGAGGGGGTTTTCTGGAAACGACAGTGAACCGTCTGGTTTTGCAAAAACTACCAAGTTCACCGGTTTTTCTGAAACCGGCCAGTCTGACAGGTTTTTCTCGGTTCGATTGCTCGAACGGTCCACTACGCTTAAAGAACCGCCGTGTTCGAATGGTTTTTCCTCCGACCACCGGTCCGATCCGGTTTTTATAACTATTTCGAATCCCGCAGCTGCACATCCTTTGTGTTTTTTTTTCTGAACTTTTAAAAAGGGAACATTCACCGGGGATACGTTCAACAGCGAACCACTCGAGAGAGTGACGTAGCGTTGGCCGTGCATCAAGATCCGTGCGACGGCAGGGAAGGCGTTCGCCAGGATTTGGATTCGTGGTGAACGTTCGACAAATAGAATTTCGTAGAAAAAAAAAAGAGAAGTCGCAAGTCCGAAGAGTTGTGAGATTGTCCTGTTCGAGTCGGACTTGGACTTGGATTCCGACTAGGACCAATACGCTCTTTTTATACCGAAATGCTGCGATTGGATCGAGAGAGGGGAGTTGCACCATCGACAACAAAGCTGATAGCGGCGGCGATGGCGAAGGACCGGAGCTGCGTGATCCTGGCGACGAACGACTACGGCAGCGGCACGTACACGCTGCACCACATCGACGTGGCGTCCTTCTTCTCCCACCCCGATCCGGACGACGAGGCCATGGACGACATCCCCCTGCCCCCCGCGTCCGCGCGCTTCGACAAGCCGCCATTCCCGGGGAAATGCTCCATCGACTTCCACCTCCTCCGCGGCGGCATCATCCGCGGCGGCGGCGACGACGTCAAGGTCGTGTCCACCGACGACGACCGCCGCACCGTCATCTACGACGTCGGCCGCGGCGCCGTCCGCGGCGGGCCCCTGATGCGCGCCCGCAAGGGCAGCCCGATCTCCCACTCCGTCGGGGACGGCCTCTTCGTCCTCGAACGCGTGCCCGACGCAGGTTGCCGCTTCGAGGCCCTCCGGTACGACCAGCTCCGGGAGGACTGGTTCTGGCACAGCCTCCCGCTGCCGCCCTACGTGCGCGACCCCGGCTACACCCGCTCCGCCGTCAAGGCACACACGGCGGCCGCCGGCGGCAGGATCTGGACGTACACGGAGAACGCGGGCACCTACTCGTTCGACACCAGGCGCCGCTCCTGGAGGAAGGAAGGCGACTGGGCGCTGCCGTTCGTCGGAAAAGCCGAGCACGTCCCGATGTGCGGCCGCGACGGGCTGTCCTTCGGCTTCGCGTCCGTCAGCGGCCCTCTCTGCGCTGTCGACCTCGCCACCGCGACCGCGGAGAGCCCGCCGGAGGTGCGCGGGGTCTGGGAGGAGTTCAGGCTGCCCGGGGACTGGCTGGGGGCACCTCCGCCCTGGTGCACCTCGGGTCCGGCAAGATGTGCATCTTCAGGTTCTTCGGCGCTGGCGCCAGTGCCCCCATCGACCGTTCTGGGAAGAAGCCGGACCGTTTCGTCGTCATCACCGCCGTCGAGGTAGGTCCCGGCGGCGGCGACGGCAGAGAGATCAAGATATGAAGCACAGGTCCAAGCGTATCATGTTCGACAGACTCAATGGACAGATAACATGGGTACTCTGATCTGATGTGTGTATCTGCTCGTCCCTCATCTACTAACGTGGACAGTTATGTTTGATACAAGAAGTTATCGTGAAACTTCAGTTTCATACATTTTGTTCATATAAATCTCATCATCTCCACTGTCTATGGAATAGTCACTATATCACTGAATTTCTCATCCAGATCATCGGTGTCACTGTCACTGTCTTCTGAATGTTCATTTCTCCCTGTGTGCGCTTATGAATGTTCTGCTCTCTGGCTGTCTCCTTTCCCTCTGCTCTCAATCTTCCTTGGTGACACCATAACTCTTGGTACCAGCACATCATTCCAGCTTTGCTTCTCAATCATAACAAAAGATGTGACTTTTGTAAGCAGATTCGTTCGAAAACAGATTCACTAAAAAACAGGGCATTGTGAACCATAACACAGAACTACACGGTACGGTAACCACGACGCATTGGACAAAAATACATTACTACATTGTCAAATTCTTTACAATTTTTTTGCATTTTAGGGACATTACAAAGACATTGATTCAAACCCCAAATCAGATAACCTTCAACTGGACCGACTGAACTACCTAAACAGAGCAAAACAACATATTCGCCATCTTCCAGACACATTAGATGCAAAATACCTGTTTGCCAAGCACAAGGGACGCATAGCATGGGTACTCTGATGTTCGTCCACCATGTAGAAAAATATATCATCCTGGAAGAATGCCCTTTGTGTGACGACGTAACAGTTATGTTTGTTTCTGATAGCACACTTCAAGATGGCATCGGGTTTTGCCTTCTCAAACCCATCCCCATGAGAAAATCGTAAGCCCGTCCCCGTCCCCGTCAACGTGCGCGGGGCTAGTTTTTTGCCCGTCCCCTAAACCCATCGGGTTTTTTAAACCAGGGGGAACCCACGGAAAACCGGCACATTGAAGCAAACATTGTAGCAACGCAAAATCGCGAGACGGAGGCTGCGGGAGGCAAGATCGGGCGTCGGCGATGGGATTGCTAGGTTTAGTTGTGCGAGAGGAAGGCTGCGGGAGCGACTGTGAGTCCGAGACCTAGTGAGGCTGGGGCTAGGTGTGGATTTGGAGCTGGGGTCTGGGACACTGGGGCTGGGACGCTGGGTAGGCAGGTGTGTAGTCGAGGATGAATGGCCCAATACGCTTAGCGTAGTAGTTTGACGGAATGGCGGGTTTCGGGTTCGGGTATTACTGAAACAGGTTTGAACCCGCGAAACGTGTCGGGTTTTAGGGTACGTTTGGTTTACCACCAACACCAGCCTTACCAAAAAATCGGCTCGCCCAAGGGATTTGGCCGCCGTTTGGACTAGCACCAAAAAATTGGCTCGCCCAGCCCGCCCGTGATGCTCGCGTGTTATTCTCGCCAATTCATGGGCGCAGCGAGGGCGCGGAAAACGCTCGCCAAATAATTGGCAGCCTGCTCCTGCCCGCTTTTTACGTGGGTCTCGTTTCGTTTTTGCTTTTATACGGTGCTCTCATCCAGTACTTTTACGGGGGTCTCGCCAAATAATACGGCGGATTAATAGTATGGGTAAGCTGCTTGATGACCGAACAGTTTTTTTTAAGTTAACCAAACAGTTGTTTTGATGGATTTTTTTCATTGACGTGTAGTTTGGATGGATCAGTCCCGTGTAAGCTCCAGCCTAACATACGTTTTACTACTGGATTTCCTTCGATCAGAAAAAAAACTTTTACTATTGGACAAATGTTCTCAAAACCACAACTAATACTCTTGCATGTTTATTTTTTGGGCATATTATATTTAATTAATTTTTATATTACAAAAAAAACTTATTTTAGTATGTCTCTTTCTTTGGTGGCTCAAGGTACATCCAAATTGAAATCAAATCAAGCACTAATCAATCCAAGTTACTCGTACAAAACATTTGGCAACTCAGCTAGTGGCAAACCAAATGAAGCCTTAGTAATTTTACCAAAATTTTGGCAAGTACATTGGCTACAATCCAAACAATGATAACTTACCAAAATTTTGGTCATGCCCTCACTTTGGTCATGCCAATTTTTTGGTTGGGCTAGTTGGGGCACAAACCAAACACACCCTTATACTTTACCCAACAGTAACCCCGCGGGGTTAAAAAGACGCCCATCCCCGTCTCCTAATGGGGCAAAAACCCGCGGGGACGCGGGTTTCGGGGCCCCATTGCCATCTTGAAGCACACTCGGTAATGCCAGCGAAAAAGCACACAACAGAACCTTTCTCAGTTACAACTGCTATTCGTAGAGTAAATTATTTCTCAGCAGGACACACACATGACACCGGGAATTCGATCACTAAAACAATGCTGGTATAGGACGGTCTGAAGTGCAAATTCGATCACTAAGACATGAATTCCCCGGGGTCCGTAACATATCCCGTCAACGCTGATGCCGCTGCAGTGTAGGGAGAAGCCAGGTAGATCTGTGGCCCATCCTGCCAGGGAAGGTCCTCTCAACACACCAAGAAGGGCTTCTAGCTGAATCCAAGAACAAAGTATCATTCCTGCAGTATTTGCAGTTGTAGCTTTCATGAACATGTAACAATTGATTAACTCGTGCAAATAAGTGTGTCCCAAATAAGAATCATCCGGTAACTGTTAGATGTATTAGATGTGTATAGTCTCTCTTTTCGGTTTATCCCCATTGTACACATGTATATGTACTGGCCCTTGGCCCTTCTGAGAATATAGTTGCTCATTCCTAACATAGTATCAGATGCTTAGGTTGCTCTCCCGCTCCCGCACGCTTGCAGCTCCGTGCGCCCCCGCTCGTCGCCGTCCGGCCGGCCGCCTCCTCCTCGTCCGGCAGCAGCTGCCGCTGCTCGCCCTCGACCGGCCGGCCGCCTCCTCCACGTCCGGCAGCCGCTGCCGTTGCTCCCCCTCGCCCGGCCGCCGCTGCCGCTGCTCTCTCTCGCCCGGCCGCCGCTGCCGCTGCTCGACCTCGACCGGCCGCCGCGCCAGCCCATCCGGCTGCTGCTACCTCGCCCCCTCCTCGTCCGGTAGCCGCCGCCGTCGCCGCTTGCTCCGCCCGACCGCCGCTGTCGCTGCTCGCCCTTGCCAGGCCGCCGCCGCTCCCCTCCACCGGCCGCGCCGCCGCCCTCGACCGGCCGCCGCCGCCGCCCCCGGCGCTGCCCTGCCTCGCCCGCTCGGCTGCTGCGTGCGGGCTGCCTCCAGCCAGTGCCCGATCCAGATCGGGTACTGTAGCAGTTGACAAAAAAAAAACAGAGAGTTCCTCATGTCTTCTTCGGGCTACGTTGTTGTTCCTCGGTGCTCGGTGATCTTCGATGGCACCAACTATGCTGAGTTTGCGGGCTTCATGCGTATCCACATGCGCGGTCTTCTCCTGTGGGGTGTTCTCTCTGGCGAGGTCCCCTGTCCGCCATGCCCTGTTGCGCCCGTGGCCCCAATACCCCCGGTGCCACCGGTCCTTGCTGCTGATGCTTATCAGGCTGACCGGGATGCAGCCAAGGCTCTCGATGATGCTGCGGTTGATGCTTATGACCAGCAGGTATCCTCTTATTCAGATGCTCTCTCTGTGTACCGTGATGATCTGTCTGCTTACACTCAGTGGTCCAATGATGATGCTCGTCCTGCTGCTGTTCTCACAGCGAGTGTCCTCCCTCAGTTTGCTTCGGAGTTCATGGGACTTGGCACAGTTGCAGCCATGTGGTCTTACCTCTGTCAGCGCTATCAGCCCTCCGGTGATGCGCTCTACTTATCTGTGGTGCGTCAGGAGCACGCTCTTCAGCAGGGTGACTCTTCTGTTGATGAGTTCTACACACAGAGTTCTGCCATCTGGCGCCAGCTTGACTCTCTTCGGACAGTTGTTTGTGGAACTTGCCGTTGCTGCCAGACTATGAGGTCCGACTTGGAGTTTCAGCGTGTCCATGAGTTCTTATCTCGCCTCCGTTCCGAGTTTGAGCCTCGACGTGCTCACTTGCTTGCTCGTGGTCGTGTTCCTATCTCGGAGGTGCTTGCTGAGCTTCGTGCTGAGGAGACCCGCCTCCGTTCTGCTGGGTTGCTTGTGGTTCCATCTGTGTTGGCTGCTCGAACTCCTGTGTCGTCTGCTCGTCTCACTGCACCACCGCTTCTGCCCACACCTTCAGGGGGGTGGGTCGCCCTCCTTATGCTGAGAAGGGCCGGTCGCGCCGTGACACTTTCTGTGGCTACTGCTCCAGGCAAGGTCACCCAGAGTCTGATTGCCGCCAGAAACAGCGAGACCAGAGGCGCTTGTCGGTGTCAAAACCGGCGGATCTCGGGTAGGGGGTCCCGAACTATGATGCTTGGATCGATGGTAACAGGAGACGAAGGGGACAAGGTTTTACCCAGGTTCGGGCCCTCCTATGGAGGTAATACCCTACGTCCTGCTTGATTATATTGATTGTATAGAGATTACAGAGTGATCTACCACGAGATCGTATGACTAAAACCCTAGATGAGTTCTCTTGTTCGATGATCTAAAACCCTCCGGCTTATATAGACGCCGGAGGTGCCTAGGGTTTACACATGGTCGGTTACACGTCGAGGGGATAAACATGCCTATTCTACTTTAAACGTGGAGCACATGCCTTCCTTCTAGAAACTTCCCTGCTGGAGTCCGGTCCTTCGAGTGATCCAGTGTCCGGCGAACGGCCCATACAGCCCGGCCCATAGTAGATAGGCCGGCTCCCCGAGGACCCCCTAGTCCAGGACTCCCTCAGTAGCCCCCGGACTAGCCTCCAACGCCGATGTGTATCCGGCGAATCTTGAACCTAGAAGTCTTCGGCTTGCGAGGCGAGTCCCTCTTCCCCTGATTGTTCGGCATCCGACCTGTGATTGGCGAAATCCCAAACGTTGCGGGATTGCCGAGTCCACTGCAATAATGCTCCTCGATCCTTGCGCACCGCGAGGAGATGAATGGTTTAGCAGTTCTTTTATAGAGCTGCCCCCCTCCGAGAAGGGATACCTGTCTTATTTAATTAAACTGAATCGCGATCATATCTTCACCTTCCCTCTTTAAACGAAGCCCCCAGCAAAAAGACCTCTACCAAAAGAAAATGGCGAGCGCCCCTGGTTCTTCTTCGGATCCTTACGGATCTCACCCAGGGGATTGGGGAAGCTGTTCCGTGTCAACTCTTCGTCTTCGCCAACTAGAGACCCAAGGGTATCTCCCTTCCTCAGATCTGACGACCGTCCGCGCCGGCCTGAGTTCATTCAATGGCGTGGTCCTTGCGGAGAACTTCCCCCATCCACAAAAGGGAGAGCACGTGAGCTTCGTCCCGTTCCTCCTGCGAGGGCTCGGATTTCCCATCCACCCATTCTTGAGAGGGTTATTGGCATTCTATGGGATCCAGCTCCATCACCTTACCCCAGGGTCTATCCTTCACATCTCAGGCTTCGTGGCCCTCTGCGAGATGTTCCTGGGGTGCGAGGCACATTTCGAATTGTGGAGGAAGTATTTTTGCCTCGTCCCACGTACAAGGGACGGGACAATTTTCGAAGTTGGCGAAGCCGAAGTATGCCGCATAGCGGGGACGGGTTACCCCGTAGGAACCCCAAAGGAATTTGAAATGTGGACCTCGGAGTGGTTTTATATTGAAGACGTTCCTCTGTTCGACCCAACTCGGCGAGGTTTGCCCAAATACTCCGATGCCTTTCCGAAGAAAAGGTACAACTGGCGTCCGAAGAGCCTGCCCCAAGAGGAAAGTGCCGAGGTGCAGCGTTTATCGACCCACGTGAGGCTATTAGCCCATCACAAGCTGACCATGATTGAAGTCATGGCCGCCGTTCTCACTCGATGCGTCCAACCTCTTCAGCAGAGGGTACATCCTTTGTGGTGTTATAACGGGACAAGCGATACTACTCGTTCCCGAAGACTGGGTCCTGCTGATCAAACAGCATTAGCCGCCGCACTTGCCGATCTATTCAAAGGGGAGCAAGAGGACTTTGTTCAGCGGTCATCAAAGGACGGATATTCTTGCCACAATCCCATCGAATGGGTGAGCCTTTATACCTACTGTAATTATAGTTCGGTTTTTCCATTATGTCCCTTTCTGGCCAAAGCCATCAAACTTTATGCAAACAGGAATGGAGGAGCTTCATCGAGACAGTCAACTGTCCGGCTCCTCAGCCCGAAGACTATGCCCGTGAGGACGATCCGGGCTATCATGAAGACCCAGACCTATCAATCGAATTCGAGGGCGGGGTTTTCTACCAGGAGGGTCTTGATTACGCCAAAGTGGCAATCATTGCCGACTACCCTGGATCTTTTCCTTCCCCCGCCGTAAACAAGAAGAAAAAGAAGAAGGCATCCCATGAGAGACAAGTGTCCACCAATGACCCTAACATACCGGTTCCTATCGTCAAACGTCGTAGATCTGCGTGACTTACACCGGCCGCAGCGACAGTGGCCGAATCAGGAAGTAACAAGAGCCCGGCAGATAGGCCGGTCACAGGGGCAAGCGCGCCAGCGAGCTCACCCCAAAGGTATTTTGCTTGATCACACGGTTTAACACCATGATTTAATAAAACTCGTCGAAAGATAATTCCGTCGAAATATTCAGGCAAGAGGTTCGGTCATCTCCCGCCGAGGACGCCGTAAAGACATCCATCGGTGCCCAAGGCTCAGGGCCTTCCGCCCATGTTGATCCTGTTGCTGGAGCTTCCACCGCCGAACCTGCCCCAGCCGATTCGGATGATGCCATATCGGTCACCAAATCAGAGGTTGGGAGCGCCATGCGTCATCGGCACTGACGTAAAATCCTGCTACATCCAGCCTTTTCCGAACAAGAATTCGGCGCTCTACGCACGGCGGATGCATACCTTGGTGCCGCCCGAACTGGATTCGGCGAAGCTATAAAGTTGATATCGTCCAGGTTATAGGTAAATTGTTGGATATTTAAAATCCGAACACGCATGTAAACCCAGTAGCCCCCAAGCCTTAAATTGGTCGGTACGACCGAATTAAGGATCCTTTTCTGCAAACGCAGGCCTCTAAGCAACAGTGCGAGAAACTGGCCGAGGAACTTAAGGACAGCCGAACACAGGTCGAATCTGTGAAGGATGAGCTAAAGCAAGTGAAGAGCTTTACTCGGGAGGCACACGGTGAGTGCGTATATTAGCCGAATTTATAACATGTTCCCATGCTTACGCGAGGGTACTATGTAGCAGCTGAATCAATAGGGCAATTACAAAAAGATTTGGATGTAGCCCGAGAATCTCAGCGGTATGCCGAGTCCCAGCACGAAGCTGGAGGTCGCGTTATGACGCGACATATTGAAGAAAAGAACCGCCTGAAGGAGGAGAACCAGAAGCAAGCCGAGGAAATCGAAAGCTTGAAGGCTCAATTGGCCCAGGTCCAGGGAGAGAAACAAATCTTACAGAGGGGCATATATGGTGAGCGCGATTCTAACATCGGAACGTAATTTTTCCTTTATGGATGTAATATAACCTGTATGCCATAACTCATGTGTAGGTCTCCTGACCGGGCATTCCGAAGAGGAGATCGGATCTTACCAGGGAAACTTGCTAAAGGATCTGACCGCCTTGCACGAGCGGGCTCGGAAGGCCATAAAGGGCATGGTCAAAGCATTGTGGCCTGCTGAGCAGCCTTCCGAGGGGATGACCGAGCTAATCGATCGTTTCAAGGGAGCCCGAGCTAGGTTCGAGCTATGGAAGACATCGGCATGCCGGGAGGGAGCGAGGGAGGCGTGGGCGATGATCAAGACCCGCTACACCGGACTTGATCCCGAGCATATGGCTCGGGTTGGGCCAGTGGGGGTAGACGGCCGGGAAATTCCGCTCCACCTGGTTTATGACCAGGTGATGCCTGCCGCCCGATTGTCACAACAGGACTGCTCCCTGGACACTGTAATCGATAATCTTGATCAGCAGCCGGGTATATGATTGTATGTAGCTGAGTACTATCAATCAAAGATTTGCTCCGCTGTGTTGTAAACTTTGTCTTAACCGGCCATCGGCTTTAGCCTCCCATGCTAGAAGCTTGGGAGTGTTCCGCTGAAAGCATCACCCTAGGGTGGACGAACTATGTTCGGGGGAACCAGGCAATCCGGCCATGTGGTGCGAACAGACAGAAAGCACGGAGGGAGATATATTATATTACATTTAGCGTAAGAAACATCTTCTGAAGAAAATAGTACCTCTACCGATACCTTTCGTCAGGTTGCTACGTAAGGCGTAGGCTGTAGCCCGTACACTGATAGTATAGGGCTGAGGGTACTTGTAAGAAGACAAGACCCTGGTAATGGTCATGACGACCATAGTGTTACAAATTATTTCCGTCGGGGCCGATCAATTGTCTACGCAAGATAGCTAGCTTTTGGCTTTACCCGTCTGAGGTACGTGTCTGGATGACCCGGTCGTAACAATCGCAGAGGTGCTCCCTTTACCCTCTAGCCGAACAATCGGGAACGTAGAGGGTAACCACAGGAGCGAGGCAACCCAGCTTGGCGAATCTTAGTTCGAATTGATGCATACGGTGGCTTGAAAATGACAAGGAAAACAGGCACCCACAATTAGTGTGAACAAGTGCGAAGAATGTAAAAGCATTGGCTTCGGAAAGGAAGCCCCTAGGTGCTGTGTTCGGATTTAACACTTGAAGGTGCAAAACAAAAAATCTTATAACGAGATTGAATAAGCCGAACACAGAGTTGGGATAAAAAAAGAAAAAAAGGTGCAAACCTGCCAAACATTAGTTCGAAAGGAGAATTGAAAAAATAAATAAAAAAGGAAAACACGGAGGAAGAAACATAAAGTAAGGAGTGCGACGACACCGGTTTATCCGTAGAAACGTCGAAGACGAGCTGCGTTCCATGGGTTTGGTTCGAGGCGGTGATCCGACGGGTTCCGAAGACGATAAGCCCCTCCAGTAAGTACTTCGTCTATTATGAAGGGGCCTTCCCATTTGGGCTTGAGTTTATGCTTCTGCTTCTCCGGTAGTCGTAGGACTAATTCGCCCACGTTGTACGCTTGCGCCCTCACCTCTCTGCTCTGGTAACGCCGGGCCTGCTGCTGATAAAAAGTGGAACGGGCCCGAGCTATGTCTCGCTCTTCCTCCAAGGCGTCCAAGTCGTCCTGCCGATCTAACTCGGCCTCCCTTTCCTCATACATGCGTACTCTTGGCGCATCGTGAATGATATCACAAGGAAGGACCGCTTCGGCCCCGTAGACCATAAAGAACGGGGTGTAACCCGTTGATCTATTCGTGGTGGTGCGCAAGCCCCATAGTACGGAGTCCAGCACCTCAACCCACTGACAATCGGATTCTTGAAGAGACCGGACCAAACGCGGCTTGATTCCGCTCATTATGAGGCCGTTTGCTCGTTCAACTTGTCCATTGGTCTGCGGGTGATAAACCGAGGCGTAATCGAGCTTAATGCCCATCTTTGCACACCAGTCTTTGACTTCCTGAGCGGTGAAATTGGATCCGTTATCAGTTATTATACTGTGCGGAACACCGTAACGGTGTATCACGCCGGATATAAAGTCGATTACTGGTCCGGATTTGGCTGACTTGACAGGTTTAGCCTCGATCCATTTGGTGAACTTGTCGACCATGACCAGCAAGTATTTATTTTTCTTGGTCCCCCCTTTAAGTGGTCCGACCATGTCTAGCCCCCAGACCGCAAAAGGCCATGTGATCGGAATAGTCCGAAGAGCTGTTGGGGGCATGTGACTTTGGTTTGCGAAAAGTTGACACCCTACGCAATATTTGACAAGTGACTGGGCGTCCGCCCGAGCTGTGGGCCAAAAGAACCCCGCCCGGAAGGCCTTGCTTACTAAGGCTCTTGCTGCGGCATGATGACCGCCCATCCCTGCATGTACTTCGGCGAGAAGCTCCCTCCCCTCTTCCTCAGATATGCACCTCTGTAATACTCCAGTAGTGCTCTTTTTATATAACTCTCCTTCGTGTACCTTAAAGGCTTTGGAGCGCCGGACTATACGTCGGGCCTCCATTTGATCATCGGGGAGTTCCTTACGAAGGAGGTAGGCGAGGAAGGGTTCGGTCCAAGGAGCGATGACTGCCATGACCTCGTGGGCCGAGGGCGTCTCGTTCATTACGGAGCCGCCGATAACTCTGCCGTCTGGTTCGTCAACAGGGGGAACAACCGTGTGTGCGCTTGAGAGATCGGCGCCCGCTTGATCATCCTGCCAAACCACGGATGGCTTAAAGATCCGTTCCAGAAAAGTGTTTGGCGGGACAGGGTCGCGTTTGGCTCCCAAACGTGCCAGTATGTCAGCGGCTTGGTTGTCGTCTCGAGCGACGTGGTGGAACTCCAGCCCCTCGAACCGTGCAGATATTTTGAGGACAGCGTTTCGATATGCCGCCATCTTTGGATTTTTAGCGTCGAACTCACCGTTTACTTGAGAGATGGCCAGATTGGAATCGCCCCGTACCTCCAGCCGCTGTATGCCCATTGAAGCTGCCATCCGAAGACCGTGTAGAAGGGCTTCGTATTCGGCTGCGTTGTTGGAGTCGGCATACATGATCTGGAGCACGTATCGGACGTTGTCACCTGTGGGGGATGTGAGAACGACTCCAGCACCCAGTCCGGCCAAGGTTTTGGATCCATCAAAGTACATCGTCCAATGTGAGTATGTACTGTATTCCCTGGGGAGTTTGGCTTCTGTCCATTCGGCAAGGAAATCCGCTAATACCTGAGATTTAACAGCTCGGCGCGGTTTGTATGTGATCTCAAGAGGAAGGAGCTCAATTGCCCATTTGGCTATGCGGCCTGTGGCGTCCCTGTTATTGATTATATCGTTCAGGGGTACTTCCGATGCCACCGTGACCGAACACTCTTGGAAGTAATGTCTTAATTTACGTGATGCCATAAATACCGTATAGGCTATCTTCTGGTAGTGCGTGTATTGTGACTTGCATTGCGTTAGCACCTCTGACACATAATAGACCGTCTTCTGTATCCAGAATTTGTGCCCCTCCTCCTCTCGTTCAACGACGAGCACTGCGCTGACAACTTGGTTGGTGGCCGATATGTATAACAACATGGGCTCACCCGCGCTTGGTGCTGTGAGTATGGGGTTAGTTGCCAGCAGTGTCTTGATATCTTCTAACGCAGCTTTTGCTTCGTCGGTCCATTCAAAAGTCTTGGTCCGTTTCAGCAATTTGTACAGTGGTAAAGCTTTTTCACCGAGGCGGGAGATAAAGCGGCTCAATGCCGCCACGCAACCCGCCAATCTCTGCACATGCTTTAGCTCTGTAGGGATTGCAAGTTCTGACAAGGCGCGGATCCTGGCCGGATTCGCTTCTATTCCTCTATGGGAAACAATGAATCCGAGCAACTTACCAGCGGGAACTCCGAAGACACACTTCTCCGGATTGAGCCGAATATCATATTTGCATAGGCTTGCAAAGGTTTGCCTTAGGTCGTCGATTAAATTGCTAACGTGTTTGGTTTTGATAACCTCGTCGTCCACATATGCTTCGACCGTTTTGCCGATCTGTTTCTCAAGACAGGTCTGGATCATGCGCTGGTATGTAGCCCCAGCGTTTTTTAGCCCGAAAGGCATTGTGTTAAAGCAGAACGGCCCGTAGGGGGTGATGAATGCGGTTGCCGCTTGATCGGATTCCTTCATTTTAATCGGATGGTATCCGGAATAAGCGTCGAGGAAACCCAGCGAGTCGTGTCCGGCTGTGGCATCGATGATCTGGTCTATTCGTGGTAGAGGGAAAGGGTCCTTGGGGCAGGCCTTGTTGAGGTCTTTAAAATCGACGCACAGCCGCCAGGATTTGTCTTTCTTTGGTACCATCACCAGGTTTGCCAACCATTCGGGGTGTTTAATGTCCCGAATGAATCCGGCCTCTAGCAATTTGGCCAATTCTTCACCCATAGCTTGTCGTTTGGGCTCGGAGAAGCGACGGAGAGTCTGTTTGACGGGCTTAAAACCCTCCATGATGTTCAGACTGTGTTCTGCCAACCGTCGTGGGATGCCAGGCATATCAGAAGGATGCCAGGCGAATATATCCCAATTTTCTTGTAAGAATGCTCGCAGCGCCTCCTCCATGGTGGGGTCGAGCTGTGCTCCGATGGACGCTGTCTTGTTAGGGTCCGTCGGGTGCACCTGAACTTTAATGATTTCTTTTGCTGGCTTGAAGGACGTGGATTTGGGCCTCTTGCTGAGGATCACGTCGTCTTTGTCTACCGTTAACCGGAGTGCGGTCAGTTCTTCTGCAGCAAAGGTCTCAGCTAGGGCCTCGAGGGCGAGTGCTGTTGTTTTGTTTTCGGCCCGTAGGGCTATATTCGGATCCCCAGCTATTGTGATTACTCCGTTTGGTCCTGGCATTTTAAGTTTCATATACCCGTAATGTGGTATAGCCTGGAATTTTGTGAAGGCTTCACGTCCCAGAAGGGCGTGATATCCACTGGGGAAGGGCACGATGTGGAAGAGGAGTTCTTCCGATCTGTAATTGTCGGGCGTGCCGAACACTACGTCCAGGGTAATACATCCTGAGCAGCGTGCCTCCTTCCCTGGGATTATTCCCCGAAAGGTTGTGTTGCTATGTTTGATCCGAGATCGGTCGAATTGCATTTTTTCCAGCGTGTCTTCATAAATTAGGTTTAGACCGCTGCCGCCGTCCATTAGCACTTTGTGTAACCGGAAGCCGTTGATGACGGGGTTCAGGACTAGTGCGGCTGGTGAATGGTCGGGATGAATGGCTGGTCGATCAGCATCTCCAAAGGTGATGGGTGTATTTGCCCATACACTTGTTGCAGCCACGTGGTACACCTGTCCAATTTCTCTGAGGGCTCTCTTCCTTTTGTTCCTTGAAGGGAACGTTTCGTAGATCGTCAGGACTTCGGTGTGATGTTCCGATGAGTCTGCGGGGCGCCCTCTAGGCGGTGACGCTTTGAGGATGGCCTCACCGCTTTTTGCGATTTGTCTGACGACCCAACAAGTTCTTAGACTGTGAGTTGGAGCTGTGTTTAGCAATACGGAGTGTATAGGGCAAGGTTTGTCCAATAGTCCGTCCAGGATAGTACTGACCCCGGGAAGGGATCTGTTTCTCTTTTTGGCGGGCTGAGTTTGGGTTGTTCGGTTCAGGGGTATCCTCTTTTGCCGATCTCCTCTAAGGTGTTCGGCAGAGGTTTGGTCCGAAAATAGCCGCTCTATTTGCCAAGCACGTTCCATGGCACAATACTTCTGTACCAAGATGGATAGCTCGGAAAGGTTAGTTATGTGCCGCCCCGCCAGGGCGTTGAGGATGCCCTCGTTGTGGCAATTACGCTTGAAGGTTGCCATTATATCTGTGTCGCTGAGGCCGCGCACGTTGTGTCGTGCGAGGAGTAGTCTGGCCCAGTAATGATGGGCTGACTCCCCTGGCAAATGCGTAATGTCCGATGGATTCGAACGATTGGGCTCTGATGCGATGATCGGGTCATCAGCTTGGGAGGTGGGTGGGAGAAAAGGTGGTCCCTCACCAAGATGGGAGTCCGGAACTATAAGTTCCGAACTGCGGGATAGGTCGGGGGCCGATACCGGACTATTGCTGGAGCCGGCGACTGGGTCGCCGGCAGAATCTCGGTGGTCGGATATTGGGGTGTAGACCGTTTTTAGTTCCGGTAGCTCGGAGGTCGAATCCTCCGCCAGACACTCGACGGTGGCGACGAGGTGGGTGACCGTGGGGACGCAAATTTCCCTGTCATCGGGTTTAAGCCCGAGCCGGTCATAGACTAGGATATGGTCATCGGCCATCCGCATAGTCTCCATCCGATCGAACAGCTCGTTGAGAAACGAGGCGATGGTGGGATGCGTGTCACCAAAGCGAGTGGGGTCGGTATGCGGCGTCACCGTTCCAGAGTCCCGCGAGGGCGTTCTTGGATCAGATCCATCCCGACCCGTACGAAGACCGATCTGAGAGCAGATCGGGGCTGGGTCATTGTTGATTTTTATCGACAAGATCCGATCTATGGCTTCGTCGAGAATCGAAAGCTTGATCGGACCGATCTGCCTGGAGCTTCCGGAGTTAACCTCCGATGCGTCCGTGCAAGGAGTGTGTTCGGCAAGAACGGGTGTTCGGCTGTCGGGCGCTATGACCTGATCCGAACTTAAGATCGGGCCTCCACCAGGGCAGATCCCATAGGCGGAGCTAGAAGACGAGTCCGAGGTTAAAGCCTCAGGGTCCTCGGGCATGGCAGGCGAGACTGCAAGCCCGGTTAGTGATAGATCGCCGCGGGAGTCTACGGAGAACTCTAAGTTCCCGAATCTGACTTCCTGATCAGGGGCGAAACTTTCGACGCGGCCAAGGCGGCCGGTCGGGTCGGCGTGCAGCACTATGCTGCCGAAAGCGAAGATCTGTCCAGGGACAAAAGTCCCTGTGTTGCGGACCTCTTCATTGACGACAAGGCGAGCCATCGATTCCTTCCGGCGATCACAGTGGAACTCTCAATGAAAGCACCAATGTCGGTGTCAAAACCGGCGGATCTCGGGTAGGGGGTCCTGAACTATGATGCTTGGATCGATGGTAACAGGAGACGAAGGGGACAAGGTTTTACCCTGGTTCGGGCCCTCCTATGGAGGTAATACCCTACGTCCTGCTTGATTATATTGATTGTATAGAGATTACAGAGTGATCTTCACGAGATCGTATGACTAAAACCCTAGATGAGTTTTCTTGTTCGATGATCTAAAACCCTCCGGCTTATATAGACGCCGGAGGTGCCTAGGGTTTACACATGGTCGGTTACACGTCGAGGGGATAAACATGCCTATTCTACTTTAAACGTGGAGCACACGCCTTCCTTCTAGAAACTTCCCTGCTGGAGTCCGGTCCTTCGAGTGATCCAGTGTCTGGCGAACGGCCCATACAGCCCGGCCCATAGTAGATAGGCCGGCTCCCCGAGGACCCCCTAGTCCAGGACTCCCTCAGCGCTCTTCTATCAGTGGGACTCATGCGTCTCCCTCGACTCCGTCACTCACTGACCAGGACATTGTACGCCTCAAGCGTCTACTTGCTTCCTCCGGCTCCTCCTCGACTGGTTCCGCTGCTCCTGTGACTGCATCCACTTCTCCACCACCGTCAGCATCTACACAGTCAGGTACATCTACGTGGGTTCTGGATTCTGGAGCCTCCTTTCATATGTCTTCTGATTCTTCCACGCTGTCTTCTCTCCGACCTCTCGATTTTCCTGTTAATGTTCTTACCGCCGATGGCACACCTCTTCCTGTTGCTAGTCATGGTATTCTTTCCACTCCATCTTTTTCTGTTCCTAGTGTTTCTCATGTTCCTCGCCTTACCATGAATATTTTTTCTGCTGCCCAACTTACTGATTCTGGTTGTCGTGTCATTCTTGATACCGACTCTTGCTCCATTCAGGATCGTCGCACCAAGGCTTTGGTTGGTGCTGCCCCCCGGCGCCATGAGTCAGAGGGCCTTTGGGAGGTTGACTGGCTTTGTGTTCCTTCCGCTGCCACCACTTCTGCCAGCTCTCATGCTCTTGCTGCCTCTTCATCTGCGTCCTTCCAGCAGTGGCATCATCGCCTTGGTCACATATGTGGCTCTCACTTGTCTTCTTTAGTTCGTCAGGGCCTCTTAGGGTCTGTATCTGGTGATGCTTCTTTACATTGTAATGGTTGTAGACTTGGCAAACAGACCCAGTTAACTTATCCTACCAGTGAGTCCGTATCTCAGCATCCTTTTGACTTAGTTCATTCTGATGTCTGGGGTCCCGCTCCCTTTGATTCGAAAGGTGGTCATCGCTACTCTGTTTTGTTTATTGATGATTTCTCTCGCTACACTTGGCTCTACTTCATGAAATCTCGTAGCGAGGTTCTCTCTATATACAAACGATTTGCTGCCATGGTTCACACCCAGTTTTCCATGCCCATTCGTACTTTTCGTGCTGACTCCGCTGGAGAGTATATCTCCCAGCTATTGCGTGGTTTTCTCGCGGAACAGGGTACTCTTGCCCAGTTCTCATGTCCTGGTGCTCATGCTCAGAATGGCGTTGCTGAACGTAAGCATCGTCATCTGCTTGAGACGGCTCATGCGCTGATGATTGCCGCTTCTCTTCCACCCCACTTTTGGGCTGAGGCTGTTTCTGCATCCACCTATCTCATCAACATTCAGCCCTCAACTGCTCTGCAGGGTGGTATTCCTATGGAGTGTCTCACTGGTCGATCTCCTGACTACTCAGCTCTTCGTATGTTTGGTTGTGTGTGCTATTGTGACACCCTGGGTCCATGCTACAGTGATCAATGCAATTAAGCTATAGTAACCTCACCCTAATGTGCCTTGGGATCATGTTTTATTAAGCCACATTGCCATGTAATGATAGTAAAACAAAAATTCAAATTTATAATAAAGTCAAATAAATACATTCTTCAAACATGAAAACTAAAATGATGTTTGGTTTACAAATATTCACTTAGTAATTATCAAATAGGAACCAACATTTTGTAAGGTAGTCAAATGCTCTGAGTTATTGAAAACAGAAGCCAAAACAATATTTTAAATGCTTTTTGCAATATGGAAAATACCAAATCGTTTCCAATGCCTCTCAAACTTTTGTGGCATTGCTGAAAAATGCAATACAAATATTGGACCAAATATCACATTTTACAAAAGTGCTATAGTGCTCCAATTAAAATAAAACAGAAAAGAAAAGGAGAAAACAGAAAGGGAAAATAAGAAAAAGGGAAAAGGGCCCGTGCTGACTGGGCCCAAGCCAGCCCAGCAGGCCCAGCCCACCCCGGGCCTCCACCTACCTCTACCTGCTCCCCTCCCCCCCGTGTCGATGCCGGCCGTGCGTCCATGGCGATGGAGGCCACGCGCCGGCCATCCAGCCCCCCATGGACGCCAACAAGGGCCCCCGCTCCTCCCCGCAGCGAGCCCTAACCCTAAAAATCGCCCCCCTCGCCCCATTCCTCTTCCCCGAGCTCGGGATCGAGCTCGCTCGGAGGAGCTCCGCCGTTGTCGGGCCGCACCACCGTCTCCGGCCTCGCCCTTCTCCCCCAACGGCCCCATCGAGCCTCGCCGCCCCTCATCTCTCCAACGCCGGTGAGCTACGGGCCGTTTCCCCCCTCTTCTCTGCCCCCCTCACCGCGCGCAACCGCCGCCGCCCAGGCTCACCGCCGGCGTAGCCCCGTTGGAGATATGCCCCCGTGTGTGCGCCCCTCGGGCCCGCCGCGTCGCGTAGGTGCCCCCTGCTCCCGCCAGTGCTTCGTGTGTGAGCCCGACCACTGCCTCCGCCTCCGCCGCTTGCCGTCGCCTACTCCGGCCACCTCGGTGCTCGCCGTTGCCACCTTTGGATGCGCGCGACCACCTGGGACCCGTGGCGGCAAACCGCGCACCGAATGGACCACCGTAGCTCGATTTCGGCGAACTCCGGCAAGGTTCCGGCCGTCGCCGCCGCGTCTCGCCTCACCGGTGGCCGGTGCCGACGTGGCTGCCACCTGGCACCACGGGCCCCGCCTCTGAGTCACTGCCGCTGGGCCCCATGGGCCCCAGTTGACCCAGTTGACTGGGTCAACTGCTGACTGGGCACCGTGGCCCACTGACATTCGGGCCCCACACGCTAATTAATCTCTGGTTTAATTAAGCACTAACTAATCTACCCTAAATAGCCACTGACACCTGGGACCCGCCTGCTAATTAACTCAGTTTAATAAAATAAAACTATGTTTGAACCTACTGCATATGACATGTGGGACCAGTTACTATTCATTTGGATAAGGCATACACAGTCAGCTGCTGACTGTACCATCGGGACCCACTGGTCATACACTAGGGCTAGCTAAGTGTGAGTAGAAAAAGTATTATTGCACTGTTTTGGATAATTCGAATTAATAAATAAAAGAAATTTCAGAATATTGTTAAACTTTGAAAATTAATAGAAAATAAACCGTAGCTCAGATCGAAAAACTTTATACATGAAAGTTGAGCAGAAAAATCCCACAAATCTAACCGTGCTATCTGTTTCCATGTCGGGACCCTCTACGTAGGTGAACCCGCAACTTCTAGCCCATTTCCCTGTAGATGAATAGTGCATAGCTACCGGCTATTAATTCCAACTTTAATCCTAAAATTGCTAAAATGGTTTAGACATTATTTTAGGCAACCTTGCACTGCATCCTAGCTGTCATATGCCTCTAACACCGCAAACCTGGAACATTCCACCCCTCCGGTCATCTGTCCGACATTTGTCCGGAACCAGGAAAACTTTCCCGGATGGGTTACCCCTTCATCGGTATCGAGTAACACTGCGTTAGGTCACACCCGGCACAACTTATTGCCATGCTATGCTCTGTGTTACATTGTCTGCTTTATATTTATTGTTTCTTCCCCCTCTTCTCTCTCGGTAGAGCCCGGTGCCGACGTAGTCCCTGAGGCTAACGCTGCTGCCGGGTACGACTACGCGTTGACGATCAGCCCTTTTGCCGCAGAGCAGCAAGGCAAGCAAAACCCCCTTGAGCATTCCGATATCGCCTATTCTTCTCCCTCTTATGCTTGCATTAGATTTTGCTACTGTATTAGTTAGCTCCTATTCTGATGCATAGCCTGTTTTTGATGAACTACTACTACACATGTTATGATATCAACTGCCTAGAATAGGTTGGTCATTGAACCCCCTGAGACCCCCTTAGTCCCAGTTGCCCCTGCTTTCATCGACGACACCGAGGACTTGAAGACAGAAGACTCAGTCGTCATGACTGACAAGCCAGACCCCCGCACATCACCGCACACCCGTTTAGTATGGCACTGCAGAGCTACCATCGAGTGCCGAGGGTGATACCTCACTTAGCACTCTCGATGTTAATTCTGTAGCGTAGCTAATCAATCATGGGTATCGAGGGTGATTCCTCCTTCCCATATATCGATAGCGACTCTTGCCATTCCCATACCTCGAGTGGGATCCATCGAGGGTGATTCCTCGGATTTCCACTTGATGTATAACCACACAGTTACTTGGACTTGACACTTGTTGCATGTGAAAGGCGGGACTGGAGGGACAGGCGGTACCACCCTGGCTGAGGTGGACCTGAGTTCCCGACAGTCCTGAGACGGGTCGGCCCCAAGGGTACCCGTGTGAGACTTGGTGGGATGCGCCGCAAGGCATCCGGAGACTTGGTGGGGTGCGCCGGTAAGGCACCCGAGTGTTCTTGGCGGGGCGACGGACTGCAATATGTTCGAGCTTGCCCCGCACCTTAAATTGCTAATGGGCTGCGTATTTCATCTGAGTTGGTCGATACGACCTTTAACGCACTAAACCTTCACGTGGGAAAGTTATGGGCACTCAGCGTCGTTGTATCAGCCGAAGCTCTTCGGACGTCAGCAATGGAGCGGCGCGCGACGGATTGGACTGGACGGTGCAGCTCTGGACTGGACGGTGTAGCTCTGGACTGGAGTGTACTAGGTCTGTTTCCGGCCGCCCACGCACCGTGCAGGTGTGCACAGGGTGATTGGGCCCATGACCCCTGAGCGCATAGGATTTAGACCGGCGGGCTGGCCTCTTCATTGAGTCTAGGTGGGGCGACGACGTGCTGTATCCCGAGGCCGGGCATTACCCCAGAAAGTGTGTCCGGCCGGAGGTGACCAGGCGTGTTGGAAATGAGGTGCACCCCTGCAGGGAAGAACAAACTATTCGAATAGCCGTG
Source organism: Elymus sibiricus (assembly GCA_039707655.1). Classification (NCBI taxonomy): domain Eukaryota; kingdom Viridiplantae; phylum Streptophyta; class Magnoliopsida; order Poales; family Poaceae; genus Elymus; species Elymus sibiricus. The sequence continues at coordinate 85,344,836 of CM077669.1, read as the reverse complement.
TCCACGGTAACAGGACAACTTGGAGTTGTACTTGGGCCTACTACAACTATAATCATAAATTAAATTAAAATGAATTGTGGCTCCGAGATTGCTTCCTCGCAGGGAGTCGAGGAAGGCTCCCTGGGCATGTTTACTTACTTAAAATTGCTACAACAATATGACTATATATGAGATGCAGGTCTATTCTCTTCTCATGCTGCAAGATGCTGAAGATGCTAGTCTTCGATAGGACTAGGCCTTCTCCCTAATCTTGCTTTCTGCAGTCAGCCCAGATATTACCCCTTCATTGATAATGATGCATACTTAGTCTAGTTCTGATGTCAGTCTTGCGAGTACTTTGGATGAGTACTCACTGCTGCTTTGCTCTCCTTTTCCCCCTCGATATGTTGCTGCGTTCAGATGTTGGAGCCCAGGAGATGGAGTTCGCCGGAGACGACTGCTACACCACCGCTGGAACCTGCTATTACGTGGAGACTGCCGACGCTCAGGAGTAGTTAGGAGGTTCCCAGGCAGGAGGCCTCGCCTCTTTCGATCCGCTGTCTATGTTTGTGCTAGCCGTCTTAAGGCAAAACTTGTCTAACTTATGTCTGTACTCAGATATTGTTGCTTTCGCTGACTCGTGCTTGTCGGAGCTTTATATTTGAGCCCTCGAGGCCCCTGGCTTGTAATCTTAAGCTGTATGACTCTTTTATTTGTGTCTTTTGTCGTGTTGTGGTACTAATCAGTGAGTCCCTAATCTTGGTCGTACGCATTGCGTGATTGATTAGCGTACGGACAAGAATGGGGGCGTCACAAGTTGGTATCAGAGCCGACTGCCTGTAGGTAGCCCCCTTTCCAACTCCTTGGCCGAAGTTGAGTCTAGTCAAAGAAAACTGTTTTACTAACTTGGCTGTGTGGGTTACGGGCCCACGTCGCCAATCGGGTGGTATTAGGATCTTTTATTCCTCTTCTATACCCTAGGACTCTGATCTCTCTTCTTTTCGGGTTAAAGATTTTACTAAACTCTGACTCTAGGTTCTCGTAACTACTTCTCTCAGAGAGCCCTCATTCCAGAAGATCGCCTGCTTCGTCAGAAGATTCTGAACGAACCTTTTGATGTTTTCCGAGACTTTGTGCTCATTGGCTTTGCAATTCCCTACCACCGATAAGTCCCTATGGATGACAAATTGCACTTGTCATTCATACAATCCTTTCTCGTTGCTCTTGTTGTTACAAGAGGCCCCGAAATACTCTCCATTGCCTCGATAACCCTTCGAGGTTACTGCCTTATAGTTCTTTTCCGCATGGAAGCCTTATGGATAATTCCTCACAATTGTCGAGGATCCGTTCATCCCAGTTGTTCATGTGTTTCATAAAATTCTTCGAAATGCTTTTCGATCTTTCGAAAACCCTCTGCAGCCTGTTGCTCTTGAAATTCTTGCCTGCTTGCATTATGGTTAATTCCATATGTTTGGCAATGTTCATTAAAATCCCTTATGATTGTCATTCTGATCATATTGATTCAGCCTGTGTGCAAATGCACGCAGTCATCAGGTTATCCTTTTAAATTATCTTTCCAGCTCAGACGTCCTTCCGGACATGAGTTGGTTCTCGACAATTCAAACCTCTGTTGATTGCCCGACTAAGTCCTTTCAACTTATTCATCCTTGATCAGAGCGTCTGCTTCTGATCCTTAGTTTTGGAAATCATAATTCCTTTGTATTTTAAGCATCAGACTATTTAGGTGTGTCTTGAATCCGATGCCTCTGCATTTCTTCTTCCTCTGATTGAGTACCGATACTCACATCAACTTCGTTGTGGATCGCCTGATCCACTGTTGAGTTATTGTCCGACATTGTCGTTCATATTCAATCACCTTGTGAGTTCTTCCCCTGATACATAATGCCTTTGGTAAATTGTATCCTCTGTTTTGCCAACCATGCTCTACCTTCGAGTTTGTGTTAATTACTCTGTTAGTTTGTGGTATATGTTCCTAAGATGCCCCGATGGGTTGGACCTATGCCTTCCTTAATTCGTGTGAACCCGACAGTTTTCACGCGCCTTACTCTCCTGGTGTTTTGCCAGTTAATCTTTCAAAGCTACAGCTTTATCAGAAACGAGAAGTGAATGAGAGGTTATGCCTTGAAGAAGTGGGAGTCGACCTTGAACTTTGTGTTCATGCCCATGGACCCGGTGTATGACTTATCATGGAGCTTCTTGTAACGATAATCATTCTCTTTGTATGAATTGATATTGTATCTGTGTATTGGTACCTTACAACCGTGGTTTCGACCATGATTGTTCTTCTCTGATCCCATTTTCAGACCAGTTCAAGCGCTTGTCTTCCATAGATCAATACGCTAGCCCAACCTCTATTTTGATCTACCTTCGAGTATTACCCCCTGGTATCTCGAGGATATCGTGTCTTTGCACTACACCTTAGGGATTTACGATGAAATAATATCTTATCATGTCATAGTCACTCCACGGGTTCTGGGTTGTCATCAACCGAGAACATCGAATAGTGAATCGAGTTCGCATTGCAATTCAACAACCCGTTGTAAACTTCTTTGTTTACGGGTTTGTACTTGATCATGTCATCCCTAGCCTGTTTGGCTACCTCACCATCGTCATGCTAAGGCTTGACCATGCTATCTATGTCCTTCATCCCCGGAACATAATTCCAACAGTGTACTAAGCTTACATCGATTTTCAACATCATGATTGGTTGTCTTGAAGGGCAATATCGATTCTGAGCTGGTAATCTTATCTGTGGTTCCGATAACCCTTTGCTTCATCTTTTCTTTGCTTGATGTCATCGCTGGTCGATTACATCTTCATGAAACCTCTCGACAAATGTGTCGTGATCATCATTAACATTTGGGGCTCTTCCAGGTATCAATCGAGTTCATGATGAGAAATGCCCTCCTTGCCTCGATGATTTTGTTATCATTGACAACACCCTTGACTTCTTTTCAGTGCAAGCTTGTCCATGTTATGGGTGCAACTTGCTATCCAGCTTATATTATGTTCTATCTTGGAGTATTACTATCCTTATGTCGAGTATGTTGTGAGGATTGCTCCACCTCTTAAGAAATTCCTGACATAGTGATACTTCTCACCATCACCGTTCTTTCTTGGTCCCCGTGTTGATTCTAACCGTGATACCAATATACAAGCGATACTGCTTAGATTCTATAGTCCTAGCAACACTGTTGCTTTGAAGTTAACGATCGGCAGTTCGTTCTTCAACTGTTGGTTATCGAATCGTCGCTCTACATTGATCGTGCTATCTAAGGTCACATTTCGTACGCCCCTTTCAACCAATGATTAATGGTGTATGTTTTCCCCGAGCACACAACATTATGTCATTTGAATTGACAATTGCCGTCTCCTTGTTCACATAATTGTGGAAATCCATCCGTTTGGAATTCTCGATGAATTGTCGCTGAGTCCATCAGCCACCTCCTCATCCTCTCCTTGGTATAATGATGAGCTCTTGTTTCGGGACCCCTTCCATAGTTCATTTCCCGAGAGCCTTACAATGTCATCTCGTCGATTTACGTTGCACCTTTTTCTTCTCGGACATCCTGAGTCTGAGGTATCGAAATATCAAACATATCTGAATCTCAGACAGATATGATGGTTGGAACATCTTCCAAGAATTATAACATTGGTCTCTAGGTACCCGACAAGGTGGTGTCATGTCGGATACACGTGGTCAGATGACATATTATTATAGTGCCTTGTTCAGCAAGAGTTGGCATTCTTCCATAAGGAAATCCTATGATTTATTCTAGGAGATATTCTTGATGGATCCTTTATATTCCCAAACTCCGGTCCTTTATCTGGTGGCCATGTCGTTGCTACCTCGAAGCATGTCTGTAGTACCAAGAACATTGGCGCTATAACGCTAAATGCTTCTTGATCAATTATCCAAACATCGTTGTATGGGTAAACATCATAAATTCCTTGCCCCTTAGTCTTAATGGTTACCTACCTGGAGCCTTGTCATGATTGTCTCGCTCTGCTTGCTCTTGGCAAGGATATACACCTGATGCTCGTGTATACACATTTTCCTTTCCATTGGTCTGTTTCATGTGATAATCACATTTTCCTTTCCATTGGTCTGTTTAACCTTTCTTGAGAATTATTTGATCTGAGCAGTGATAGTTCCCTGCTTAGGTAAATACCTCGGTGTGCTACTGTGTCAGTAAGACCCTGTTACTATTGTTGTTAACACTTCGGTAACCGTCGGTGGACGAGAACTTTGCCTATTGGTCCGCCTCGTTTCAACGAGCAGGAAGATGGTTCTCTTCGTCCCCCGCCCTTGGTACCGATGCTGTTGCTGACATAAATGACAGGTTATCCTCTAACATATCTTGCTACCATGACCGTGCAAGATGTCACCGCTCTTCTTACTCTTAACCCACATGATGGTTCCATAACCCTCAGTTCCACAGGATCGAAACCTGACTCTCCTGTACCCCTTTGATTCCAAGGTATCTTTTGCACTTGGCTTCGTATGTAATTCCCGAGCCACCGTCCAGTGGAAGATCTAATCCAGTATCATATGCAATATTTATTTCGTTGCTCTGCACCCCTTTTCACCTTCTGATCAGGCAACGAATGATTGCCTACCCGTTTGAAACTTTTGAACCATCGCATATCGCTCTCAAAAATTCCCTGAGCTATAACTCGAGGAATAAATCTTGTCTTCTTCCTTGAGTTCACCGTCAGATACGTTCTTCCAGAGTTTTCCCTCATCGCATTCGTAGGACGATGAGGATCCCGAAGAAAGGATGACGACTTCATCATGATGCCCTGATACAGCAAGTTAAAGACATCAATGCCATGGATCAACTTCTTCGAGAAGAACAACGAAGACGAGAAGATCCGTTAGAACTTCGTAACCAGAACTTTTTCCCTTACCCTGCCTCTTAATTCTCGGGACGAGAATTCTTGTTAGACGAGGAGAATTGTGACACCCTGGGTCCATGCTACAGTGATCAATGCAATTAAGCTACAGTAACCTCACCCTAATGTGCCTTGGGATCATGTTTTATTAAGCCACATTGCCATGTAATGATAGTAAAACAAAAATTCAAATTTATAATAAAGTCAAATAAATACATTCTTCAAACATGAAAACTAAAATGATGTTTGGTTTACAAATATTCACTTAGTAATTATCAAATAGGAACCAACATTTTGTAAGGTAGTCAAATGCTCTGAGTTATTGAAAACAGAAGCCAAAACAATATTTTAAATGCTTTTTGCAATATGGAAAATACCAAATCGTTTCCAATGCCTCTCAAACTTTTGTGGCATTGCTGAAAAATGCAATACAAATATTGGACCAAATATCACATTTTACAAAAGTGCTATAGTGCTCCAATTAAAATAAAACAGAAAAGAAAAGGAGAAAACAGAAAGGGAAAATAAGAAAAAGGGAAAAGGGCCCGTGCTGACTGGGCCCAAGCCAGTCCAGCAGGCCCAGCCCACCCCGGGCCTCCACCTACCTCTACCTGCTCCCCTCCCCCCCGTGTCGATGCCGGCCGTGCGTCCATGGCGATGGAGGCCACGCGCCGGCCATCCAGCCCCCCCTGGACGCCAACAAGGGCCCCCGCTCCTCCCCGCAGCGAGCCCTAACCCTAAAAATCGCCCCCCTCGCCCCATTCCTCTTCCCCGAGCTCGGGATCGAGCTCGCTCGGAGGAGCTCCGCCGTTGTCGGGCCGCACCACCGTCTCCGGCCTCGCCCTTCTCCCCCAACGGCCCCATCGAGCCTCGCCGCCCCTCATCTCTCCAACGCCGGTGAGCTACGGGCCGTTTCCCCCCTCTTCTCTGCCCCCCTCACCGCGCGCAACCGCCGCCGCCCAGGCTCACCGCCGGCGTAGCCCCGTTGGAGATATGCCCCCGCGTGTGCGCCCCTCGGGCCCGCCGCGTCGCGTAGGTGCCCCCTGCTCCCGCCAGTGCTTCGTGTGTGAGCCCGACCACTGCCTCCGCCTCCGCCGCTTGCCGTCGCCTACTCCGGCCACCTCGGTGCTCGCCGTTGCCACCTTTGGATGCGCGCGACCACCTGGGACCCGTGGCGGCAAACCGCGCACCGAATGGACCACCGTAGCTCGATTTCGGCGAACTCCGGCAAGGTTCCGGCCGTCGCCGCCGCGTCTCGCCTCACCGGTGGCCGGTGCCGACGTGGCTGCCACCTGGCACCACGGGCCCCGCCTCTGAGTCACTGCCGCTGGGCCCCATGGGCCCCAGTTGACCCAGTTGACTGGGTCAACTGCTGACTGGGCACCGTGGCCCACTGACATTCGGGCCCCACACGCTAATTAATCTCTGGTTTAATTAAGCACTAACTAATCTACCCTAAATAGCCACTGACACCTGGGACCCGCCTGCTAATTAACTCAGTTTAATAAAATAAAACTATGTTTGAACCTACTGCATATGACATGTGGGACCAGTTACTATTCATTTGGATAAGGCATACACAGTCAGCTGCTGACTGTACCATCGGGACCCACTGGTCATACACTAGGGCTAGCTAAGTGTGAGTAGAAAAAGTATTATTGCACTGTTTTGGATAATTCGAATTAATAAATAAAAGAAATTTCAGAATATTGTTAAACTTTGAAAATTAATAGAAAATAAACCGTAGCTCAGATCGAAAAACTTTATACATGAAAGTTGAGCAGAAAAATCCCACGAATCTAACCGTGCTATCTGTTTCCATGTCGGGACCCTCTACGTAGGTGAACCCGCAACTTCTAGCCCATTTCCGGTAGATGAATAGTGCATAGCTACCGGCTATTAATTCCAACTTTAATCCTAAAATTGCTAAAATGGTTTAGACATTATTTTAGGCAACCTTGCACTGCATCCTAGCTGTCATATGCCTCTAACACCGCAAACCTGGAACATTCCCCCCTCCGGTCATCTATCCGACATTTGTCCGGAACCAGGAAAACTTTCCCGGATGATTTACCCCTTCATCGGTATCGAGTAACACTGCGTTAGGTCACACCCGGCACAACTTATTGCCATGCTATGCTCTGTGTTACATTGTATGCTTTATATTTATTGTTTCTTCCCCCTCTTCTCTCTCGGTAGAGCCCGGTGCCGACGTAGTCCCTGAGGCTGACGCTGCTGCCGGGTACGACTACGCGTTGACGATCAGCCCTTTTGCCGCAGAGCAGCAAGGCCAACAAAACCCCCTTGAGCATTCCGATATCGCCTATTCTTCTCCCTCTTATGCTTGCATTAGATTTTGCTACTGTATTAGTTAGCTCCTATTCTGATGCATAGCCTGTTTTTGATGAACTACTACTACACATGTTATCATATCAACTGCCTAGAATAGGTTGGTCATTGAACCCCCTGAGACCCCCTTAGTCCCAGTTGCCCCTGCTTTCATCGACGACATCGAGGACTTGAAGACAGAAGACTCAGTCGTCATGACTGACAAGCCAGGCCCCCGCACATCATCGCACACCCCTTTAGTATGGCACTGCAGAGCTACCATTGAGTGCCGAGGGTGATACCTCAGTTAGCACTCCCGATGTTAATTCTGTAGCGTAGCTAATCGATCATGGGTATCGAGGGTGATTCCTCCTTCCCATATATCGATAGCGACTCTTGCCATTCCCATACCTCGAGTGGGATCCATCGAGGGTGATTCCTCGGATTTCCACTTGATGTATAACCACACAGTTACTTGGACTTGACACTTATTGCATGTGAAAGGCGGGACTGGAGGGACAGGCGGTACCACCCTGGCTGAGGTGGACCTGAGTTCCCGACAGTCCTGAGACGGGTCGGCCCCAAGGGTACCCGTGTGAGACTTGGTGGGATGCGCCGCAAGGCATCCGGAGACTTGGTGGGGTGCGCCGGTAAGGCACCCGAGTGTTCTTGGCGGGGCGACGGACTGCAATATGTTCGAGCTTGCCCCGCACCTTAAATTGCTAATGGGCTGAGTATTTAATCTGAGTTGGTCGATACGACCTTTAACGCACTAAACCTTCACGTGGGAAAGTTATGGGCACTCAGCGTCATTGTATCAGCCGAAGCTCTTCGGACGTCAGCAATGGAGCGGCGCGCGACGGATTGGACTGGACGGTGCAGCTCTGGACTGGAGTGTACTAGGTCTGTTTCCGGCCTCCCACGCACCGTGCAGGTGTGCACAGGGTGATTGGGCCCATGACCCCTGAGCGCATAGGACTTAGACCGGCGGGCTGGCCTCTTCGTTGAGTCTAGGTGGGGCGACGACTGAGGGAGTCCTGGACTAGGGGGTCCTCGGGAAGCCGGCCTATCTAATATGGGCCGGATTATATGGGCCGTTCGCCGGACACTGGATCACTCGAAGGACCGGACTCCAGAAGGGAAGTTTCTAGAAGCTTGGCGTGTGCTCCACGCTTAAAGTAGAATAGGCATGTTTATCTCCTCGACGTGTAACCGACCATGTGTAAACCCTAGGCACCCTCGGCGTCTATATAAGCCGGAGGGTTTTAGATCATCGAACAAGAGAACTCATCTAGGGTTTTAGTCATACGATCTCGTGGTAGATCACTCTGTAATCTCCATACAATCAATATAATCAAGCAGGACGTAGGGTATTACCTCCATAGGAGGGCCCGAACCTGGGTAAAACCTTGTCCCCTTCGTCTCCTGTTACCATCGATCCAAGCATCATAGTTCGGGACCCCCTACCCGAGATCCACCGGTTTTGACACCGACATTGGTGCTTTCATTGAGAGTTCCACTATGATCGCCGGAAGGAATCGATGGCTCGCCTTGTCATCAACGAAGAGGTCCGCAACACAGGGACTTTTGTCCCTGGACAGATCTTCGCTTTCGGCAGCATAGTGCTGCACGCCGACCCGACCGGCCGCCTTGGCCGCGTCGAAAGTTTCACCCCTGATCAGGAAGTTAGATTCGGGAACTTAGAGTTCTCCGTAGACTCCCGCGGTGATCTATCACTAACCGGGCTTGCAGTCTCGCCTGCCATGCCCGAGGACCCTGAGGCTTTAACCTCGGACTCGTCTTCTAGCTCCGCCTATGGGATCTGCCCTGGTGGAGGCCCGATCTTAAGTTCGGATCCGGTCATAGTGCCTGACAGCCGAACACCCGTTCTTGCTGAACACACTCCCTGCACGGATGCATCGGAGGTTGACTGCGGAAGCTCTAGGCAGACCGGTCCGATCGAGCTCTCGGTACTCGATGAAGCTCTAGATCGGATCTCGTCGATGAAAATCTACGACGACCCAACCCCGATCTGCTCTCAGATCGGTCTTCAGACGGGTCGGGGCGGATTTTTCATCCCACCCACCACCCACTTGATAGCCACTGTCGAGGACTTAACCGACATGCTAGACTACGCTTCCGAGGAGGCAGGTTACATGGACGAGGAAGATCACTCCCCCGCCCCTGCCAAAACCGGACAGTGGACGGCCACCTCCACATACGACGTATACATGGTGGAGACTCCAAAAAGCAATGGCGATAAATCGGACGAAGCGCCATCAAGGCGCCGGAAACCGCATAAACGGTCCAAAGGGAAAAAGGGGCGCAAGCCCAATGAGGGCACGGGTAACGATGATTCTCCAGATGACATCGGTCGCCCCGAAATCCCCGGTAACCCGTTGGAGGGTCAGGAGGATCCCGACGACCACCGCAGCCCCGATGATCCAGATGATCCTCTGGACGACGACTACCTCCGCTCTATCGAGGGGGAGGATAATGCGGACGCCGGTGACTTGGCCATCCCCAATGATCCTGCAAATCAGGAATTGTTCAGACAATAGCTGATATCCACAGGTCGCAGCCTGCGAGCAAAGGAGCGACAGCTCAAAGCCGAACAAGACGACCTCAATCACCGATGGACACGAGTCCTTTCAGCGGAGGAGGAGTTCGGCACCGGTCTATCGGACCAACCAAAGAGTTACCCGCGCCGAAGGCTACTGCCACAGTTCGATGACAAGCTCACCAATACGCCGTCTCCCGAACATACTCCATATGACAAGCCAGATCGCCCTCCTCGAGGACGAGATCGGACGGCTGACGATACCGGCTATAGGCCGACGATACCCCGTAGACACGGAAAGGAGCCGCTAGAGCCCGATGACAGGTTCGACCTGCGCCACGACCTGGACCATAGAGCAGGCCGTACGCGATCCATCTACGGCTCCCGAAGATACTCACCCGATAGACGGGATGGGTACCGGTCTCGGTTCGACCACAATGAAGATCGGGAACAAAACCAAGCTAGGATAGCCGCCGATCATCGGCACACTATAGCTCGGGTTAGAGGCGCCGCACACCCACTGTGCTTTACCGATGAGGTAATGCGGCATCAGTTCCCCGAAGGGTTTAAACCCGTAAACATAGAGCAATACGACGGGACAACTGACCCAACCGTATGGATTGAGGATTTCCTCCTCCACATCCACATGGCACGAGGAGATGACCTCCACGCCATCAAATACCTGCCCCTAAAACTCAAGGGGCCAGCTCGGCACTGGCTAAATAGCCTCCCCGAAAACTCCATTGGATGTTGGGAGGACCTAGAAGAGGCATTCCGATCTAATTTCCAGGGCACTTATGTCCGGCCACCGGACTCCTCCGATCTAAGTAACGTTGTTCAAAAACCTGGAGAGTCTGCGAGGCTATTCTGGAATCGTTTCCTGACTAAGAAAAACCAGATCGTAGACTGCCCCGACGCCGAAGCTATAGCCTCTTTCAGGCATAATATTCGGGATGAATGGCTAGCTCGACAGCTCGGCCAAGACAAACCCAGGACAATGTCCTCCCTCACATCACTCATGACCCGCTTTTGCGCGGGCGAGGATAATTGGCTGGCTCGACGCAGCCATAACCCCGAAGACCCCGGAACCTCTGAAGTACGGGATGGAAACGGGAAACCAAAGCGCAACAAAAACAAGCGCCGGCATAATAACAGTGATGCCGATGACACGGTTGTAAATGCCGGATTCCGCAACAACCATTCTGGGCAGCGGAAGAAGCCTCCTAAAGGCAAGCAAGACGGACCTACCCCGCTAGACAAGATTCTGGAGAGGCCTTGCCAGATACACGGCACTCAGGAGAAGCCCGCCAATCACACCAATCGTAACTGTTGGGTTTTCAAACAGGCCGGCAAGCTCGCTACCGAGGACCAAGGCAAGAGCCCACGCAGCGAGGACGAGGATGAACCTCGGGGTCCGATATGTGGCGGTCAAAAGAAATTCCCCACAGAAGTGAAGACAGTAAACATGATTTACGCCACTCATATACACAAAAAGGAAAGGAAACGCGCCCTCCGGGATGTCTACGCCGTAGAGCCTGTAGCCCCGAAGTATAACCCATGGTCGGCACATCCGATCACCTTTGATCGACGTGACCATCCGACCAGTATCCGTCATGGGGGTTCGGCCGCACTTGTCCTCGACCCGATCATAGACGGGTACCACCTAACCAAGGTTCTAATGGATGGTGGAAGTAGCCTCAATCTGATTTATTCAGATACGGTGAAAAAGATGGGCATAGATCCGTCAAGGATCAAGCCCAGTAACACTACCTTTAAAGGAGTGATCCCAGGCGTTGAAGCCCGGTGTATAGGCTTTATAAGCCTGGAAGTTGTGTTCGGCTCGCCCGACAACTTCCGAAGTGAGGACTTGATCTTCGACATAGTACCATTCCGCAGCGGCTATCACGCCCTGCTCGGCCGTGCGGCGTTCGCCCGTTTTAACGCCGTTCCACACTACGCATACCTAAAGCTCAAAATGCCTGGCCCCCGAGGGGTCATCACTGTCAATGGCAATACAGAGCGGTCCCTCCGAACTGAGGAACATGAGTTGGCACTGGCGGCCGAATTCCATTACACCGATGATCGGCAGACGCCGACGTCCGCCGTCAAGGCATCTAAGGCCGGGAAGCGAGCTCGGTCTCAAACCGAAATTCCAGAAGCTTCCCCTCCCAATAAATAGGGATTTGCCCCCCACCACATGGCCCTATTCCCCGCACAATACGTGCCAAGGGTGCATAACTTTGCACTTAAAATTCCATGGGCAGCGGTGGGGGAACATTGATGTAGGGTAAGTCTTCGGCTAGACCGAACCATCACCCTCAAGCATGTCTTCGGACACATTGCAGGTACTGTCAAGTACTCACTAAGGCGTCAAGCTTGTTCCAATTTCGGCGACTTCTCAAGACTCTTCTACAATGGTCCGTTCGCCGAACAGCACACCTATCAAGGTATTCACCGTCCTGGTGGTCGCAGGAGAGGATACGCTGCAAGTCATATTGCGGACGTCGGGCCACAAATCGAAGACCCTTAGCGCAGCACCCTCCTGTAAGATTTATATTTTACCTTTTATATATACCTGTAAACAGTTGCATTAGCACTTTGACTGAAAAGAGTGGTTGAGTACAATATAGACATGTTATTCATGCTCGTTCGGACGTTTTTTAGCACTCCCTCTATTTCTCCCCCTTTTTCTTTTTTGCTAGCCTGTTCGGTATAATCTTGCGAAGTAACCGGCTAATAGACCGGGGGCTCGCTCTTAAAATCGCCCTGTGCACAATTGATTTTGTATTCGGCGTTTTGGACTTCCGCTTTATATGCATTGGTTCCGAACTGTGTCTTGGGTCAAATGTTGGGTTGCCCGATTCCTGTGTTTGCCCCTTTATGTTCCGCCCGTTCGGCTAAAGGGACAAAGGGAGCACCGCTGCGATTGTGCTTTCGGCTAGTCTGGTCAAGCGCCTCAGCGGAGAAAGCCGAAAACTGACTGTCATGGTATGCGAGAACCGGTCTGCGATTCCGAGCTTAACTTAATCTCGTCAGAGGTTACTCCGTGTAATACGATGGGTTCGGTCTTCGTCCGAACCATGTGATATAGGCTTTGGCCACGGCTCGTCCGAACATCACAAACTACTGGGGGCTATTTCTCAGCCTCCTGCACTCCTTTCTCGCGCTTCTACGGCTAAGTGAAGGTAATAAAGCATTCTGGTCCGATTGCCTAGTCCACCCCGCACTACCGCCTTCGGGTACCGACAGTTCGGCTAAGGGTTATAGTGCGTTTTGGAAGCGACACCCCACGTAGTATCTACCTGGGGGCTGAAGCCGACGACTTGCAGCCTTCAAATTTAACCGGCCACAAAGAAGTTATAAAGGATGCAAAACACACAAGACATGATAAACCATGCAACTTTATATACGTAAAAACACATTCCATAAGTCTTCGGACATATTACATAACCGTTTACTCATACACAGTATCTCTTAGACACTGTGACTCTATGGCCCGAGCACCCTCCATAACTCCGGAGAAGTACCACTCGGGGCACCTATACTCTTTTCCAGGCGGCGGAGGAGCGGTGGCCACCTTCATCGGATCCAGCCCCGGCCAGTGTACCTTGGCCTTCGCAAATGTCATCTTGGCTCCCTCGATGCAAGAAGACCTCCTCAATGCGTCGATCCGAGGAGTGGTGTCGCTCAGCTTCTGCACTAGGCCGAAGTAACTGCCGGGAATTGGCTCATCGGGCCACAGCCGGATACAGAGATCCTTCATGGCCGGTTCCGCCACCTTGTGCAGCTCCAACAGCTGCTTAAGTTGCTCATTCAGGAGAGGAGTTCGCTCGGGGGCTTCGAATTGGGCCCAGAAAACACGGGCTTCATCTCCTTCTCCCCGCAAAGCATAGAACTGCTTCGCGTCAGCTGCGCTCTTCTGGAGATCCAAGCCGGCGCCTACGGAACGCCATACTTGGGTAAGAGCTTTGAACCTATCATCTCCGAAGACACACTGCAGTAAATATGGCTTACCACTTAGGATAGCCTGGGACTGGCTGACTTCCTCTTCAAAGGCCCGCCTATCCACCCGCTCCTTTTGAAGTTCGGTTTTTAGGGTGGATAGTTCGGCAGCCAGCTCTTTTTCTTTCAGCTCCAGGGCTTCGCACTTCTTGCTGGCGTCCTTGAGCTCCAGTTGGACCTCCTCCACTCGAGCTTGGTGCTTGTCGCTGGTAGCTCTTAAGGCAGATAGTGCGGCTACCACCTCTTTGGCCGCCGCCTTTTCTACAGCAGCTTCCTGCTTTGCCTTCTTAAGTTCGGTCTTGAGCTTCTCCATCTCTTTCGCCGAGGTTGTGTAAGCATTAACTTGTATTAAGCATCCGTGTTGATAGAACGGAAACGTGAAGTTTCGATACTTTACACCGCTTACCTTGGGCCTCATCGAATCTTCGGTTTAGAGCGTTAAGGTCGTCATCGGAGCTCTTAAGCTTCCGATTCAGCTCCTCTATTTCGGCAGCGTTATCAGACGCCGCCGATGCCTGCAAAAAAAATGCGAATGTCTCATAAAACATGAGTTCATAGACCATCCTGTGCCGGGTCTCCTTAAAAGAATGACCGAACAATCTGAACAGATGTATAGTTCGGATAAAGGATTTTTGTCTTGACCCCCAGGTAAGTTTTTCAAATTTACCTAGGGCTCGGGGGCTGCTATGTATATAAACAACTACTTAAACATATTAATGATTTACGAAAAACGGGGCATTGCATTATTTACTTGGAAACCCGTCAAGAGGCCGTTGAAGGCCGCCTTCAGCCCGGCATCCACGGACTGAATGCTTTGCAACACCGTACCCATAAGGGCGCGGTGCTCCTCGGAGATGGAGGCGCTGGATAGAGCCTCCCCCATGACCGGCCACTCATTGGTTGGAGGCACCGGTGGGGGTCGGTTAGCCCGATCCCCAGTCGGGAATTGAAGTTGTGTCTCCGGACACATGGTGTGCTCCGAAGACAGTCGTGGAGGTGACTGGACAGTTCCCTGGCCGGTCTCCTTAGTGTCCGGGAGTGTCTTCTCCCCCGGGTCTTCGGTGGCTGAGGTATTAACCTCGACCATTAACCCATCGCTTCCGCCTCCCATGTTCGGCTCCAGGGGAGCCTGTTGGGATGATACCTCCGTGCCCTCCTTATTGGCATCTGGAGGGGAAGGGTGCGACGCGTTTCCGCTCTCCGCTAGATCGGCGGGCGGGGTCTCCCCATCCGAACTGTGATCGGCGGGAAGGATGCGGGACGGGCTGCAAGTTAATTGACGCCCGCATGTTAAATATATTAACAAAACTTAGTATTTGTAAGGTCTGCGGATCTGTACCTTCGAGGTGGGGGCTTAACCCTTAGGGTCCTTCGCGGAACCCTCTCGAACCCCTCGGACTCAGTGTCCGAGGCCGAACTATCGTCGGACAGGATCACCTGTGACCGACGAGCTTTTTTCTGGGCTGGAGGGAGTTCATCCTCCAAGGCGTCCGGTGACGTCGCCCTCTTTATGGTAAAGGGGGAATCGCCTCCCCCCTCGACCTCGTGCTCCTCCTCCTCTTCCTCCTCTTGATTCGAGGAGGCATGGGTCTCTTTGGACTTAGCCTCTAGCTGGTCCTTGGTGCGCAGGCCAGCTCGACTTGTTTTCTTCTTCTTTTCTTTCTTCTCTGGCGCCTTGTAAGGTGCCACGATGAGCATCTCCAACAGCAGTGGGGACCGGGGATCCTCGGGCTGTGGAGCCGGACTCTTGAAGTCCTTGGCTTTTTTCAGCCATTCCTGCAGAAGTGATCGGGCAATCCTTAGGTGACCTATGGAAGAATAAAGTCGATCTATCTAAATCATAACATACCTTGGAAGGAGGCTTGGCAGCATTCAAGCCCTGGTCTTCCTCCTCGTCCGGACAGTCCTTCTGCGCCTTGAATAGCACCTTCCATAGTTTCTCCCGCGTGGTGCGGAAGAGCCGACGAACTGTAGGGTCGTCGCCGGTCCGGTAATCCCACATAGGAGAACTCCAGCGCTGACAGGGCAGGACATGTCGCCGAAGCATTACCTGGACCACATTGGTCAGGCCAATGCCTTCCCTGATTAGGGAGGCGACGCGCCTCTGCAGGTCCTCTACTTCGGTAGCCGACCCCCAATCCAGGCCCTTTCGGACCCACGAGGTCAATCTGGTTGGGGGGCCGGACCTGAATTCGGCAGGAACAGTTCCGCATTCGGCAGGAACAGTTCCGCCCTCTTTCTCCTGTGGCTCAGTAATATAGAACCACTCCTTCTACCAGGTCTTGATGGTGTCGATGAAGGTGCCAGATGGCCACACTGCGCGTGGGAGTTTGCCGATGACTGCCCCGCTGCAGTTCGCGTGCGCGCCGGCGACACACTTCGGCTTAATATTGAAGGTCTTAAGCCATAGTCCGAAGTGCGGCTCCACCCGCAGAAAAGCCTCACAGACGGTGATGAATGCAGATATGTGCATGAAGGAGTTCGGCGGAAGGTCGTGGAAACCGAGCCCATAGAAGAACATCAGACCCCTCACAAAGGGGTGAAGTGGGAAACTTAATCCCCGGATGAAATGGGGGACGAAAACCACCCTTTCCCCTTGTTTAGGGGTGGGAATCGCCTGACCCTCCTCGGCGGCGCGGTGGAAGACGTTGGCAGGGATGTATCCGGCGCTCTTGAGCTCCCGAATATCCTTGTCTGTGACTGTGGAAACCTCCCACTTGCCGCTGGCCATGGCTGACCTCGGAAGGAGAAGAATGTGAAACCTAGATCTGGGTTCGGTGAGCTCGGGAGTCTAGGGAGGCAAGGATGCGAGGGGAAGAATGTGGATAAGCCTTGGGGTTTTTTCCCTTTTTATTAAGGGCCGTTACTGGTTAGCCTCCCTCCATCACGCCGTGAATCTCTCCACTTCCCGAGGCATGCGCAGCGTTACACGCGCATGATTAAGCATGTCCCATGTGGAACGGGGCACGATCTGTGTATTGACGGATCGTGCCGATAAATACGGCCTCGAGCCGCTAAATGAATCAGTACGACTGGCTCCGCGGTCATGATGAGCCGCGGTCTTTCGTCTGAAAGGTTGTCAGAAGAGCGCTATGGGCCCCCTGGCATTTGGCCTTATCGGCCGGGTTACACATGGTGTTCGGGTGATCTATGATCGGGAAAATTAAGCGTCGATGGAAGCCGGACTAAAGGAACTGCCGATTACTATCCGGAGAAAGGAACTCGCCTCGCAAGCCGAAGACTCTGATCATTTGAAGCAGCTAGAGCTTGGACCCTTGGCGTTGGAGGCTAGTTCGGGGGCTACTGAGGGAGTCCTGGACTAGGGGGTCCTCTGGAAGCCGGCCTATCTAATATGGGCCGGATTATATGGGCCGTTCGCCGGACACTGGATCACTCGAAGGACCGGACTCCAGAAGGGAAGTTTCTAGAAGCTTGGCGTGTGCTCCACGCTTAAAGTAGAATAGGCATGTTTATCTCCTCGACGTGTAACCGACCATGTGTAAACCCTAGGCACCCTCGGCCTCTATATAAGCCGGAGGGTTTTAGATCATCGAACAAGAGAACTCATCTAGGGTTTTAGTCATACGATCTCGTGGTAGATCACTCTGTAATCTCCATACAATCAATATAATCAAGCAGGACGTAGGGTATTACCTCCATAGGAGGGCCCGAACCTGGGTAAAACCTTGTCCCCTTCGTCTCCTGTTACCATCGATCCAAGCATCATAGTTCGGGACCCCCTACCCGAGATCCGCCGGTTTTGACACCGACAACGACGTGCTGTATCCCGAGGCCGGGCATTACCCCAGAAAATGTGTCCAGCCGGAGGTGACCAGGCGTGTTGGAAATGAGGTGCACCCCTGCAGGGAAGAACAAACTATTCGAATAGCCGTGTCCACGGTAACAGGACGACTTGGAGTTGTACTTGGGCCTACTACAACTATAATCATAAATTAAATTAAAATGAATTGTGGCTCCGAGATTGCTTCCTCGCAGGGAGTCGAGGAAGGATCCCTGGGCGTGTTTACTTACTTAAAATTGCTACAACAATATGACTATATATGAGATGCAGGTCTATTCTCTTCTCATGCTGCAAGATGCTGAAGATGCTAGTCTTCGATAGGACTAGGCCTTCTCCCTAATCTTGCTTTCTGCAGTCAGCCCAGATATTACCCCTTCATTGATAATGATGCATACTTAGTCTAGTTCTGATGTCAGTCTTGCGAGTACTTTGGATGAGTACTCACTACTGCTTTGCTCTCCTTTTCCCCCTCGATACATTGCTACGTTCAGACGTTGGAGCTCAGGAGATGGAGTTCGCCGGAGACGACTGCTACACCACCGCTGGAACCTGCTATTATGTGGAGACTGCCGACGCTCAGGAGTAGTTAGGAGGTTCCCAGGCAGGAGGCCTCACCTCTTTCGATCCGTTGTCTATGTTTGTGCTAGCCTTCTTAAGGCAAAACTTGTCTAACTTATGTCTGTACTCAGATATTGTTGCTTTCGCTGACTCGTGCTTGTCGGAGCTTTATATTCGAGCCCTCGAGGCCCCTGGCTTGTAATATTAAGCTGTATGACTCTTTTATTTGTGTCTTTTGTCGTGTTGTGGTACTAATCAGTGAGTCCCTAATCTTGGTCGTACGCATTGCGTGATTGATTAGCGTACGGACAAGAATGGAGGCGTCACAGCTATGTCCTTCTTGCCCCGCGAGAACGCACCAAACTGACTGCTCAGTCTGTTGAGTGTGTTTTCCTTGGCTACAGTGATGAGCACAAGGGCTATCGCTGTTGGGACCCTGTTGGTCGTCGCTTGCGCATCTCGCGTGATGTGACCTTTGATGAGTCTCGCTCTTACTACCCCCGCCCTTCCTCCTCGAGTTTATTTGTGGACGATATTTCTTTCCTTCTCCTTCCTGATACATCCTCCTCTGTGCCTCAGGTCTCTCCCCTTCCTCCGACCCGTCTCACTCTTCCTCACATGCCACCGACACCACAATCCCCTCCATCCTCCTCTCCACCATCCTCTCCGATCCGTCGGCCTCTCTCTCCTTTTCCTCTCCACTACACTCGCCGCCCTCGTGTTGAGAATGATTCTCCTGACACATCTTCCACTTCCGATGTTCCTCCTTCCATGCCTCCACCAGTTCATAATCTCCGTGCTCGACCTCGACCCCCTCTTGATCGCTACTCTCCTGCCAAGTACGGCCTCTCTGTTGTTGCTGAGCTAACTTCCTATCGGGCTGCCCTGACTCAGCCTGAATGGCAGCTTGTGATGGCCCAGGAGCTTGCTGCCCTTGAGCGTTCTGGCACATGGGATCTGGTTTCCCTTCCTTCTGGTGTTCGTCCCATCACATGCAGGTGGGTCTATAAGATTAAGACTCGCTCTGATGGTTCTCTTGAGCGCTACAAAGCTCGTCTTGTGGCTCGTGGTTTTCAGCAGGAACAGGGACGCGATTATGATGAGACGTTCGCTCCTGTGGCCCACATGACCACTGTCCACACTCTCCTTGCTGTAGCTTCTGTTCGTCATTGGTCTGTCTCTCAGCTTGACGTTCAGAACGCCTTTCTCAATGGTGAGTTGCATGAGGAGGTTTATATGCAGCCACCCCCAGGGTACTCTGTTCCTGATGGTATGGTATGCCGACTTCGCCGCTCTCTCTATGGTCTTAAACAGGCCCCTCGTGCCTGGTTCGAGCGGTTCGCCTCTGTCGTGACTGCCGCGGGCTTCTCGCCCAGTGATCATGATCCCGCTTTGTTCGTTCACACGTCTCCTCGTGGTCAGACTCTTCTCCTTCTCTATGTTGATGACATGATCATCACTGGTGACGACTCTGACTACATTGCCTTTGTTAAGGCTCGCCTTCGCGACCAGTTCCTCATGACTGATCTTGGTCCACTTCGCTATTTTCTTGGGATTGAGATCTCCTCGATCTCTGATGGCTTCTACATCTCCCAAGAAAAATACATTCAGGATCTTCTCTCTCGCGCTACTCTCGGTGATGAGCGCACAGTTGTGACTCCTATGGAGCTCAACGTTCAGCTTCGTGCCTCTGATGGTGACCCTCTTCCTAATCCCACTCGCTATCGTCACCTCGTTGACAGTCTTGTCTATCTTGCTGTTACGCGTCCTGACATCTCCTATCCTGTCCACATCCTGAGTCAGTTTGTTTCAGCCCCCACCTCTGTCCACTATAGTCATCTCCTCCGTGTTCTACGATATCTTCGTGGCACGATCTCTCAGCGCCTCTTCTTTCCCCGCTCCAGCTCTCTCGAGCTCCAGGCCTACTCGGATGCTACCTGGGCTAGTGATCCCTCTGATCGGCGTTCTCTGTCTGCTTACTGTGTTTTTCTTGGTGGCTCTCTGATTGCCTGGAAGACAGAGAAACAGACTGTAGTTTCTCGCTCGAGTACAGAGGCTGAGTTGCGAGCAATGGCTATGTTGACGGCTGAAGTGATATGGTTACGATGGCTACTTGAGGATGTTGGTGTGTCGACTACTACCTCGACTCCCTTACTGTCAGACAGCACCGGAGCTATCAGTATTGCCCGTGATCCGGTGAAGCATGAGCTCACCAAGCACATCGGTGTGGATACCCACTTTGTGCGTGCTGCAGTACAAGATCAGGTTCTTGCTCTCCACTATGTGCCCTTTGAGTTACAGTTGGCTGACTTCTTCACGAAGGCCCAAACTCGAGCGCAGCACGGGTTCTTTCTCTCCAAACTCAGTGTGGTTGACCCACCATGAGTTTGAGGGGGGTGTTAGATGTATTAGATGTGTATAGTCTCTCTTTTCGGTTTATCCCCATTGTACACATGTATATGTACTGGCCCTTGGCCCTCCTGAGAATATAGTTGCTCATTCCTAACATGGTATCAAAACTAATAGAGAGCACTTTGTATTGGTATTTTTTTTTCACTATGGCTGAGAAGTGAGAACTGGTGGCCTCGACTAGCAATTCCATATGACGACATGGCAGTTAAAGAACTGTTGTTTCAGCAGACATTTATAGGTATTCGAGGTCAAGTGTCTTATCTATAGAGAATCAACCGACCTTAACATTTCAGAAAACAAAGAAGCCCCCTTCTGCATTCATATCATGTGGCATGTCTATTGTACAGAAATATATTTGGAAATACTGGAAGATACTTGCCGTAGGTTCATTAATTCGTGCATAAATATCATGAGGACCACTCAAACAAGCACCACAATTAGGGCTAGCTGGTGTATCACAATTCACAACCAGCCTCTTCAAAAACCTGGGAGCTTGTTTTGCCACCAGATCAAGTTTATCACAAATTATCACCTTTTGCATTGCAGGGATGAAATGTGGGAGCCTTAACCTTTTTACCCTGTACTATTAAGGAAACAGTTTGTAGTAAGTCAAATAATCATGGATGTTTTTGATTTAATTACTGCAATATGTCCCAAATGCATATTTAGGATTGACCAATATGAACTACAGCAATAGGATGACCCACGATGCTTGAGTGATAAAAAAAATAGTAATGATAATACCTTATGTCATTCAGCCATATCAGAGTCAGTCAAGTTGGAAATCTTGCGGTGAGGCAGATGCCTAAATTCTAGTAATGACCCAAAGAATGACATTACTTTTCTCTATAAATGCCCCTTGTTCACAATACAATCATACTAAACATGTCAATCCATATGACCTTCAAAGTTCTTCATAAAACATAACTATATGAATCAACTAATGTCCTTTGTGCATTGATTTTGCTTGTCCATGCATGTGGGTCCAATTGGGTGAACACAAACCTGGCCCACATTAGGCTCTTGCAGTACGAACAAAAGCAATCTACATGTCCCTTATGGTGTTAATCCAACCAACTGCCAAATAGTCCTAAAACTAGATTCCAATCCAATTCAAAGTGCATACTGAACCTGTCGTGATAATAATACTAGCCCTTTCATTAGCGCTGCAGGAGAAACTTACATAGCCCAGTAACAGGTCTAATTACAGAAACCTACAACATTTCCTGTTTTAACAACTGCTCTGTTAAGTTCACACTCCAGTATGCAGAGCGAAAACAACATAAAGAACTTATGAAAACAATAGAAGTACAAAACCATTGGAATATTCATACCCTGCAAGTTTCAAAATACATAGCTGACACCTCTGTGTATGCCATAATGCATAAAATTGTAACATAATCCTGACTATATATCACCATGCTACATGATGATAGGTCTGAAGCTTCTTACCGAAGCTAAGAACACCTTTGCAGCAGCAATGAAGTCCGACAGTCTTACCACCAGTTGCCAGGGGAATGTGGCTGCACATTCATGAAAATTACATGATTATATAAGAGAACTAACGGAAACAACCCAGCCTCCCGAGTCGCCACCCGTGAGGCAGCCGGGAGGTCTCCAGATCTCATCGCCGGACTCCACCTCTCCTCCTCCTCCTCCCTCGCCGCCGCCCAAGGGCACGGCCAGGCGAAGCCTTGCCGTCGCCGGCGGTGGCGGGGACTCGGGTCCTCCCACTCGTGTGGGGCTGGCGCGGGCCGGCGCTCGCGGGCCGGAGCGTGGCGTTCGGCCGAACGTCATGGCGGGTGGTGGCGGCGCTCCGTCGAATCCGTTCCTTCGCGGCAGGTGGCTTCGCGTTCTGGTGCCTCGCGGTCGCCAGGGACGGCGGCGGCGTGACCAGATCGGTCGGCGGCGGCACGGCCGGATCTGGCCCAGGTGTGGGCCTTGGTCCCTCGATTGCGGTCGGCGCGGTGGCGGATGCGACACGTCGACAGCTGGGCGGATTCGCCGGGATTCTACCCTTGTCTGGTCCATGACAGCACGGGCAACTCCGGGGGAAACCCTAGATCTCCTTGGGATCGAGCGATGGCGGTGCTTTTGCGTCGTAGCCCCTCTTCAGGGCATCGTTTTGGAGTTTGCTCCGGTTGAAGGGACCAACGACGCCGGCAACGCACACCTGGTAGCGCAACTGCCGATGAAAATCGCGCCAACTACGGTCATGGCGGACGATGGCGGCGTCTTTGATGTCGTTCCCTTGTTGAGGCATCGTCGTTGCAGTTTGCGTCATCAGGCTCGGGATGCTCCGGGGGAAACCCTAGATCTGGGTCTCCCGGATCGGACGATGATGGCGTTCACAATATCGCTTTTCCTCTTGGGGGCATCGTTTTGGAGCAAGTGATGGCTAGAGGGGACAAGAGGAGGAGCAGTGTTGCATCTACCGCAGGGCTGACAACGGATCACGGCGGCATGGCGCTGTGGAGATTCGGCGACGGGCGCGTGTGGATAGACACATGCATGATGGTGGCGTTGTCTGGCACCGTGGTGGCGTCGACGGCAGGCCAGCCAAGGTCGATGCTTTAGTTCCTGCTCTGGAGATGGACCGGTGGAAGATGGCGGTGGCAGCGAGAGTGCGACGGACCGGTGTGGGACCCAGTCCCGGTATGTGGCTGGGCTGGGGCATCCGGCTATAGATGTTAGGGTTTGGTGCGATGTCTGTTTGGTATTAGGTCCGGATATTCGGCACACCTTCATCAAGGGGATAGGAGTAGCAACAGGTGTTGTCTAGATGGCGGCTTCAGGCTGACTGATGTATTACCTTGTATGGTCTTTGTGCCTCCTTTTCAAAAAAATAAATAAGAGAACTAACAAGAACAATGCAGAGATTGCAGAGCAGTCAATATGTTAACAAACCTTGGCAACTACTGGCTCGAGTTTAGAGTTTTACACACATCAAACCGGTAGTCACTGTAAAATCTGAAAACAGAAAGTCAATCAAATAAAAGAACAATATAAATCAAAGCTTGTGCATATGCCATATCACCAATCATAACATGTCACAAAGACAATATGATGACAAATCTAGAAGTAAAACACATACACATTGCCAGCAGCATTCAGAATCGCATACACAAGACATTAGAAAATATGGGCATCATTTTGTGAATGTCAGCTAGAGAAGCAGAGAAGCAGATCTCAAGTTCAGATATAATTTCTCAAAACATGTTACTTCAGAGTTTCAGATTCCGATTCAGAATGACAGACGTTCAATCAATAAGAATCCAATTTGACAAAAAATAAATATTTCTTTTCTTTCAGCAGCTCATTTCCTATAACCAATCCAACCAAATCTTGTCCAATGAATCATTGGACATTGCTATGAGAAGTATAATCCATGTACAGTCGCAAGCTATCTAAACTCCTTCCGGAGCAAGTATCTGCCAGGCTTCAGCACCACACCACCTGCAGGCCCGTTCTTCACGGCCAGCTCCGCCGCCGCTGCCGACCCCTCGCGCGGCTGCTGGAGCAGGGCCTGCTGCCACTCGGCGACCGCGGACTCTGCAACGAAGAGGTTGGTGATGTCCCTGAGCGGCACCCGCCTCCGCGCCCTCCCGAGCCGCTTCAGCTTGCAGCTCCTGACGGCTACCACGCCATGAGGACGGGCGACGGCGGCGGTCGCCGGCGGCAGGTTCTCCTTGTCGGCGCGGTCAACTGCCATCTCGGAGAAGAGAGGAGCTGCAGGCCGGCTCGGTGCTGGTGCTGTGCTACGCGGCGAGGTGGCTGGGTTGGAGCTTGGGATGGGACTGGGAAGATCTGCCATGGCTACTTGTAGCGGAGGTAGGTGGGAGGGAACGAGAGGGAGGGGGGATGAAAAGATTTGAGTTTCGTGGGAAAATTTGGGGCGGAGAGGAGTGGAGGGAGCCGAGGATCTGCGTTTCCTGCCATTTTTGGCCGGAAGGCTCCAACAGCCGGCGAATCTTGAAAAATTTCCGCGAAATGTTTGGAGCAAATCGGGATTCGAGGCGGGGAGGAGCGCGCTGGAAACTTTGGCGCGGGGCTTAGGGGAGGGAGATTCAAAAATAAATAAATCCCTGAGTTTTTTTTTTTTGAGCCAACTCAAATCGTAGAACGCGCACATGCAAAAAAAAAACCCTAAGTTTTTTTTTGTTTGAGCCAACTCAAATCGTAGAACGCGCACATGCCCTCTCTCGCGATAGATACTGTATGGGCCGGCCCGTATAATGCATCAGCGGGAGCTTCCTTTTCCCAGTTTTAGGAAGCTCCCAGAAGCAGTTGTAAAGCAGTTGTTACAGAGATAAAAAAGGGTACAGAAGGAAGGTACAGTGCCATCATCAAGGAGATTTGTGCTCGAGCTAGAGAGTTTACTAGCTGCGACTTTATTTTCGAAGGTAGAAGTATGAACTGTGATGCTCACAATTTAGCTAAGTTTTCATCTTCTTTAGATGAGGGTCGCCATGTGTGGATGGATTACCCCACGACCCGTTTGTGATTCCTGTAAACCGTACTCCTAGCTATCAATAAAGTGTGGTTTACCCCTCAAAAAAAAAAGGAAGCTCCCAGAAGCTTCCTGGTCCGGTTTTGGGAAGCTTATGTAAGTTTCCGTCCGGCCTTTTCTTTTTTACTTTTTTTACAGGTTTTGTTCAGCTTTTATTTTATTTTTATTTTCTTTTGTCATTCTTTTTTTTTCTGATTTGTGTCACGCGCAAGCAAGCTCCAACGCGGAGGCGAACGGGCGAGCAAGCTCCACCACTCCAACGCACGAGCGGGGAGGTGGCCGGGGGCGCGAGCTACAACACTTTGGCTGGGTGGAGAAAATGTAGAGCAAAGGAGAAATCATACAACGCGCACACCCCCTCTCGCGCGACAGAATACTGTATCCGATATAAGGCATCACCCTTTTCCAGGTTTTAGCAAGCTCCCACAAGCTTCATGGACTGGTTTTGTGAAGATTGTGTAAGCTTCAGTCCGGTTTATCTCTTCTAGTTTTTTCAGAAAGGTTTTGTTTGTTTTTTTTTTCTCAAATGAATGAAACCTTTTTAAATTCGAACACCTTTTTAAAATTCATGAAGTTTTTCCAAATCAATAAACTTCTATTTGAATCCATGAACTTTTTTCCAAATGCATGAAATGTTTTTCAAATCCATGAACTTTTTTTGAAACTAACGATTGTTTTTCAAAATCCATGGACTTTTTTTAGTTTCCTTAAAATATTAAAATTAGTGAACTTTTCCAGATCCATATTTTTTTATATCATGAACTTTTTTCAAATTTTCTGAATTTTTTTCCTGACTTTTTCAGATTCAAGAATTTTTTAAAAAGTTTATGAACTTTGACTAATATTTGTGGAATTTCTTATTGCTCCAGATTGGTGACCTTTTTTTATTTTCACGGTTTGTTTTGAATTTTGTGAATTTCATAAAATGTCAATGGTCAATAGTCGGCTGGTTAACTAAGAACCACCTGAACCGAGTGAACAAGGGAAATTAAAAGGCGAACGAACCAAGAAACCTTTTTTTGGGCTAGCGAACCAGGAACAGAGGTAGGGCTCTCAAGTTTTTTACTGGGCCGACCCATTAGCAGGAGGTGCGTGAGCGCCCGTTCGCCAACACGCACATTAGGCGCCAATTAGGAGCTCTCTTGTTGATCACGCGGACGGTGTGAGGGCAATTCGGTTTTCGTGAGGCGAAAATGGGTCGTGGCCGTGGTGGGTTTATTTGTTGAGGTTTGGGTTGGGTTGAATTGGTGGCCCATCACGTGTTTGTTTCTTTTCATTGTTTCCAAGTGCACGCACTATGCGTCATTCGGTTGATGCGTGAAGAAAACCAGCCACCTCCTATGCCATTTGATCCGGTGAACAAGAGTCGTCTAATCCACTACCTAAGTCATCGCCGTTTGCAGCATGGTCGGCATTTTTACAACATGGTTGTCACTGCACATGGCCAACGGTGCAGATGCAAGTCTGCAGCATGGTCGACATTGCAAGAGTAAAATTTTCAACATTATCGACATTGTAAACGTCTACAACACGTTCAATGTTGTAGAAACAAGTCTACAACATAGTCGATGTTGCACAAGCCTTCAACATAGTCGATGTTGTAGAAGCAAGTCTGTGTTGGGAATTAGCACCTCTATCGTCTAAAACTGCAACGAAAAAGAACTAGTCTTGGCACCATTTCATGTACTAATTCAAGGATCATTGCACTAGTAGAAAACAGGGCTTTGGTCCAGGCCAGAATATTGCATTAGTCCCGGTCGTGTTAATGGGTGCATCAGTCCCGGTTCGTGAGGCCAGGATGCCGGTCGGGCCTCGGCGGGCACGAGTCCCGGGTCGTCTAACCCCTTTAGTCCCGGTTCCAGACACGAACCGGGACTAAAGGTCCTCGCACCTGGCGCAACCCCTTTAGTCCCGGTTGGTGGCTGGAACCGGGACTAAAGGGCAGTCTTCTGTCCCGGTTCTAGCCAGCAACCGGGACTAAAGATATGCCTATATATATGCTTGCCCCTGCCCACTCACTCCTCTGTTTTTTGGCCGGCCGGCGTGTGGGAGGTGTGTGCTGCTCTGCTCTCACCTCCTATGCACACGAGGTGTTCGATGAAATGCCCAAGCCACGCTTAAGCTTTCTCCTCTTCAAGCTCGACCTCCAAGCTCCATTTTCCCCAAGATTTGTCTAGGTTTGGCGGTCCGTCCCGTCCCGTCCCCGTCCTCACCGTCGTCGATCGCCCGCGCCGATCTCATCGCCGGCACCACCGTGGTGAGCCTCTTGTTTAACATTTGATCACTACTGTACTTTGGTTTTAATGTGATGATGAACTTGTATTAATTTGGTCACTTCTCTATTCATGATGTTCTGTAATGGTTTTTGATACACTTAATTATATAATGCACGCAGATGAACCGACAATGGATGTACGGTGACCGACGCACCTCCGAGTACATTGAGGGCCTGCATAAATTTCTCGAAGTGGCTGTGGCAAACAAGCAGAATGGTTTTATGTATTGTCCATGTACTGTCTGTGAGAATACGAAGGATTACTCTAACTCGAAAACCCTTCACTCCCACCTGCTTGAGAAGGGTTTCATGCCACACTATAATGTTTGGACCAAGCACGGAGAAAGAGAGGTTATGATGGAAGACAACGAAGAAGAAGAGGATGATGACAACTATCCTATGTTCCCTGAATACGGTGATACTGCAACGGGGGAAGCTGAAGATCAAGAGGCACCCGACGATGTGCCCGATGATGATCTTCGCTGGGTCATTGTTGATGCATAGAGAGAATGCGAAAGTGAAAGGGAGAAGTTGAAGTTCGATCGCATGTTAGAGGATCACAAAAAAGGGTTGTACCCAAACTGCGAAGATGACAACACAAAGCTCGGTACCATACTGGAATTGCTGCAATGGAAGGCAGACAATGGTGTATCTGACAAGGGATTTGATTCGCTACTGAAAATAATGAAGAACAAGCTTCCAAAGGATAACGAATTGCCCGACAGTACGTACGAAGCAAAGAAGGTTCTCTACCCTCTAGGATTGGAGGTGCAGAAGATACATGCATGCCCTAATGACTGCATCCTCTACTGCGGTGAGTACGAGGAATTGAACGCATGCCCGGTATGCGGTGCATTGCGGTATAAGATCAGACGAGATGACCCTGGTGATGTTGAGGGCGAGCGTCCCAGGAAGAGGGTTCCTGCCAAGGTGATGTGGTATGCTCCTATAATACCACGGTTGAAACGTCTGTTCAGAAACAAACAGCATGCCAAGTTGTTGCGATGGCACAAACAAGACCGTAAGAAAGACGGGAAGTTGAGAGCACCCGCTGACGGGTCGCAGTGGAGAAAAATCGAGAGAAAGTGGGGGGACTTTGCAGGTGATGCAAGAAACGTATGGTTCGGTTTAAGTGCAGATGGCATTAATCCTTTTGGGGAGTAGAGCAGCAAGCATAGCACATGGCCCGTGACTCTATGTATCTATAACCTTCCTCCTTGGTTGTGCATGAAGCGGAAGTTCATTATGATGCCAGTGCTCATCCAAGGCCCTAAGCAACCCGGCAATGACATTGATGTGTACCTAAGGCCATTAGTTGAAGAGCTTTTACAGCTGTGGAATGGAAAAGGTGTACGTGTGTGGGATGAGCATGAACAAGAGGAATTTGACCTACGACTGTTGCTGTTTGTAACCATCAATGATTGGCCTACTCTTAGTAACCTTTCATGACAGACAAACAAGGGATACAACACATGCATGCACTGTTTAGATGATACCCAAAGTATATATTTGGACAAATGCAAGAAGAATGTGTACCTGGGACATCGTCGATTTCTTCCGACCAAGCATGCCTTAAGAAAGAAAGGCAAGCATTTCAAAGGTGAGGCAGATCACCAGAAGAAGCCCGTCCTCCGTACTGGTGATGATATACTTGATATGGTCAGGGATTTACAAGTAATATTTGGAAAGGGTCCTGGCGGACAATCTGTTCCGAATGACGCTGAGGGACACGCACCCATGTGGAAGAAGAAATCTATATTTTGGGACCTAACCTATTGGAAAGACCTAGAGGTCCGCTCTGCAATCAACGTGATGCACGTGACGAAGAATGTTTGCGTGAGCGTGCTAGGCTTCTTGGGCGTGTATGGGAAGACAAAAGATACACCGGAGGCACGGGAGGACCAGCAACGTGTGAACGAAAAAGACGGCATGCGTCCAAAGCAGTATGAAGGTCTTGCCAGCTACGCTCTAAAGAAAGCGGAGAAGGAAATCTTCTTTGAATGCCTGCTCAGTATCAAGGTCCCGTCTGGCTTCTCGTCGAATATAAAGGAAATAATAAACATGGCAGAGAAAAAAATCCAGAACCTAAAGTCTCATGAGACTGCCACGTGATTATGACGCAACTGCTTCCGGTTGCATTGAGGGGGCTTCTACCAGAAAATGTTCGATTAGCCATTGTGAAGCTATGTGCATTCCTCAATGCAATTTCTCAGAAGGTAATCGATCCAGAAATCCTACCAAGGTTACAGAATGATTTGGTCCAATGTCTTGTCAGCTTCGAGTTGGTGTTCCCACCATCCTTCTTCAATATTATGACGCACGTCCTAGTTCACCTAGTCGACGAGATTGCCATTCTGGGTCCTGTATTTCTACACAATATGTTACCCTTTGAGAGATTCATGGGAGTCTTGAAGAAATATGTTCATAATCGTGCTAGGTCAGAAGGAAGCATCTCCACGGGCCATCAAACAGAGGAGGTCATTGGGTTTTGTGTTGACTTTTTTCCTGCCCTTAAGCCGATTGGTGTTCCTAAATCGCGGTATGAGGGGAGACTGAGTGAAAAAGGCATGCTAGGAGCGGATTCAATAATATGTAAGGACGGGCATTCCTGGGCGCAAGCACACTACACAGTTCTACAGAATTCTACCTTGGTGGCCTCGTATATCAATGAACACAATAATATTGTACGCTACAAACACCCGGAGCAGTCTGACGACTGAATTACGCGTGAACACATCGGGACTTTCGGCGGTTGATTGCAAATGCATCTCATGCGTAACAACACTGTTGAAGATGACATGTACTTGTTGGCCAGGACACCATCTTCGACTGTATTAACTTACCAAGGGTACGAGATAAATGGTAATACATTTTACACGATCGTCCAAGATAAAAAGAGCACCAACCAAAACAGTGGTGTCCGCTTTGATGCAGCAATCACCAATAGGGCAAAGGACGCATATTATGGTTACATAGAGAAGATATGGGAACTTGACTATGAACATGAATTTAAGGTCCTTTTGTTTCGGTGCAAATGGGTCAATCTGTCAGGAGGCGGGGTACAGTTAGACCCGCAGTACGGAATGACAACAGTGGATCTCAACAATCTTGGGTACATAGACGAACCATTTGTCCTAGCCAATGAGGTGGCACAGTTTTTCTATATGAAGAACATGTCTACCAAACCGAGAAAAAAAGATAAGAAAGTGAATACATCAAACGATGAGCCAAAGCGACACATAGTTCTTTCAGGGAAAAGAAACATCGTGGGAGTGCAGGACAAGACAGACATGTCTGCAGATTATGAAAAGTTTCATGAAATTTCTTCCTTCAAAGTGAAGGCTGACCCAAGCATCCTGTTAAACGATTAAGATTATCCATGGTTACGGCGCAATAATCAAGGGACACACGCGAAGAAAAAGTGAAGACTTTCTCTCCATAACTATTCTGATGATGGCTTTGATCTAGAATATCACTGCAGTTACATGTCAAGAAATGAAATCCCTTTTGTAATAGATGAGTTTTCGTCCGAAACCCTGATACTTCGAAAGAGATTGTCCAGTTTGTACACGAAGTGCATCCAGTTTTTTCCGTAACCCTCTCAACTTTTTAGCACATGCTATGTGGGTCAAATTATGACACCATGCCAAGTTTCAACCTTTTCAGAGTTCATTTGCAGTGCTTTTCAAATTCAGGGTTATTTTAGCTCAAAATAAATAATGAAATGCATGAAAAATAGCAAATGAAGTCACAAAGGGGTTAAAAATTGATGATGTGGCTTTGAATGGTGCATTTTGAACACACAACAATTCTGAAGTTAAAATCACAGTGCTTCGGTCCTACTATTAACATTCAGATGGTAGTTCAATACCTCAAGGTACTTAAATGTAGTTTCATCAGCACGCACAACACCATTCTT
The DNA here is from genome assembly GCA_039707655.1 of Elymus sibiricus. Lineage (NCBI taxonomy): Eukaryota > Viridiplantae > Streptophyta > Magnoliopsida > Poales > Poaceae > Elymus > Elymus sibiricus. Next base: position 85,313,574 of record CM077669.1, on the reverse strand, counting down.
TCAACCAGCTTCGATAACCATGTTGCACAGTGTCATTCGTTCTTCCATCTAGCAAGTGTGTGAAAACAATAAGCTCATTGTTACATTAAATGACAACCGATTAACTCAGTTACGAACATGGAACATACAGTTAGACTTTCTATTGTTGATCCAACAAACTCCATCGATCTGTATGTTGCACCAGATACAGATATCTCACCAATAATATGTAAACAGATATGACCAAGGATGAGACATTTCGGTAACAATGAGAAACTCCTGACGAAAAATAAATTTTAGCATAACCAAGACTATTTTGTTGGCTTACTTGTAAAATCAGATCCTTAGCGAGTAAATAAGGTGGCATTTCTCCATCTAATACAAACCTGATGGTTGGGGGCACCTGAAAATAAGATTAAACAGATCAAAACACTTTTTTTTTTCATACGGAACACGCTGTATGTAGTAAAGAAATAGAGAAGAGTTTCTCCACAATATGAAAAGAGATAGCATGTTCAAAAATCAATATCTTATCACACTAAAAATAAACAGAATGTGAGAAGCATAGAGGATGCAAAAAATGGAAAAGAGATCGATAACTGCTGTCTGAATAATGCTAATCGGATACTACACCTAATATCTTGGCATTGGATGGAGTACTTTTTTGATGGTCCAGCATATAATTTATAAACAAAAAGGAACTTATAGTTACTCTATCAAATGCACATCTTAAGTTTCCATATTTGTGCAATAAACTGTAGTTTGGTATAATATGATATATAATGTACAGAATGTGAGAGACAAATGAAGAAGCCCTGACACATGACTGAGATACAGAACAAAAGATTGCTCAGACTGAGAAAGATATGCTCCGTTCCTAAATATCTATCTTTTTAGAGATTTCATTATGAACTACATACGGATGTATATAGACATAATTTAAAGCATAAATTCATTCATTTTGCTTCGTATGTAGTCCATAGTTGAATCTCTAAAAAGACAACTATTTAGGAACGAAGGGAGTAGTATTCTAGACATATGGGTTTTAAAGAGAGAAGTCGCAATTCAAGTTGGATGCGAGAAGATAATTATCAGCTTAGACCGCGTGAAAGTTGTTTAAAACTGTGCATGATGGATGTTTTCCAATGGCAGAAGTTTCGGCAATATACGAAGAGGGTGTGCTCTTTGATAGAAATTTGTCTCATGTAATCATGGAACACTATCCGATGAAGTGGAATTTTGTAGCTCATTTGTTAGCTGTCCATGTAGAAGGATCCCACACATGTGTCTGGATGGGAGATCATCTGCCTTTGGTTGTAGCTAGATCTAGCCTAGTGGACGATGAAACTATGCTCAATAATTAATGAAGTCGCCACGATGGCTTTTCCTAGAAAAAAAAAAGAGAGAAGTCGCAAATCCGAAGAGTTGTTGAAACTGACATTGTCCTGTCCGAGTCGGACTTGGATTTCGATTCCGAGTCTGAGACTGACCAGTGACCACGCTCTCTTTATATACTGCGATTGGATGGACAGACGAAGGGAGTTGCACCATCGATACCGAGCTGATGGCGGCGGCGATGGCGAAGGACCGGAGCTGCGTGATCCTGGCGACGAACGACTACAGCAGCGGCACGTACACGCTGCACCACATCGACGTGGCGCCCTTCTTCTCCCACCCCGATCCGGACGACGAGGCCATGGACGACATCCCCCTGCCTCCCGCGTCCGCCCGCTTCGACAAGCCGCCATTCCCGGGGAAATGCTCCGTCGACTTCCACCTCCTCCGCGGCGGCATCGTCCGCGGCGACGACGACGACGACGTCAAGGTCGTGTCCACCGACGACGAGCGCCGCACCGTCATCTACGACGTCGGCCGCCGCGCCGTCCGCGGCGGGCCCCTGATGCGCGCCCGCAAGGGCAGCCCGATCTCCCACTCCGTCGGGGACGGCCTCTTCGTCCTCGAACGCGTGCCCGACGCAGGTTGCCGCTTCGAGGCCCTCCGGTACGACCAGCTCCGGGAGGACTGGTTCTGGCACAGCCTCCCGCTGCCGCCCTACGTGCGCGACCCCGGCTACACCCGCTCCGCCGTCAAGGCACACACGGCGGCCGCCGGCGGCAGGATCTGGACGTACACGGAGAACGCGGGCACCTACTCCTTCGACACCAGGCGCCGCTCCTGGAGGAAGGAAGGCGACTGGGCGCTGCCGTTCGTCGGAAAAGCCGAGCACGTCCTGGTGTGCGGCCGCGAAGAAGGGCTGTCCTTCGGTTTCGCGTCCGTCAGCGGCCCTCTCTGCGCCGTCGACCTCGCCACCGCGACCGCGGACAGCCCGCCGGAGGTGCGCGGGGTCTGGGAGGAGTTCAGGCTGCCCGGGGACTGGCTGGGGGGCACCTCCGCCCTGGTGCACCTCGGGTCCGGCAAGATGTGCATCTTCAGGTTCTTCGGCGCTGGCGCTAGTCCCCCCGTCGACCGTTCTGGGAAGAAGCCGGACCGTTTCGTCGTCATCACCGCCGTCGAGGTAGGTCCCGGCGACGGCGACGGCGACGGCAGAGAGATCAAGATGGTGAAGCACAGGTCCAAGCGTATCATGTTCGACAGACTCAATGGACACATTACATGGGTACTCTGATCGGATGTGTGTATCTGCTCGTCCACCATCTAGTAACATGGGCAGTTATGTTTGTTCCTAGGAAAATATACCGGTTGATACAAGAAGTTGCGCAAATCTCTTTTTACTGGTGCTGGTAGCTACTGGCAAACCGTTTAGATGCTTTGCGAATTGTGTCTAAGTGGGACCCATTCTTATGTGTAACCATGTATTGTGTCAGTTAATCTTTTGTATATAGTTGAGTGAATTGCAAAAAACAACATATTTTAAGTTCACATCCAGATTTGCCAGCACATTCCTTGAGCGCCTAAAAAATCTACCGGTTTTTTTGCAAATTTTCTCAATAAACATTGATGATCGTTTTGAGCGATTCTAATCCAATTCCTGACATGCCCTGGTCAGGTCCACGTGTCAACCAAATTTTCGTTGTCCGTTAAATAAGACGTGAGGCCCACCCGTCAGAGTTAATACTACTCTATTACTCTGTTCTTCTTTGTGGCATTTCGACGAACTATTTGTGTGGAGAGGGCGCAGGGAGGAGTACACTGTCTACCAGCCGGAGCACCATGCCACAGTCACCAGTCGGACCCCCTGGCCATGTCGAGCGTCCCATCGGACATGCCCTCGCCTCTTTTGCTCCCGCGAGCTGCGGCTCTCTCCCCTCCACTCCGAGCCACACCATCTCCCTCCATGCAGCTCGACGTAAACCGTTGTGAGCGCGTCGCCGAGCTCGTCGGGGGAGCAGACCAGGCGGAACTCGGGTTCCTTCAATCCTCGACGAGGCAGACGTGCTCACCGGCCTTCGACGCCGTGGCCACGCGTGTCGGCTGCACCTGCATGGAGGTAACACTATGTCGACCATTGACGGCGCCGGCGGCCGCCTAGCGCGGGCGCAGGGGCACGACCGCCACCTCTCCCTCGGCAGCACAGCTCGCACATCGATGGAGCTCTTCAAGGTCGGGCCTCCCGTTGTTTCCCCACTCACGGTGTCATCGGTTCCTGCCGGCTGCCATGGCCATCTCGAGCTCGACCTGGTCTGCACATGAGCGCGCGCACATGAGGACACGCACGCGCGGGTGCACCCCGCAACACACGGTCCCCGCATCTCTTCCGGGGGTCGTCGGTGGCTACCCGTGACCGCTGGATAGGCCCGCGACCTTGCGGTCAGGCTGGAGTTCTCGAGCGCGCGGTTCCTCTGGGCGCTGCCACGGGTGGGTGCCGCAGGTGTGCGTGCTCGCGCACGACGCAGAGGGCGCGCCACTTAACCTAGCCTCCTCGCTGCTCTCTGCTCGTTCCGACGAGCTTCACCATGAGTCATGTCGCTGCCTCCATATGACCTGCTCGCCCATGACGCCGCTGACCTGTTCGATGGAATGCCTGCAAAGGGGGGAAGAAAGTTTGGGAGAGACAAGGCTGCTGACGGGTGGACCCTCCATCCAACCTAACGGTCAACAAACCGTGCTGATCTTTTAGGGCCACATCAGCGCTTACAGGTGGGCTCTTTCTGTCAGATATTGAATTAAATCGTCCCAAATTGATCATTAGTGTTTATTGAGAAAATTTGCAAGGAAACTGGTAGATTTTTGGGGCGCTCAAGGAATGTGGTGGAAAATCTGGATGTTAACTTAAAATGTGGTGGTTTTTTGTAATTCACTCTATATAGTCAAATCAAAGTCAGATTAAGTGGACCCATGTCAGGAGAGGCTTTTTGCAGTGGAATGTAGGCATGCATGCAACATCTTTCCTCTCTCTCTCTCTCAAACCAATCTATGCATTTTATTTTTGTTTACATTTTTAGATGGCCAATAATGTTCTACTACCTCTGTACCGAAATACTTGTAGTTGGGGAAACTAGTACAAGTTCCCCCAACTACAAGTATTTCGGTACAGAGGCAGTATTATTTAAAATTTTCATATAATCAAATTCCAAAACATAAGATCTTTAGAATAAGACCAATCTTGAATATATTTAAACTGGTTTAATTTTTACTATTTCAATCATATCAAAATATTAATTTCACTCATTTCACAGTATAATTTTCGAAATAATTGAAACCACTTTTGTGAATAGAGTTTTCTTTGTGAATTTCATATTCCAGCTTGTGAAACTGTTTCTTTAGTGGAGTGACTGTAATGTGATTTTCTGAAACTAGTGAAATCTATCTTTTGTAATGAGTATAATCAGTTTTTAGAAACAAGTGTAATCAGTTTTTATTGAGGGACTGTAATGTGTTTTCTGAAATGAATGAAATAAGTTATTTGAAAAAAGTGAAATATTTCATTCTGGTGTGAAACGGCTTTTTCAATGTTTGAAACTGATATTTCTGCTGAGTGAAATATGTTTCAATATTTTTCGTAAACACGAAGTGAAATTAGTTTTTGAGATATATTTCGCAGTGAGTGAAATCAGTTTTCCAAATCAGTGAAATATGTTGTTTCAAATTTGAGAAATATGTGTTTTAAAACGAACGAACTCAGTTTTCCAAAACATGTTTTTTTACTGAGTGAAATATGTATTTTGAAACGACTGAAACTTGTTTTCTTAATTGTGTGATTTTTTTCCTCTAAAATGAGATCGGTTATTTCAAATATGCGAAACTGTTATTTTTCAAGTATACGAATCATGTGTTCTTGAAATACGTGTACTCAGCGAAATATGTGTCCTGAAATAAGAGAAATCGGTTTATTTAAAATACATGAACCAAGTGTTTTTGTAATGAGTGAAACCTTTTTTTAACACATGAAAAATAGATTTCTCAAAGGAGTGAAATGTGCCTTTTGAAATTAGTGAACTACTTTTTTGGAAGAAGTGAAATACATTTTTTCTGAATTAAGTGAAATAGGTTTTTCGAATTGAGTGAAACGAATTTTATGAAATATGTGAAATCATTATTTGAATGAGTGAAATCATTTCTTGAAATGAGTGAAATATAAATTTTGAAACAAGCGAAATCTGTTTTCAGAGGCGAGCGGATTTATTTTTTCAATTGAGTGAAATCAGTTTCTTTAAATAATTGAAACGGGCTATTCAAAACGAGTGAAATCAAATGAGGTTTGTAAGTTCCATATTCCAGTTTGTGAAAATGTTGCAAAACCATAAATATCACTTATATGAAATAGTGAAACCTTTTAATGTTTTATGAAAGTGATTCCAAAGATAATTGAAATACATATAAAAAATATAGTTTTAATATATCCAAAATTGATTTTGTTCTGAAGGTCTTCACACCACAAATTCAAATATATAAAAAGTTTCAATAAAAAACCTTTGGTTCAAAAGATATGAATCGTTAAAAATTGGGCCACGCTACGCGTCTGCCGGCAGATCTTTTTTAAAAGATCCGCCGGCTCGGCATCCGTTAGATCGAGAGTTACCTACAGTCCAACACTATCCTCATCATTCCAACAAGGGTAATGTTCCGAAATTTTTACAAAAAAACTTACCTTGCGGAAATCTTTCACAACATAAGTGATGTTATCGATTTTTTTTTTACTTTTTTTGCAACATCATTGTTGCGAAAGAAATTTCGATAATTCGACTCTGAGCTCGAGCTCAGATGATCCCGCTGACGAAAAAAATCAAAAAATATACTAAAAAAATTCAAAAAATTCCAAATTTTTTTTGTGTGGTAGATATTTTATCGCGTGAGGCCCGCTCCAATTTTCAGCCTATTTGAACATCTGAGGAGCTCTCGGCAAAAAAGACAAATCGGGTATGAAAAATTATTGAACAGTAAACCTTTTTTACAGACCCCGATTTGTCTTTTTTGCTGAGAGCTCCTCAGATGTTCAAATAGGCTGAAATTTGGAGCGGACCTCGCGTGATAAAATATCTACCACACAAAAAAAAATTGGAATTTTTTGAATTTGTCTACTATTTTTTTTGATTTTTTTCGTGAGAGGGGGAGCAGCTGAGCCCGGGAGCCGAAACGGCCCTCTCAAGAAATTTTTGCAACCCAGATGATGTTGCAGAAAAATATTTGAGGTTTTTTGGTTTTGTTTCCTTTGAAACATGGGTGTTGTTGCGGAGGGTAATTTTGCAACACACACGATGTTGCAAAATTTCTTATAGAAAAAGACACGCAAAGGACACGTGTTACACAGAGGAGGCAACGGATCGCTCGCATGCGATCCGCCGGCTGAACACAAGCTTTTCCCTTAAAATTTGAGAATGAAAATAAAATGCATGTTCTGTGTATGTGGTGAGAGAATGCATGAATGTACCGTTCTCTTCACTCTATCTTTCTCTCCTGTGTAAAAGCTGCCACTGTCTGTCGCAAGCATATGTATAACTCTATTTAATCTGTTGTATTTGTATATGAAAAGAAAGTGTATAAAACCTGCACGAATCTTGACGAAACCGATGAATGGTGGATTGCACACCCGTACATACCGTAAATTTAATAATTCGCAAGAACTTGTTGCGCAAGTTCAGTTTCATACATCATGATTGTAAATGTCACTATCTTCTGAATGTTCATTTCTCCATGTGTGTGCTTCTGAATGTTTCACCCTCTAGTTTTTTTTTTTTTTGGAAAAAGAGGTTAAAGCCCTCTGGCCCCTCCATCTCTATTAATTGTTTAATAAAGGTCTGACAAGAACATACAACAAGCCATCCGAAACTACCATTCACACCTATAAATTCGACAATATGGAGTGCTCTCACTTCCCATATCTAAAATCGGTATCGTCGCACATAACGTATCGGAACCTATTGGAGGTGCAGCAAACCAAAAGCGTATACCACATGCACACGTTGCAGAAGCCGCCATCATCATCGAACCACTGACCCATGTAGAAAATAAATCCGCATCATCCTTGCTAGTCCGGCCATCCGTCGACGCCACCATGGCGCCCAATGGCACCATCTCCCAGCACGCAAGCTGCTGCGCAGGTTGCGGTCGCTGTCGGTACACCGCAGCACCATGCTGCCAAGTACCCACAGCCGACGTAGCTTGAAGTCTTGAAAGGTCTATCGTACGTAGCACATGCCGACCATAACACATCGTGGCACATGGCGGTCACGCATGACTTGAAATCTCCACAGAAGCTCCGTGCAAGGCGAAGCCGCTCCACCTCCTACCTTTGTCGCTTTGTCGTCTAGCGCTATTCCACAAACGATGCTTCCAAGAGAGAAATGGTACCGAAGTGCCGCTATCGTCTTATCTGGAAGACCGGATCCAAGGTGTCGGTACTAAAACTGGCGGATCTCGGGTGGCGTGTCCCGAGCTATGAATCTACGATCAATGGTAACAAGCACTATTATAGGAATGCCTAGTAGTGGCGGGCGCCAAATAGCCAGCAGTGGCGGGCGAGGCTCCCAGGGACGCCCGCCACTGACCTTCTGCCACTGCTATAATGCCATCAGTGACGGGCGTCCACACGCCACTGTTAGAGCCTATCCAGTGGCGGGCAGTCCTACTTGCCCGCCATTTGTATATGCTATTAGTTGTGGCGGGCGGTACCTATCACCCACCACAACTACCTATTTAGCCTCAAGCCATTCCAGCACCTGATACACATTACAGGATACAAATAACCACATTACAACATACAACTAACGTAAGTGATCATACACACTATATTTAACATAGAAATAATCTAAACTTCATACAAATAGATGTACACATTAGTGTACAACAACTCATCTTGCATCATTAGTACGTACACATACATACAAGACCTCATGATAACAACAATACCGTAATGCATGACAATGAGATGGATAAATATATTCAAATTCTTTACTCGTCCACTTGTCCACACGGTCTTGCTTACTTCATAGTTGATTTTATCTTTGCGGACGTAATTGACATAATCATCCTCAACTTCTCTGCTGAATTAGTTGGCATAATGACCCTCAGCTTCTATTTTAGTCTTATATCATTTGTAGCAGCTGTTTTTGTAACCATCAACTTGCTCCTTGTATATCTCCCATGAATCATAAATTCCAGGATTCCTTCCGGTGTACACCAGATACCAGTTCCACTTCATCTACGTAAATAAATAAAGAAGCCAACAAGTCAATTTCATAGTTATCAAATCACATAGAGCAAAGTCACATCATAATCTTCATAGCATCATAGCCGATGCAGATCACCACGTTGCACAGTTCATTAGTAGTTCGAAAGCAAAAGATTAGCTCCATCATAGCAACTTAGAAATTAAGTTCACACGCATCGATCATATAGATCACATGAAAGCTGTGCACTAGTTGTTCAGCTCCATCGCAGCTTCGACGACGGCTGCATGACGTGGTTTGAGACTGCGTCGGTATTTCCCCAAAGAGGAAGGGATGATGCAGCACAGTGACGGTAAGTATTTCCCTCAGTTATGAAACCAAGGTATCGAACTAGTAGGAGGATCACGAACACTATGTAAACATCATCTGCACACAAAGAACAAATACTTGCAACGCGACGCGAAAGAGAGGTTGTCAATCTCTCCATGCACTACTAGAAAAATGGCTATAGCCAATATCCCTATTAGTGGCGCACCATGGTGGTGGTGCGCCACTGCTATATAGCAATGGCGCACCAGAAGCAGGTGCGCCATTGTTATTTTTTTAGTAGTGGCGCACCACCTGAGCAGTGCGCCATTGCTATGTTTTTTGTCCATCCCCCCACCCCACCAGACATAGCAATGGCGCACCACACCTAGGTGCGCCACTGCTATGTACCCATAGCAGTGGCGCACCTAGGTGTGGTGCGCCATTGCTATGTCTGGTGGGGGTGTGTGCCTGCGTGTGTGTGAGGTTAGTAATGGCGCACCCTCCCTGGTGCGCCATTGCTAACGTCTCACACACACAAACACACACCCCACCACACACACACCCCCCTGGATCGCCTTTTCAGTTTAAAATAAAATAAAAGAAAATAATAAAAGATTCAAATATAAAAATCCTTCGAGATGCCCATGTTTTATCTGTTCTAGTTGTTAGGAAAATTAACAAACATGAATTTCGAATTTTTTTGCAAAAGGCCGCCGTGTTTCGGTAAAATGGCCATAACTTTTGCATACGACCTCCGATGAAAAAGTTTTTTATATGAAAAAGCATCTACTCGAAAAGTTACATCCGAGAAAGAAATTGACGATGCCCCAGGTACACATTCTTCATGCATTTGTCCAAATATATACTGTCGGTGTCATCTAAACAGCGTGTGCATGCGTGGTATCCCTTGTTTGTCTGTCCTGAAAGGTTACTGAGAGCAGGCCAATCGTTGATGGTTACAAACAGCAACGCATGTAGGTCAAATTCCTCTTGTTCGTTCTCATCCCACACACGTACACCTCTTCCATTCCATAGCTGTAAAAGTTCATCAACTAATGGCCTTAGGTACACATCAATGTCATTGCCGGGTTGCTTAGGGCCTTGGATGAGCACTGGCATCATAATGAACTTCCGCTTCATGCACAACCAAGGAGGAAGGTTATACATACATAGAGTCACAGGCTATGTGCTATGCTTGCTGCTCTTCTCCCCAAAAGGATTAACGCCATCTGCACTTAAACCAAACCATACGTTCCTCGGGTCACCTATAAAGTCGCTCCACTTTCTCTCGATCTTTCTCCACTGCGACCCGTCAGCGGGTGCTCTTAACTTCCCGTCTTTCTTACGGTCTTTTTTGTGCCATTGCATCAACTTGGCATGCTTTTTGTTTCTGAACAGACGTTTCAACCGTGGTATTATAGGAGCATACCACATCACCATGGCAGGAACCCTCTTCCCGGTGCGCTGGCCCTCAACATCACCAGGCTCATCTCTTCTGATCTTATACCGCAATGCACCGCATACCGAGCATGCGTTCAAATCCTCGTACGCACCGTGGTAGAGGATGCAGTCATTAGGGCATGCATGTATCTTCTGCACCTCCAATCCTAGAGGGCATAGAACCTTCTTTGCTTCATACGTACTGCCGGGCAATTCGTTATCCTTTGGAAGCTTCTTCTTCATTATTTTCAGTAGCGAACTAAATCCCTTGTCAGATACACCATTGTCTGCCTTCCATTGCAGCAATTCCAGTGTGGTACCGAGTTTTCTGTTGTCATCTTCGCAATTTGGGTACAACCCTTTTTTTGTGATCCTCTAACATGCGATCGAACTTCAACTTCTCCCTTTCACTTTCGCATTCTCTCTGTGCATCAACAATGACCCGGCGAAGATCATCATCGGGCACATCGTCTGGTTCCTCTTGATCTTCAGCTTCCCCCATTGCAGCATCACCGTATTCAGGGGGCGGGTAGTTGTCGTCATCCTCTTCTTCTTCGTTGTCTTCCATCATAACCCCTCTTTCTCCGTGCTTGGTCCAAACATTATAGTGTGGCATAAAACCCTTCTCAAGCAGGTGGAAGTGAAGGGTTTTAGAGTTGGAGAAAGCCTTCGTATTCTCACAGACAGTACATGGACAATGCATAAAACCATTCTGCTTGTTTGCCTCAGCCGCTTTGAGAAAATTATGCAGGCCCTCAATATACTCGGAGGTGCGTCGGTCACCGTACATCCATTGCCGGTTCATCTGCGTGCATATCATGAATAGAGAAGTGACCAAATTAATAGAAATTCATCATCACATTAAAGCCAAAATACAGTAGTGACCAAAATAAATACATAACGTTCAAACATAGTTCTCATTATTGAACAACATATAGCTCTCTAGAGCATCTAATTAAAACATACATTGAAATTATAAAATTTCTATGTCGGTTGGAATTTCCGTTTCACATACCTCCTAGATTAAAAAATCTATGTCACGTTGGTCGGCATAATTGTCATAAACACTAAATAAAACAAATACTTATAAAAGATAATATATACCACATCCGAATCATAGACCGGACGGGGGCCGACGTGGGCGGATACCATGACCATGGCACTATATAATAACAAACAATAATAAAAGTAAGAAAATTACACAAGTATCTATCTAAATGATACAAGTAAGAACTTTTTTCTTTTAGAAAGAAGATAAGAAGAAGAGGCTAACCATGGTGGTGCCGGCGCCGAGATGGGCGCGGGCGATCGACGGCGGTGAGGACGGGGACGGGACAGGACGGACCGCCAAACCTAAACAAATCTTGAGGAAAATGGAGCTTGGACAAGGAGCTTCGACAGGAGAAATCTTAAGTGTGGCTCGGGCATTTCATCGAACACCTCATGTGCATAGGAGGTGAGCTAGAGCACCACAAAGCTCTCCCCTCGCCGGCCAGAAAAACAGAGCAGTGTGGAGTGCTCTGCTCGCTGGCGGGGGGGGGGGGGGGGGTATATATAGGCATCTCATTGGTCCCGGTTCGTGGCTGGAACCGGGACTAAAGGGCCCACTTTGGTCCCAGTTCCATCCACGAACCGGGACCAATGGTTGTGGGCCAGGAGCGACCCCCATTGGTCCCGGTTCGTGTCTGGAACCGGGACCAAAGGGTCTAGACGAACCGGGACCAATGCCCCACGAGGCCCGGCCGGCCCCCTGGCCTCACGAACCGGGACCGTTGCCCCCATTGGTCCCGGTTCGTGACTGAACCGGGACTAATATGCTGGCCCGGCCTGGACCAAAGCCCTGTTATGTACTAGTGGTTCATCTGACCCCTTTAGTCCCAGTTCCAGACACGAACCGGGACTAAAGGTCCTCGCACCTGGCGCAGCCCCTTTAGTCCCGGTTGGTGGCTGGAACCGGGACTAAAGGGCAGTCTTCTGTCCCGGTTCTAGCCAGCAACCGGGACTAAAGATATGCCTATATATATGCTTGCCCCTGCCCACTCACTCCTCTGTTTTTTGGCCGGCCGGCGTGTGGGAGGTGTGTGCTGCTCTGCTCTCACCTCCTATGCACATGAGGTGTTCGATGAAATGCCCAAGCCACGCTTAAGCTTTCTCCTCTCCAAGCTCGACCTCGAAGCTCCATTTTCCCCAAGATTTGTCTAGGTTTGGAGGTCCGTCCCGTCCCGTCCCCGTCCTCACCGTCGTCGATCGCCCGCGCCGATCTCATCGCCGGCACCACCGTGGTGAGCCTCTTGTTTAACATTTGATCACTACTGTACTTTGGTTTTAATGTGATGATGAACTTGTATTAATTTGGTCACTTCTCTATTCATGATGTTCTGTAATGGTTTTTGATACACTTAATTATATAATGCACGCAGATGAACCGACAATGGATGTACGGTGACCGACGCACCTCCGAGTACATTGAGGGCCTGCATAAATTTCTCGAAGTGGCTGAGGCAAACAAGCAGATTGGTTTTATGTATTGTCCATGTACTGTCTGTGAGAATACGAAGGATTACTCTAACTCGAAAACCCTTCACTCCCACCTGCTTGAGAAGGGTTTCATGCCACACTATAATGTTTGGATCAAGCACGGAGAAAGAGGGGTTATGATGGAAGACAACGAAGAAGAAGAGGATGATGACAGCTATCCTATGTTCCCTGAATACGGTGATACTGCAACGGGGGAAGCTGAAGATCAAGAGGCACCAGACGATGTGCCCGATGATGATCTTCGCTGGGTCATTGTTGATGCACAGAGAGAATGCGAAAGTGAAAGGGAGAAGTTGAAGTTCGATCGCATGTTAGAGGATCACAAAAAAGGGTTGTACCCAAACTGCGAAGAAGACAACACAAAGCTCGGTACCATACTGGAATTGTTGCAATGGAAGGCAGACAATGGTGTATCTGACAAGGGATTTGATTCGCTACTGAAAATAATGAAGAACAAGCTTCCAAAGGATAACGAATTGCCCGACAGTACGTACGAAGCAAAGAAGGTTCTCTACCCTCTAGGATTGGAGGTGCAGAAGATACATGCATGCCCTAATGACTGCGTCCTTTGCTGCGGTGAGTACGAGGAATTGAACGCATGCCCGGTATGCGGTGCATTGCGGTATAAGATAAGACGAGATGACCCTGGTGATGTTGAGGGCGAGCGTCCCAGGAAGAGGGTTCCTGCCAAGGTGATGTGGTATGCTCCTATAATACCATGGTTGAAACGTTTGTTCAGAAACAAACAACATGCCAAGTTGTTGCGATGGCACAAAGAAGACCGTAAGAAAGACGGGAAGTTGAGAGCACCCGCTGACGGGTCGCAGTGGAGAAAAATCGAGAGAAAGTGGGGGGACTTTGCAGGTGATGCAAGAAACGTATGGTTTGGTTTAAGTGCAGATGGCATTAATCCTTTTGGGGAGTAGAGCAGCAAGCATAGCACATGGTCCGTGACTCTATGTATCTATAACCTTCCTCCATGGTTGTGCATGAAGCGGAAGTTCATTATGATGCCAGTGCTCATCCAAGGCCCTAAGCAATCCGGCAACGACATTGATGTGTACCTAAGGCCATTAGTTGAAGAGCTTTTATAGCTGTGGAATGGAAAAGGTGTACGTGTGTGGGATGAGCATGAACAAGAGGAATTTGACCTACGAGTGTTGCTGTTTGTAACCATCAATGATTGGCCTGCTCTTAGTAACCTTTCATGACAGACAAACAAGGGATACAACACATGCATGCACTGTTTAGATGATACCCAAAGTATATATTTGGATAAATGCAAGAAGAATGTGTACCTGGGACATCGTCGATTTCTTCCGACCAAGCATGCCTTAAGAAAGAAAGGCAAGCATTTCAAAGGTGAGGCAGATCACCAGAAGAAGCTTGTCCTCCGTACTGGTGATGATATACTTGATATGGTCAGGGATTTACACGTAATCTTTGTAAAGGGTCCTGGCGAACAATCTGTTCCGAATGACGCCGAGGGACACGCACCCATGTGGAAGAAGAAATCTATATTTTGGGACCTAACCTATTGGAAAGACCTAGAGGTCCGCTCTACAATCAACGTGATGCACGTGACGAAGAATGTTTGTGTGAACGTGCTAGGCTTCTTCGGCGTGTATGGGAAGACAAAAGATGCACGGGAGGACCAGCAACGTGTGAACGAAAAGGACGGCATGCATCCAAAGCAGTATCAAGGTCTTGCCAGCTACGCTCTAACGAAAGCGGAGAAGGAAATCTTCTTTGAATGCCTGCTCAGTATCAAGGTCCCGTCTGGCTTCTCGTTGAATATAAAGGGAATAATAAACATGGCAGAGAAAAAATTCCAGAACCTAAAGTCTCATGAGACTGCCACGTGATTATGACGCAACTGCTTCCGGTTGCATTGAGGGGGCTTCTACCAGAAAATTTTTGATTAGCCATTGTGAAGCTATGTGCATTCCTCAATGCAATTTCTCAGAAGGTAATCAATCCAGAAATCCTACCAAGGTTACAGAATGATTTGGTCCAATGTCTTGTCAGCTTCGAGTTGGTGTTCCCACCATCCTTCTTCAATATTATGACGCACGTCCTAGTTCACCTAGTCGACGAGATTGCCATTCTGGGTCCTGTATTTCTACACAATATGTTACCCTTTGAGAGATTCATAGGAGTCTTGAAGAAATATGTTCATAATCGTGCTAGGCCAGAAGGAAGCATCTCCACGGGCCATCAAACAGAGGAGGTCATTGGGTTTTGTGTTGACTCTTTTCCTGGCCTTAAGCCGATTGGTGTCCCTAAATCGCGGTATGAGGGGAGACTGAGTGAAAAAGGCATGCTAGGAGCGGATTCAATAATATGTAGGGACGGGCATTCCTGGGCGCAAGCACACTACACAGTTCTACAGAATTCTACCTTGGTGGCCTCGTATATCAATGAACACAATAATATTGTACGCTACAAACACCCGGAGCAGTCTGACGACTGGATTACGCGTGAACACATCGGGACTTTCGGCGGTTGATTGCAAATGCATCTCATGCGGAACAACACTGTTGAAGATGACATGTACTTGTTGGCCAGGACACCATCTTCGACTGTATTGACTTACCAAGGGTACGAGATAAATGGTAATACATTTTACACGATCGTCCAAGATAAAAAGAGCACCAACCAAAACAGTGGTGTCCGCTTTGATGCAGCAATCACCAATAGGGCAAAGGACACATATTATGGTTACATAGAGAAGATATGGGAACTTGACTATGGACATGAATTTAAGGTCCTTTTGTTTCGGTGCAAATGGGTCAATCTGTCAGGAGGCGGGGTACAGTTAGACCCGCAGTACGGAATGACAACAGTGGATCTCAACAATCTTGGGTACATAGACGAACCATTTGTCCTAGCCAATGAGGTGGCGCAGTTTTTCTATGTGAAGGACATGTCTACCAAACCGAGAAAAAAAAGATAAGAAAGCGAATACATCAAACGATGAGCCAAAGCGACACATAGTTCTTTCAGGGAAAAGAAACATCGTGGGAGTGGAGGACAAGACAGACATGTCTGAAGATTATGAAAAGTTTCATGAAATTCCTTCCTTCAAAGTGAAGGCTGACCCAATCATCCTGTTAAACGATTAAGATTATCCATGGTTACGGCGCAATAAGCAAGGGACACACGCGAAGAAAAAGTGAAGACTTTCTCTCCACAACTATTCTGATGATGGCTTTGATCTAGAATATCACTGCAGTTATATGTCAAAAAATGAAATCCCTTTTGTAATAGATGAGTTTTCGTCCGAAACCCTGATACTTCGAAAGAGATTGTCCAGTTTGTACACGAAGTGCATCCAGTTTTTTTCGTAACCCTCTCAACTTTTTAGCACATGCTTTGTGGGTGAAATTATGACACCATGCCAAGTTTCAACCTTTTCAGAGTTCATTTGCAGTGCTTTTCAAATTCAGGGTCATTTTAGCTCAAAATAAATAATGAAATGCATGAAAAATAGCAAATGAAGTCACAAAGGGGTTGAAAATTGATGATGTGGCTTTGAATGGTGCATTTTGAACACACAAAAATTCTGAAGTTAAAATCACAGTGCTTCGGTCCTACTATTAACATTCAGATGGTAGTTCAATACCTCAAGGTACTTAAATGTAGTTTCATCAGCACGCACAACACCATTCTTTCAACCAGCTTCGATAACCATGTTGTACAGTGCCATTCGTTCTTCCATCTAGCAAGTGTGTGAAAACAATAAGCTCATTGTTACATTAAATGACAACCGATTAACTCAGTTACGAACATGGAACATACAGTTAGACTTTCTATTGTTGATCCAACAAACTCCATCGATCTGTATGTTGCACCAGATACAGATATCTCACCAATAATCTGTAAACAGATATGACCAAGGATGAGACATTTCGGTAACAATGAGAAACTCCTGACGAAAAATAAATTTTAGCATAACCAAGACTATTTTGTTGGCTTACTTGTAAAATCAGATCCTTAGCGAGTAAATAAGGTGGCATTTCTCCATCTAATACAAACCTGATGGTTGGGGGCACCTGAAAATAAGATTAAACAGATCAAAACACTTTTTTTTTTTCATACGGAACACGCTGTATGTAGTAAAGAAATAGAGAAGAGTTTCTCCACAATATGAAAAGAGATAGCATGTTCAAAAATCAATATCTTATCACACTAAAAATAAACAGAATGTGAGAAGCATAGAGGATGCAAAAAATGGAAAAGAGATCGATAACTGCTGTCTGAATAATGCTAATCGGATACTACACCTAATATCTTGGCATTGGATGGAGTACTTTTTTGATGGTCCAGCATATAATTTATAAACAAAAAGGAACTTATAGTTACTCTATCAAATGCACATCTTAAGTTTCCATATTTGTGCAATAAACTGTAGTTTGGTATAATATGATATATAATGTACAGAATGTGAGAGACAAATGAAGAAGCCCTGACACATGACTGAGATACAGAACAAAAGATTGCTCAGACTGAGAAAGATATGCTCCGTTCCTAAATATCTATCTTTTTAGAGATTTCATTATGAACTACATACGGATGTATATAGACATAATTTAAAGCATAAATTCATTCATTTTGCTTCGTATGTAGTCCATAGTTGAATCTCTAAAAAGACAACTATTTAGGAACGAAGGGAGTAGTATTCTAGACATATGGGTTTTAAAGAGAGAAGTCGCAATTCAAGTTGGATGCGAGAAGATAATTATCAGCTTAGACCGCGTGAAAGTTGTTTAAAACTGTGCATGATGGATGTTTTCCAATGGCAGAAGTTTCGGCAATATACGAAGAGGGTGTGCTCTTTGATAGAAATTTGTCTCATGTAATCATGGAACACTATCCGATGAAGTGGAATTTTGTAGCTCATTTGTTAGCTGTCCATGTAGAAGGATCCCACACATGTGTCTGGATGGGAGATCATCTGCCTTTGGTTGTAGCTAGATCTAGCCTAGTGGACGATGAAACTATGCTCAATAATTAATGAAGTCGCCACGATGGCTTTTCCTAGAAAAAAAAAAGAGAGAAGTCGCAAATCCGAAGAGTTGTTGAAACTGACATTGTCCTGTCCGAGTCGGACTTGGATTTCGATTCCGAGTCTGAGACTGACCAGTGACCACGCTCTCTTTATATACTGCGATTGGATGGACAGACGAAGGGAGTTGCACCATCGATACCGAGCTGATGGCGGCGGCGATGGCGAAGGACCGGAGCTGCGTGATCCTGGCGACGAACGACTACAGCAGCGGCACGTACACGCTGCACCACATCGACGTGGCGCCCTTCTTCTCCCACCCCGATCCGGACGACGAGGCCATGGACGACATCCCCCTGCCTCCCGCGTCCGCCCGCTTCGACAAGCCGCCATTCCCGGGGAAATGCTCCGTCGACTTCCACCTCCTCCGCGGCGGCATCGTCCGCGGCGACGACGACGACGACGTCAAGGTCGTGTCCACCGACGACGAGCGCCGCACCGTCATCTACGACGTCGGCCGCCGCGCCGTCCGCGGCGGGCCCCTGATGCGCGCCCGCAAGGGCAGCCCGATCTCCCACTCCGTCGGGGACGGCCTCTTCGTCCTCGAACGCGTGCCCGACGCAGGTTGCCGCTTCGAGGCCCTCCGGTACGACCAGCTCCGGGAGGACTGGTTCTGGCACAGCCTCCCGCTGCCGCCCTACGTGCGCGACCCCGGCTACACCCGCTCCGCCGTCAAGGCACACACGGCGGCCGCCGGCGGCAGGATCTGGACGTACACGGAGAACGCGGGCACCTACTCCTTCGACACCAGGCGCCGCTCCTGGAGGAAGGAAGGCGACTGGGCGCTGCCGTTCGTCGGAAAAGCCGAGCACGTCCTGGTGTGCGGCCGCGAAGAAGGGCTGTCCTTCGGTTTCGCGTCCGTCAGCGGCCCTCTCTGCGCCGTCGACCTCGCCACCGCGACCGCGGACAGCCCGCCGGAGGTGCGCGGGGTCTGGGAGGAGTTCAGGCTGCCCGGGGACTGGCTGGGGGGCACCTCCGCCCTGGTGCACCTCGGGTCCGGCAAGATGTGCATCTTCAGGTTCTTCGGCGCTGGCGCTAGTCCCCCCGTCGACCGTTCTGGGAAGAAGCCGGACCGTTTCGTCGTCATCACCGCCGTCGAGGTAGGTCCCGGCGACGGCGACGGCGACGGCAGAGAGATCAAGATGGTGAAGCACAGGTCCAAGCGTATCATGTTCGACAGACTCAATGGACACATAACATGGGTACTCTGATCGGATGTGTGTATCTGCTCGTCCACCATCTAGTAACATGGGCAGTTATGTTTGTTCCTAGGAAAATATACACGGTTGATACAATAAGTTGCGCAAATCTCTTTTTATTGGTGCTGGTAGCTACTGGCAAACCGTTTAGATGCTTTGCGAATTGTGTCTAAGTGGGACCCATTCTTATGTGTAACCATGTATTGTGTCAGTTAATCTTTTGTATATAGTCGAGTGAATTGCAAAAAACAACATATTTTAAGTTCACATCCAGATTTGCCAGCACATTCCTTGAGCGCCTAAAAAATCTATCGGTTTTCTTGCAAATTTTCTCAATAAACATTGATGATCGTTTTGAGCGATTCTAATCCAATTCCTGACATGCCCGGCCCACTGGTCAGGTCCACGTGTCAACCAAATTTTCGTTGTCCGTTAAATAAGATGTGAGGCCCACCCGTCAGAGTTAATACTACTCTATTACTCTGTTCTTCTTTGTGGCATTTCGACGAACTATTTGTGTGGAGAGGGCGCAGGGAGGAGTACACTGTCTACCAGCCGGAGCACCATGCCACAGTCACCAGTCGGACCCCCTGGCCATGTCGAGCGTCCCATCGGACATGCCCTCGCCTCTTTTGCTCCCGCGAGCTGCGGCTCTCTCCCCTCCACTCCGAGCCACACCATCTCCCTCCATGCAGCTCGACGTAAACCGTTGTGAGCGCGTCGCCGAGCTCGTCGGGGGAGCAGACCAGGCGGAACTCGGGTTCCTTCAATCCTCGACGAGGCAGACGTGCTCACCGGCCTTCGACGCCGTGGCCACGCGTGTCGGCTGCACCTGCATGGAGGTAACACTATGTCGACCATTGACGGTGCCGGCGGCCGCCTAGCGCGGGCGCAGGGGCACGACCGCCACCTCTCCCTCGGCAGCACAGCTCGCACATCGATGGAGCTCTTCAAGGTCGGGCCTCCCGTTGTTTCCCCACTCACGGTGTCATCGGTTCCTGCCGGCCGCCATGGCCATCTCGAGCTCGACCTGGTCTGCACATGAGCGCGCGCACATGAGGACACGCACGCGCGGGTGCACCCCGCAACACACGGTCCCCGCATCTCTTCCGGGGGTCGTCGGTGGCTACCCGTGACCGCTGGATAGGCCCGCGACCTTGCGGTCAGGCTGGAGTTCTCGAGCGCGCGGTTCCTCTGGACGCTGCCACGGGTGGGTGCCGCAGGTGTGCGTGCTCGCGCACGACGCAGAGGGCGCGCCACTTAACCTAGCCTCCTCGCTGCTCTCTGCTCGTTCCGACGAGCTTCACCATGAGTCATGTCGCTGCCTCCATATGACCTGCTCGCCCATGACGCCGCTGACCTGTTCGATGGAATGCCTGCAAAGGGGGGAAGAAAGTTTGGGAGAGACAAGGCTGCTGACGGGTGGACCCTCCATCCAACCTAACGGTCAACAAAACGTGCTGATCTTTTAGGGCCACATCAGCGCTTACAGGTGGGCCCTTTCTGTCAGAAATTGGATTAAATCGTCCCAAATTGATCATTAGTGTTTATTGAGAAAATTTGCAAGGAAACTGGTAGATTTTTGGGGCGCTCAAGGAATGTGGTGGAAAATCTGGATGTTAACTTAAAATGTGGTGGTTTTTTGTAATTCACTCTCTATAGTCAAATCAAAGTCAGATTAAGTGGACCCATGTCAGGAGAGGCTTTTTGCAGTGGAATGTAGGCATGCATGCAACATCTTTCCTCTCTCTCTCTCAAACCAATCTATGCATTTTATTTTTGTTTACATTTTTAGATGGCCAATAATGTTCTACTACCTCTGTACCGAAATACTTGTAGCTGGGGAAACTAGTACAAGTTCCCCCAACTAGAAGTATTTCGGTACAGAGACAGTATTATTTAAAATTTTCATATAATCAAATTCCAAAACATAAGATATTTAGAATAAGACCAATCTTGAATATATTTAAACTAGTTTAATTTTTACTATTTCAATCATATCAAAATATTAATTTCACTCATTTCATAGTATAATTTTCGAAATAATTGAAACCACTTTTGTGAATAGAGTTTTCTTTGTGAATTTCATATTCCAGCTCGTGAAACTGTTTCTTTAGTGGAGTGACTGTAATGTGATTTTCTGAAACTAGTGAAATCTATCTTTTGTAATGAGTATAATCAGTTTTTAGAAACAAGTGTAATCAGTTTTTATTGAGGGACTGTAATGTGTTTTCTGAAATGAATGAAATAAGTTATTTGAAAAAAGTGAAATATATCATTTTGGTGTGAAACGGCTTTTTCAATGTTTGAAACTGATATTTCTGCTGAGTGAAATATGTTTCAATATTTTTCGTAAACACGAAGTGAAATTAGTTTTTGAGATATATTTCGCAGTGAGTGAAATCAGTTTTCCAAATCAGTGAAATATGTTGTTTCAAATTTGAGAAATATGTGTTTTAAAACGAACGAACTCAGTTTTCCAAAACATGTTTTTTTACTGAGTGAAATATGTATTTTGAAACGACTGAAACTTGTTTTCTTAATTGTGTGATTTTTTTCCTCTAAAATGAGATCGGTTATTTCAAATATGCGAAACTGTTATTTTTCAAGTATACGAATCATGTGTTCTTGAAATACGTGTACTCAGCGAAATATGTGTCCTGAAATAAGAGAAATCAGTTTATTTAAAATACATGAACCAAGTGTTTTGTAATGAGTGAAACCTTTTTTTAACACATGAAAAATAGATTTCTCAAAGGAGTGAAATGTACCTTTTGAAATTAGTGAACTACTTTTTTGGAAGAAGTGAAATACATTTTTTCTGAATTAAGTGAAATAGGTTTTTCGAATTGAGTGAAACGAATTTTATGAAATATGTGAAATCATTATTTGAATGAGTGAAATCATTTCTTGAAATGAGTGAAATATAAATTTTGAAGCCAGCGAAATCTGTTTTCAGAGGCGAGCGGATTTATTTTTTCAATTGAGTGAAATCAGTTTCTTTAAATAATTGAAACGGGCTATTCAAAACGAGTGAAATCAAATGAGGTTTGTAAGTTCCATATTCCAGTTTGTGAAAATGTTGCAAAACCATAAATATCACTTATATGAAATAGTGAAACCTTTTAATGTTTTATGAAAGTGATTTCAAAGATAATTGAAATACATATAAAAAATATAGTTTTAATATATCCAAAATTGATTTTGTTCTGAAGGTCTTCACACCACAAATTCAAATATATAAAAAGTTTCAATAAAAAACCTTTGGTTCAAAAGATATGAATCGTTAAAAATTGGGCCACGCTACGCGTCTGCCGGCAGATCTTTTTTAAAAGATCCGCCGGCTCGGCATCCGTTAGATCGAGAGTTACCTACCGTCCAACACTATCCTCATCAATCCAACAAGGGTAATGTTCCGAAATTTTTACAACAAAACTTACCTTGCGGAAATCTTTCACAACATAAGTGATGGTATCGATTTTTTTTTACTTTTTTTGCAACATCATTGTTGCGAAAGAAATTTTTGCAACCCAGATGATGTTGCAGAAAAATATTTGAGGTTTTTTGGTTTTGTTTCCTTTGAAACATGGGTGTTGTTGCGGAGGGTAATTTTGCAACACACACGATGTTGCAAAATTTCTTATAGAAAAAGACACGCAAAGGACACGTGTTACATAGAGGAGGCAATGGATCGCTCGCATGCGATCCGCCGGCTGAACACAAGCTTTTCCCTTAAAATTTGAGAATGAAAATAAAATGCATGTTCTGTGTATGTGGTGAGAGAATGCATGAATGTACTGTTCTCTTCACTCTATCTTTCTCTCCTATATAAAAGCTGCCACTGTCTGTCGCAAGCATATGTATAACTCTATTTAATCTGTTGTATTTGTATATGAAAAGAAAGTGTATAAAACCTGCACGAATCTTGACGAAACCGATGAATGGTGGATTGCACACCCGTACATACCGTAAATTTAATAATTCGCAAGAAGTTGTTGCGCAAGTTCAGTTTCATACATCATGATTGTAAATGTCACTATCTTCTGAATGTTCATTTCTCCATGTGTGTGCTTCTGAATGATTCACCCTCTAGTTTTTTTTTTTTGGAAAAAGAGGTTAAAGCCCTCTGGCCCCTCCATCTCTATTAATTGTTTAATAAAGGTCTGACAAGAACATACAACAAGCCATCCGAAACTACCATTCACACCTATAAATTCGACAATATGGAGTGCTCTCACTTCCCATATCTAAAATCGGTATCATCGCACGTAACGTGTCGGAACCTATTGGAGGTGCAGCAAACCTAAAGCGTATACCACATGCACACGTTGCAGAAGCCGCCATCATCATCGAACCATTGACCCATCTAGAAAATAAATCCGCATCATCCTTGCTAGTCCGGCCATCCGTCGACGCCACCATGGCGCCCAATGGCACCACCTCCCAGCACGCAAGCTGCTGCGCAGGTTGCGGTCGCTGTCGGTACACCGCAGCACCATGCTGCCAAGTACCCACAGCCGACGTAGCTTGAAGTCTTGAAAGGTCTATCGTACGTAGCACATGCCGACTATAACACATCGTGGCACATGGCGGTCACGCATGACTTGAAATCTCCACAGAAGCTCCGTGCAAGGCGAAGCCGCTCCACCTCCTACCTTTGTCGCTTTGTCGTCTAGCGCTATTCCACAAACGATGCTTCCAAGAGAGAAATGGTACCGAAGTGCCGCTATCGTCTTATCTGGAAGACCGGATCCAAGGTGTCGGTACTAAAACCGGCGGATCTCGGGTGGCGTGTCCCGAGCTATGAATCTACGATCAATGGTAACAAGCACTATTATAGGAATGCCTAGTAGTGGCGGGCGCCAAATAGCCAGCAGTGGCGGGCGAGGCTCCCAGGGACGCCCGCCACTGACCTTCTGCCACTGCTATAATGCCATCAGTGACGGGCGTCCACACGCCACTGTTAGAGCCTATCCAGTGGCGGGCAGTCCTACTTGCCCGCCATTTGTATATGCTATTAGCTGTGGCGGGCGGTACCTGTCACCCACCACAACTACCTATTTAGCCTCAAGCCATTCCAGCACCTGATACACATTACAGGATACAAATAACCACATTACAACATACAACTAACGTAAGTGATCATACACACTATATTTAACATAGAAATAATCTAAACTTCATACAAATAGATGTACACATTAGTGTACAACAACTCATCTTGCATCATTAGTACGTACACATACATACAAGACCTCATGATAACAACAATACCGTAATGCATGACAATGAGATGGATAAATATATTCAAATTCTTTACTCGTCCACTTGTCCACACGGTCTTGCTTACTTCATAGTTGATTTTCTCTTTGTGGACGTAATTGACATAATCATCCTCAACTTCTCTGCTGACGTAGTTGGCATAATGACCCTCAGCTTCTATTTTAGTCTTATATCATTTGTAGCAGCTGTTTTTGTAACCATCAACTTGCTCCTTGTATATCTCCCATGAATCATAAATTCCAGGATTCCTTCCGGTGTACACCAGATACCAGTTCCACTTCATCTACGTAAATAAATAAAGAAGCCAACAAGTCAATTTCATAGTTATCAAATCACATAGAGCAAAGTCACATCATAATCTTCATAGCATCATAGCCGATGCAGATCACCACGTTGCACAGTTCATTAGTAGTTCGGAAGCAAAAGATTAGCTCCATCATAGCAACTTAGAAATTAAGTTCACACGCATCGATCATATAGATCACATGAAAGCTGTGCACTAGTTGTTCAGCTCCATCGCAGCTTCGACGACGGCTGCATGACGTGGTTTGAGACTGCGTCAGTATTTCCCCAAAGAGGAAGGGATGATGCAGCACAGTGACGGTAAGTATTTCCCTCAGTTATGAAACCAAGGTATCGAACTAGTAGGAGGATCACGAACACTATGTAAACATCACCTGCACACAAAGAACAAATACTTGCAACGCGACGCGAAAGAGAGGTTGTCAATCTCTCCACGCACTACTAGAAAAATGGCTATAGCCAATATCCCTATTAGTGGCGCACCATGGTGGTGGTGCGCCACTGCTATATAGCAATGGCGCACCAGAAGCAGGTGCGCCATTGTTATTTTTTTAGTAGTGGCGCACCACCTGAGCAGTGCGCCATTGCTATGTTTTTTGTCCATCCCCCCACCCCACCAGACATAGCAATGGCGCACCACACCTAGGTGCGCCACTGCTATGGTACATAGTAATGGCGCACCTTGGTGTGGTGCGCCATTGCTATGTCCGGTGGGGGTGTGTGCCTGCGTGTGTGTGAGGTTAGTAATGGCGCACCAGGGACGTCTCACACACACAAACACACACCCCACCACACCCCCCCTGGGATCGCGTTTTCAGTTTAAAAATAAATAAAAGAAAATGATAAAAGATTCAAATATAAAAATCCTTCGAGATGCCCATGTGTTATGTGTTCTAGTTGTTAGGAAAATTAACAAACATGAATTTCGATTTTTTTTGCAAAAGGCCGCCGTGTTTCGGTAAAATGGCCATAACTTTTGCATACGACCTCCGATGAAAAAGTTTTTTATATGAAAAAGCATCTACTTGAAAAGTTACATCCGAAAAAGAAATCGACGATGCCCCAGGTACACATTCTTCCTGCATTTGTCCAAATATATACTGTCGGTGTCATCTAAACAGCGTGTGCATGCGTGGTATCCCTTGTTTGTCTGTCCTGAAAGGTTACTGAGAGCAGGCCAATTGTTGATGGTTACAAACAGCAACGCATGTAAGTCAAATTCCTCCTGTTCGTTCTCATCCCACACACGTACACCTCTTCCATTCCATAGCTGTAAAAATTCATCAACTAATGGCCTTAGGTACACATCAATGTCATTGCCGGGTTGCTTAGGGCCTTGGATGAGCACTGGCATCATAATGAACTTCCGCTTCATGCACAACCAAGGAGGAAGGTTATACATACATAGAGTCACAGGCCATGTGCTATGCTTGCTGCTCTGCTCCCCAAAAGGATTAACGCCATCTGCACTTAAACTAAACCATACGTTCCTCGGGTCACCTGTAAAGTCGCTCCACTTTCTCTCGATCTTTCTCCACTGCGACCCGTCAGCGGGTGCTCGCAACTTCCCGTCTTTCTTACGGTCTTTTTTGTGCCATTGCATCAACTCGGCATGCTTTTTGTTTCTGAACAGACGTTTCAATCGTGGTATTATAGGAGCATACCACATCACCTTGGCAGGAACCCTCTTCCCGGTGCGCTGGCCCTCAACATCACCAGGCTCATCTCTTCTGATCTTATACCGCAATGCACCGCATACCGAGCATGCGTTCAAATCCTCGTACGCACCGCGGTAGAGGATGCAGTCATTAGGGCATGCATGTATCTTCTGCACCTCCAATCCTAGAGGGCATAGAACCTTCTTTGCTTCATACGTACTGCCGGGCAATTCGTTATCCTTTGGAAGCTTCTTCTTCATTATTTTCAGTAGCGAACTAAATCCCTACGCCCGTTATCGATTTTTTAGAATCCTCAAAAACCTAACCGAAAAAAAGTTGCGATGCTTTTAAGATCTGGAGGCAAAAAAAGTTAGCAATGGCGCACCAGTGCATAGTGCGCCACTACTATTTTCCCGCCTTCAAAATTCAAAAAATTTCAAAAATAGTAATGGCGCACCACACCTAGGTGCGCCACTGCTATGCTACATAGTAATGGTGCACCACACCTAGGTGCGCCATTACTATGTACCATAGCAATGGCGCACCACCCCATGGTGCGCCATTACTATGTCACAAGCCCCACCACGTACGCACCCACCCACCCCTCTCCTTCCTCTCTGCTTATCCCCTTCCCCCTCCTCCTCCCTTCTCCTTCCCCGTCTCTGTTTCCTAGCGGACATGGCTGCCGCCCGCAGGCTTCCTCTATCCCGAGACCGGCGCCTTCATCTCGCCTTCCTCTATCCCCTTCCCCTTCCCCTTCTTCCTCCCTTCCCCTTCATATTCTTCTCCTCCTCTCCTCCACTCCATCTCCTCCTCACCGGCGACCTCCTCCTCCTCACGGTGCTCCTCCTCCTCCCTCCTCTCCTCCTCACGGTGCTCCTCCTCCGGCGACCTCCTCCTCCCTCCTCTCCTCCTCACGGTGCTCCTTCCTCTGCTGCTCACGGTCCTCCTCCTCCTCTCCGGCGACCTCCTCCTCCCTCCTCTCCTCCTCACGGTCTCTCCTCCCTCCTCCTCTACTTCCGGCCACATGTGGAGCTCCCCCGGCACAAAGAACGTAAAAGATCCAGGTCGAGAACGAAATTTGAAAAAAATTTAACCAAAAAAAACGAGCCAGATCCAAATTCAAAATTCAAAAATAGCAATGGCGCACGGTGGGGGTTAGACGGTGCGCCACTACTATTTTCCCGCCTTCAAAATTAAAAAAAAATCAATAAATTTCAAAAAAAAAGTTACCAGTGGCGCACCTGTAGCAATAGTAATGGCACACTACAAGGTGCGCCACTGTTACCTGCAATACTAATGGCGCACCAGAGGTGCGCCATTAGTATTTGTTACTAATGGCGTGGTAATAGTGGCGCACCTATAGTGCGCCATTAATGGAAAAAATAGGTGCGCCACTAACAGTCCTTTTTCTAGTAGTGACGGTAAAAAGATAGATTAGGTTGTGATAGATTGGATAAATAGATCTCACAAGAACACAAAATAAAAGAGGCAAATAAAAAGTGCAGCAAGGTATTTTTGGGTTTTTTGGAATAATAGATCTGAAAACAAAAGCGGAAATAAGATAGATCGGAAAGCAATATGTTGGAAAAATAGACCCGGGGGCCATAGGATTCACTAGTGGCTTCTCTCATGTGTATAGCACATGGTGGGTGAACAAATTACTGTTGGCCAATTGATAGAAGATCAAATAATCATGACGATATCCAAGGCGATGATCATTATATAGGCATCACGTCCAAGATTAGTTGACCGAAACGATTCTGCATCTACTACTATTACTCCACACATCGACCGCTATCTAGCATGCATCTAGTGTATTAAGTTCATGGAAAAATGGAGTAATGCAATAAGAACGGTGACATGATGTAGACAAGATCTATTCATGTAGGAGTAGACCCCATCTTGTTATCCTTAATAGCAACGATACATGCTTGCCTCGCTGCCCCTTCTGTCACAGGGGAGGACACCGCAAGATTGAACCCATCACAAAGCACCTCTTCCCTTGGCAAGAAAAATTGATCTAGTTGGCCTAACTAAACCAAAGATTCGAAGAAGAAACACGAGGCTATAAGTAATCATGCATATAAGAGATCAAAGAAGACTCAAATAATATTCATGGATAGAAACTGATCATGAACTCAAAATTCATCGGATCCCAACAAACACACCGCAAAAACTTTACATCAAATAGCTCTCCAAGAGACCATTGTATTGAGAATCAAAAGAGAGAGAGGAAGCCATCTAGCTACTGCCTACGAACCCGTAGGTCTATGGTGGACTACTCACGCATCATCAGAGAGGCACCAATGAGGATGATGAACCCCTCCGTGATGGTGTTAGATTGGATCTCGCGGTTCTGGAACTTGCGGCGGCTGGATGTATTTTTCGTTGACTCCTCTAGGGTTTCTGGAATATTTGGGTATTTATAGGCATCAGAGGCGTTTGAGGGGGTTCCCAAGGCGGCCACAACCCATCAGGGCGTGCCCGGGGCCCCTGGCGCCCTGGGGGGTTGTGGGCGCATGGGCTCCCTCCCTGTTACTTCTTTGGCCCACTAGCCTTCTTCTGGTCCAAAAATATTCTCCAAAAAGTTTCGTCGTGATTGGACTCCGTTTGGTACTGATATTCTGCGAAGTAAAAAACAAGGAAAAACACCAACTGGCACTTGGCACTATGTCAATAGGTTAGTCCCAAAAAATGATATAAAGTTGCTATAAAATGATTATAAAACATCCAAGAATGATAATATAATAGCATGGAACAAGCAAAAATTATAGAAACGTTGGAGACGTATCAGCATGCCCAAGCTTAATTCCTACTCGTCCTCGAGTAGGTAAATGATAAAAACAGAATTTTTGATGTGGAATGTCGCCTAACATGTTTATCACATATTCTTTTCTTTTGTAGCATGGACATTTGAACTTCTAGATGCTTCAAAGCAATAGTCTAGTTTTGACATAAAGACTTTAATACTCAAGCATGCCAACAAGCAACCATGTCTTTCAAAATATCAACACTAAAGAAAGTTATCCTAGCCCATCATGCTCAATCATTGATCAAGATGAAACACACTCAAATATTAGCTACACCCAATTCTCAAGTATGACCATAGTGCCCCCTAGTTGGTTCTTTATAAGAGAAGATGGAGACTCCAATTAAAAATAAAAAAAATCAAATAAAGTAAATAGATAGGCCCTTCGCAGAGGGAAGTAGGGATTTGTAGAGGTGCCAGAGCTCAAGGTTTAAATTGAGAGAGAAATATTTTGAGTGGCATGCCTTTCCTGTCAACAAAAACGACAAAGTAGTTCATAATACTTTCCATGCTAGATATATCATAGGTGGATCCCAAACATAAAGTAAAGTTTATTCCTTTTTCCACCATTCTTTCACAATCCATGGTTGGCCGTATCCACGGTTGCCTTCCATACCAACACTTTCCATGGAATTTATTATTTGACAACACAAAGTAAATTTCCTTTTCATTTCGGGATTGGGCATCCCTATTACCTCCATACACTTGTGCATTGACAAGTGAATAAACACTCATCTTGAGAATAACACATCTAGCATGGAAAAATATTGGATACCCCATACCGTTTCATGAGCGGTACGAGCACACAAAAAAGGAAATTCATTTGGAAAATTAGAGATGGCACATACAAATTTGCTTAGAACGGCATGGAAATATCGCATATAGGTAGGTATAGTGGACTCATAAGGCAAAACTGGGTTTAAGGATTTTGGATGCACAAGTAGTATTTCTACTTAGTACAAGTGGTGGCTAGATAAAAGATTAAGAAGCAACCAACCAAGAAACGAAAATTCACATAAATGGGCATTGAGCATAACTAACACCGAATAATGCACCATAAGTGGGATGTAATTTCATTGCATAACTATTGAGTCTCGTGCTTGCATTGGGAATCGCAAACCTTAACACCAATATTCTTACTAAAGCATAATTACTCACCAACATGATTCACATATTACTATCATCATGTCTCAAAACTATTACAAAATCAAGTTTAATTTGTCCAATGATCTTCATGAAAGTTTTTATTATATCCTCCTTGAATATCTCTCACTTTGGTACTAGTTTCATATATGGCCATTGTTTTTGACAAGCTCAAACAAATTTAAGTGAAGAACATGAGCATAAAGATTTCATCTCTCAAAATAATATAAGTGAAGCATGAGAGGATTTCTTAAAAATTTACTAACTCTCGAATTAATCTAAGTAAAGCATGAGAGTATTTCTTCAAAATTTAAAGCACACCCTGCTCAAAAAGATATAAGTGAAGCACTAGAGCAATTCCATAGCTCAAAAAATTTAAGTGAAGCATATAGAGCAATTCTAACAAATCATAGCATAATTTTGGCTCTCTCAAATAGGTGTGTCCAGCAAGGATACTTGTGACAAACTAAAAAGCAAAGAAAGCAAAGACTCAAATGATACAAGACGCTCCAAGCAAAACTCATGATATGTGACGAATAAAAATATAGCTCCAAGTAAAATACCGATGGTCGTTAGAAGAAAGAGGGGATGCCACTCGAGGCATCCCCAAGCTTAGTTGCTTGTTTCTCTTTGGATATATCTTGGGGGTGCTGTAGCATCCCCAAGCTTAGGCTCTTTTCACTCCTTATTCCTTCATCCATCGTGATCTCACCCAAAACTTGAAAACTTCAATCACACAAAACTCAACAAAATCTTCGTGAGATCCGTTAGTATAATAAATAAAATCACCACTTTAACTACTGTTGCAAACTCATTCAAATTTTATTATTGCATTATACCTGCTGTATTTTAACTTTACCTTGGTTTATACCCTTCAATACAAACCATAGATTCATTAAAACAAGCACACAATGCAACGAAAATAGAATATGTCTTAAACAGAACAGTCTGTAGTAATCTGTATTCTAACCATACTTTTGTAACTCTAAAAATTCTTAAAAATTAGGAAAACGTAAAGAATTTGTATAGAAACACTGTGTTAAAATTTCAGCTCATTATCACGCTCCAGTAAAAAACGAAAATTCGCGCACTGGAGATAAAATTTCTGTTTCAGATTCAGCATTGTTTCTACTCATTTTATGAATCATCCTAAAGGCTTTACTTGGCACGAACACTAAATAAAACATAAAAAATACAATCATAACAGAGGAATAATTGTGTCAACACTCAAAAACAGAAAGAAAAAGATGAAAATAAATTTATGAATTGGGTTGCCTCCCAACAAGCGCTATCGTTTTACGCCCCTAGCTAGGCATAATGCATAGATTCAAGTATTGTCATCTTTGGTTTTCGTAGATGTATTTTTATCAAGAGTTTTTGCAAATAAAACTTGAAACACATCATCCATAGAAACCTTAGCACTATCAAGTTGTCCATCTACGTACCCTCTTTGATGCCCGACCACAATCCAAGAATATTGTTGATTAACATCATTGAAATTGTTGGATAATATCTAAAACGGGGACTTCCTTTTTAAGATTCTCATCAAAATTTTGATTATTTACAAGCAGATGTCTCAACTTGTAATCACTATAAAGGATCTCTCCTATTACCGGTTTTTCACGGCTCATACCAAAGAAATCGAAAATCTCCCTAGCTTCTCGTACTATGTGATCAAATTCATTCATGAGAACAAGGGTGGCTAACTTCTTAGCTTTTGGATCCTTTATGATGGGTAGCTCATAAAATAATCTTTGCAAGGTAGGATGGGTACGAATAAACCTATTTTCAAGTTTCAGAACTAGCGCTGAAATAGCTTCCGCATAAGTTTTAGTTCTTTTCAGTATAGGAGTATCATCGAGAGTCAAATTTCCAACGCAATTGAAAAATTCTTGGATAGTTTCTTTTCCTATAACATTCCCTTGCCCCAAAACAAAAGTTTTAGCATCCAGATTACCAGAACGTCCACTATTAGGAGTCCTGCCATCATCTGTTTCTGCCATACCAAAATCACTCATGATGACAAGCAAACAACAGATCTGACGAGAAAAAGGCAAACGGAAAAGAGGGCGAATAAAACGCCAATTTGGTGAAGTGGGGGAGAGGAAAGCGAGAGGCAAATGGCAAATGATGTAATTGCAAGGAGATGATATTTGGGATTAGGAACTTGATAGATGTTGATGGTGTCTCCTCGGCACCAGAGATTGGCACATTGAAGAGACTGCTTCCTCCCCGGCAATGGTGCCAGAAATTCCTTTGACGTTGCTTGAGACTGCATTGGTATTTCCCCAAACAGGAAGGGATGATGCAACACAGAGACGGTAAGTATTTCCCTCAGTTATGAAACCAAGGTATCGAACCAGTAGTAGGATTACCAACACTATGTAAACAACACCTGCACAAAAAGAACAAGTACTTGCAACCCGACGCGAAAGAGAGGTTGTCAATCTCTCCATGGTAAAAAGATAAGATTAGGTTGTGATAGATTGGATAAATAGATCTCACAAGGACACAAAATAAAAGAGGCAAATAAAAAGTCCAGCAAGGTATTTTTGGGTTTTTTGGAATAATAGATCTGAAAACAAAAACGGAAATAAGATAGATCAGAAAGCAATATGTTGGAAAAGTAGACCCGGGGGCCGTAGGATTCACTAGTGGCTTCTTTCATGAGTATAGCACACGGTGGGTGAACAAATTACTGTTGGGCAATTGATAGAAGATCAAATAATCATCACGATATCCAAGGCGATGACCATTATATAGGTATCACATCCAAGATTAGTAGACCGAAATGATTCTGCATCTACTACTATTACTCCACACATCGACCACTATCCAGCATGCATCTAGTGTATTAAGTTCATGGAAAAACGGAGTAATGCAATAAGAACGGTGACGTGATTCAGACAAGATCTATTCATGTAGGAATAGACCCCATCTTGTTATCCTTAATAGCCACGATACATGCGTGCCTCGCTGCCCCTTCTGTCACTGGGAGAGGACACCGCAAGATGGAACCCATCACAAAGCACCTCTTCCCATGGCAAGAAAAATCGATCTTGTTACCCTAACTAAACCAAAGATTCGAAGAAGAAATATGAGGCTATAAGTAATCATGCATATAAGAGATAAAAGAAGACTCAAATAATATTCATGGATAGAAACTGATCATGAACTCAAAATTCATCGGATCCCAACAAACACACCGCAAAAAGTTTACATCAAATAGATCTCCAGGAGACCATTGTATTGAGAATCAAAAGAAAGAGAGGAAGCCATCTAGCTACTTCCTACGGACCCGTAGGTCTATGGTGGACTACTCACGCATCATCGGAGAGGCACCAATGAGGATGATGAACCGTGATGGTGTTAGATTGGATCTCGCGGTTCTGGAACTTGTGGCGGCTAGATGTATTTTTCGTCGACTCCTCTAGGGTTTATGGAATATTTGGGTATTTCTAGGCATCAGAGGCGGTGGAGGGGGTTCCCGAGGCGTCCATAACCCATCAGGGCGTGCCCGGGGCCCCTGGCGCACCCTGGTGGGTTGTGGGCGGCCTGGGCTCCTTCCTGGTTACTTCTTTGGCCCACTAACCTTCTTCCGGTCCAAAACAATTCTCCAAAACGGTGACACTACATGCAAGTAAAATATAGGTAAACAAATGGTCAAATTGAACGTTCCTGGTATAGTTAATAGAGATAATATCGCTCTCAAAAAACTTGATAGAACTATTCATCACTCTCCGGTGAAAATCTATGTAGTCAAACATTGCATTCACCTAAGGAATCACATCTAGCAAGCAATACTAGCAATAAAAATTGCAACCAACAAATAAAAGCAACAAAAAAAACCAAACGAAAACTATAGACTTAACCACCAAGTAAAAGTAGTTTCTGTCCTAATTAAAGTTTGAACAAAACATAAAATAATAAATTAACAAATGAACAGAAAGTATTTTACTTAAAGTTTTATTAGCAAAAAGAACCAATTAAAAACCTTTTGTAAAACTCAAGATATGAACAAAATAAGATTTAACTTAAATATGATTTTTTTTTAATAAATTATAAAATTTTGTTCCTAATAACTAACAGAAACTTTTATTGAAAATAAAATAATTTGGCAAAAGAAATTACCAACAAAAAGTAGGCATAATAGTACTGTTTTTGTATCAGTTTTAAACAGATCTAAATAGTTTTTATAATCTAATTTTATTAAACCACTGGATAAACAATTTCACTAGAAAAAAGTAGCAAAAATTACTAATCAAAAAGCTATTTTTAAATAAAAGTTATTAGCAATCTAGTGTTTGGAACAAATCTGTTTGAATTTGAAAATTAAAAGTTGAAAAATATTTTTTGTTGTCTCCACGGGATAGATGTGATTTTTGTGAATCCGTAGAAAAAAGAATCATCGTATTCGGATTTATAGATCTAAAGATACAAAGGAACAAAATGGGAACACAATCTGAAAACAGAAATAAAACAAAAACAGCCAAAGGACGACCAGGGCCATGTGGCGCACTGTGAGTGGCTGCGATTGTTTGCTACGTGGTCTTAAGAGAAGACGGCCGATGCTCAAGGTTTAATTGCGGCGGCGGCTAACTAAAAAAACTCCAAGTTGGTTCGATCTAAACCGTATTAAACCGACCTAAAATCAATCTAATAAAAATAAAAATAACAACGAATTGCATCTAAACCTACACGTAGAGAGACTCGTTACTTACAGAGACGCTCGAACGACAAACGGCGGCATGGCTACTGTCGTCTTTGGCGGTGGCGGAGGTGTCTTGGTGATGTGGGGTTCCGTTGTGGGTCCGATGATGGTGGAGATGATGCTCGAGGTGGACACAGATGAGCGGGGCGACTCGAGAACTTCGGTGCTCCGAGTGCTCTGACGTGGATGTGCGAGCTCGCTGTGGCTACTTGGATGTCATCTAGACGAGGAAAACATGTCAAATAGATTCGCATCGGTGAGGGAAACTGATTCGTGGAAGGGGAGGCCTCGGGGATGCTTACCGGAGGCGTGCTCGTCCGGCAAAGAAACTCCGGTGAACAGATCTTGGCGGCTCGGCGCGGTGGCTAGAAAAATCTGTGGGAATCGATCGCTCGGGGGCTCTAGTATTTATAGGACATCTTCCTTGGAGGAGGGGTTGCTCCGAAGATTGAATTTTGGAAGGTTAGGATACGGTTGGGGTTCTGTACGTGTTATGGAAGGAACTCCGTTTCCTGATCGTGAAGAAGAAAGCCGTGTGGGACGAAATATCTATTGGGCCAGTTGGTTGGCGCGGTTTTTCTCTCTCTCTCTCTCTCTCTATATATATATATATATATATATATATATATATATATATATATATATATATATATATAAAATATAAAAATAGGAAATACCCTAGGCGTATAATATACCAAAATTCTTAAAAAAATTCATAGACAATTATGAACTATTTTTCAAAGACAAATAAAATACTTGAGAAAAATATTTTTCTAAAAATCCCAAAAAGACTTTGAGTTTGATTTTCAAATACTTTCCAAATAGCTTTCTGTTTGTTTCAAATTTCATTTTCCCAAATATTCTTTATGAGAATGAAGGAGTCATATTTTCCTTCTCTCTTTATTTTATTTGAATATTGGAATTGATTTTGAAACACAAAATGGAAAAAATTTCAAGGAAGGATGACATGTCCAAATGATTCCTCATTACTTCCCACTCTATTTCCTATATTTGAAGAAATCATATTATCTTCCCTCATGAAAATCATTGAGTGGCATAAAGTTTCTAATTTGAACTGCTTTCAAAAGATATTCAAATTGTCTTCAAATGATGAATTGGGAAAGCCCTTTTATTCCCTCTCATTAAATTTTCAAAAAGTTTCAAAAATTCCAGTCAATTTCACACAATCAATGAGACAAACAACCATAATTAAAATTTTAATATAACATTCCAATTTTTTTAATTTGGGATGTTACACTTTAACATAATTATTAAAAATTTCTTGCTTAATAATGTAATTATCAAATTTATCCATGCATTGACTAGGAGTTTTAGTGTAAGGTATATCACCTTCATCAAACCTACGGAGAGAATTTACCTCTACTACCTATGTAGGGATATCAAGTCCATGTACTTCTTCAACACGTGGTAAATTCTTGACGTCTTCTTATTTAACACATTTTTCTTTCATAGATCTCTTAGCTTCTTGCATATCTTCTGGACCGAGAAATAGAATACCTCTCTTCTTTTTGATAGGTTCCGGCGGTGGTTCAGGAAGTGTCCAATCATTAGCATTTTTCAATATATTATTCTATAATTCTTCAGCTTGTTCGATAGTTCGTTACCTGAAAACACAACTACCAGAACTATCTGGGTAGTCCCTAGAAGCATCGGTTAGTCCATTATAAAAGATATCAAGTATTTCATTTTTTCTTAAAGGGATGATCAGGCAAAGCTCTAAGTAGTTGGAGAAGCTTCCCCCAAACTTGAGGGAGATTCTCTTCTTTAATTTGCACAAAGTTAAATATTTCCTGTAAAGCAGCTTGTTTCTTATGAGCAGGAAAATATTTTTCAGTGAAGTAATATATCATATCCTGGGGGCTATGCGCACAACCAGGAGAAAGAGTGAGGAACCATTTCTTAGCATCATCTTTCAGTGAAAAAGGAAAAAAAGCTTAAGTATGTAGAAATAGCGCATCGTTGCTCATGAGCAAACAAAGTGGAAATATCATTCAATTTAGTAAGGTGTGCCACAACAGTTTTAGTTTCATAACCATGAAAAGGATCAGATTCTACTATAGTGATTAACTCAGGATCAAAAAATAATTCGTAATCCTTATCAGTAACACATATAGGAGAAGTAGCAACGTTTCATTTTCTCCATCGTAGATTTTTCTTTCAATTTGCATAGCAGTTTCTTCAAATCATTTTTATCATTACAAGAAAGAAAGTCTATAGCTATATCCCCATCCATAACATAACCCTCATGTACATTAGGCATATCATATATATTAGGAGAGCTAGGCATAATAGGTGAATCATAGTTTTCTTCAGTTTCAGCATTTTCGATTCCTCTAGATCTAGCAATATGAGCATCAAGTAATTCACCAAGTGGCACAGTTTCAGTTTTATCAAGCATGGCAGTAGCATCATCATAAGTTTTATGACATTCAGAAGTAGCATCATCAAGTACTTTTGACATATCAGAACAAGTAGCCAGTGGTGACGTCATAAGCTAATTCAAAACAGTAGGTGAGTCAAAAGCAGAGCTAGATGGCAGTTCCTTACCTCCCCTCGACTAAGAGGGTATGATCTTGGTTCTAGTATCTTTTAGATTCTTCATACTGACAATTGGATATCCTTAAGTGAACACAATAAATAGAGCTATGCTCCCCGACGACGGCGCCAGAAAATAGTCTTGATAACCCACAAGTGTAGGGGATCACAACAGTCTTCACGGGTAGTATTACACCCTAATTAATTTATTGATTCGACACAAGGGGAGCCAAAGAATGTCTATTGGTCTTGGCAGTTGAGTTGTCAATTCAACCACACCTGCGATATATATCTGTACCAAAAGTTTTAGTAGCACATCAAAAAAGTAGTAGTAACGGTAACAGTAAGAGCAACAGTTTTGTAGTGATTGTAACAGTAGCGGCAACAATGGTAACTTAGCAAGATTCAATATATGAAAAGCATAGTCATTTGGATCGGTGATGGATAATGATTTATATGACATTCTGACGTGGCTTGAGACTACGTCTGTATTTCACCAACGAGGAAGGGATGATGCAGCACAGCGACGGTATGTATTTCCCTTAGTTATGAAACCAAGGTTATCGAACCAGTAGGAGGATCACCACCACCCAATAAGCAGCACCTACACACAAACAACAAATACTTACAACCCGACGCGAAAGAGAGGTTGTCAATCTCTCTACGGTAAAAAGATAGATTAGGTAGTGATAGATAGGAGAGATAGATCTCTCAAGAACACAAAATAAAAAGTGCAGCAATATATTTTTGGGTTTTTGGTTTAGTAGATCTGAAAACAAAGAGGCAAAAAGATAGATCGGAAAGCAATATGTTGGAAAAGTAGACCCGGGGGCCGTAGGCTTCACTAGTGGCTTCTCTCATGAGTATAGCACACGGTGGTTGAACAAATTACTGTTGGACAATTGATAGAAGATCAAATAATCATGACGATATCCAAGGCGATGATCATTATATAGGGATCACGTCCAAGATAAGTAGACCGACTCCTGCCTGCATCTACCACTATTACTCCACACATTGACCGCTATCCAGCATGCATCTAGTGTATTAAGTTCATGGAAAAACGGAGTAATGCAATAAGAACGATGACATGATGTAGACAAGATCTATTAATGTAGGAATAGACCTCATCTTGTTATCATTAATGGCAACGATACATGCGTCCCTTGCTGCCCCTTCTGTCACTGGGAAAGGACACCGCAAGATCGAACCCATCACAAAGCACCTGTTCCCATGGCAAGCAAAATCGATCTAGTAGGCCTAACAAAACCAAAGATTCGAAGAAGAAACACGAGGCTATAAGTAATCATGCATATAAGAGATCAAAGAAAACTCCAATAATATTCATGGATAGAAATTGATCATGAACTAAAAATTCATCGGATCCCAACAAACACACCGCAAAAGTTTACATCAAATAGATCTCCAAGAGACCATTGTATCGAGATTCAAAAGAGAGAGAGGAAGCCATCTAGATACTGCCTACGGACCCGTAGGTCAATGGTAGACTACTCACGCATCATCGGAGAGGCACCTATGAAGAAGATGAACCCTTCCGTGATGGTGTTTAGATTGGATCTCGAGGTTTTGGAACTTGCGGCGGCTGGAATAGTGTTTCATTGACTCCCCTAGGGGTTTCTGAATATTTGGGAATTTATAGGCGTCAGAGGCGGTGGAGGGGGGACCCGTGGAGGGCACAACCCACCAGGGTGCACCGGGGGCCCCCTGGCGCGCCCATGTGGGTTGTGGCCTCCACAACCCACCTCTCTGGCACTTCTTTGACCCACTAGGTGTCTTCTGGTCCAGAAAAAAATCTTCAAAAAGTTTCGTCGCGATTGGACTCCGTCTGGTACTGATATTCTGCGAAGTAAAAAACAAGCAAAAACAGCAACTTACACTTTGGCACTATGTCAATAGGTTAGTCCCAAAAAATGACATAAAGTTGTTATAAAATGATTGTAAAACATCCAAGAATGATAATATAACAGCATGGAACAAGCAAAAATTATAGATACGTTGGAGACGTATCAGCACCCCCAAGCTTAATTCCTACTTGTCCTCGAGTAGGTAAATGATAAAAACAGAATTTTTGATGTGGAATGCTGCCTAACATGTTCATCTCATATTCTTTTCATTTGTATAGCATGTACATTTGGACTTGTAGATGATTCAAAGCAATTGTCTAGTTTTAACATAATGACTTCAATACTCAAGCATGCCAACAGGCAACCATGTCTTTCAAAATATCAACACTAAAGAAAGTTATCCCTAGCCCATCATGCTCAATCATTGATCCATTCATGAAACACAATCAAATATTAGCTATACCCAATTCTCAAGTACGATCATAGTGCCCCCTAGTTGGTTCTTTAAGAGAAGATGGAGACTCAAGGTAAAAATAAAAATTGCATAAAGTAAATAGATAGGCCCTTCGCATAGGGAAGTAGGGATTTGTAGAGGTGCCAGAGCTCAAGGTTTAAATTGAGAGAGAAAAAATATTTTGGGTGGCATGCCTTTCCTGTCAATGAAAACGACAAAGTAGCTCACAATACTTTCCATGCTAGATATATCATAGGCGGTTCCCAAACAGAAAATAAAGTTTTATTCCTTTTTCCACCAAACTTTCACATTCCATGGTGGGCCGTATCCACGGTTGCATTCCATACCAACACTTTCGAAGGAATTTATTATTTGACAACATAAAGTAAATATTTTTTCTTTATCATTTCGGGAATGGGCATCCCTATTACCGCCGCACTCTCGTGCAATGACAAGTGAATAAACACTCGTCTTGATAATAACTCATCTAGCATGGAAAAATATTGGACACTCCCGACCGTTTCATGAGCGGTACGAGCACACAAAAGAGAAATTTGTGTTGAAAATTTAGAGATGGCACATACAAATTTGCTTGGAACGGCATGGAAATACCGCCTATAGGTAGGTATGGTGGACTCATAAGGCAAAACTTGGTTGAAGGATTTTGGATGCACAAGTAGTATTTCTACTTAGTACAAATGGAGGCTAGCAAATAGATTGAGAAGCAACCAAACCAAGAAACAAAAATTCACATAAGCAAGCATTGAGCATAACTAACACCGAATAATGCACCATAAGTAGGATGTAACTTCATTACATAACTATTGACTTTCGTGCATGCATAGGGAATCACAAACCTTAACACCAATATTCCTACTAAAGCATAATTACTCACTAACATGACTCACATATTACTATCATCATGTTTCAAAACTATTACATGCAATCAAGTTTAATTT
This sequence comes from Elymus sibiricus, assembly GCA_039707655.1. Classification (NCBI taxonomy): domain Eukaryota; kingdom Viridiplantae; phylum Streptophyta; class Magnoliopsida; order Poales; family Poaceae; genus Elymus; species Elymus sibiricus. The sequence goes on along the minus strand of CM077669.1, from coordinate 85,272,730 downwards.
GTCCAATGATCTTCATGATTTTTTTATTATATCCTCCTTGGATATCTATCACTTTGGGACTAGTTTCATATCTTGCCATTGCTTTTTGGCAAGCTCAAACAAATTTAAGTGAAGCACATAAGCATAGAGATTTCATCTCTCAAAAAGGTATAAGTGAAGCATGAGAGGATTTGTTCAAAGTTTACTAACTCTCAAATTAATCTAAGTGAAGCATGAGACCATTTCTACAAAAATTTCCAAGCACACCGTGCTAAAAAATATATAAGTGAACCACTAGAGCAATCCTATAGCTCAAAAAGTTTAAGTGAAGCATATAGAGCAATTCTAGCAAACGATAGCATAATTTTGGCTCTCTCAAATAGGTGTGTCCAGAAAGGATACAAGTGACAAACTAACAAGCAAAGAAAGCAAAGACTCAAATGATACAAGACGCTCCAAGCAAAACTCATGATATGTGACGAATAAAAATATAGCTCCAAGTAAAATACGGATGCTCGTTAGAAGAAAGAGGGGATGCCACTCGGGGGCATCCCCAAGCTTAGTTGCTTGTTTCTCTTTGGATATATCTTGGGGGTGCTGTAGAATTCCCAAGGTTAGGCTCTTTTCACTCCTTATTCCTTCATCCATCGTGATCTCACCCAAAACTTGAAAACTTCAATCACACAAAACTCAACAAAATCTTCGTGAGATCCGTTAGTATAATAAAGCAAATCACTACTTTAGGTGCTGTTGAAAACCCATTAATATTTTATTATTGCATTATACCTACTGTATTTTAACTTTAGAATGGCTCATACCCTTCAATATAACCCATAGATTCATCAAAACAAGCACACAATGCAACGAAAACAGAATCTGTCTTAAACAGAACAATTTGTAGTAATTTGTACTCTAACCATACTTCTGTAAATATAAATATTATGAAAAACTAGGACAACGTAAGGAATTTGTATAGAAATAATGTGTTAAAATTTCAGTAAAAAATGAAAATTGAAATACTGGACACAAAGTTTCTGTTTCAGATTCAGCATCGCTTCTACTCATCTTATGGATCATCCTAAAGGCTCTACTTGGCACAAACACTAAATAAATCATAAATACACAATCATAACAGAGGCATAATTGTGTCAACACTCAAAAACTGAAAGGAAAAAGCAAAAATTAATTTATTCATTGGGTTGCCTCCCAACAAGCGCTATCGTTTTACGCCCCTAGCTAGGCATGATGATTTCAATGATGCTCACATAAAAAGTAGTAATTGAAATATGCAAAAGAGCATCATGAATCGCATGAAAAACACATTTAAGTCTAACCCACTTCCTATGCCTAGGGATTTTGTGAGCAAACAATTTATGGGAACAGGAATCAACTAGCATAGGAAGGCAAAATAAGCATAACTTCAAAACTTTGAACACATAGAGAGGAAACTTGATATTATTGCAATTCCTACAAGCATATGTTCCTCCCTCATAATAAATTTCAGTAGCACCGTGAAGGAATTCTACAATATAACTATCACATAAATCATTCTTTTCATGATGCACAAGCATAGAATTTTCATTACTCTCCACATAAGCAAATTCCTTATCATCCATGGTAGTGGGAGCAAACTCAACAAAATAACTATCACGAGACACTTGATTGACATAACCACATTGCAAACTAAAACCATGATGATAAGTTTCATGGTTATCATTACTCATTATAGCATACGTGTCATCACCATCATCATAAATTGGAGGCATGCAATCATCATAATAAATTTGCTCATCAAAACTTGGTTGACTAGAAATATCATCTTCATCAAACATAGCATCCCCAAGCTTGTGACTTTGCATATCATTAGCATCATGGATATTTAGATAATTCATACAAGCAACATTTCAATCATGCTCATCATTCAAGGAACTATCATGAATCACCTTATAAATTTCTTCTTTCAAATCTTCATCAAAATTTTCAGATTCATGATTTTCAAACAAAACTTCATAGAGATAATCAAGTTCACTCAACTCACTAGCAATTGGTTCATCACAATTTGGCCTTTTGAAAAGATTAACAAGTGGATGAGGATCCATATCAATAGATTTTTAGCAAGAGTAGATGCAAGAAAATAGAACGCACATGGAAACACAAGCAAAGATGGCAAAGAAGCAAAAAGGCAAACGGAAAAGAGGGCGAATAAAACGGCAATTTTTTGTGAAGTGGGGGAGAGGAAAACGAGAGGCAAATGTCAAATAATGTAATTGCAAGGAGATTAGATTTGTGATTAGGAACCTGGTAGATGATGATGGAGTCTCCTCGGTGCCTGAGATTGGCACGTAGAAGAGATCGCTACCTCCTCGGCAACGGCGCCAGAAATTCCTTTGACGTGGCTTGAGACTGCTACGGTATTTCCCCAAAGAAGAAGGGATGATGCAGCACATCGATGGTAAGTATTTCCCTTAGTTGTGAAACCAAGGTTATCGAACCAGTAGGAGGATCACCACCACCCAATAAGCAGCACCTGCACACAAACAACAAATACTTGCAACCCGACGTGAAAGAGAGGTTGTCAATCTCTCTACGGTAAAAAGATAGATTAGGTAGTGATAGATAGGAGAGATAGATCTCTCAAGAACACAAAATAAAAAGGGAAAATAAAAAGTGCAGCAATATATTATTGGGTTTTTGGTTTAGTAGATCTGAAAACAAAGAGGCAAAAAGATAGATCGGAAGCAATATGTTGGAAAAGTAGACCCGGGGGCCGTAGGTTTCACTAGTGGCTTCTCATGAGTATAGCACACGGTGGGTGAACAAATTACTGTTGGGAAATTGATAGAAGATCAAATAATCATGACGATATCCAAGGCGATGATCATTATATAGGCATCACGTCCAAGATAAGTAGACCGACTCCTGCCTGCATCTACCACTATTACTCCACACATCGACCGCTATCCAGCATGCATCTAGTGCATTAAGTTCTTAAAAAAACGGAGTAATGCAATAATTAAGATGACATGATGTAGACAAGATCTATTTATGTAGGAATAGACCCCATCTTGTTATCCTTAATGGCAACGATACATACGTGCCGTGCTACCCCTTCTGTCACTGGGAATGGACACCGCAAGATCGAACCCATCACAAAGAACCTTTTCCCATGGCAAGAAACATCGATCTAGTCGGCCTAACTAAACCAAAGATTCGAAGAAGAAATACGAGGCTATAAGTAATCATGCATATAAGAGATCAAAGAAGACTCAAATAATATTCGTGGATAGAAACTGATCATGAACTCAAAATTCATCGGATCCCAACAAACACACTGCAAAAGTTTACATCAAATAGATCTCCAAGAGACAATTGCATTGAGAATCAAAAGAGAGAGAGGAAGTCATCTAGATGCTGCCTACGAACCCGTAGGTCTATGGTGGACTACTCACGCATCATTGGAGAGGCACCTATGAATAAGATGAACCCCTCCGTGATGGTGTTTAGATTGGATCTCGAGGTTCTGGAACTTGCGGCGGTTGGAATTGTGTTTTGTCGACTCCCCTAGGGTTTTCTGAATATTTGGGAATTTATAGGCGTTAGACGTAGTGGAGGGGGGCTCCATGGAGGGCACAACCCACCAGGGCGCGCCGGGGGCCCCCTAGCGCGCCCATGTGGGTTGTGGCCTCCACAACCCACTTCTTTGACACTTCTTTGGCCCACTGGGTGTCTTCTGGTCCAGTAAAAAATCTCCAAAAAGTTTCGTCGCAATTGGACTCCGTTTGGTACTGATATTCTGCCAAGTAAAAAACAAGCAAAAATAGCAACTGGCACTTTGGCACTATGTCAATAGGTTAGTCCCAAAAATTGATATAAAGTTGTTATAAAATGATTGTAAAACATCCAAGAATTATAATATAACAACATGGAACAAGCAAAAATTATAGATACATTGGAGACATATCACATTCATCATGTAACAGTTACACCCTAGAGCGACACAGAACTAGCTCCAATTCATCAATGTAATGTAGGCATGTATTGCGTATATAGTCATACATGCTTATAATAAGAACTTGCATGACATCTTTTGTCCTACCCTCCTGTGGCAGCGGGTCCATAAGGAAACTAAGGGATATTAAGGCCTCCTTTTAATAGAGAACCGGAATAAAGCACTAACACATGGTGAATACACAAACTCCTCAAACTACGGCAATCACCGGAAAGAATCCCAATCATGACATGTAATAGGTGCATATAGCTTGCAAGATAGGATCCAAAACACTCTCATATTCATGAAAACATAATAGGTTCATATCTAAAATCATGGCACTCGAGCCCTAGTGACAAGCATTAAGCATAGCAAAGTCATAGCAACATCAATCTTAGAACATAATGGATACTAGGGATCCAGCTCTATCAAAATAACTCGATTGCCAGATCAATCTCATCCAATCCCATCACTGTCCAGCAAGTGTACAAAGTAATTACTGTAGGAGATATGCCCTAGTGGCAGTAATATCAGTTACTTTGTATCTCCTGGTTTGTAATAAATGTTTATGATCCATGCTATAACTGCAATGATTCTCGAGTCTACAATATACACAAGGCTCGGAGGGAAACTCATGTGCACGTGTGGTACCATAAACGGTAAAAAGTATTCCTAGTCATGCCTCTAAGACTAGCTCAAGTATTGCATGATTATCCTGTTTTCCTGATCATGGGCATGTCCGTGCCAGCAATTTTGAGGGCACATTGGTGGTAGAACACTTGTGTTGAATCGACCCGCATTGATGTTATGCTATGAGATACATTCGTCACAAGTTAATGGTTAATAACACAGAGATAGTTAATGTTTGCATAATTCCTTAGACCATGAGAGTATCGAGTTCCTTCGTGCTTGCTTCGTGAACTTTGGGGTTTGTCAAACGTCATCCGTTACTGGGTGGCTATTACGGCGGCTTACAGGTTCACGGAAAAGTATGGCAAGTGACAAGATAGCTCAAATTTGGGATTTGCTCCTCCGACGATGGAGAGATATTCTCGGGCCCTTTCGGTGTTAGGGTATCCATCATCGTCTGGCCAGACACAGTGTGATTTGATCACAGGGATGTCGGAACACGAAAACGAGAAAAGAGAACAAAATCGGTAACGAGGTAACTTGCATAGTGGACAAGTTGTTGATCCACGAGGATGCAGAAAATCTCACCTCAGGTGTTTGTAACATATCACGAAACAATAGGAATAGCACACGGCAACTGGAGGTTCACTCGAATATTCATTCGTGTGGGTATAGGGGTCAATATGGGTGTCCACGGCTCCGATGTTGATCATTGATCGGAAAGTGTTCCGGTCATGTCTATACTTCACCGAACCTATAGGGTCACACGCTTAAGGGTCATTTATCTACTGAATACTAGACAGGGAGTCTGAGAGAAAATCACCGAAAAAGTTTCGGACGCAACGGAAACGTTCCGGAGAGGACCTCGGAATAGTTCTGGTAAAACTGAAAAGTTGTTTCAGGGGATACCATAAAGTCAAATTGGTTTCGCCACTCGCCTGATAATTCTTGGAGGGTGCCAGAATCATTCTGGAAACTTCTGGGAATTTTCCGGGATAAAAACCGGAAATGTTCTGGAGCTGCCGGAACCGATTTGGTTGTTTTTCGCAGATGAAAATCACTATTCCTAAATTGTTTCGGAACGCATCCAAAATCATTTGTGTGGGTACTGGAATTATTCTAAGATCCACAGAAATATTTTCGGATTTTACGGTCGTGGAAAATTGGTTCCGTGAATAGTGAAAATCACTTTATGGATATTTTTATGGAAAGCCACCTTTTAGGTCTTTCCCCAAAAGGCTTCTAGAAGGACTTGGGGATCAAGGAACCCCCTTTGGGGGCCCCCATGAAGATGGGACGTTCAAGGGTGCAGCTCCTTCATGGAGCTCCACTTGTCATCCCTTTATGCCCTTCATGACCTTTATGTGTGACATAAAGTGTGGGCATTTTGGGTTTTTCATGTCCCCCCTCCCCCCTTAGTTTTCCTATAAATAGAGGAGGAGGGGGAAGCCCAAATGCTTCATCCTTGCTCTCATACACATGCCATAGACTTGTCTGGCTTCTCTCTCCCTCCTAGCAAAATAGTTTCGTAGAGCCGAAAGGCTGTCTCGGTTCCGGCAGGAACTAGTTCTGGACGGCGAAGCCCTGCCGGATAGCTGACACCGTATGTGTGCAACCCTGTAGAGAGGTCGTAGTTTCAATCTTTTGCCCGAGGGGCTGTTCAAAGGTCCTCCCGGAGGGCTGTCCGAGTTTCCGTTCGGGCTTCGAGGGTCTTCCCGAAGGGCTGTCCGTGACATTGTCCGAGGGACTGTCCGACCGCCTCTCGGAGGGCTGTCCGACGAGGGAGAACATCCTCGCGGTTGGGAGGTTGTAAATCCTAGCTGCGGGGATCTGCACCACCGATCTTCATCGACTCTACTTCCGCTGCGCTACGAGTCGGTATGGATCAGATCAAACCTTGTATGCATCTCCATAGTGATCCTGGACGTGCTCGCAGTACCAATTTTTTTTGTTTTCTATCGCATTCCCCAACAGTGGCATCATGAGCCGGGCTATGCGTAGATGCATGTTATGATCTAGAATACATGAGGTGTATGGGTATTGCATAGTATAATTTTGTAGTAGATAAGGTCTATTGCTGAAAATTATTTGTGTGGGTAGTAGATGAAATCTATTACCCGATATTCTTGTTGCTTCCCGTGAATTTGCATAGTCCTGATCTTGACGGCATGGTGGAATCTGACAAAGTACTGGCAATCTGCGATCCTTTCATGCTTCCCCTGAGTATGCTGATTGACAGATCAACGAAGTGCTTCAGTGTCTTTGGGTTCCACCATAGTTGAGAAAGATGGATGTTTCACAGACGAAAGGGCAATGTAGATGTGATCTGCACGGGGGTCATGCGTATGGCGAAGTTCAGTATGGGGCTCGAGATTTTATTATCTCGTGTTTCATACACCCTGGAAAGTTAATCTAGCAACTTGAATTATCATACTTGATGATGAACGTTGGTAGCTGCGGTTTAAGTCAAAACCTTAGAAGCCACGAAAAATATTTTTTTGCATAAACTGATTAGAGGCGTCTAACTTGGTTTTGTAGGATGTGCATGAGATGTGGTATAGCAATGCTCATATTCAATTTGATTATGTATGAGATGACTATATAATGTAACTTAACATGACCTGCGTGTCATGATTCGGCATGATGGCTGGAGCCGTATGATTGTCACTTTAATGACCTACGTGTCAACCTTGAGTAATGCATTTATTTTATCTGCTATGGAGATAGCAATATTATCTGATGCATCGACAAGGTGGTGGGAATCTTCGCGAAGGTGAACACCGACGCGAATGCCGAAGACGAAGAAATACTTGACTTCTCCGTCAGAAGGGGCTATACCATATCAAGCTATTATGAATTGCCTGAGATGTTTATCCCTTATGATGCACCCTTTTGATTGCGCGGTAGTCGCTTTTTATTAGGGTGATCTCTCACAAAAATATCAAGTAGTTAGTGTTCTCCCAAGTGTAGCACCGTCACGCCACCTATCTCTTCGGGGTATCACATGGATACATGGGTACGAACGATTAGAGAAGTGTGAGGCGGGTGAGTTGAGACCTCGCAACAAGATCACTTGGTTATCTTGACATTCCAGAGGATCGTCCTGAGCTCGAAACCCGCCCATCGAAAGATGAACAAGAGTCACATAGAGATGTGATTGGCAAGTTGGCCTACCAATTGAAATTCTCATCACTTGAGATGATTACATCCTTGACGCTGAATTGAAAGTTGGGTCTTGCATCACTCACAATCAATTATGAGAGATGCTGATTTGAGTGGGAGTGCACCTTAGATTAAAACTGTTTATTCACTAGTGCAAATTCATTATGAACAAAGTCTAAGTGAAACTTGTGTTTACCGTTGTAGATCAAATGGCTCGTAACAACGCGTTCAACTTAGGCCCGATGTTAGAGAAAGAGAAGTTAGCTGCGAATGGAAACAACTATGCGAACTGGGTCCGTACCCTGAGGATTGTCCTCAGGAGTGCTAAGAAAGTGTACCTGCTTGACGGATCTCTTCCACCTAAGCCGGCGGCAACCACTCCAGCAGATGAACAAAATGTCTGGGCCACTAAGGATGATGACTTCAACTTAGTGCAGTGCCTCATGCTATCTTGCATGAGTTCAGAGCTTCAAAAATGTTTTGAATTCCATAACTCCTTTGATATGATCAAGGAACTGGATGCTCTGTACAAGTTTAATGCACGGTCTGAACGTTTTGATATCATGAAGATGATGACGGAGACCAAGATGGCCGAGGGCAATTCAGTTGGCGAGCACGTAGTCAATATGATTGGCTACGCTGAAAGGCTTAAAACCCTGGAATTTCCACTTCTGCCAGAGCATGTTATGGACATGTTGCTCGGTTCACTCCCCCGTCTTACGATGGTCTTATCATGAACTACAACATGAATGGGATGGACAAAACAGCAAATGAGGTGCTTGCCATGCTGAAAACTGTTGAAGGAGGACTGCGGAAAAATCGCAAGCAAGTGTTGCTTGTGAATAAAACTGCCAGTTTCAAAAAGAAAGGCAGGCCAAAGAAGGGCAAGGGCGCCGGTAAGACCGGCGCCCAAAGCAAATCTAAGGGCGGAGCCAAGAATGAAACTGAGTGCTTCTACTGCAAGGGCATAGGACACTGGAAGAGAAACTGCAAGAAGTATCTGGAAGATAAGAAGTCCGGGAAAACCGGAAAAGGTATAATTGTTATACAAGTTAATGTCATTGACGTTCTGCTTGCTAGCGAAAATTCTAAGTCTTGGGTATTTGATACCGGATCGGTTACGCACATTTGCAACTCGATACACGAGCTTCAGAAGGTGTGCAAGCTGGCAAAGAATAAAGTTGTGATGCGTGTCGGGAACGGTGCTGGGATCGCCGCTCAAGCCATCGGCATTATGCCTCTACGTCTCCCTTTAGGGTTTATTTTGGAACTAAGTAACTGTTATTTTGTTCCGCTGTTGTGTAGAAACATTATCTCCGGATCATGTTTAGTACATGATGGGTATTCATACAAGTCTGAGAACAATGGTTGTTCACTTTATTGTAAGGATATATTTTATGGATTTGCACCCATTGTTGGGGGCCTTTTCATACTAAATCTTGAATGTGGAAATGATGTCTTTAACGTGAATGCTAAACACCTTAAGAAGGCTGATACCACCACCACTTACTTGTGGCACTATCGGCTTGGCCACATCGGAAAGAAACACATGCAAAGACTCCAGAGAGATGGAGTTCTTCCATCCTTTGATTTTGAATCATTTGACACATGTGAAGCTTGTCTGATGGGAAAAATGACCAATACGCCGTTCACGAGTCATCCTGAATGGGCGGGTGAATTATTGGAAATAATACATAGTGATGTATGTGGTCCAATGAACACGGCCGCACGGGGTGGGTATTTTTACTTCGTGACTTTTACTGATGATATAAGTCAGTATGGTTATATCTACTTGATGAAGCATAAGTCGGAAACCTTTGAAAAGTTCAAAGAATTTCAGAATGAGGTAGAAAATCGTCGTAACAAAAGGATTAAGTTTCTGCGATCAGATCATGGGGGCGAATATCTTAGTCAAGAGTTTAGCCAACATCTGACTGACCGTGGAATCATTTCACAGCATACGCCTCCCAGAACTCCACAGCGAAACGGAGTGTCGGAATGACATAACCGAACCCTGTTAGACATGGTAAGGTCGATGATGTCTCTTACAGATCTTCCAATATCTTTTTTGGGTCACGCACTACTTACTACCGCTTATACATTAAACAGAGCACCGTCTAAATCTGTTGAGACGACACCACATGAGATGTGGTATGGGAAGATACCTAGTGTGTCGCATCTCAAGGTTTGGGGTTGTGAGGCATACATAAAACATTTACAGCCAACCAAACTAGAACCTAGATCAGACAAATGTTACTTTGTAGGTTATCCAAATAACACCATTGGATATTCCTTCTACCACCAGTCCGAGGGCAAAGTGTTTGTCGCAAAGGTTGGACACTTTCTCGAGAAAGAATTTCTCGCTAAAGAATTAAGTGGGAGGACAGTACAACTTAATGAGATTAGTGAATCTTCGGCGACCGTTGATATGGCTAAGGAACCGGAAGAAATTCCACAAATTATCCATACAACCGAACCGGAAGTCATTGCATATGATGCGTTAACTCCAGAGAAGGTTGTAACTGAACCGCCCAGATCAGGTAGGGCTATCCAGCCACCTGAGTGGTTTCATAACGAAATCTTCATTCTGGAAGACGATGAACCTACGCAGTACAAGGAAGCGATGGCGGGGCCTAGCTCAAGGGAATGGCACAAGGCCATGAAATCCGAAATGGAATCCATGTACGAAAACCAAGTTTGGAACTTGGAAGAACTTCTAGATGGCATAAAACCCATTGGTTGTAAATGGATTTTCAAAAGAAAGACGGACGCGGATGGTAACATTACTATCCACAAAGCTAGGCTTGTCGCAAAAGGGTTCACGCAAGTTCCAGGGGTGGACTACGATGAGACTTTCTCGCCCGTAGCTATGCTTAGGTCTGTTCGGATATTACTAGCAATTGCTGCTTATTTCGATTATGAAATATGGTAGATGGATGTCAAAACGGCTTTCCTAAATGGAAACCTTGAAAAGGATGTATACATGATACAACCAGAAGGTTTTATCGATCCTAAGAATGCTGGAAAGGTATGTAAGCTTCAGAAAGCCATTTATGGTCTGAAGCAAGCATCGAGGAGCTGGAACATTCATTTTGATGAAGTGGTCAAAGAGTTTGGCTTCATCAGGAACGACGAAGAATCTTGTGTTTACAAGAAGTTTAGTGGGAGCGCAAAAGCATTTCTAATCTTGTATGTGGAAATGACGTGAATTTTCTTAGCGAAATAAAAGACTCATTGAAGAAGAGTTTTTCAATGAAAGACTTAGGCGAAGCGGCATATGTATTGGGCATCAGAATCTATAGAGATAGATCAAGACGCCTGATAGCGCTTAGCCAAAGCACGTACATTGACAAGGTGTTGAAAACGTTCAACATGGAGAACTCTAAGAAAGGCCTACTCCCCATGTCACCTGGCACAGTGCTTTGCAAGAATCAGAGTCCTCGGACCCTTGATGAGCGAGTACAAATGAATGATGCTCCATATGCTTTGGCAGTTGGTTCTATTATGTATGCCATGCTATGTACAAGACCGGACGTTTCCTGTGCACTAAGTGTTAGCAGCCGGCACCAAAGTGATCCAGGATTGGAACACTGGGCCGCAGTCAAGGGTATTCTTAAGTACCTCAGAAGGACCAAGGATTTATTCCTTGTGTACGGAGGTGATGAAGAGCTCATTGTAAGTTGTTACACTGATGCAGGCTTCATGACAGACCCAGATGACTTCAAATCTCAATCAGGCTATGTTTTCATATTGAACAGCGGCGTAGTTGATTGGAAAAGTTCCAAACAAAAGACTGTAGTAGATTCTACGACGGAGGCGGAATATGTTGCAGCTTCAGAAGCCTCTAAGCAGGCGGTCTGGATCAAGCAGTTTCTTGAAGATCTTGGTGTGGTCCCAAGTGCGCTGGACCCGGTGGAGATCTATTGTGATAATAGTGGCGCCGTTGCTCAGGCAAGGGAGCCAAGTTCGCACCATAAGACAATGCATATTCAACGTAAATATAAACTCATTCGACATCATGTCGAAGAAGGTTTAGTGAAAGTACTAAAAATTCACACGGATCTGAACGTGTCAGACCCGATGACAAAGCCTCTACCACGAGCAAAGCATGAGCAACACCGGATAGCCATCGGTGTTAGGGAATCCATGTAACTAGATTATGACTCTAGTGCAAGTGGGAGTCTATAGGAGATATGCCCTAGAGGCAGTAATATCAGTTACTTTGCATCTCCTGGTTTGTAATAAATTTTTATGATCCATGCTATAACTGCAATGATTCTCGAGTCTACAATATCCACGAGGCTCGGAGGGAAACTCATGTGCACGTGTGGTACCATAAACGGTAAAAAGTATTACTAGTCATGCCTCTAAGACTAGCTCAAGTATTGCATGATTATCCTGTTTTCCTGATCAAGGGCATGTCTGTGCCAGCAATTTTGAGGGCATATTGTTGGTAGAACACTTGTGTTGAATCGACCCGCATTGATGTTATGCTATGAGATACATTCGTCACAAGTTAATGGTTAATAACACAGAGATAGTTAATGTTTGCATAATTCCTTAGACCATGAGAGTATCGAGTTCCTTCGTGCTTGCTTCGTGAACTTTGGGGTTTGTCAAACGTCATCCGTTACTGGGTGGCTATTACGGCGGCTTACAGGTTCATGGAAAAGTATGGCAAGTAACAAGATAGCTCAAGATTGGGATTTGCTCCTCCGACGATGGAGAGATATTCTCGGGCCCTCTCGATGTTACGATATCCATCATCGTCTGGCCAGACACAGTGTGATTTGATCACAGGGATGCCGGAACACGAAAACAAGAAAAGAGAACAAAACCGGTAACGAGGTAACTTGCATAGTGGACAAGTTGTTGATCCACGGGGATGCAAAAAATCTCACCTCGGGTGTTTGTAACATATCGCGAAGCAACAGGAATAGCACACGGCAACTGGAGGTTCACTCGAATATTCATTCGTGCACACTACTAGGAAAACGGCTATAGATAATATGGACATTAATGGCGCACCATGTATGTGGTGCGCTACTGCTATATAGCAGTGGCGCACCAGATATGGGTGCGCCATTAATGGCCATATTACTAATGGCGCACCAGGTGTGTGGTGCGCCATTACTAGTTTTGTCCTGGCCCCACACCCCTGCCCAGACTTAGCAGTGGCGCAACAGGGGAAAGTGCGCCATTACTAGTTTTAACTAGTAATGGCGCACCACACCCACGGTGCGCCACTGCTAAGTCTGGGCAGGGGTGTGGGGTCCTGGCCCCACACCCCTCCCCAGACTTAGCAGTGGCGCACCAGTGGAAAGTGCGCCATTACTAGTTTTAACTAGTAATGGCGCACCACACCCACGGTGCGCCACTACTAACAATTTTTTTTTCAAAACTTGTAATGGCGCACCACACACCAGGTGCGCCATTAGTAACCCTAGTTACTAGTGGCGCATTCTTAGTAGGTGCGCCATTGGTAACCTGAGAGCAGCTAGATATTTTTGACAGCACCTACCACACTCATCACTTTCCCCACTTCATTCTCTCCACCTCTACCAAGCTTGGTCTCGGCTGCCTCCTCCTCCTCACCTCATTTGCACCATAGATTCACCCAAATTAAGTGGTTAAATTTCCTTTTTTTGATAGGTAAGTAAGGGGAAAGCTTTCTTTATGTTCTAGATCTACTTTTTTCTCCCTCCAACGTACACACTTTTTATGGCCTAGATCTACACTTTTCTCATTGAGCTAGATCTACGTATGTTTGTGGTGTTGCATATGTTTGTGTTTGCAGGTACCGGTATTTGAAATGCGATAGTTGCCAATATTTTGCCGGAATGTTGATTCATTTCCGTTTGGGCGAAAATTTGGCACTATGCATTCTTTTTTGTCATATTTTTAGGCAAAGTCATGCCAAAAAATTTTTTGGTTCTAAAATATCGTTTTGCTCTACCCCGCAGGCGACCATGGCCCGAACGATGACCGAAGGCATCGTGAATAGGTTTTTGAGCTCCGCGAAGGCCGAGATGCTTCAAAAGAACGAGACGGAGATAAGATGTCCGTGTCGAAGATGCAAGCTGAAGAGCCTTATGGACCCGGATTCCAGACAGGTGCGGGACCACCTGCTCGTGCATGGTTTCATGGATGGCTATCGGTGGCAAGGTGATGAAGATGATTATGAAGTCGTCCATGGGGGGCGGGCAAGAAATAAGGAAGGGCAGCAAGACAATAGCGGCGAGGGTGGGCGAGAAGACGAAGAATCTCCAGGACATGACCACGAAGTAGATGCAGGACACAGTCATCATGTAGAAGATGCCGGACATGATGATGAGGAAGATCAAGACGAAGGGCATGATCATGAAGATGAAGATGCCGGAGCAGACGACGATGGACCATCGATGGGCTGGGTGCAGGAACCTCATATTCAAGAGCTGCTTCTTAAGCAGACGGGTAACGCAAGAGCTGCCGCCCGAGAGAAAGCCAAGCTGGATCAACTGGAGATAGACGCGGTTACTCCATTGTATGAAGGATGCAGGCCCGAGGATACCCGCCTGAAAGTAACGCTCATGGCTCTGGAGATAAAGGTAAAACACAAAATGACCGACGCATGCTTCGACGAGAACATGTCATTCTGGCACGAACGTCTTCCCAAGGGGAACAAGTGCCCGACCAGTTTCGAGGAGGCGAAGAAAATCGTGTGTCCTCTGGATTTACCGCACGTGAAATACCATGTGTGCATGAACGATTGCATCATTTATCGGGACGAGCACGCGGAGTCTACCATATGTCCGGTGGGCGGCGTCACTCGATACAAGAAGAGGAAGAAAGCTCCTCGAAAAGTGGTGTGGTACTTTCCGATCACTCCTCGTCTGCAGCGGTATTTCGCGGACCCTAAGAAAGCAGAGCTCCTGCGTTGGCACGCGGATAGGGAGGAGAAGAAGCGAGAAGATGACGGAAATGATCCGGAGATAAATAAAAAAGACAAGATGCTGAGTCACCCTAAGGATGCGAGCTAGTGGCAAGCGTTGAACTTCGAACACCCAGAATTTGGGGACGATCCAAGGAACATCATGCTAGGCGCGAGCACCGATGGAGTCAATCCGTTTGGCAGCCAGAGAAGCACACATAGCACCTGGCCTGTGTTTGTGTGGATGTACAACCTTCCCCCCTGGATGTGCATGAAGAGGAAGTACATTCACATGAGTATGCTAATTGAAGGGCCGAAACAAACAGGGAACGACATCAATCTGTATCTGGGGCTGCTGAAAGAGGAGCTAGACACGCTGTGGAAAACGCCAGCCAATACGTGGGACGCCGCAGCGAAACAATATTTCCCTATGAGAACCGCACTGCTCATGACGGTGCACGACTATCTCGGTTACGGATATGTCGCGGGGCAGGTGGTCCACAGATTTTGTGCATGCGTCAGGTGCATGGATGACACAACGTATCGCCAGCTAGATACAGATCCCGGGTCTTCGAAAACCGTGTTCATGGGACATCGAAGGTGGCTTCGCGACGATGACGCATGGAGAAAACGCAAGGATCTATTCGATGGTGAAACCGAACCCCGAAGACCCCCACATATGAGGAGCGGCGAGGAAATAGACGAGCTGTTGAAAAATTGGAAAGAGTGCCCACCGCCGGGAAAGAAGCGAAAGGCGCCAGAGCCGCTGCTGAAGGTATGGAAAACGAGGTCTGTTTTCTAGGACTTGCCGTACTGGAAGATCCTCCGTATGCCTCACAACCTTGATGTCATGCATATCACGAAGAACGTGTGCGAGAGTCTGCTTGGTACCGTGCTCAACATGCCAGAGAGGACCAAAGATGGGCCGAAAGCAAGGGCAGACTTGCAATCAATGGGCATCAGGGAGGAGCTTCACGCAAAACGCCCTAATGATGATGATGATGATGATGAGGCGAAGGACACGGAAAGTCGTCGCAAAGGCAAAAAGGCCAAGAAGATCGAATATGACTGCCCTCCCGCGTGCTTCACTCTAAGTTAGAAGGAGATCGAGCAGTTTTTCACCTGCCTCGTAGGAGTAAAACTTCCTTACGGTTACGCGGGGAAGATAAGCAGATACCTAGACTCAGCGAAGCAGAAGTTCAGCGGGATGAAGTCTCACGACTGTCACGTGCTGATGACGCAGATACTTCCAGTTGCAATCCGTGGGATCATGGACGCGCACGTCCGTGAAACGCTATTTGGCCTATGCAACTTTTTCGATGTCATCTCTCGGAAGTCGGTTGGCGTGAGGCAACTCAGAAGGCTACAGGAAGAGATCGTGGTGATACTATGCGAGCTTGAGATGTACTTCCCGCCCGTATTCTTCGACGTTATGGTGCATCTGCTGGTCCATATCGTGGAGGATATCATCCAACTCGGGCCGACGTTCCTGCACAGCATGATGCCGTTCGAAAGGATGAATGGTGTCATCAAAGGATACGTTCGCAACAGGGCACGTCCAGATGGAAGCATAGCCAAGGGCTTTCTGACCGAAGAGTGCATCTCCTTCTGCACGAATTATCTAGGCATCGAGAACCCCGTTGGTCTGCCCGTCAACAGGCACCTCAGCAGGCTCGCTCGATGGGGTCACCGCGAGGGTCGCCGCGAAATGCATGTCGACTTCAAGGGTCGACTCGCCGACTTTGAAAGAGCAAACCTAGTCGCGCTACAACACATAGACATGGTCGATCCTTGGGTGGTAGAGCACAAAACCTTTATTGAGAAGACGTACAATGACCGAGGCCAACAGAGGACGGACGGAGATATAATCAAAGAGCACAACTCATGTTTCACGCGTTGGTTCAAGGACAAGCTTCTGTCATACCCTTTACATGAGGATTCTTCCGCGGAAGAAAAACTCATATTCGCCTTGTCACAGAGCGCCGAGCACAACCTGATGACCTATGAGGCGTACGATATCAACGGCTCCACATTCTACACCGAGGAAAAGGACATGAAGAGCGATTATCAGAACTCCGGGGTAACGATGGAATCCTACACCGGTAACGACAAGGACAGATACTACGGAAGGATCGAGGAGATCTGGGAGCTGAGCTACGCTGGAGAGAAGGTCCCGATGTTCCGTGTCAGATGGGCCAAGAGCGTCCTAAAAGAAGACCGGTATTTCACCACCATGGTTATACCCGAAGCCAAATCCAAGACCGCGGGCGCAAACGTCACCGCGAAAAATGAGCCATGGGTACTAGCTTGCCAAGTGGACCAATGCTTCTTCATTACCGACCCGTCAAAGCCCAGTCATGTTGTCGTGAGGAGAGGCAAAAGGAACATCATCGGAATGGATGGAGTCGCCAATGAGCAAGACTTCGAAAAGTACGGCGACCCGAAGATGGAAGATGACGACGACGATGAAGTACCATACACCACAAGAAGAAGCAGGACCACCCTACCTAAAGGACGTCCGTTCAAGAGAAGAATTCAAGGGGTTCCGGGGCTAAATTATTCAACCGCGAGAAAGAAGGGCAAGAAGATTGTGAAAAGATAGCGAAGATCGATCGAATCACGACGTGTCGGCCGCGTGTGTATGTGGGCATATTATATTATGTATCATTTTTCTATGGAGATGGATATGGCATATTGTTAATCTACACATTTTAACGACCTTAATAGTCATATACTATATATTTTCTTTTAGATATTATATTATTTTAAATACACTACATAATTATAATTATGTGTGCTTATTTATTTTAGAGTATTTGGATATTTATTACAAGGTTAAAATAAATTTAAAATAAAAAGAAAAAAAATAGCAGTGGCGCACCAGGCAGAGGTGCGCCATTGTTATACGGGTATGTATGGCGCACCAGGCAGAGGTGCGCCATTGCTATACGGGTATGTATGGCGCACCAGACAGAGGTGCGCCATTGTTATATGTATGTATGGCGCACCCCTCCCAGGTGCGCCATTGTTACCCAGCCCCCCACTACACACACCCTCTCCTCTCTCCCCGGCCTGCAGTTACCCTCCCCTCCTCTCCTCTCTCCTCGCTCCCTCGACCACCGCCCTCCCCTCCGCCGTCACCCTCCCCTCCGCCGCCCTCCCCTCCGCCATCGCCCTCCCTCCGCCGCCCTCCCCTTCGCCGCCCTCCCCCGACCGTCGCCCTCCCCTCCACTAGTGTGCGGGGCCGCCGCTGTCGCCCTCCCCTCCGCCGCTCTCCCCCGACCGCCGCCCTCCCCTTCTCTAGTGTGCGGGGCCGCCGCCGTCGCCCTCCCCTCCGCTAGTGTGCAAGGCCTCCGCCGTCTCCCTCCCCTCCGCCGCCCTCCCCCGACCGCCGCCCTCCCCTCCGCTAGTGTGCGGGGCCGCCGCCGTCTCCGGCCTCCAGCCGCCGCCCACGCTAGTGTTCGGGGCCACCGCCGTCTCCGGCCTCCAGCCGCTCGCGCCCTCCTCACCTCCTCCTCGCCGGTCAGCCTCGACTTCCCCTGCTCAATTTTTGCTGCTGCCGTACTACGTGTGTGCGTGTGTGCTTGCTTGCTGTTCAATATCTACTGCAATATCTCCAGCTGCTCATGTGTGCGTGTGTGCTCGCTGGTTAGCATTGATCCAATATCTACTGCAATAGAGCTGCTCTTTATATTGATTGCCATGCTCCTGTGGTATTTGGGCTCATGATTCAATGATGCTTATTTTCATCGTATTACAACTGCTCATGATATTGATTGCCATGCTTGTTTTTGTTGTACGTCAAGAGCTAACTCTCGTAATTAATAGTGCCATGATCTTCCTTATTTTTTTCTACGCCGCTGTTTACCGCAGCTGAGACTTTTTGTGGTTGCAATTACACTTTATGGCTTACTGTGGAGGCTGCAATCATATTATCTGTGTGATGCTTGTACTTGTAGTCCGTGTTGTATTGTTGTTTTTTGTAGTGCTATTATTGATGTTTCTTGCTGCTGGTGACCCGCTCATGTTGCTGATCTGCTGGCTTAGGGAGTGACATAGCGACATTAGCATGTGCAGGCAGTGAGATGTCACTATGGCAGGCACTCAATCTTCAATTTGTGGGATAGTTACTGTTATGTGTTGTTGTTATGCATTCAGTCATTGAGGACTTGGTCGGAGAAACAAATGTGGCAGTATTTTGATCCCAGTCCCACCGCTCCACACTCACCAGAACAGCCGCTGGATGGCTAGGTTTGGGGTTTATGTGCAGGTACATTGAGTTGCCAATGTTTTGCCGGAACGTTGATTAATTTCCGTCCGGCAAATTTCTGGCACTCCGGCATGACCTTTTTTAGCAAAGGTCATGCCGAATTTTTCCTAGAATTTATGTTGCCAGCTAAATTACCCCTAATTACCCCTGTCAGTGAAGTTACCCACCCATTACCACTAAAATGACCCATGTTTGTTTAGCTAAGTTATCCATTTTTCCCTATTTAGAGCGAACATGGCCGGCAACGATGAGACCGGCGGTTCGGGCAAGCCATTCTGGGAGCTGTCCCAGGAGATGGAGGAAGAACCTCACCGCTACGAGGACGCCGCGGAAAACACCGATCCTGACTACACAACCCCTAGTGGCGTCGGGGATGACACCACTGATGGTGCTGCCGGGGATGCCACCACTGATGATGGCAGCGAACACACAGATGGCAGCCAACCGAAGAGGCAACGGAAGGACCGGCGCCCGAACATGCTCGGCACCGTCAAGGAGGAATTTACTGAAGTGTCCTCCAGTGGGCATCAAACGGCGCCCAAAGAATTAGTCGGTGGGTACGCGGGACAACTCGGGTGCATTCTCCGGAGCACCGTCTCGATCAACACCGAGAACCTAAGGCATCGTGACCGAGGGAATTTGCGCAACCTCCTCTTCACGAAGATGCACGAACGATACAAGTTCCCCGGTGACTTCGCAAACACACGCCTCTCAAGGAATAAAGTGAACAGTGCCGCCCTCACGAAGATGAGCACGGCCCTGGCTACTTGGAGAGCCGCGGTGAAGAGAAGGATTCTAAGAGGTGATAGTTATGAGAAGATCAAGGAGACAAATCCTTCGATCAGCGAAGCTGACTACCTGGAGTTCAAGATCAAGTGCGAGAGCAACGCATCCGCGGAATCAAGTCAGTGGGGGAAAGATATGCGGGACTTGAACTTAGGGGTCCACAAACTCGGTCCCGGCGGTTACAGAGTGGCGAAACCTAAATGGGACAAGGAGGACGCGGAGCGTGCCGAGCAAGGCCTACCGCCCCTCTTCGATAAATACCATGAAAAGCAGACCAGGAACTATGTCAGGGCCCGATACAAGGTGGACCCGGTAACAAAGGAGCTTACCACGGATCCGAAGGTGAAGGAGCTTGAGCGTGTTCTGGTAAGGAATACACCCCCGCGTAATTAGCTCCATATGGTTGCATTCTAATTAATGAAGCCAAATTTCTAAATGGTTCACGTTCCTTTTGCAGGAAACTGAAAGCAGTAGCGCGGGGTCTCAGAGCTCCCCGTCTGCCCCTTGGGACAGCACTTTAAATAGGGCGTTGAACATAATGAAACACAAGGATAAGTTCAGTAAGCCGTCGTCAGCTGGTCGTGTGGCCGGCGAAGGCTTGTCCACGAAATGGTCGGAATACTATAAGGCTGGGCGAAAGGAGAGAAAGACCAGCTCGGAAAGCCAGGAGCGCGAGGTTAAAGAACTAAAGGCACAAGTGGCGCGGATTCCGGAGATAGTCGAAGAGCAAGTGCGAGACCAACTAGGAGCGACGATCACCGCCATTATGCCTTCCTTGCTTGAGGGGCTGCGGGGGTGGATTGCGGGCGGCCAACAGGGGCCGCCCCCGATTCCCAGGTTCACGGGCAGCAACTCGCACAACGCGCCGGCATTGGTGTCTCTGGCGGAGGCGGCATTGGTGTCTTCGGCGCCGGCGCCGGTATTGGAGCTTAATGCACCCGGGTGTGGGAAGAATACGCCGGCCGGCACCTCGGCAGCAAGCGGCCCCTCCGTCACTTGCACGCCCGCCGTTGGCGGTGCCTCGACATTAGCCGAGCTCGACGCCATCACGGAAACTAAGCCTCGGCCGATGACTTCATCTCCTTGCCTTTAACTGGGCATCCCTGACGCCCTACATGTTTTCGCAGGGCGCCGCCAACGTTCCATGCACTCTCCTGCACTTCGTGGACGGCGAGTTGATCGATGTCGCCAAGGCCAAAATCGTTGAACCGGGCAACCGCGTGTTCCACGGTAATCCGATGCCACCCACCGTGTATAGGGTTCAACTGGTTCGGGTGCTGCGGGGCTGCGACGATGTGTTACCTCCGTATCGACCCCCTGGGGCCGCCGAAGATGATGTGATGACCCTCAGCACCTGCTTAAACTGGTCCATGCTTTGGCCGAAGAGCCAGATTCGTTTGGGGGCGGGGGACACCACCCCACAGACAACACCGCCAGTCGTGCCGGCGCCAAGCCATGGCAAGACCGCCGCAACGCTACCGTCGTCAGCTGATCCGGACATGCATATGGCACAGGATCCGGACGACAACGATGATACATTTTGCAACGTCGATAAGTACATCAACGAACATGGGTACGATGACGAATTCTTGGGGCCTCCTTCTCAAGAACCCAACCCTGCAAAAGACGATCGTGATCTAGCTGGTACCGCGGAGAAACCCAATTGCAACAGGCGTTGTCTGTTCAGTTCTCAGGAGACGCGTCCAGCTGCCGCCTTCACCGAGACTCAAACAGCTGAGGTGCAAAATATTATCAGCCCCAACACACTCAAGAAGGCGGTCTCTGAGCAGAACTCGATCCCATTACAGCAGAAGAAGCAGAAGGGACGGAAAAGAAAAAGTCACAAGGGTGCGAGCCAGCCGGCACCGAGTACGATCCGTGCTCAGGACGGGCCACCAATATCTAAGGATATCTCGAGGAGGGTGCATGTAGCGGGTAGGCCGATGCTACCGACTAATCTGCTCAATGCTGCAACCGGTGCTATGCGGAGTCTGCATGACGGTGTTCTTTCTATGGAGAAGCGGCGTCTCTCCTAGAATGATGTGGCATACCCGGTTTTCATGGCCAAGGTGCCAGAGGGCAAGGGCTTTGTCGATAGCACCATCGTGCGTATGATCATCCTGCGGTTTGATGACATCTTCGCTATGTTTAACCTTTATCCGCTGCACTACACCTTCATTCGGCTATTTTCGCTCAGTATGGAGATGCGGATCATTAGAGACAAGACCCCGGACATCATGATAGTCGACCCCTTCTACATGCGTGCCAAGATCTTGGGCAGTGCTGGGGAGCGGCAAGTCGCGAGTTCATACCTCGAAGGCGTCATTCTGGCGAACCCAGATAAGGATAACTTCCTCGTGCCTTACTTTTCCGAGTAAGTCATCCCCTCTCCGCCCCGTAACATATGATTTCTTAGATTTCGATCGTTCTTTTCTTTTTCTAACATTCCGTGTTTTGTGCAGTGACACACATTGCACACTCATCCTCTTAAGCCCGAAATATTCCATGGCCACGTATTTCGACTCGGACCGTCAGTCAAACAAAGACTACACAAATATCAAGAAAGTTCTTGATGATGCTCTCCCCGGCTATGCCAAATCTGGAGGCACCTTCAGGAGGCCAGTTTGTAGGTACGGCAAGCACGTGTTCACCCACGTAACAACGCTCCCCTGCGTCAAGCAGCCGCCTGGCAGTCAGAAGGATGCCTACTACGCCCTCCATCACATGCGGGCGATCGTACGGGACCAGCATCAGCTTATGCTACCAAATAATCTCAAAGAATGGGCCACACGCTTGTCGGCAATCCAGGACACCGACATCAGACAAGAATTCTTTCGCATCCAGTCGGAGTTTGCGGAAATCATCTATCAAGATGTCCTTCGTACCTCGGGGCAGTTCTACCTCAACAATCAACCGTCCAACAGTGAAATAGAAACAACGCTACAAATGCAGGCTGACAACGACCGCACATTCATGACCATCACGAAAGACGGCGGCTTCATCCATGCTCCGGTCCCTGAGTCGAGTCGAAAGTATTGATGCTATATAGTTCTAAAATATCGATTAGCTCATGTTGTAATTAAACTTTAATGAACTTGTATGTCTCTTTAGTTTGGACAGTCGTTCAACTTATATGTAATCGATGCTATTTATTAGTAGGACCATGCATCGTGCTATTAATGTGTTGCTTTTCTCTTCCGATCCTTTTGTTGCATACTTATATATTGCTTATATATTATCTATGAATTGCTACTAACGTTTTGTTTGTCTAGTGCATAGAGATGCCGTGGTATGTCGTGTACAAGGGTGAGGTTCCCGGAGTCTACGGCGACTGGGAGGAGTGTCGGAAACAGGTTCACCGTTTCAGCGGTAACAGTTACAAAGGGTACACCACTAGGGCGGAGGCGGAAGCTAGATACACGCGCTATCTAGCTGGAGAGAGGAGGGAGCGGAGGAGGAACCGGATGAAGACTAGTTTCATCGCGATGATGCTCATCGTGACCGCAGCTCTCTTCTATGTGATGGTAGTTTATTTAGATGATATCGACTTTGTAATGTGACGACAAACTCGCTACTCGGTCTCGAGACCTAAACTTGTCTACTGTTTGAACTTTGTTCGCTATTTTGAATTCGTACTAATGTGACGAATTGTATTATATATGTGTTGTTTACACTTGACTAATTGTGGTGCTGTATTGTACTGTATAAATGGGAGTTTATCTATTTATCAGGTTGAATATTCTGTCCATATTATTCTGTGCTGTATATTGTATTTTGTAATCTGTGCAAATACCAGAAAAGCAAAAAATAATCTTTGCTTGAATTAATAGTAGTGGCGCACCATCCTGCACTTTAGTGGCGCACCCTTCCAAATAGCAGTGGCGCACCTGTATGGATATTAGTGGCGCACCTGTAGGGTTACTAGGGCCCCCCAGCAGCATTACTAGTGGCGCACTAGGAGAACTATCAATGGCGCACTAGGTGGTGCGCCACTACTATCTGGATTACTAATGTCGCACCAGAGGTGCGCCATTACTATTTGTTACTAATGGCGTGTTAATAGTGGCGCACCTATAGTGCGCCATTAATAGCAAAAACAGGTGCGCCACTAATAGCCTTTTTTCTAGTAGTGGTGTGGGTATAGGGGTCAATATGGGTGTCCACGGCTCCGATGTTGATCATAGATCGGAAAGTGTTCCGGTCATGTCTATACTTCACCGAACCTATAGGATCACACGCTTAAGGGTCATCTATCTTCTGAATACTAGACAGGGAGTCTGAGAGAAAATCACCGGAAAAGTTTCGGACGCAACGGAAACGTTCCGGAGAGGACACCGGAATAGTTCTGGTAAAACTGAAAAGTTGTTTCAGGGGATACCATAAAGTCAAATTGGTTTCGGCACTCACCTGATAATTCTTGGAGGGTGCCAGAATCATTCTGGAAACTTCTGGGAATTTTTCGGGATAAAAACCGGAAATGTTCTGGAGCTGCCGGAACCGATTTGGTTGTTTTTCGCAGATGAAAATCACTATTCCTAAATTGTTTCGGAACGCATCCAAAATCATTTGTGTGGGTACTGGAATTATTCTAAGATCCACAGAAATATTTTCGGATTTTACGGTCGTGGAAAATTGGTTCCGTGAATAGTGAAAATCACTTTATGGATATTTTTATGGAAAGCCACCTTTTAGGTCTTTCCCCAAAAGGCTTCTAGAAGGACTTGGGGATCAAGGAACCCCCTTTGGGGGCCCCCATGAAGATGGGACGTTCAAGGGTGCAGCTCCTTCATGGAGCTCCACTTGTCATCCCTTTATGCCCTTCATGACCTTTATGTGTGACATAAAGTGTGGGCATTTTGGGTTTTTCATGTCCTCCCTCCCCCCTTAGTTTTCCTATAAATAGAGGAGGAGGGGGCAGCCCAAATGCTTCATCCTTGCTCTCATACACATGCCATAGACTTGTCTGGCTTCTCTCTCCCTCCTAGCAAAATAGTTTCGTAGAGCCGAAAGGCTGTCTCGGTTCCGGCAGGAACTAGTTCTGGACGGCGAAGCCCTGCCGGATAGCTGACACCGTATGTGTGCAACCCTGTAGAGAGGTCGTAGTTTCAATCTTTTGCCCGAGGGGCTGTTCAAAGGTCCTCCCGGAGGGCTGTCCGAGTTTCCGTTCGGGCTTCGAGGGTCTTCCCGAAGGGCTGTCCGTGACATTGTCTGAGGGACTGTCCGACCGCCTCCCGAAGGGCTGTCTGACGAGGGAGAACATCCTCGCGGTTGGGAGGTTGTAAATCCTAGCTACGGGGATCTACACCACCGATCTTCATTGAATCTACTTCCGCTGCGCTACGAGTCGGTACGGATCAGATCAAAC
The DNA here is from genome assembly GCA_039707655.1 of Elymus sibiricus. Lineage (NCBI taxonomy): Eukaryota > Viridiplantae > Streptophyta > Magnoliopsida > Poales > Poaceae > Elymus > Elymus sibiricus. The sequence continues at coordinate 85,247,640 of CM077669.1, read as the reverse complement.
CTTGTATGCATCTCCATAGTGATCCTGGACGTGCTCGCAGTACCGATTTTTTTGTTTTCTATCGTGTTCCCCAACAGTTACTCACTCCCGGTGGTGAGCAGCATGTTGGTGTTGATGGAGAAGGGTTGGTGATGACGACCGTGGCGAATCCCCCTCTCTGGAGTCCCAAACGGACTCCAGATCAGCCCTCCCGAGGAAGAAAAGGAGGTGGCGGCAGCTCCGTCTCCTAAAACACGATGAAAACTTCTCTCTTATATTTTATTCTGGAATTAGGAATTTATAGGACTGGAATTAGGGTCGGAGGAGCCACGAGGTAGCCCCAAGCCAACATGGCGCACCAAGGGGGGTGGCCGTGCCTTGTTGGCTTGGCACCAATAGGTGCCCCCCCTCTGGTGGGTCTTCGCTCCAATAATTTATGTTTTGCTGTCTCAGAAATGGATAGCAAGATACCATATCATCATATTATATCATGATTGTTTTGACAAATTTTTGGCATGTGAGATATTTTATTATTGCTCGCTAGTTGGTTATGTATTGCCATGAGTGAATATGATGTCTAGGTGTTATCATTTATGTGGTTAATTATGATTTATGCTGAAAATATGAACACTAGCTAAGTATATGTACGGCAACAAGAACAAAAGAGTTTGTAAAAGTTTTCTTTATCAATTTCAGTTTAGCAACTGAATTGCCAAGCAATGAGTTAAGCTTGGGGAGTTGATACGTCCCAAACATATCTATTTTTCCAAACACTTTTTCTCTTGTTTTGGACTCTACTTTGCATGATTTGAATGAAACTAATCTGGACTAGCACTGTTTTTAGCAGAACTATCATGGTGTTGTTGTTTGCAGAAATAAAAGTTCTCTGAATTAGACGAAACTTTTTGGAGATTTTTTATGGACAATATAAATAAATGCAGAGCACCTCTGAGGTTCAAGCAGCGACTAAACATTATAATTCAGAGTAGAAAAGATACAGTCATGCTCACATCCAACATTAACTAGACTTAATGCATAAGAATGACAATAGTGCTCTCAGGTATGGTACTTTTGGTAAGAAGATGATGACTAAAATAAAAGAAAATAGTATGAAAGTAAATAACACAAAAGTACATAGAAATGCCCTTCGTAGAGGGAAGCATTGATTTGCAGTGGTGCCAGAGCTCAAGGTTTAAAACTGAGATGAAATCATAGTTTTGGGTGGTGTGCTTTTCATGACAACGTCAGAACAGAGATTTCACTATCTTCCATCCTAAACACATTATTAGCGGTTCCCAAGCGGAAATATAAACTTTACTCCTATCCACAATTCATACACAAGACATGGCTGGCCGAATCCTCGGGTGCCCTCCAACATTTCAACTGTCCCGGGAGTTTTGTTTAATTTATTTTGATTATGCAGAACTAGGCATGCTTTTTATCACCCTCTCTCATGAAATGACTAGCGAATAAACAACCATCTTGGGAATAACCCGCTTAGCATGGAAGATACTGACCGCCCCGTCGCTCCATGAGTGGTACGAACACACAAAATGGATGTTTATTTGAATGTTTAGAGGTGGCACGTGCAAATTTACTTGGAATGATAGGGTAATACCACATATAGGTAGGTATGGTGGACTCATTGGTACAACTTGGGTTTAGGAGTTTGGACGCACAAGCAGTATTCCCGCTTAGTACAAGTGAAGGCAAGTAATAGTGTCGATGTACTAAACAACGGGGCCCTTAGTACCCGAACTTGTAAACAGACGACCGCAGCCTCCAGACTGGCAAGACCTTGTCGTTCGAACGCCAACCTCCAAGCAACATCAAGCAAGGACCAAAGCAACCGACAGGCCTCCTTGCCGGAGGAGAAGACCTGACTGCAAGCGCTCCCGCCAAGGTGTCGCTCCATGTTGCCAGGTTGACTGTCTACATCAGCTAGGTGTCGAGCGGGCATGCGATTAGATAGATCTGGTCAGGGCGCATGGTAGCTCGGTGGATTTACAGCAGCTTTAATGACACCCATCCCATTGCGTGGCAAAGGAATAAGAGGTAGTTGGGCGAACGGTACAGAAGGAGAGGCGATCCTTGCCGGGAGACGTCGCCAGCGTGATACCTCACGGCGCACTCAATGCGCCTGTCCTAGTCCGTCAGGGTTAGGTATTTCCCTATAGCTCTTGCCAGTAGTTTTGGCAGCTATGGTATACACTGTGTACCCATGTAATGACCATTTTAGCCATTGTGGTAGCCCCTTAACCTATAAAGGGAGGCCCATGGCTACCTTTAAAAAGGTCGACACTTCGTTCATTGGCACGCGTAGCCATACTCCTCAAGCATTCCTTGTCAGCCTGTAGCGCTCCTGTACTGTGAACTCATATAATCCACCAAACACATGACATATGGTTTTATGCTCCCAAGTGCCTGAACCTGTCTAAACCCCTGAGTACACATGGATCGGTGATGATCTTTGTGCCCAAGAATCCCCGCAGCTGAACCGCAAAGGGGCCGCGTAGGTCCCATAGATTGTCGTACGACGACAAATAGATTGAGAAGCGACCAGCTAGAGAGCGAAAACGGTCATAATCATGCATTAAGAATAATTAACATTGAACACTAGCATGAGTAGGATATGAACTCTCTGAATTAAAATATCATGAAGGATGCATTGGTTTTGAATCAACTACATGTTTGCACATGGGCCAAGTCAAGCCGCTCGAATTACTCAGAGGAGGATACCATACTACCATACCACATCACAATTATTTTAATGCATGTTGATACATAAGATAAATCATTATCCACCCCTAGATATTTAAGCATGGAATGAGCAACTATGATCTCTAATTATCATCATAAACATGTTTACTCATAATATGTTGAATCAAGATCGAACAAGCTAAACATATTTACAAAAATGGAAAACAAGAAGAGTCCTATAGGCAGCTACAATTCTTAGTGGGATAAGTTCATTTTCATCATTAGGAACAACGGTAATGCCTCCCTTCTTACGAACACAATAAAAAGGAATTACCCATCTACTATCAGTTATACGATAAATTATACCTGCCTCGAAAAGCTTTAATATGTCAGCTCGTATCACATCCTTCATTTTAGGATTCAGACGATGTTGATGATCGATAACCGGTTTAGCGATCAGGCTCCATATTAATCTTGTGTTGACATAAAGTTGGGCTAATGCCCTTGATATCATGAAGAGTATATCCAATTGCGGCACGATGTTTCCTAATAGTTTTGAGCAATATCTTTTCTTCGTGCACTAAAAGGTTAGAATTGATAATAACATGATATATCTTTTATTCATCAAGATAAACATATATTAAGGTGTCGGGAAGTTTATTTAATTCAAACACCGGATCACTCTTAGTGGAAGAGGATCTCCTAGAGTCTCAGCTGGTAGATTATGTTTAAGAACAGGTGCTTGTCTAAAGAATATTTCATCAATTTCGTTCATTTCGTTCATATGCATATCATTCTCATGTACTAGCAGAAGCAATTCCTATGATTTCATCTTTACTAGGCAATTCTTTCTCATGATGGTGTTCACTAAACTAGGAGAAATTAAATTCATGAGATACATTACCAAATATAACACAAACTATTTCTAACACATTTAATTTCAGAATTAACAGTATGCAAGAAAGGTCTACGAAATATAATAGGATAAAAATCATCTTGTGGTGATCCAAGAACTAGAAAATCAGTAGGGTATTTGATCTTACCACACAAGACTTCAACATCTCTAACAATCCCAAGCTGTGAAATAGTATCCATGTTTGCAAGATTAATAGTAACATCGATATCTTCTATTTCCATAGGTGCAATGTCATGCATAACTTCTTGATATAAGGTAAATGGGATGGCACTTATGCTAGCACCCATATCACTTAAACCATGATAGAAATGATCTCCAATCTTAAAAGTAACAACATAAATGCCAACTACAGGTTTTCTCTTATCTAATTTTTCTTGTTCAATATTAACATGTTTAGTTACCCTAGTTGCATCCTCACAGAAATAATGACATGTTCATAAATATTATCAGCCAAACGATCTTTAACCATTGCAATATTAGGTTCCACTTTAATTTATTCAGAAGCTTTTGGAGCTTTAACATTACTTTTATGGACTATGGTTGTAGCTTTAGCATGTTCCTTTATCCTAACAAGGAAATGAGATTTCTTAATGTAAGTAGTAGGTACAACCGGATTGGCACAATAAGCAATAGTTTCTGTTTTAGCTTTAACAGGTTCACAAATTTCTTCAATGGGTGGATGAAATTTAAACCACTTCTCGTTAGGGTCAAAGGATTCAAAGAAAATAGCTACCATCTCAGAGTCAAGTTCATACTTTGTAGTAAGTTTATTAAAAACATTTGTTTCTATTAAAGACTTAACACAATCATATTCGAGATTTATACCTAACTGATTATCTTTGTCGATTTCCCAATCTTCAGAGTTGTGTTTAATTCTTTCAAGAAGATCCCATTTGAATTCATTACTTTTCTTCATAAAGGAACCAGTCGTCGAGAACCCAGCGTATTTTGATCATTATGAGAAAGCCGAGCATCAAAGTTTCCATTATCATACCTCTCGAAAGCTCATGATTTGGGCAAGTGTGCATCATGTATTTAAGACTACCCCAAGATTGAGCGATACTTTCTCCTTCGCGAGGACAAAATTATATATATAATTCCGATCACGGCGAACCAAGTACATAGGATAAAACTTTTGACGAAATTACAATTTCATTAGGTTCCAGTCCCATGTTTCAGCTTCATCTAGTAGCCTGTACCATAGCAATGCTTTTCCCTCCAAAGATAAAGGGAATCATTTCTTCTTGACTCCATCATCTGATAAACCTGAAATCTTAAACAATCCACAGAGTGAATCCATAAAGATTAAGTGCATGTTAGGATGTAATGTTTCATGTCCTGCATAAGGATGAGCTCGTTCCATAATCTCATAGGGTATTTCACAATAAATATGTTCAGTAGGTTCAGTAGGTTGAGGAGCAGCTATTACCACTTCCGTTCAAGGTGAAGATACCCCGAACAAGCCCCTCAAAGATTACTTTCCATAGTAACAGGTGATAGTAAATTTCAAGACGTAATTAAAATGTTTCCTTACCAAATTCCACTTACAAAAGGTGCTTCACTCCCTGGTAATGCCGCCATAAAAGATTCTTGATGGCCCACAAGTATAGGGGATCAATGATAGTCCTTTCGATAAGTAAGAGTCTCAAACCCAACGAGGACCAGAAGGAATTGACAAGCGGTTTTCAGCAAGGTATTCTCTGCAAGTGATGTAAGTAGTAACAGTAGGTAGTTTTGTAGCAAGATAATTCGTAACAAATGTAACAAAGGTGCAACAAGGTGGCCCAATCATTTTATAGCAAAGTACAAACCTAAAGTACTTCTTATAGTGAGCAAAGCGTTCATGAGGACACATGGGAATTGTCCTCTAGTCATGTTCATCGTGTTTAATTGATTCACGTTCATTACTTTGATAATTTGATATGTGGGTGGACCAGTGGTAAGGTGCCGTTCTTACTTGACCAAGCAACCTACTTATGATTAAGCCCCCCTTGCAAGCATCCGCAAATACAAAATAAGAATTAAGATAAATCTAACCATAGCATGAAACAATACGGATCCAAACCGGCCCCTTATGGAGTAATGCGTAAAGTAGGATTTAAGCTTCTGTCACTTTATCAACCCATCATCTACTTATTACTTCCAAAATTCCTTCCCTTAGACCCAAAGATGGTGAAGTGTCATGTAGTCGATGTTCACACGACACCACTAAAGGAAAAAAAAGAACATACACATCATCAAAATATTAAACGAATACCAACTTCACATGATTACTTAGAACAAGACTTCTCCCATCTCCTCAAGAACAAAAGTAACTACTCACAAATCATGTTCATGTTTAAGATCAGAGGGTATTGAATATGATTAAGGATCTGAACATATAATATTCCGCCAAATAAACCAACTACCATGAACTGCAAGATGTAATCAACACTACTAGCAACCCACAGGGGTACCTAGCTAGGGTTACACATGGTCGGTTACCATCAGGGGACGGATATGCCGAATCTACTATCTTGACTTGGAGGACACACCAAGGCACCAGAGATTTCCTTCCTGAACACGGAGTCACCACATAGCTCGGTCTTCCGATAATAATCATAGAGCAGCCCACCAATCCGGTCTATGAGAGTTGGACCGGCGGCCCGAGGACCCCTTAATCCTAGACTCCCTTAGTAGCCCCCGAACTAGCCTCCAATGCCGAGGTCAATGACCCCGAGTAGCTTTATACACCCAGAGTCTTCGGCTTGTGGGGCAAGTTCCTCTAAACTTCTATGTTCAGCCAGTGATAGTCCGACCACCCGACAGGTTCCCGATTGCCGAAGCGTCACCGGGCCCACGGTATTGATCTTCTTGCTTAAAGTTAATGACACCCCTCGATCCCCGTGCATCGATAGGAGGCAGACGGTCAGTAGCGTTTTACAAAAATGCCATCCGCGGATCAGAGGAAGAACACCCTTTAAATAGGCAAGGCACATCATGAGCAACGCAACCTGTTCCTCATCTCCCAAGTAGCCAAAAATCAGGGAGCCCAGACACATGGCGAGCCCCCTGGCACCTCCTCACGCCCTCACGGCCCCATCCTAGGTGATTGGGCAAGCTGCTCGGTCTCTCGCCTTCAATTGAGTAGCCTTGAAACACAAGGATAACTTCCTGCCTCAGATCTAGCGCCCACACGAACGGGTATAACTTCCGCAAACGGAGAGGCTTTCGCGGAGAACTTCCCTGCTCCGTGCAAGGAAGAGAGGGTATGCTTCATGCCCTTCCTATTACGAGGCTTGGGCTTTCTCATTCACACCTTGTTGAGGGGTTTGTTAGAGTTCTACGTGATCCAGCTCCACCATCTCATGCCCGGATCCATTCTGCACATCTCGGGCTTAGTTTCCCTCTACGAGATGTTCCTAGGCTATGAGGCCCATTTTGAATTGTGGAGAAAATATTTCTGCCTCGTCCCCCGTTCCCGGGGAGGGACCATCTTAGACGTCGGCGGAGCCGAAGTTTGGCGCCTAGCCGGGACCGGATATCCGTGGGGATCCCAAAGAAGGATTTCGAGGAGTGGACCTCAGAGTGGTTTTGTATCAAAGACGTCCCCTTAATCGATCCAGTTCGCAGGGTCCTACCCGAATACTCAGATGCTCCTTTAAAGAAAAGGTATAGCTCGCGACCGAAGAGCCCTTCCCATGAGGAGAGCGCAGAAGTAAAGCGCCTGGCCGCTCAGGTGAAGTTGTTAGCCCACCATAAGGTAACCATCATCGATGTGCTGGCCGCTGCCAATACCCGATGTGTCCAACCTATTGGAAATATGCCCTAGAGCTAATAATAAAATGGTTATTATCATATTTTCTTGTTTAAGATAATCGTTTATTATCCATTCTATAATTGTATTGATTGGAAACTCAGATACATGTGTGGATACATAGACAACACTGTGTCCCTAGTGAGCCTCTACTAGACAAGCTCGTTGATCAAAGATGGTTAAGGTTTCCTGACCATGGACATGAGTTGTCATTTGATAACGGGATCACATCATTAGAAGAATGATGTGATGGACAAAGACCCAACCATAAGCATAGCATTTGATCATTGTAGTTTATTGCTACTTCTTTATCCATGTCAAGTATTTGTTCCGACGACCATGAGATCATGCAACTCCCGGACACCAGAGGAATGCCTTGTGTGTATCAAACGTCACAACGTAACTGGGTGACTATAAAGGTGCTCTACAGGTATCTGCAAGGGTGTCTGTTGGGTTGGCGTGGATCGAGACTGGATTTTTTCACTCCATATGACGGAGAGGTATCTCTGGGCCCACTAGGTTATACAACATCACAAGAAGCTTACAAGCAATGTGACTAAGGAGTCAGTCACGGGATCTTGTAGTACGGAACGACTAAAGAGACTTGCTGGTAACGAGATTGAACTAGGTATGGAGATACAGACGATCGAATCTTGGGCAAGTAACATACCGATGGATAAAGGGAACTGCATACAGGATTGATTGAATCCTTGACATCGTGGTTTGACCAATAAAGATCTTCATAGAATATGTAGGAACTAATATGGGCATCCAGGTCCAGCTATTGTTTATTGAACGTAGAGGTGTCTCGGTCATGTCTACATAGTTCTCGACCCGCAGGGTCTGCACACTTAACGTTCAGTGATAATTTGGTATTGATGAGTTATATATGTTGGTGAACGAAATTTGTTCGGAGTTCCGGATGAGATCTCAAACGTCACGAGGAGTTACGGAATGGTCCGGAGGTAAAGAATGATATATAGGAAGTTCCGTTTTGGTCACTGGAAGGAATTCGGGCATCGCCGGTATTGTACCGGGAGTGCCGAAGGGTTCCGGGTGTATACCGGAAGGGGCCCACACACCCAAGGAGGCCACATGGGCTGAGAGGGGACCGCACCAGCCCCTGGTGGGTTGGGCGCCTGACGTGGCTTGAGACAGCGTCGGTATTTCCCCAAAGAGGAAGGCATGATGCAGCACAACGATGGTAAGTATTTCCCTCGGTTATGAAACCAAGGTTATCGAACTAGTAGGAGGATCACCACCGCCCAATAAGCAGCACCTGCACACAAATAACAAATACTTGCAACCCGACGCGAAACAGAGGTTGTCAATCTCTCTACGGTAAAAAGATAGATTAGGTAGTGATAGGAGAGATAGATCTCTCAAGAACACAAAATAAAAAAGAGCAAATAAAAAGTACAGCAATATATTTTTGGGTTTTTGGTTTAGTAGATCTGAAAAACAAAGAGGCAAAAAGATAGACCGCAAAGCAATATGTTGGAAAAGTAGACCCGGGGGCCGTAGATTTCACTAGTGTCTTCTCTCATGAGTATAGCGCACGGTGGGTGAACAAATTACTGTTGGGTAATTGATAGAAGATCAAATAATCATGACGATATCCAAGGCGATGATCATTATATAGGCATCACGTCCAAGATAAGTAGACCGACTCCTGCCTGCATCTACCACTATTACTCCACACATCGACCGCTATCCAGCATGCATGTAGTATATTAAGTTCATGCAAAAATAGAGTAATGCAATAAGAACGATGACATGATGTAGACAAGATCTATTCATGTAGGAATAGACCCCATCTTGTTATCCTTAATGGCAATGATACATGCGTGCCTTGCTGCCCCTTCTGTCACTGTGAAAGAACACCGCAAGATCGAACCCATCACAAAGCACCTCTTCCCATGGCAAGAAAAATCGATCTAGTTGGCCTAACTAAACCAAAGATTCGAAGAATAAATACGAGGCTATAAGTAATCATGCATATAAGGGATCAAAGAAGACTCAAATAATATTCATGGATAGAAACTGATCATGAACTCAAAATTCATCGGATCCCAACAAACACACCGCAAAAGTTTACATCAAATAGATCTCCAGGAGACCATTGTATTGAGAATCAAAAGAGAGAGAGGTTGCCATCTAGCTACTGCCTACAGACCCGTAGGTCTATGGTGGATGCATCATCGGAGAGGCACCTATGAAGAAGATGAACCCCTCCGTGATGGTGTTAGATTGGATCTCGAGGTTCTGGAACTTGCAGCGGCTGGATGTGTTTCTCATTGACTCCCCTAGGGTTTTCTGAATATTTGGGAATTTATAGCCGTCACAGGCGGTGGAGGGGGGCCCCGTGGAGGGCACAACTCACCAGGGCGTGTCGGGGGCCCCCTGGCACGCCGATGTGGGTTGTGGCATCCACAGCCCACCTCTCTGGCACTTCTTTGGCCCACTAGGTCTCTTCTGGTCCAGAAAAAATCTCCAAAAAGTTTCATCGTGATTGGACTCCGTTTGGTACTGATATTCTACGAAGTAAAAAACAAGCAAAAACAGCAACTGGCACTTTGGCTCTATGTCAATAGGTTAGTCCCAAAAAATGATATAAAGTTGCTATAAAATGATTGTAAAACATCCAAGAATGATAATATAACAGCATGGAACCGGCAAAAATTATAGATACGTTGGAGACGTACCAGCATCCCCAAACTTAATTCCTACTCGTCCTCGAGTAGGCAAATGATAAAAACAGAATTTTTGATGTGGAATGCTGCCTAACATGTTCATCTTATATTCTTTTATTTTGTAGCATGGACATTTGGACTTTTAGATGATCCAAAGCAATAGTCTAGTTTTAACATAATGACTTCAATACTCAAGCATGCCAACAAGCAACCATATCTTTCAAAATAACAACACTAAAGAAAGTTATTCCTAGCCCATCATGCTTAATCATTTATCCATTCATGAAACACACTCAAATATTAGCTACACCCAATGCTCAAGTACGATCATAGTGCCCCCTAGTTGGTGCTTTATAAGAGAATATGGAGACTCAAAGTGAAAATAAAAATTGCATAAAGTAAATAGATAGGCCCTTCGCAGAGGGAAGCAGGGATTTGTAGAGGTGCCAGAGCTCAAAGTTTTAAATTGAGAGAGAGAAGTATTTTGGGTGGCATGCCTTTCCTGTCAACGAAAACAACAAAGTAGTTCACAATACTTTCCATGCTAGATATACCATAGGCGGTTCCCAAACATAAAATAAAGTTTATTCCTTTTTCCACCATTCTTTCACATTCCATGGCGGGCCGTATCCACGGTTGCCTTCCATACTAACACTTTACAAGGAATTTATTATTTGACAACATAAAGTAAATATTTTGTCTTTTTCATTTCGGGAATGGGCATCCCTATTACCGCCGCACTCTCGTGCAATGACAAGTGAATAAACACTCATCTTGACAATAACACATCTAGCACGGAAAAATATTGGACTCCCCCACCGTTTCATGAGCGGTACGAGCACACAAAAGAGAAAATTTATTTTGAAATTTTAGAGATGGCACATACAAATTTGCTTGGAACGGCATGGAAACACCGCATATAGGTAGGTATGGTGGACACATAAGGCAAAACTTGGTTCAAGGATTTTGGATGCACAAGTATTATTTCTACTTAGTACAAATGGAGGCTAGCAAATAGATTGAGAAGCAACCAAACCAAAAAACGAAAATTCACATAAGCGAGCATTGAGCATAACTAACACCGAATAATGCACCATAAGTAGGATGTAACTTCATTGCATAACTATTGACTTTCATGCATGCATAGGGAATCACAAACCTTAACACCAATATTCCTACTAAAGCATAATTACTCACTAACATGACTCACATATTACAATCATCATGTTTCAAAACTATTACAAGTAATCAAGTTTAATTTGTCCAATGATCTTCATGAAAGTTTTTATTATATCCTCCTTGGATATCTATCACTTTGGGACTAGTTTCATATGTTGCCATTGCTTTTTTGACAAGCTCAAACAAATTTAAGTGAAGCACATGAGCATAAAGATTTCATCTCTCAAAAAGGTATAAGTGAAGCATGAGAGGATTTCTTCAAAATTTACTAGCTCTCAAATTAATCTAAGTGAAGAATGAGAGTATTTCTTCAAAAGTTTCCAAGCACACCGTGCTCAAAAAGATATAAGTGAAGCACTAGAGCAATCCTATAGGTCAAAAAGTTTAAGTGAAGCATATAGAGCAATTCTAACAAATCATAGCATAATTTTGTCTCTCTCAAATAGGTGTGTCCAGCAAGGATACAAGTGACAAAATAACAAGCAAAGCAAGAAAAGACTCAAATGATACAAGACACTCGAAGCAAAACTCATGATATGTGATGAATAAAAATATAGCTCCAAGTAAAATACCGATGGTCGTTAGAAGAAAGAGGGGATGCCACTCGGGGGCATCCCCAAGCTTAGTTGCTTGTTTCTCTTTGGATATATATTGGGGGTGCTGTAGCATACCCAAGCTTAGGCTCTTTTCACACCTTATTCCTTCATCCATCGTGATCTCACCCAAAACTTGAAAACTTCAATCACACAAAACTGAACAAAATCTTCGTGAGATCCGTTAGTATAATAAAGCAAATCACTACTTTATGTGTTGTTGCAAACCCATTCATATTTTATTATTGCATTATACCTACTGTATTTTAATTTTACCATGGCCCATACCCTTCAATACAACCCATAGATTCATTAGAACAAGCACACAATGCAACGAAAACAGAACCTATCTTAAACAGAACATTCTGTAGTAATCTGTACTCTAACCATTCTTCTGTAACTCTACAAATTCTGAAAAATTAGGACAACATAAAGAATTTGTATAGCAATACTGTGTTAAAATTTCAGCTCAAGATCACGTTCCAGTAAAAAAAATGAAAATTCAAACACTGGATGCAAAGTTTCTGTTTCAGATTCAGCATTGTTTCTACTCATCTTATGAATCATCATAAATGCTCTACTTGGCACAAACACTAAATAAACCAAAAAAAAGACAATCATAACAGAGGCATAATTGTGTCAACACTCAAAAACAGAAAGGAAAAAGAAAAAATAAATTTATTCATTGGGTTGCCTACCAACAAGCGCTATCATTTTATGCCCCTAGCTACCCATAACTCATAGATTCAAGTATTGTCATCTTTGGTTTTGGCTACTTTTGTGAGGGCTTTCTCAAATCCGGGGGGCTCTTTACGCTTCCCCAAATTTTCAGGTGAAGAAACCATCTTGAGATCCAAAATTTCCAAACAGTAGTTGCATAGGGTATTCAAAGTATTCAAGCGATTGAGGTTCCCACTAATATGTTTGAGAGGTTCATTATATTTTTGCAACTCAACCAAGTGCTTATGTATGTCACCTCAATTTGTCGAGAATTCGAACCCCCTCTTGTGTAAAAAAAGTCCCCTTTTTATGGAGGAATTCCAAATATCCCTCCCAAAATTTCATAAGCGGTGTTTGCATCAAGCTCAATAAAATTCCCCCTAGTGGCAAAATCCAAAAGTTCTCTATGATGCAAAACTAATCCTATGTAAAAATTTCTAAGAATTTTTTTTGCGTCTCCTTTTAGATTGGAAATACGATAGGATTCCATTAGCCTATACCAGGCATCTTTCAAATTTCCCTCCTGTTTTTGTTTGAAGTATAGAACTTCAAAATCCGGTGACAAAGGGGGAGTAGTAACGCTAGTCATAGCAACAAGGCAAGAGATCTGACGAGAAAAAGGCAAACGAAAAAAAGGGCGAATAAAACAGCAAATTGGTGAAGTGGGGGGGGGGGAGGAAAACGAGAGGCAAATGGCAAATAATGTAATTGCAAGGAGATGAGATTTGTGATTAGGAACCTGGTAGATGATTATGGAGTCTCCTCGGCGCCAGAGATTGGCATGTAGAAGAGACCGCTTCCTCCCCGGCAATGGCGCCAGAAATTCCTTTGACGTGGCTTGAGACTGCATCGGTATTTCCCCAAAGAGGAAGGGATGATGCAGCACAACGACGGTCAGTATTTCCCTCAGTTATGAAACCAAGGATATCGAACCAGTAGGAGGATCACCACCACCCAATAAGCAGCACCTGCACACAAATAACAAATACTTGCAACCCGACGCGAAACAGAGGTTGTCAATCTCTCTATGGTAAAAAGATAGATTAGGTAGTGATAGATAGGAGAGATAGATCTCTCAATAACACAAAATAATAAAGAGCAAATAAAAAGTGCAGCAATATATTTTTGGGTTTTTGGTTTAGTAGATCTGAAAACAAAGAGGCAAAAAGATAGATCGAAAAGCAATATGTTGGAAAAGTAGACCCGGGGGCCGTAGGTTTCACTAGTGGCTTCTCTCATGAGTATAGCGCACGGTGGGTGAACAAATTACTGTTGGTCAATTGATAGAAGATCAAATATACATGACAATATCCAAGGCGATGATCATTATATAGGCATCACGTCCAAGATAAGTAGACCGACTTCTGCCTGCATCTACCACTATTACTCCACACATCGACCGCTATCCAGCATGCATCTAGTGTATTAAGTCCCTGGAAAAACAGAGTAATGCAATAAGAATGATGACATGATGTAGACAAGTTCTATTCATGTAGGAATAGACCCCATCTTGTTATCCTTAATGGCAACGATACATGCGTGCTTTGCTGCCCCTTCTATCACTCGGAAAGAACACCGCAAGATTGAACCCATCACAAAGCACCTCTTCCCATGGCAAGAAAAATCGATCTAGTTGGCCTATTTAAACCAAAGATTCGAAGAAGAAATACGAGGCTATAAGTAATCATGCATATAAGAGATCAAAGAAGACTCAAATAATATTCGTGGATAGAAACTGATCATGAACTCAAAATTCATCGGATCCCAACAAACACACCGCAAAAGTTTACATCAAATAGATCTCCAAGAGACCATTGTATTGAGAATCAAAAGAGAGAGAGGAAGCCATCTAACTACTGCCTACGGACCCGTAGGTATATGGTGGACTACTCACGCATCATCGGAGAGGCACCTATGAAGAAGATGAACCCCTCCGTGATAGTGTTAGATTGGATCTCGAGGTTCTAGAACTTGCAGTGGCTGGATTTGTTTCTCGTCGACTCCCCTAGGGTTTTCTGAATATTTTGGAATTTATAGGCGTTAGAGGTGGTGGAGGGGGGCCCCGTGGAGGGCACAACCCACCAGGGCGCGCCGGGGGCCCCTGGCGCGCCCATGTGGGTTATGGCCTCCACATCCCACCTCTCTGGCACTTCTTTGACCCACTGGGTGTCTTCTGGTCCAGAAAAAATCTCTAAAAAGTTTCGTCGCGATTGGACTCCGTTTGGTACTGATATTCTACGAAGTAAAAACAAGCAAAAACAGCAACTGGCACTTTGGCACTATGTCAATAGGTTAGTCCCAAAAAATGATATAAAGTTGCTATAAAATGATTGTAAAATATCCAAGAATGATAATATAACAGCATGGAACAAGCAAAAATTATAGATACGTTGGAGACGTATCAGCGCCCCTCCCACCAAGGCCCATGCGGCCAAGGGCTGGTGAGGGGCAAACCCTAAAGGGGGCGGCCACCCAAACTTGGGGGCCAAGCCACCCTTGGGGCACCACCCCACCTAGGCCGTCCCCCTAGGGGGGAAACACTAGGGCGCTACCCCTCCTCCCTTCCCCCTATATATACTAGAGGAAAGGGAGGGCAGCCACACCCAAGAGCCACGAGGCAGCCCTCCTCTCTCTCTCGTAGTTTTTCTCCCTCGCAACTGTCGCGACACCGCTTGGCGAAGCCCTGCCGGGACAGCTCCACCACCACCGACACCACGCGATCGTGCTGCCGGAGAACTCATCTATCGCTCCGACCTCGCTTGCTGGATCAAGGAGGCAGAGACGTCATCGAGCTGTATGTGTGCTGAACGCGGAGGTGTCGTCCATTCGGCGCTAGATCGGGACGGATCATGATTGGATCGCGGGACAGATCGTGATTGGATCGCGAAGACGTTCGACTACATCAACCGCGTTTCTTAATGCTTCCCTCTTAGCGATCTACAAGGGTATGTAGATGCAATCTCTCCTCTCATAGATGGTCATCTCCAAGATTGATCTTGGTGAAGCGTAGGAATTTTTTTGTTTCCCATGTAACGTTTCCCAACAGTGGCATCATGAGCTAGGTGTACGTGTAGATAACATGCACGAGTAGAACACAAAAGAGTTTGCGGGCGTTGATGTTCAGATTACTTACTTCCTTAATCTTATCTTGATTCAGCGGTATTGTGGGATGAAGCGGCTCGGGCCAACCTTACTCGTCCACGTACGAGAGACCGGTTCCACCGACTGACATGTAACCTATTTGCATAAAGGGGGCTGACAGGTGTCTGTGTCTCCCACTTTAGTTGAATCGGATTCGACAGAGGCGGTCCTTGTAGAAGGTTAAATAGCAACTTCAATATCACCGTTGTGGCTTTACGTAGGTAAGAACGGTTCTTACTTGTTTCCCATAGCATCCATGTAAAACTTGCAACAACAAAGTAGAGGACGTCTAACTTGTTTTTGCAGGGCACGTTGTGATGTGATATGGCCAGACATGATGTGATATATGTGATGTATGAGATGATCATGTTTTGTATAGATTATCACGACTTGCATGTCGATGAGTACGGCAACCGGCAGGAGCCATAGCGTTATCTTTAATTATTTTCGCCATTTTTGCTTTACTTTATCGCTATGAGTTAGCAATAGTTGTAGAAGCAATAGCTAGCACGACAACCACATGATGACACAATGATGGAGATCATGATGATGAAGATCATGGTGTCATGTCGGTGACGATGGAGATCATACCGGTGCTTTGGAGATGGAGATCAAAAGCACAAGATGATGATGGCCATATCATGTCACATATATGATTTGCATGTGATGTTTATCCTATTTATTCATCTTATTTTGCTTAGAACGACGGTAGCTAGGGATGGCAATTTTGTCCATGGATCCGGATACCCGTGGATACCCGACCCGGTTGGGCAAGGGTATGGAGCGAATTTCTGCCCATGGGTCCATGGACATGGATACCCACAAACAGCCGGGTTGGGCATGGTTATAATTTGTGCTCCATGGATATCCAACGGATACCCGTATGTGCCCATATGCCAGTGAAAGTATACTAATGAAACCCCAAGTCGTCCGCAGAATCAACCTCTGGTACGTCACACTTAAGGACTCATTGTAGTACTTGCTGGCTACTTATGCTTGTAGCTTATGTTGTCATTTGTGAATGAATGATGTTGAGTTAATTTGATCTTTTGGAAGGATTCAAGCTGATTTTTCTATGCCCATGGAGCTCCATGGGTTTCTGGGTATCCAGGGGGTTTGGGCATGGGTACAAGTTGTTCCCATGGATAATTTTGTGGATGGGCAGAGGGTAGGAAGATGGGTCATGGGTTGGATTTGGACCAGCTCCACCCGCCCCAAACCCGACCCATTGCCATCCCTAACGGTAGCATTATAAGATGACCCCTCACTAAAATTTAAAGATAAATTGTTTTCTCCCCGAGTATGCACCGTTGCAAAGTATCGTCGTTTCGAAGCACCTCGTGATGATCGGGTGTGATAGACTCTACATTCGAATACAACGGGTGTAAGCCAGATTTACACACGCAAAATACTTGGGTTAAACTTGACGATCCTAGCATGTATAGACATGGCCTCGGAACACAGGAGACCAAAAGGCCGAACATGAGTCATATAGTAGGCATGATCAACATGGATATGTTCACCATTGAAGCCACCCCATTTCACGTGATGATCGGACTTGGGTTGGTGGATTTGGATCATGCTACACTTAGACAACCTGAGGGATGTTGATTTGGGTGGGAGTTCTTTAGTAATATGATTAATTGAACTCATTATCGTGAACGTAGTCTAAAGTTGTCTTTGCAAAATTATGTTGTAGATCAATGGCTCGCGCAGTAGCTCCCCTAAATTTTAATGCGTTCCTAGAGAAAGCTAAGCTGAAAGATGATGGAAGTAACTATGCGGACTGGGTCCATAATCTGAGGATTATCGTCACAGCTTCGCAAAAGGCTTATGGCCTTGATGTGCCGCTTGGTGTGCCACCTCCTCCAGCGTCGTCTGTGGACGTTGTGAACGCCTGGCAGGGACGTTCTGATGACTACTCTATAGTTCAGTGCGCCATGTTATACGGCTTAGAATCGGGATTTCAAAAACGTTTTGAACTCCATGGAGCATATGAGATGTTCCAGGAGTTGAAGTTAGTATTTCAAGCAAATGCACGGATCAAGAGGTATGAGACCTCCGATAAGTTCTTCGCCTGCAAGATGGAGGAGACTAGTTCTATCAGCGAGCATATACTTAGAATGTCTGGGTACTACAACCGCTTGAATCAGCTAGGAGTTGAGCTTCCTCCTGAGACGGTTACTGACAGGATTCTCCAGTCACTGCCACCTAGCTTCAAAGGCTTCGTGATGAACTAATATGCAAGGGATGGACAAGTCTGTCTCCGAGCTATTCGTGATGCTGAAAGTCGTGGAAGTAGAAATAAAAAATGAGCATCAAGTGTTGATGGTGAATAAAACCACTAATTTCAAGAAAGGCAAGGGCAAGAAGGGAAACTTCAAGACGGGTGGCAAGCAAGTTGCCGCTCACATGAAGAAACCCAAGGATGGAGCCAAGCCTGAGACTGGGTGCTTCTACTGCAAGGGAACTGGTCACTGGAAGCGGAATTGCCCCAAGTACCGGGCTGATAAGAAGGCTGGCAACATCAACAAATGTATATTTGATGTACATGTTATTGATGTATACCTTACTAGCTCTCGTATTAGTGCCTGGGTATTTGATACCAGTTCGGTTCCTCATATTTGTAACTCGAAGTAGGAACTACGGAATAAACGGAGGCTGGCAAAAGATGAAGTGACGATGCGCGTCGGGAATGGTTCCAAGGTTGATGTGATCGCCGTCGGCACGCTCGCTCTTCAATTACCGTCGGGATTAGTTATAAACCTAAATAACTGTTATTTGGTACATGCGTTGAGCATGAACATTATGTCTGGATCTTGTTTATTGTGAGACGGTTATTCATTTAAATCAGAGAATAATTGTTGTTTTATTTATATCAGTAATATCTTTTATGGTCATGCACCCAATGTGAATGGTTTATTCGTGTTGAATCTCAATGGTGGTGATACACACATTCATAACATTGATGCCAAAAGATGCAAAGTTAATAATGATAGTACCACTTTCTTGTGGCACTGCCGCTTAGGTCATATTGGTGTAAAACGCATGAAGAAGCTCCATGCTGATGGACTTTTAGAATCACTCAATTTTGAATCGCTTGATACATGCGAACCATGCCTCATGGGCAAGATGAGGAAAACACTGTTCTTCGGTATAATGGAGCAGGCAAGTGACTTGTTAGAAATCATATATACTGATATGTGCGGTCCGATGAGTGTTGAGGCGCGCGATGGATATCATTATTTTCTTATCTTCACTGATGATTTGATAGATATGGGTATATATCTATCTATATCTATATCTATACTTATACTAATTTGTTACTCCCTAGAAATTCCCACGTTAATTAGAAATTACCAACCATTCATCTGGTGGGACCAAGTTATTACGGTGTAGATCAATCCATAAAATTCTAGGCAAAAAAAAACTTTTAAAACTCATGTCTCGATATATATTTGTAGTTCCACAGGCTGTCTTCTCTTCCAACGAAAGGGATGCTAACCACATGCAATTTGTTTTGAACGGACTCCTATCTTTTTTTAGATGAACGGACTCCTATCTTCATCTACCTTACAACTCCATGGTCTCTTTTATTGGTTTTAAACCTCCCGTATCAATATACCGGTAGCTCAACGGGTCTTCCTCTTCCCACTAAAAAACAACCTGATGCAATCTCTAAGCATGGTCGTCATCTACCGGGCCTCCATTCACCATCGTTTTCTTGCCCTTACTGGCTTCCACCTGAAGGAGACCGGTTAGCTACACAAGTGATTCTGTTTGTACAGTTGTGATTAGTGATTAGTTTTGTTAGAATTGGTTCTCTGATTATCTAATCGATATAGCATCTATGAGCTTTGTGGTAGGGACCCAAGGTTATCTCTGCTTGATGGTGTCCTCGCAATTAATATTGATGTCCCGATCTGGTGTGGTCAAGCCGTCGAGATGGATGTGGCGGCCATGCATGCCTCCTGAACTGCGTGCCTCAAATTGATTAGTCTAATGACGGTGCAATCTACGGACGCATTCGCTGGATGCAGGTCATGCACCTCTTAGGCAGCAACATCTTCGCACCATTCGGAAAATCTGTCACACCGTTTGACAGCTCTAGGTAACATATGATTTCCTCTTTCAGTTAAGCAATCACGTTGTTCATTCGTTAATTGTCTCACGGGCTGCCTCCTTCATTGGTACTTGAGCCTTGGTATTTGTGATTGATTTTGCATATCATGGTGGCATATACTACTGTATAGTATACTGTTATGACCTCGGACTTAAGGTGTGTCAATGTCTGATGCATGTATACTATATATATATATATATATATATATATATATATATATATATATATATATATATATATATATATATATAGCTTTTACAGAATTACCTCACACGTTACATAAGTTCCTAATAATATTAACCTAAGATTTGGTAGCATGCATGTCATCTCCAGTTCAATGTTATCAATATCACGAAATTGTTATATGAGAACAGTATTATATTATAACAATAATATGCCAGTGTAAAAATATATTTGTGTTGTGATATGGTATTTGCATAACAAAATTAATAGGGTTCTCTGAGTATTAATGAATAAGACACTATTTGAGCTAATTTCCATGTGTAGTAGTCATCAGTACAAGTTCATACAATTCAACACCTGAACCCCATTAGAGTAGTCATCTGTACACTACATGAGTTTCTATGGCACTTTGTACGTACTTTTAGTGGTCTCATTTTAATCTCCAGCATGTAGTAAAATAATGTGGTTTGTAAATTAGGGGCACTACATGATCCATCCATTATATGAGTTTTGTTCGCTGAACTATTTTTCATACTGCCAGACGAAGGCAAGAGCTGCGATTAGGTAATTCGTCATCTGAAATCATTCTTTATATATGTGTAAATGAATGGCCAATGACTAAATTGCTTTCATTCTTTTCTTAATAACCACATATTAATATACCTAAATTATCAACTGCCTATGCATATAGGTTAGAAATTGTTCTATCCGTGCTATCTAAGGGCACAAATTCCATCAATTATACTATTTTACTCATTTAACAGTTGCATCGGAAAATAGAAGGTTCAGTTTATTAAGACATTCTACAACTGATGTAGGTTTTATATTTTCTTGCATGTACGTGGGCAATTATCTTATACAGAACTCGGCTGAACTATTTTTCATACTGCCAGACGAAGGCAAGAGCTGCGATTAGGTAATGGTTCGTCATCTGAACTCATTCTTTATACATGTGTAAATGAATGGCCAATGCCTAAATTGCTTTCATTCTTTTCTTAATAACCACGTATTAATATACTTAAATTATCAACTGCATGTGCATATAGGTTAGAAACTGTTCTGTCCGTGCTTTCTAAGGGCACAAATTCCATCAATTATACTATTTTACTCATTTAACAGTTGCATCAGAAAATAGAAGGTTCAGTTTATTAAGACATTCTACAACTGATGTAGGTTTTATATTTGCTTGCATGTACGTGGGCAATTATCTTATACAGAACTCGGCTCAATGCTTAACTGAGATAATCCCTCCAACACACACCTATGTAAAGTTAACTTTCACATGTCGTTACCCATGGAACATAAGACTAGTTTCCAAATGTCGTTCGCTCCAACTGTAGTGAACGGATGAATCATATAATATACCAGAATTTTATTGGAGAATATACAGAACATATGTACTTATTAATCATGTACTATGCTCCGATGTTATCTCTTCCTCTCCATAAGCAATCCTACAGCATGGAAATGGCCAAGGATCTTGTTGCATCAGAACTTGGTTTCCACCTGTTTGGATCAGGTTTGTTTTCTTGCACATTATTTGTTCTAAATTCGTTCGGAGACCGGCTTTTTAGCACCCGGGTGTCTAGGCACCCGGCTATCATGTCGTTCAGGCAATACATGTCTCATTGGGATGTGTGTGCGGTCATGCACCACCGTTTCTATTAGCAGGCAAGGTGAACAGTAAACGGATGTGACAATACAACTTTACCATGGTCTTTTGCTATAAACAATTCTCCACTCACCTGTCACTTCGGAGTGGTCTGTGTGCTTGTCCCTTTCTTTTTTTGTGAGCCTGTTTGTAAGAGAGCAGGAATGTCATAAGAGAGAGCGAGAGAGTCAGAGATAGAAGGGAGGAGGGAGAGCGATGGTGAATCTCTTGATATTATTCAAAATGTTTTTTAGGTGAGAGAGAAAGTGCAGCGTTGAGTTTCATCGGTGCCAGCGAAAAAGCATTGGTAGCTGTCAAATAGTACCGACCATGAAGGACAGGCCTCTTTCACGTGTCATACAACACTGTAGAGCAGTGGCCGTCCTATCATGCTGTCAAAGACAAGCTACTAGTCAGTACGCGTCTGCATGCATCGCTATTAGATACTCCCTCCGTTCCATTTTATAGGGCGCACATAGTTTTCGAGATCCAACTTTGATCATAAATTTAACCAATGAGACCGATTGCGGCGGGAGTAAAAATTATATAATTGAAAACTTCTTTCGATTACGAATTCATTTTTATAATTTTTGCTCCCGCCGCAGTCGGTCTCGTTGGTTAAATTTGTGGTCAAAGTTGAGACACGGAAACCGAGGGCGCACTATAAAATGGAACGGAGGGAGTAATTCAAATGAGCTGAGAAAGCTGGCAGGTCCTGCAAATGGTCTGATTTGAGTCAGGCCTTAGCACGAATCGCAAAGGGATTGGACGGGGCTGATAAGGGGTGCCGGGAGTCCCGGGTGCTACCACACCTTTTCGATTCGTTTTCCTACCTATGTCTTAACTTTAGCAAATCCATTTGGGTTGGGACGTCGGGACTGACGCTGTTGCACTGCTTGAGATGAGCAGAAGAGAGCAAGCATCGCTCCATGTCGCTGGCCAGCAGCTACAAA
This sequence comes from Elymus sibiricus, assembly GCA_039707655.1. Classification (NCBI taxonomy): domain Eukaryota; kingdom Viridiplantae; phylum Streptophyta; class Magnoliopsida; order Poales; family Poaceae; genus Elymus; species Elymus sibiricus. The sequence continues at coordinate 85,225,013 of CM077669.1, read as the reverse complement.
GAAAGAGCTAATGACGTTGTTTTTCTTTTTACCAAAGCCAACGAAGCTGGTGGGCGAGCCACAATAATACAATGACGTGAGAGTTGGGCGGGCTGGCTACTGAAGAGAAGCATGACGATTTGGGCCGAGTTTGATAGAGAAATAAGTCGGCAAGAAAAACATGTAGTGTGGTTAAGAATAACTGCACGCCCAGGAGAATAATGTAATTTCAGTTAGCATACTGAAAAAACAAAGAACCATTATGTGTTTACGCCATGTCATTGACAGATAATGCAACTGCACTTTAGCATTGCGAGAAAACAAAGGATCCATTATGTGTTGAGGATGTGTAAGTTATATGCCTAAAAGCACAAAATGAGAATACAAATTTATGAGATCAACCTAATGGCGAGTACAGAAAACAGTGATGCATATCAAATACACATATAAAATCACTCATTTATCAAAAAAGCATTTAATAAAGAAAAAATAGCAATATCCTTGATGACTAAAGTACAATCATCTCTCCATGAGACCTTCCACCCATCTCCTTGACCTTGATGCAAACACATAAACATATAGAGGTATGAAAGGCGTTAAGTTCTGGTGTTGACACACCTCACAAATGAAAGGGATTAGGGGATAATGCAAATAGTGCTGGCCTATTAAAAAAATCATAAATAAAGGACATGGAAATTGGAAAACACGAGCACATCCATCACAAGAGCTTTAAAAGGCTTTCTAGAACGACTGCCCAGAAAATAGGAAGTGGACCTAAAGTGGTGAAGTAAAAAAGCTAACCAAGATAGATGGATACAACAGTCAGACATAAGGGAAAATTGATTAAGGGATATGACACTAATTATAATCTTCATACAAATAGAAAGTACCATGATAAAAAGATTAATGTTTTCCAAAGGCACAAAGATAGCACTCTGCATACCCAATATAGCTCTGCCCATTTCCATGCAAAAAAAAGTTCTCCCATATGAAATTATACACTAAACGTAATTGTTTTATACCATTCTCTCTCTAACCAATTTTCTACATCCGAAGGCATACTTTAATAATGGCTTCAAATCCATTGGTTTGCGTATTAACATAAATGAGTACATGAAAAACCATGTCATGTCTTACATGAAAATTAATGTATACCCCCAATATCAACTAATTAATTGCATTGTTTTTAAAATTTTATATAGAGTAACATTCTCAATATACTAGCCCGTGCGGGTGCACGGGTTGATGACTAGTTTACTTAATGAAACACAAGTCTGAAACATTTGAAAAGTTCAAGCAATTTTAGAGTGAAGTTGAAAATCATCATAACAAGAAGATCAAGTTTCTACGATCTGATCGTGGTGGAGAATATCTAAGTTATGAGTTTGGCATGCATCTGAGACAGTGTGGAATTGTTTCACAACTTACGCCACCTGGAACACCACAGCGTAATGGTGTGTCCGAGTGTCGTAATCGTACTCTATTGGATATGGTGCGATCTATGATGTCTCTCACTGATCTTCCACTATCGTTTTGGGGTTATGCGTTAGAGACAGCTGCATTCACTTTAAATAGGGCACCATCAAAGTCCGTTGAGACGACATTGTATGAATTATGGTTTGGCAACAAGCCTAAGCTATCGTTTCTTAAAGTTTGGGGCTGCGACACTTATGTGAAAAGGCTTCAACCTGATAAGCTCGAACCCAAAGCGGACAAATGCGTCTTCATAGGTTACCCTAAGGAAACAGTTGGGTATACCTTCTATCTCAGATCCGAGGGCAAAGTGTTTGTTGCTAAAAACGGGTCCTTTGTCGAGAAAGAGTTTCTCTCGAAAGAATTGAGTGGGAGGAAGGTCGAACTTGATGAGGTTATTGAACCGTCACTTCAGTTGGATAGTAGCACGACGCAGAAAGATGTTTCTGCGGCGCCTACACCAAGTGAAGAGGAAGCTAATGATGATGATCATGAAACTTCAGATCAAGTTACTACTGAGCCTCGTAGGTCGACAAGGAATCGTACCGCCCCTGAGTGGTACGGAAATCCTGTCTTGAAGGTCATGTTGTTAGACAACAGTGAACCTATGAGCTATGAAGAAGCGATGGTGGGCCCGGATTCCAACAAATGGATAGAGGCCATGAAATCCGAGATAAGATCCATGTATGAGAACAAAGTGTGGACTTTGGAGGACTTACCATATGATCGTAAGGCCATACAGAATAAATGGATCTTTAAGAAAAAGACGGACGCGGACGGTAATGTCACCGTCTATAAAGCTCGACTTGTTGCAAAAGGGTTTTCACAAGTTCAAGGAGTTGACTATGATGAGACTTTCTCTCCCGTAGTGATGCTTAAGTCCGTCAGGATCATGTTAGCAATAGCTGCATTTTTTGATTATGAGATCTGGCAGATGGATATCAAAACAATGTTCCTTAATAGTTTCCTTAAGGTAGAGTTGTATATGATGCAACCAGAAGGTTTTGTCGATCCGAAAAATGTTGATATAGTGTGCAAGCTCCAGCGATCCATTTATGGACTGGTGCAAGCATCTCGGAGTTGGAATCTTCGCTTTGATGAGGTGATCAAAGCGTTTGGGTTCATACAAGTTTATGGAGAAGCTTGTATTTACAAGAAATTGAGTGGGAGCTCTATAGAGTTTCTAATATTATATGTGGATGACATATTGCTGATTGGAAACAATATAGAACTTTTAGAAAGCGTGAAGATATATTTGAATAATAGTTTTTCAATGAAAGACCTCGGAGAAGCTATTTTCATATTAGGCATAAAGATCTATAGAGATAGATCAAGACGCTTGATAGGACTTTCAAAAAGCACATATCTTGATAAGGTTTTGAAGAAGTTCAAAATGGATCAGTCCAAGAAAGGGTTCTTGCCTGTCTTACAAGTTGTGAAGTTGAGTAAGACTCAATGCCCAACGACTACAGAGGATAGAGAAAAGATGAGTTTCATTCCCTATGCTTCAACCATAGGATCTATAATGTATGCGATGCTGTGCACAAGACCAGATGTCAGCCTTGCCATAAGTATGGCCAGAAGGTTTCAAAGTGATCTAGGAATGGAACACTGAACAGTGGTCAAGAATATCCTCAAGTACCTGAAAAGGACTAAGGAAATGTTTCTCGTTTATGGAGGTGATCAAGAGCTCGTCGTAAAGGGTTACGTCGATGCTAGCTTTGACACAGATCCGGATGACTCTAAGTCTCAAACCGGTTACGTATATATTCTGAATGGTGGAGCGGTAAATTAGTGCAGTTCCAAGCAAAGCATGGTAGCCCATTCTACATGTAAAGCGGAGTACATCGCTGCTTTGGAAGCGGCGAAGGAAGGAGTCTGGATGAAGCAGTTCATGACAGATCTCGGAGTTGTACCCAGTGCATTGGATCCGATGACTCTCTTGTGTGACAACACTGGAGCCATTGCTCTAGCCAAAGAGCCTAGGTTTCACAAAAGGACCAGACATATAAAGCGCCACTTCAATTCCATCTGTGATTACATCAAGGAGGAGGACAAATATTTGCAAAGTACATACGGATCTGAATGTTGTAGACCCGTTGACTAAGCCTCTTCCACGGGTAAAACATGATCAGCACTAGAACTCTATGGGTGTTAGATTCATTACAATGTAAATCAAATAGCGATGTGAACTAGATTATTGACTCTAGTGCAAGTGGGAGAATGTTGGAAATATGCCCTAGAGGCAATAATAAAATAGCTATTATCATATTTCCTTGTTCATGATAATCATTTATTATCCATGCTATAATTGTATTGATTGGAAACTCAGATACATGTGTGGATACATAGACAACACTATGTCCCAAGTGAGCCTCTACTAGACTAGGTCGTTGATCAAAGATGGTTAAGGTTTCCTGACCATGGGCATGAGTTGTCATTTGATAACGGGATCACATCATTAGAAGAATGATGTGATGAACAAAGACCCAACCGTAAGCATAGCATTTGATCGTTGTAGTTTATTGCTACTGCTTTATCCATGTCAAGTATTTGTTCCTACGACCATGAGATCATGCAACTCCCGGACACCGGAGGAATGCCTTGTTTGTATCAAACGTCACAATGTAACTGGGTGACTATAAAGGTGCTCTACAGGTGTCTCTGAGGGTGTCTGTTGGGTTGGCGTGGATCGAGACTGGGATTTTTCACTCCGTATGATGGAGAGGTATCTCTAGGCCCACTCGGTAATACAACATCACAAGAAGCTTGCAAGCAATGTGACTAAGGAGTTAGACACGGGATCTTGTATTACAGAACGAGTAAAGAGACTTGCCTGTAACGAGATTGAACTAGGTATGGAGATACCGATGATCGAATCTCGGGCAAGTAACATACCGATGGACAAAGGGAACTGCATACGGGATTGATTGAATCCTTGACATCATGGTTCGACCGATAAAGATCTTCATAGAATATGTAGGAAGTAATATGGGCATCCAGGTCCCGCTATTGGTTATTGATCGTAGAGGTGTCTCGGTCATGTCTACATAGTTCTCGAACCCGCAGGGTCTGCACACTTAACATTCGGTGATGATTTGGTATTGATGAGTTATATATATGTTGGTGACCGAAAGTTGTTTGGAGTCCCGTATGAGATCCCAGACATCACGAGGAGTTCCGGAATGGTCCGGAGGTAAAGAATGATATATAGGAAGTTCCATTTTGGTCACCGGAAGCAATTCGGGCATCGCCGGTAATGTACCGGGAGTGCCGAAGGGTTCCGATGGTCCACTAGAAGGGGCCCACACACACCGGGAAGCCACATGGGCTGTGAGGGGACCGCACCAGCCCCTGGTGGGCTAGGTGCCCCTCCCACCAAGGGCCATGCGGCCAAGGGCTGTTCGGGGGTGATACGTCCATTTTGCATCATGATTTCCTACTGTTATTTATAATGTTTCGATGAATAATAATGCTTTAGGGAGTGATTCTAATGCCTTTTCTCTCATAATATGAAGGTTTACACAAAGAGGTCGAATACCGGCAATTCGAATTCCGGACCTGAAAAAGCACATCAGAGATACCTATTCTGCACATCTCCAAATAAGCTAAAACTTTACGGAGAATTATTTTGGAATATATAAAAAATACTAGAGCAAATAACAACCGGAGGGGGCCACCCTGGTGAGCACAAGACACCAGGGCATGCCAGGCCCCCCAGGCATGCCCTGGTGGGTTGTGCCCAGCACGGCCCACCTCCGGTGCCCATCTTCTAGTATATAAGGCCTTTTGACCTAGAAAAAACCGAGAGATGACTTTCGGGACGGAACGCCGCCGTCTCGAGGTAGAACTTGGGCAGGAGCACTTTTGCCCTCCGGTGGAGCGATTCCGCCGGGGGAACTTCCCTCCCGGAGGGGGAAATCGAAGCCATCGTCATCACCAACACTCCTCTCATCTTTGGGAGGCCAATCTTCATCAACATCTTCAACAGCACCATCTCCTATCAAACCCTAGTTCATCTCTTGTGTTCAATCTTTGTACCGGAACCTCAGATTGGTACCTGTGCAGGGTGACTAGTAGTGTTGATTACATCTTGTAGTTGATTACTATATGGTTTATTTGGTGGAAGATTATATGTTCAGATCCATTATGCTATTCAATACCCCTTTGATCTTGAGCATGAATATTATTTGTGATTAGTTACCTTTGTTCTTGAGGTCACGGGAGAATCATGTTGCAAGTAATCATGTGAATTTGATATGTGTTCGATATTTTGATGATATGTATGTTGTGATTCCCTTAGTGGTGTCATGTGAACGTCAACTACATGACACTTCACCATCCTTGGGCCTAAGGGAATGCATTGTGGTGTATTTATTAGATGATGGGTTGCTAGAGTGATAGAAGCTTAAACCCTAGTTTATGCGCTACTTCGTAAGGGGCTGATTTGGATCCAAACATTTAATGCTATGGTTAGATTTTATCTTAATACTTTTCTCGTAGTTGCGGATGCTTGCGAGGGGGTTAATCATAAGTGGGAGGTTTGTTCAAGTAAGAACAACACCCAAGCACCGGTCCACCCTCATATCAAATTATCAAAGTAGCGAATGCAAATCAAACCAACATGATAAAAGTGACTAGATGAAATTCCTGTGTACCCTCAAGAACACTTTGCCTATTATAAAAGTTTGTTCGGGCATGTCCTTTGCCACAAAAGGATTGGGATACCTTGTTGCACTTTATTTACCGTTACCGTTACTTGCTCGTTACCAATTATCTTGCTATCAAAGTATCTATTACCTACAATTTTAGTGCTTGCAGAAATTACCTTGGTGAAAACCGCTTGTTATTTCCTTCTGTTCCTCGTTGGGTTCGATACTCTTACTTATCGAAAGGACTACGTGTCGGGTCACGATGCACACGATCACCTATGGGGCCTCGGGCCCCTTTGTGGTTCGGCGGGGGTGAGGTCACGTTGCACAAAGAGCGGAGGTCATGAGACAGCACGACGACGAGATGCTGGTGTTTTACCTAGGTTCGGGCCGCTGAGAAGCGTAAAATCCTACTCCTGCTTTGGTGGATTGACCGGGGGAACACGAAGCACACGCAACACTCAAACCCTAAAAGCTTGCCTTCAGGACAGCTACTACGCTAGTACAAGTTTCCAAAGGTCTGAATCTTTAGCTAGGTTGCCTTGGGCCTCCTTTTATAGCTCAAGGGGCAACCACAGTGGCATAACAGACATTACCTAGTGATTAGATAGCTAACAGTGCTATCATACCTAACTCTGGCACTTAGGACAAAATGCCATAAATTCTAGCCTAGGTGGCATGCGGGGATGCATCCCCGGCAATCTTTTACCACCGCTTGGCAGGCTATTGCTTAGTATCTTGACACGCCTCTGTACGGGTGTCAAACGGGTATAATCTGTCTCCCAGCGCGTCGACACGTGCTTAGCGAGAGCCACTTAGCCACCTGAGGGCTCGACACCCGCATTGACAACTGACTGGCATTGCGATGTGGTGGAGCGATGGCCGATCGGCTCGCGCCTGTCGGGGGATGGCTTGCCGGGTCTTCCTGAAGATGTGTGCGCCTCAGTCCACGGCAGGCACCGGGGACGTGACTAGCGCGGTTCGGGCCTATTTTGGGCTGTTGCATCGATCTTTCCGGTGTTGCTAGCCAGCGTAGGTTGCTTCTGCCGGGGTCTTGGTCTCGAATGTTGGCTTCGTCTTATTGATGCGCTCCTTGATCTCATGTAGAGCGGCTTCTCTGGCTTGGACTGGGTTTATGTTGATAGGTTCTACTACTACTGCCTGTGCATAAGTCAGGGGCACTGGGTACCCCATTCCTAGTGCACCGACAGGAGCCCCCGGGTCTGCCCCAAACACACTCGTTCAGTGCCGTTGGGTCAGGCCCAAAATTTATGCACAGGCGTGCAATATGAGGGAGTAACTGTCGACTTTTTAAGCCAGCACTTACTCGCTACCTCAGGCCATTTCCGCCACGCACACCGCATGCATTGCGGGGAGTTTGCGGTGGATGCGCATGACTCAAAAGGCGTGGGAGTGGCAGAAACTGCAGCGCCAGTGATTGGAGCAATGGGGCGGTTACCTGTTCGCCCGTGATCGTGGGTAGTGGGATTGATGGAGATGGGCGGCCGCCTTGGAGCGGAGGAGAGCTAGCCCCCGTGTCCTTCCCTATAAATTGGGAGGTCACAACGAGTGATGCTCATCCATTCCCTTCTCCTCCTCAATCTCGGGTTCACAGAGCTTGCCCTTCTTCTCCGGTCGTCGGACCGTCCCTTCCCTCCTGATGGTAAGGGGGAAGGGTCGGGCGAATGCACCTGCTGTCGCAGGGTCTTCTTTTTGTGTCCGTGCCCAGCCCCCAGCTTGGGTCGATGGTTTTGGACTGAGAGCTGGCGGGAGTGGCCTTTGGATGGAGGAGCGGGCGGCGTGGCGGCTGTGCTAGGGGCAACTGTTGTGGCGTACCCGCCGCTGCATTGCCCACTGCTTCAGTCTTGACGAAACTCTGCGCGGAAGACACAATGCTGGAGTCCATAGTAGAAACGCTGTGCTGTGGTCGACTGGGGTTTCTGCGCTCCTTCTTCAAGGTGACGGAGAAAGATCGTCCGTACGGCCGTCGGCTACGCGCGAGTGGTCGCATCATCGGTTCTTCATGGGTCATGGCATAGTTCCCCACCCATGGCACTATGTATCCAGCACATGGGTGGGGGCCTTTCGCCTGCGTGCACTCCTTAAGGGCAGGGAGTCTTCTCTGCTTCGGGTCGACGGGGACAACCATGCTCTTTGTGATGCTCTTCGGGAGGCTTGGCGTTCGCCTCGTCTGCCGCGTTGAGGCCTCGGATAACGGCGGAGGTGTCTTCTTGAGCAGTGGCGATGAGGAAGATGATGGCGGCGGCAACCCACGACGCTTGAAGAGTGTGGAGGACAGCTCCGACACGTCGTGATCGCTGACAGCACCATCATCACCAGCTGTGCTTCGGCAGCACCACCATCTGCACCTGCCCTCCGCCTTCTTCCCCCTTGTCGGCTTTGTCCGCCCTGCCGACTTCGTTCGCCCTGCCTGGGGGCAGGGGCCTTCTGATCCTTCAGGGGGCGCGTCCCGCCGGCCCTGGCGGGGAGGCGCCGAATCCCAGCCAGGCGCTCCTTTTGCCCTCGTTTTCTTCTCCACCTAATCCCTAGGAGGAGAGGGACAAGTAAGGCATTACGGGGCACTTATCTTTTTATAAATCAAAATATGTGGGCCCTTACCAAGTTTTAGCTAATTATAATGTAATTTTTATCCACTTTGTACCGAAAATGAATGAAAGAATGCTATTCCACTTTCATAAGTACTATCCTTTCCTTTCTCCTTGTTTATATTGTGTCAGCATGTTTGTCCTTGCCGCACTGAACTATTTGTCGGGTTAGTACTAACCGCGAGCGCCAAAGGGAGAGCGAGCCCCCGGCAGCAGGCTGGTATCATTCCCTGGCAAGGCTCCTTGTCGGTATCGGCATAGCCCCCCCCAGAGGTGATGAGCAATAGGAGTTGGGAGATGGCTCGTCGCGACAAGGGTTTCCGTTGCGTGATGAACTCCATGGTACACAGTCAAAAGGAACAGGAGGGGTTTCCTTAAGGGAGTAAATGGCACCGAGCTTGGGATACGCGATTAGACTTCTCTTTTCAGGCAGTATCCCTTTCTATAGTATGATGGGCCGCTGTCCTTGTCTCTTTGCCCTCCTTCTTTGTTTTCCTGGCGGTAAAACATGTAAGGCAAGAGGCCTCTATCCTCTGGGAGAGAGAATGCAATAACAAGGATCATAGGCTCATCAAGTACTCTAGAAAATTTCTAAAACATAAAAGCGATAACATTGCAACATAAAAAATGCATAGTAAACATGCAGTTCGATGGTATGATGCAATGCCTAGCTTTATGATAACCCACAAGTATAGGGGATCACAACAGTTTTTGAGGGTAGAGTATTCAACCCAAATTTACAGATTCAACACAAGGGGAGCCAAAGAATACTTGAGAGTATTAGCAGTTGAGTTGTCAATTCAACCACACCTGGAGATTAAATATCTGCGGCAAAGTGATCAGTAGCACAGTAATATGATAGTTTGGTAGCGGTAGTGATAGTAACAATAGCGGTAACAGTAGTAGCAGTAGTTTTGTAGCAGTTGGAACAGCAGCAATAGTAATAGTAACTTAGCAAGAACAATAAGTGAAAGGGTCGTAGGCACTGGATCAGTAACTCGTTGGATGATATTCGTCATGTAACAATCATAACCTAGGGCAACACAGAACTAGCTCTAGTTCATCAATGTAATGTAGGCATGTATTCCGTACATAGTCATACGTGCTTATGGAAAAGAACTTGCATGACATCTTTTGACCTACCCTCCCGTGGTAGCGGGATCCATAAGGAAACTAAGGGATATTAAGGCCTCCTTTTAATAGAGAACCGGAACAAAGCATTAACACAAGGTGAATACATGAACTCCTCAAACTACGGTCATCACTGGGAAGTATCCCAAATATTGTCACTATGGGGTTCATGGATCATAACACGTAATAGGTGCATATTACTAGGCAAGATCGGATCAAGAACATAGATATAGAGATGATAACATAAACGGTTCAGATCTGAAATCATGGCACTCGGGCCCTAGTGACAAGCATTAGGCATAACAAAGTCATAGCAACATCAATCTCAGAACATAATGGATACTAGGGATCAAGCCTGAACAAAACTAACTCGATTACATGATGAATCTCATCCAACTCCTCACCGACCAGCAAGGCTACGAAGGAATTACTCACTCCCGGTGGGGAGCATCATGGAATTGGCGATGGAGAAAGGTTGGTGATGACGAATACTAAAGATTCCCCTCTCCGGAGCCCCAAACGGGCTCCAGATCTGGCCTCCCGATGAAGAATAGGAGGTGGCGGCGGCTCCGTATCGTGAAACACGATAATTCTTTCTCTCTGAGTTTCTTCTCCGAAATTAGGAATTTATAGTGGTGGAGTTAGGGCAAGTGGGGCCACGAGGTGGGCACAACCCACCAGGGCGCGCCCAGGGGGTCTGGCGCACCCTGGCCCCCTGTTCGGTGTATTTTGGCTCCAATAATTCTCATTTATTCTAAAATAAATCTCCAAAGAGTTTTGTTCCATTCCGAGAACTTTTATTTCTACACAAAAACAACACCATGGTAGTTCTGCTGAAAACAGCATCAGTCCAAGTTAGTTCCATTCAAATCGTGCAAATTAGAGTCCAAAACAAGGGCAAAAGAGTGAGTAAAAGTAGATACGTTGGAGGCGTATCAACTCCCCCAAGCTTAAACCTTTGCTTGTCCTCAAGAAATTCAGTTGACAAACTGAAAGTGATAAAGAAAAACTTTTCTGAACTCTTTTGTTCTTGTTTACATATATATATGCTTAAGTAGCACCCAGGTTTTCAGCAAATATTATGACTAACCATGTCAACAATAACTCTCAGAAATTATATTTACTCATAACAATTACATAAGCAACTAGCGAGCAATAATAAGTTATCTCAAGCGCCAACACTTTGTCAAAACAATCATGATACAATATGACAATAGTGGTATCTCGCTAGCCCTTTCTGAGACCGCAAAACATAAATGCAGAGCACCTCCAAAGTTCAAGTAGCGACTAAACATTGTAATTCATGGAAGAAGATTTCCAGTCATGCTCCACCCAACATCAACTATACACAATGCATGAGGATGACAATAGTGCTCTCAGGTCTGGCGCTTATTCGAGAAGGTGATGACTCAACATAAAAGTAAATAGATAGTCCCTTCGCAGAGGGAAGCATGGATTTGCAGCGGTGCCAGGGCTCAAAGTTTAAAACGGAGATAGATATAATTTTGAGAGGTACACCCTTCCTGTCAACGTTACGACCAAGAGTTATCAATATCTTTCATGCTAAACAAATTAGCGGCGGTTCCCAAACGATAAAAGTAAAGGTTTACTCCCCCTCCACCAGCAATCACACTCCACCGCGAACTGGATCCACGGGTACCGTCCGAACCAACAACATTCCTGGGGGAGTTTTGTTTAATTATTTTGATTTTTGATTTTGAGACTGGGAATCCCTATTACCGCCCCTCTCGTGTAAGGACAAGTGAATAAACACTCATCATGAGAATAACCCGCTTAGCATGGAAGATACTGACCGCCCCCTGTCGCTCCATGAGCAGTCCAGGCACACAAAACAGATGTTCATTTGAATTTTTAAAGTTGGCACATGCAAATTTACTTTGGAACGGCAGGGTAATACCGCACATAGGTAGATATAGTGGACTCATGTGGCATAACTTGGTTTAAGGGTTTTGATGCACAAGCAGTATTTCCGCTTAGTACAGGCGATGGCTAGCAAGTAGATTGAGAAGCGGCCAGCTAGAGAGCGAAAACGGTCATGAACATGCATTACATATAATCAACATTGAATACTAGCATGAGTAGGATATGGACACCATGAACATAAATATCATAAAGGCTATGTTGGTTTTGATTCAACTACATGCGTGAACATGTGCCAAGTCAAGCCACTTGAAACATTCAGAGGAGGATACCATATCATCATACCGCATCACAACCATTTTAATCCATGTTGACACCCAAGATAAATCATTATCCACTCCTAACTACTTAAGCATGGCATGAACAACTATAATGTCTAATGGTCATTGCAAACATGTTTGATCATAATGAGCTGAATCAAGGGATACTAGGTTAAACATATTTACAAAAATAAAAACAAGTTGAGTTCATACCCGCTTTTCTCTGCCACAGTCAATTCATCAAATGTCGTCATTATTGCCTTTCACTTGCACGATCGAACGATAAGAAGTTAATAATAGTGCAAGAGTGTCGTGGACTAAGCTGGAACCTGCAAACATTTTATTCAAGAGGAGAAGACAAAGTAATATGGGCTCTTCGTTAGATAAACAATAATGCGGATGAGAGCCACGCAACAATTTCATTGTGGTCTTCTTCTAGGTACGACTCAAGTAAAAAGAAAGGAATTTCAGAGAAACACACTGAAATATTTTTGAAGTTTTTGGTTTTTCTTGATGAAAGCAAATTAAAGAGGAAAAATAAAAATGAGAAAAACTATTTACATGGAAAGCTCCCAACAAGTAAAAGAATAAGCGAGAAATCTTTTTGGGTTTCCTTTTGATGCAACAATTAAACTAGGCTAGAAAGAAAAGCTAAAAAGAATTAGGAAATATTTTTGGATTTTCTCAAAGTTTTTCAAACACACAAGAATAAAGCGAGAAAAAAATCAAGCATGGATATTACAATGAAAAAGTGTGAACACCGACAATTGGAATGAAATGTGTGAACATGAATGTAAGTGTCGGTGGAAATACGTACTCCCCCAAGCTTAGGCGTTTGGCCTAGCTTGGTAATCACTATCCGTAGTAGCCATCCGGTCCCAAGTCGTAGTGAGCCGGGGGCGGCACCTGAGCATCCCACGCCTGGGACTCTTCCTCAGCGGTTGCTAGGTTGTTCTGGTAAGCTATAATGTCATCTGGCATAATCCTGTATCCATTCCTGGCAATAGGATCAAATAAAGCAGGTGCAGGCAACGGAATAACATCACGTGTTTCCTTGCTAAGTACTAGGTTATAATGAATATCACGTGGAGAGTCAGTTACATCAAGGAATTGGTGAGCCTGCAGTGAGTTATGATCAAGGTAAACTCGGGATAAGAGATAATCATGTGGGCAAAATGGGATTCTAAAGTGGTCCGCTAAACGAGTAGCATAAATACCACCATGTATATTTCCCTTAGTTTTGTTAAGATGTAAGCGTCGAGCAATAATAGCTCCCCTACTAAAGGTGTGATCATCATACAGTGCACGGCGTAAAATAGCAAGGTCAGGAGCACTGAGTGCGCCGACCTTCTCCCTAGCGGTTAAACACTTAGTGATGACCAAAGCGAAATAATGTACTGAGGGAAACTGCAAACTAGTAGCAGTGGTGCTCGACATGCCTCTATCCTCACCACGGTTAACACGAGGAGAAAATCCTCAAACTTAGATGGCCTAGGTTCTCTCAAGTCCCCATCAGAAGGAATCAAGCATATATTATAGAAGTCGATTAGCGACATTCTGTAAGTTTCAGCATGAAGATTAAACTGCACTTCAGGAGGATTGTTTCTCCCTAGATAATTAAAGCTTTGCACAAAGGGATTTGTAAGGATGTGATATTTGTCATACTTAGGTGCGAGGAACTCGGTTAACCCGGCGTTTGCGACAAACTGAGCAAACTCTTGATGGAACCCGGCCTCCTCCATGAAGGCATCATGCGGCCATTCACACGGCCGCACCTCCATCTTTCTTGGGGTGTGAAGGTCATTGTCTGATGATTCTCCAATGACTCCCTTGGCATTTTTCTTGGAGGAAAACTTCCTAAAGATTTTCATTTTATTCCTATAAAAATTCAGAAAAAAAAATTTGTCCACAAAAATTTTGTCAACAAAACTTTGTAAGATTGTTAGCAACTACTCCTTAGCATGCATAGAAGCCATATTGAGCATTCAAACTACTTGGAACTCTAAGAATTCAACATGCAAGCTCATCTATAGCAGCACCAAGAGTTGCTAATTACTCTAAAAATAACCCACTTAAACAAAAACTAATTGGAGCAATGGAGGAGTCACATACCAAGTAGCAATCCCTCCAAACAGTTTCGGAAATGGAGCTTCGAGCAAAGAGATTGAAATCCACGGGTTTGAGAGCAAGAACACGAAAATGGTGGCTGTGGTGATAGGTGATGATGTGGGCTAAAGAGATAAGTGAGGGGGCCCACATGGGGGCCACAACCCACGAGGGCGCGCCTGGGGGTGCTGGCGTGCCCTGGTGTCTTGTGGGCACCAGGTGCACCCCCCCTCTGGTGTTATTTGCACCAAAAATTCATAAATATTCGAAAAAAATCGTGTTAAATTTTCAGGGCATTCTGAGATTTTTTATTTTTGGGTCATTTTTTTATTGCACGGAGAAAACAGAAAACAGGATAAGCTTGGCATTTTATTTATTTAACTAACTAAAACAGAAAATAAAAGGTGGGAGCAGAGAGTTGTGCTTACTAGATTCCTCAACTTCATGCCTCTCAAAAATGATCCATTAATAATGTTGATCAAGTCTTATTAACAACCACTTCTGATTAGCATGAAACCGAAGAACTTTCGTAAAACACTAAGTTACCTCAATGGGAATGTGCATATCCCCAACAATAAGTATATCATATTTGTTTTTGGCAGTAGGTAGAGGTAATTGAAAACTTCCAATGGTGATCGTAGGAGATTCTTTAATAACATTTATACCATTCACTTGGAATTGTTTCTTCAGAAAGTGCACCGAGTGCTCATTACCATTAATATGAAAAGTGACTTTGCTTTTATTGCAATCAATAACAGCCCCTGCAGTATTCAAAACGGGACTACCAAGGATAATCGACATGTTGTCGTCCTCGGGCATCTCAAGAATAACAAAGTCCGTTAAGATAGTAACATTTGCAACAACAACGGGCACATCCTCACAAATATCGATAGGTATGGCCGTTGATTTGTCAGCCATTTGCAATGATATCTCAGTAGGTGTGAGTTTATTCAAATCAAGTCTTTTATAAAAGGAGAAAGGCATAACACTAACACCGGCTCCCAAATCACACAAAGCAGTTTTGACATAATTTCTCTTAATGGAGCAAGGTATAGTTGGTATTCCAGGATCTCCAAGTTTTTTAGGTACTCCATCCTTAAAAGAATAATTAGCAAGCATGGTGGAGATTTCAGCTTCAGGTATTTTTCTTTTATTTGTGATGATGTCTTTCATATACTTTGCATAAGGGGACATCTTTAGGATATCGGTTAAGAGGGTACGCAAAAAGACTGGCCTAATCATTTCAGCAAAGCGCTCAAATTCAGCATCATCCTTTTTCTTAGATGGCTTAGGTGGAAATTGCATGGGTTTCTGAACCCATGGCTCTCTTTCTTTACCATGTTTCGTAGCCACAAAGTCTCTTTTATCATACCATTTATTTTTAGATTGTGGGTTATCAAGATCAGGAGCAGGCTCTATTTCAACATCATTATCCGGTTCTACATCATTACTAGGTTGAGCATCATCATGAACATCATCATTATCATTTTCATTATCACTAGGTGAATGTTCATTACCAGACTGAGTTTCAGCATTAGAAATAGAGACATCATTATTATCAGGAGGTTTTTGTGTCTCAGGTTCACTAGAGGTATGCAAAGTCCTATCATTTTTTTTTTCTTTTTCTTCTTAGAAGGACTAGGTGCATCACTATTAAATCTCTGAGAGTCTTGTTCAATTCTTTTAGGATGCTCCTCCGGATAAAGTGGTTCTTGTTTCATTCTACCTCCTCTAGTTGCTACTCTAGCAGCAAAATCATGCATATTATTATTCATTTCATCAAGCAATTCTTTTTGAGACTTAGCAACTTGTTATAACTGAGTTTGAACCATAGAGGCATGCTTTCCTACACCTCTAACATCATTACTGATTCTAAATAGCAAGTCACTCAAGCGAGCATTCATATCAGAATTATATCTCAATTGTTTCAGAACATGGGCATTGAAATGATCTTGCTTCATAATATAGTTGTCAAACTCATATAAGGATTGACTAGGATGTTTATTGTGAGGGATGTCACTTTCATTAAACTTTAATAAAGAATTTACCTCTACCACCTGTGGAGGTGGTGGTGTGTCAAGGCCATGTATTTCTTCAATATGTGGCAAATTCTTAACATCCTCAGCTTTAATACTTTTTTCCTTCATAGATTTCTTTGCCTCTTGCATATCTTCAGGACTGAGAAATAAGATACCCCTCTTCTTTGGAGTGGGTTTAGGCGGTGGTTCAGGAAGAGTCCAATCATCATAATTCTTCAATATGTTATTCAATAATTCCTCAGCTTGTTCAACAGTTCGTTCCCTGAAAACACAACCAGCACAACTATCTAGGAAGTCCCTAGAAGTATCGGTTAGTCCATTATAAAAGATATCAAGTATTTCATTTTTCTAGAGAGGATGATCAGGCAAAGCATTAAGCAATTGGAGAAGCCTCCCCCAAGCTTGTGGGAAACTCTCTTCTTCAATTTGCACAAAGTTAAATATTTCCTGTAAGGCAGCTTGTTTCTTGTGAGCAGGAAAATATTTTTCAGAGAAGTAGTAGATCATATCCTGGGGACTACGCACACAACCTAGAGCAAGAGTATTGAACCATGTCTTAGCATCACCCTTTAATGAGAACGGAAATAACTTAAGGATATAATAGTAGCGAATCTTCTCATCATGAGCAAAGAGGGTGGCTATATCATTCAGTTTAGTAAGGTGTGCCACTACGGTTTCAGTTTCATAGCCATGGAAAGGATCAGATTCAACCAAAGTAATTAACTCTGGGTCGACAGAGAACTCATAATCCTTATCGGTAACAAAGATGGGTGAAGTAGCAAACTTAGGATCACATTTCACTAGCATTCAAAGTCTTTTCCTTATAATTGCATATCAATTTCTTAAGATCATCTCTATCCTTGCAAGAAAGAATTTATCTAGTTATCTCTGTAGGGTAACGCAGCAGAAAACAAAAAATTTCCGACCTACGCACCAGCCCAGGACCACTATGGAGACTGCATACAAGGTTTGATCATTTTCGTTACCGACTCGTAGCGCAGCGGAAGTAGAGTCGATGACGATCGGCGGTGCAGATCCCCGCAGCTAGGATTTTACAACCTCCCAATCGCGAGGATGTATACCCTCATCTGCCCCGCGGACAGCCCTCCGGGAGGCGGTCGCACAGTCCCCCGGACGGTGTCGCGGACAGCCCTTCGGGAGGACCTCCGAAACTCGGACTGTCACTCGGACAGCCCTTCGGGAGGACCTCCAAAACTCGGACGGTCACACGGACAGCCCTTCGGGAGGCACTCTCGAACTAAGACCGAAACTACGATCTCTCTATAGAGTTGCACACATACGGTGTCATCTATCCGGCAGGGCTTCGCCGTCCAGAACTAGTTCCTGCCGGAACCCAGACAGCCTTTCGGCTCTACGAAACTATTTCGCTGGGAGGGAGAGAAGAATGCCAGATCATGCATGGCTTGTGTATGAGAGTAAGAGTGTGTGAGATGGCAGCCCACTCACCTCCTATTTATAGAAAAACCAAGGGGTAGGGTGGTTTTACAATAAAACCCAAAACCCACATGGATGAAGTCCTTCCACAAGGGCATAATGGTGAAACCAAGGAACAAGAGGGGCTCCAAGGAGGAGCCCCAAGTGTGGCCGGCCACCGTCTCTTGGGGGGGCCCCCAAGGGGGTTTCTTAGCCCCCAAGCCTTCTAGAAACCTTTTGGGAAAATATCCCAAAAGGCACTTTTCCAAAAATATCCAAAAAGTGCTTTCACTATTCACGACGACATTTTTCAGCGTCTGATCGAACTGAAAATATTCATGTGGGCTTAGAACAATTCTAGTACCCACCAAAATAATTTTCAACGCGAGTCGGAACAATTCCGGTTTAGTGATTTCATCTGCGAAAAGCATCTGAAGCGGTTTCGGCAGCTCCAGAACATTTCCGGTTTTCATCCCGGAAAATTCCAAAAAGTTTCCAGAACGATTCTGGCATCCTCCAAGAATTATCAGGCATGTGCCAAAACCAATTTGACTTTTTGGTATCCCCTGAAACAACTTTTCAGTTTCACCGGAACTCATCCGGTGACCTCTCTCTGCGGAACTTTTCCGCTGTCCGAAACTTTTCCGGCGTCCGAAACTTTTTCGGTGTTTTTCTCTCAGACTCCCTGTCTAGTATTCAACAGATAGATGACCCTTAAGCATGTGACCCTATAGGTTCGGTGAAGCATAGACATGACCCGGAACCCCTTCCGATCAATGATCAACATCGGAGCCGTGGACACCCATATTGATCCCTATACCCACACGAATGAATATTCGAGTGAACCTCCAGTTGCCGTGTGCTATTCCTGTTGCTTCGCGATATGTTACAATTACCCGAGGTGAGAAACATCGGCATCCTCGTGGATCAACACTTGTCCACAATGCCAGTTACCTCGTTGCCGGTATTGTTCTCTTTTCTCGTTCCCGTGTTCCGGCATCCCTGTGATCAAATCACCCTGTGTCTGGCCAGACGATGATGGATACCGTAACACCGAGAGGGCCCAGAGATATCTCTCCATCGTCGGAGGAGCAAATCCCAATCTTGAGCTATCAAGTCCCTTGACATACTTTTCCATGAACCCGTAGGCCGCCGTAATAGCCACCCATTTACGGATGACGTTTAACAAACCCCAAAGTTCATGAAGCAAGCATGAAGAAACTCGACACTCTCATGGTCTAAGGAATTATGCAAACATTAACTTCTCTGTGTTATTAACCATAAACTTATGACGAATGTATCTCATAGCATAACATCAATCGGGTCGATTCAACACAAGTGTTCTACCAACAATTGTGCCCTCAAAATTGCCGGCATATTCATGCCCATGATCAGGAAAACAGGATCATCATGCAATACTTGAGCCAGTCATAGAGGCTTGACTAGGAATACATTTTACCGTTTATTATCCCACACGTGCACATGAGTTTCCCTCCAAGCCTCGTTTTATTTGTAGACTCGAGAATCATTGCAGTTATAGCATGGAACATAAACTTAATTATGAACAGGGAGATAATCAATAACATTTATTATTGCCTCTAGGGCATATCTCCTACAGACTCCCACTTGCACTAGAGTCAATAATCTAGTCAATGCTAATGCACTTTACACCTATGGCATACTGGTGTAAAATATGCTTCGCATGTGGTATAGCCTGATGTCCAACGGATCTGACAACTTCAGCTCCGTGTGTAACTTTGCATATCCTCGCGTTTTCACGCTTTCACAAAATTCATATTTTGTGTGGACTTGGCTTTGCATATGTGTGAATCATTGGTCGAAACCTGATTCCTCAGACTGAGCTATGGAGCAACTATCTGCTATAGTGTCCCATAGACCAAAGCCTTCTTGGAACCATACTAAGTTCATGAATGAACTATATGATTCAACAACTTCTTTGTCGCTTCTCAAGCGTCAACATACTTAGCCATTGTTATAGAATTCGCCACAGTATCTTGTTTGGAACAATTTCCAACTACCGTGCCACCATATTGTGTATCACACAAAACCCTCAATTTAAATCGAAAATCGCATGGAGCATTGATGAAGACTGTATCGATGTAATCACTTACAACGAGCACTTCATAATCTCTACTTGTGAGAAAACATGTCATCAGCACTACTCTTAGCACTTAATGACATCTTTCACTGTTGTCCCATGATCAGTACTTTGATCACTATGGTATCTATACTCGCAACAACTTTGGAGTATTGGACATATCTGGTTGGTTTTACATACCATGGAATACATGATTAATCCAAACACAAGAGTGTGTGGAATCACCATCATGTATTTTGCTCATCAGTGTTTTGAGACACCGAGTCTTGCAAAACTCTTTCCATGTGACTTCGGCAAGAATCACTCCTTGGCATTTTAAATGCTAAAAGGTTTTAGCACCTTGTCAATATGTATTCATTGCTTAGCCCTATTAGGTAAATCTATCTCCATAGATCATCATGCCTAATATTGAGGCTATTTAGCCCAAGCACTTCATCGAAAAATCATTTTCAAATGAAGTCCTAATTAGTGTCAAGAAATTTATTTCCAATTAACAATGTGTCAAGCACACAAGGTTTTTAGAAATATTATTATGCTCCCACTTAATTTCTTGAATTACAAGCATCTTCGTTACCCATTGATGAAGTCAAACCCCTTTGACCATTTCATCAAAACATGAAGAATCCAACTCCATTTTGCTCTCTTCTGTCCATTGCTGGAACTCTGAAGTTTGCATACTTACTAGCATCCTCTGGATCGACAAAATACTTCGGACTGTATCACATACAAGTCCTAGGTTTCATTTCCATCAGATGGAAATCCTTTTGCCATCCATGTTTCATATCTCATGATTGAAATATGTATTAATTGCTAGTTCAACCCGAACCGACTTTAAGCATCGCTACGGTGAATTAACCTCATCGTAGTCAACTCCTTGAACTTGTTATTTCAACAAGTCGAGCTATATGGATAAAACATTTTTATCCGTATCAGTTTTTAGTTCCATAAATTTTCGTTAGACTCTAAGTCTTCCGAAAGGTGTATCAAGATTTTAATCTTGAATCACTTATATGGAGACTATCTCGGATTGTATTGGCATTTAGCCAATTCCGGAGTCAGGGCCCATCAACGCTTCCTTGTGTATTGTAGGTATACTGTTGTCTAACAACAATATCTCGTTTGCGCACCTGATAGGTTTGCACGAGCTTTGCCTACGTGGTTCAGCTGCAAGTTCGACCGAAGTCCATACATTTTATTGTAGAGACTTCCGTATCAGTCGCAGTAGGAAACTCCGGAATCACTTCCAAGGTTTCTTTCCTTTGAACTGATGACGAAGATACTGGTTATCTCGTCGAGTTGCACTGTCCTCCCACTCACCTTTTGTAAGAACTATTCTCTTTAAAAGCATACCGTTTTGCGGCAAAAAACCTTTGCCTCGATATAGTGGTGGGGGAATATCCAATGACTTGGGATAACCTTACAAAGTAGCACTTGTCTGATTTGGAATAGGTTTGTAACCTTTTACACAAGCCCCATATTCCAAATGTTAAGAAAAGATATAACATGGTTGGGCGTACCACACCATGGCGTAATTTCAACAGACCTGATGGAGCTCTTTTCAGTGTAAAAGCCGTAGTCTCTAAAGCATCACTCTATAAAAGGGATAATGGCAAATTTATTTATGTCATCTTTGATCTTACCATGTCATAAATGGTTCGATTACATCTTCATGGATTTTTCACTTGCAGTGGTGTTCCGGGAGGTGTAAGTTATGAAACCCCTTTCACAACTCATCAGACATTCGCTAAACGTGTAACTCAAATATTCCTTTCTGCAATCGAATTGTAGAAACATAATTTTCTTGTTACAATATTTTCTTCTTCATTTTGAAAACCTTTCGAATGATTTCAAAAGATCCAGACTTACGTCTCAACAAGTAAATATCCACATATCTACTTGAGTCATTTCTGAAGATAGATAAATCCACTACTTGCAACAACATTTATTGAAATACACACATCATAATGTATGATCACCAATATGTTCTTTGCTCGTTCCTTATGGCCTGTGAACGGTATTTCAGTCACTTCACTTTTCAGAGGAAAGTTGCAAGTGTCAAATGATTCAAAATCAAACGACTTCAAAAATCCATCATAATGGAGTTTTCCATGCGGGTTTCTCCAATGTGACCAAATGCAGTGCCACACTTGTGTGGTATTCTTTTAGTCTTGCGACATTTAGCGTCAGTGTTATGGATGTATCATATTACCATCAATATTCATAGCATACATCCCATCCTGTATGGAAGCATGGCCCTTCATGTTATTCATAACACCGAACATCAAAAGTTCTCTTATGAATAACCTTCTTGCAAAATACCTTATGCAAAGGGCTAGAGTGTATAAAACTCTAAATGAATTATGAAAGTAAATACAGAGGCAATGTATTAATATCAATATTCATAACATACATCTCATTCATAATGAAAGTATGGCCCTTATGTTATTCATAACACCGAACATCAAAAGTTCTCTTATGAATAACCTTCTTGCAAAATACCTTATGCAAAGGGCTAGAGTGTATAAAACTCTAAATGAATTATGAAAGTAAATACAGAGGCAATGTATTAATATCAATATTCATAACATACATCTCATTCATAATGAAAGTATGGCCCTTATGTTATTCATAACACCGAACATCAAAAGTTCTCTTATGAATAACCTTCTTGCAAAATACCTTATGCAAAGGGCTAGAGTGAAAAACTCTAAAATGAATTATGAAAGTAAATACATAGGGAATACACCGATGGAAGGCATAGTAACATTTACTATGTTCCCTGCGTGTATCTAAATCTCATTCCTGGCTAGTCTTTCAGGCCATAGTAGTTCTTACATCGAGCTGCAACAGAATGCAATCGAGCGGGTATCTTTGTGATTAACTCACAATACCCAAGAATTAGTGATTAACATGTTTAACCATAATTCCCAAGAACTATATCTTTGACCAGCCTTCTATACATCAAAAAACCTGTATGACATTCATACATGAGCTGGATATTCCAGTCTTCTATTCTTTTGCCATTATACTTCTAACAGTTTAACTTTTAGTATTTCTCCTACTGTCAGAAGAAGCACCCAACTTAAGAGTGGCGTTAGCCCCGGATTTCCTAGGCGTGAAAGTTTCACTAACACCCTTCGGACACTTCCTTTCTCTTTAAGTTGTTGTTTTATTCACCATCATCATATGACAGGCGTTCTTCTGGATCCCTCTTTTATCAGTCTAATGCATAGTAAACTCCTTTACTAATAGTTTGCAAACAAATATTGCTTTGGATATCTCATATCTTTTAGCTTTTGTCTGTCTCTGAAAATGATTTTCAGATTCCATGAATATCACATAACTATCCAAACTTTCGAAGTTCGGGTCTCATGGAAGCAAACATATTGCACTTTGACTGAAAAGGAATTCTAGCTTTTGGATCAAAGGACGAGAGTCACATGATCCATAGCATTAGCGGGAGAATACCGAAAGCATGCGATAGGACAAAGTCCTTCTCGGCACTCTTGGGGACAATCCTCATATTACGTTACCAACCGTAAAGTTTTAACCAGATATTTAACAGCTATTCAATTTTAATAGGGAAGGTGGAAACGCGAGCCATTATTCTACAACTATTATGCAAATCACACTTAGACAGTGTTCAAAATTAATTGCACCGAGAATTAAACAAGTTAATTCAATTCTACAGTGCGCTCCCACTCAAATCAATATCTCTCATAATTGATTGTGAGTGATACAAGATCCAAATCTCGATTGTTCGCCACGATGGTAGCATCACAGATGACGAAAAAATCTCAACCGGTAGGCAAACTTGCCAATCACATCTCTATGTGACTCTTGTTCATCTTTCGATGCGTGTGTTCCGAGCTCATGACTTTCATGCCTGAACGTCAAGACAACCAAGTGATCTCGCTGCGAGGTCTCAACTCACCCGCCTCACACTTCTCTAATCGTTCGTACCCATGGTAGCATGTGATACCCCGAAAAGTTAGGTGCCGTGACGGTGCTACACTTGGGAGAACACTAACTACTTGATATTTTTGTGAGAGATCACCCTAATAAAAGCGACTACCGCGCAATCAAGAAGGGTGCATCATAAGGGATAAACATCTCAGGCAATTCATAATTAGCATGATATGGTATAGCCCTTTCTGACGGAGAAGTCTTTCATTTCTTCGTCTTCGGCATTTGCGTCGGTGTTCACCTTCGCGAAGATTGCCACCACCTTGTCGATGCACCAAACAATATTGCTATCTCTATAGCTAATAAGATAAGTGCATTTCATAAGGTTGACACGCAGGTCATTAAAGTGCAATCATATGGCTCCAGCCATCATGCCGAATCATGACACGCAGGTCAAGTTAATTTTACATCATATAGTCATCTCATACATAATCAAATTAATATGAGCACTGCTATACCACATCATATGCACATGCAAACCATCCTGCAAAACCAAGTTTAGACGCCTCTAATCGGTTCATGCAAAAATTTATTTTACGTGGCTTCTAAGGTTTCGAAACAAACCGAAGCTACCAACGTCCATCATCAAGCATGATAAACCAAGTCGCTAGATTAACATTCCAGGGTGTATGAAACACGAGATAATAAAATCTCGAGCCCCATACTAAACTTCGTCATACGCGTGACCCCCGTGCAGATCACATCTGCATTGCCCTTTCGTCTGCAAAATTTCATCTTTCTTTTTAACTACGGTGGAATTCAATGAACTGTTAGCACTTCGTTGATCAATCAGGATCGCGGATTGCCAGAACATTGAAACTCCACCATACTGTTATCAAGATCAGAAATATGCAAATTCCAGGGAAGCAACAAGAATATCGGGTAACAGATTTCATCTGCTGCCCGCACAAATAATTTTCAGCAATAGATCTCATCTACTACCTAATTATATTGTGCAATACCCATACATCTCTATGTATTCTAGATCGCAACCTGCATCTACGCATAGCACAGCTCTTGATGCCACTGTTGGGTAACGCAGCAGAAAACAAAAATTTTCCGACCTACGCACCAGCCCAGGACCACTATGGAGACTGCATACAAGGTTTGATCATTTTCGTTACCGACTCGTAGCGCGGCGGAAGTAGAGTCGATGACGATCGGCGGTGCAGATCCCCGCAGCTAGGATTTTACAACCTCCCAATCGCGAGGATGTATACCCTCATCTGCCCCGCGGACAGCCCTCCGGGAGGTGGTCGCACAGTCCCCCGGACGGTGTCGCGGACAGCCCTTTGGGAGGACCTCCGAAACTCGGACTGTCACTCAGACAGCCCTTCGGGAGGACCTCCAAAACTCAGACGGTCACACGGACAGCCCTTCGGGAGGCACTCTCGAACTAAGACCGAAACTACGATCTCTCTATAGAGTTGCACACATACGGTGTCATCTATCCGGCAGGGCTTCGCCGTCCAGAACTAGTTCCTGCCGGAACCCAGACAGCCTTTCGGCTCTACGAAACTATTTCGCTGGGAGGGAGAGAAGAATGCCAGATCATGCATGGCTTGTGTATGAGAGTAAGAGTGTGTGAGATGGCAGCCCACTCACCTCCTATTTATAGAAAAACCAAGGGGTAGGGTGGTTTTACAATAAAACCCAAAACCCACATGGATGAAGTCCTTCCACAAGGGCATAATGGTGAAACCAAGGAACAAGAGGGGCTCCAAGGAGGAGCCCCAAGTGTGGCCGGCCACCGTCTCTTGGGGGGGCCCCCAAGGGGGTTTCTTAGCCCCCAAGCCTTCTAGAAACCTTTTGGGAAAATATCCCAAAAGGCACTTTTCCAAAAATATCCAAAAAGTGCTTTCACTATTCACGACGACATTTTTCAGCGTCTGATCGAACTGAAAATATTCATGTGGGCTTAGAACAATTCTAGTACCCACCAAAATAATTTTCAACGCGAGCCGGAACAATTCCGGTTTAGTGATTTCATCTGCGAAAAGCATCTGAAGCGGTTTCGGCAGCTCCGGAACATTTCCGGTTTTCATCCCGGAAAATTCCAAAAAGTTTCCAGAACGATTCTGGCATCCTCCAAGAATTATCAGGCATGTGCCAAAACCAATTTGACTTTTTGGTATCCCCTGAAACAACTTTTCAGTTTCACCGGAACTCATCCGGTGACCTCTCTCTGCGGAACTTTTCCGCTGTCCGAAACTTTTCCGGCGTCCGAAACTTTTTCGGTGTTTTTCTCTCAGACTCCCTGTCTAGTATTCAACAGATAGATGACCCTTAAGCGTGTGACCCTATAGGTTCGGTGAAGCATAGACATGACCCGGAACCCCTTCCGATCAATGATCAACATCGGAGCCGTGGACACCCATATTGATCCCTATACCCACACGAATGAATATTCGAGTGAACCTCCAGTTGCCGTGTGCTATTCCTGTTGCTTCGCGATATGTTACAATTACCCGAGGTGAGAAACATCGGCATCCTCGTGGATCAACACTTGTCCACAATGCCAGTTACCTCGTTGCCGGTATTGTTCTCTTTTCTCGTTCCCGTGTTCCGGCATCCCTGTGATCAAATCACCCTGTGTCTGGCCAGACGATGATGGATACCGTAACACCGAGAGGGCCCAGAGATATCTCTCCATCGTCGGAGGAGCAAATCCCAATCTTGAGCTATCAAGTCCCTTGACATACTTTTCCATGAACCCGTAGGCCGCCGTAATAGCCACCCATTTACGGATGACGTTTAACAAACCCCAAAGTTCATGAAGCAAGCATGAAGAAACTCGACACTCTCATGGTCTAAGGAATTATGCAAACATTAACTTCTCTGTGTTATTAACCATAAACTTATGACGAATGTATCTCATAGCATAACATCAATCGGGTCGATTCAACACAAGTGTTCTACCAACAATTGTGCCCTCAAAATTGCCGGCATATTCATGCCCATGATCAGGAAAACAGGATCATCATGCAATACTTGAGCCAGTCATAGAGGCTTGACTAGGAATACATTTTACCGTTTATTATTCCACACGTGCACATGAGTTTCCCTCCAAGCCTCGTTTTATTTGTAGACTCGAGAATCATTGCAGTTATAGCATGGAACATAAACTTAATTATGAACAGGGAGATAATCAATAACATTTATTATTGCCTCTAGGGCATATCTCCTACAATCTCTTCATCCATAACATAACCTTCAGGTATCTTAGGCATTTCAAACTTAGGAGAGCTAGGACTAATAGGAGTTTCATAATCATCATCAGTTTCATAAGCTTCATCAGTTTCAGCAGTCTCAACAATTTCAGTAGTTTCATTCTCTTTAGCTCTAGCAATTTGTCCATCAAGAAATTCTCCTAGCGGCACATTATCATCAAGCATGGTACTAGCATCATCAATAGCATAATTCATAACAGAGGTAGCATCATCAATAACTTGCGACATATCAGGATTACTAGCATGTAGTGGTGTTGTAAGCTTACTCATAACAGAAGGTGAGTCAAGTGCAGAGTGTGATGGCAGTTCCTTACCTCCCCTCGTAGTATAGGGAAATATCTTGGTCTTAGTATCCTTCAGATTCTCCATAGTGATAGATTGATATAAATCCCAAGTGACTCAACAAATATTGCTATGCTCCCCGGCAATGGCGCCAGAAAAAGGTCTTGATAACCCACAAGTATAGGGGATCGCAACAATTTTCGAGGGTAGAGTATTCAACCCAAATTTATAGATTCGATACAAGGGGAGCCAAAGAATAATTGAGAGTATTAGTAGTTGAGTTGGTAATTCAACCACACCTGGAGATTAAATATCTGCGGCAAAGTGATCAGTAGCACAGTAATATGATAGTTTGGTAGCGGTAGTGATAGTAACAATAGCGGTAACAGTAGTAGCAGTAGTTTTGTAGCAGTTGGAACAGCAGCAACAGTAATAGTAACTTAGCAAGAACAATAAGTGAAAGGGTCATAGGCACTGGATCGGTAACTCGTTGGATGATATTCGGCATGTAACAGTCATAACCTAGGGCGACACAGAACTAGCTCCAGTTCATCAATGTAATGTAGGCATGTATTCCGTAAATAGTCATACGTGCTTATGGAAAAGAACTTGCATGACATCTTTTGTCCTACCCTCCCGTGGCAGCGAGGTCCATAAGGAAACTAAGGTATATTAAGGCCTCCTTTTAATAGAGAACCGGAACAAAGCATTAACACATGGTGAATACATGAACTCCTCAAACTACGTCCTTCACCGCGAAGTATCCCAAATATTGTCACTATGGGGTTGACGGATCATAACACGTAATAGGTGCATATGACTAGGCAAGATCGGATCAAGAACATAGATATATAGATGATAACATAAACGGTTCAGATATGAAATCATGGCACTCGGGCCCTAGTGACAAGCATTAGGCATAGCAAAGTCATAGCAACATCAATCTCAGAACATAATGGATACTAGGGATCAAGCCCTACCAAAACTAACTCGATTACATGATGAATCTCATCCAACTCCTCACCGACCAGCAAGCCTACGAAGGAATTACTCACTCCCGGTGGGGAGCATCGTGGAATTGGCGATGGAGAAAGGTTGGTGATGACGAAGACCAAAGATTCCCCTCTCCGGACCCCCAAACGGGCTCCAGATCTGGCCTCCCGATGAAGAACAGGAGGTGGCGGCGGCTCCGTATCATGAAACACGATGATTCTTTCTCTCTGTTTTTTCTCCGAAATTAGGAATTTATAGTGGCGGAGTTAGGGCAAGTGGGGCCACGAGGTGGGCACAACCCACCAGGGCGCGCCCAGGGGGCCTGGCGCGCCCTGGTGGGTGATTCTCACCCTGGCCCCCCTCTTCAGTGTATTTTGGCTCCAATAATTCTCATTTACTCTGAAATAAATCTCCAAAAAGTTTCGTTCCGTTCCGAGAACTTTTATTTCTGCACAAAAACAACACCATGGTTGTTCTGCTGAAAACAGCGTCAGTCTGGGTTAGTTCCATTTAAATCATGCAAATTACAGTCCAAAATAAGGTCAATAGAGTGAGGAAAAGTAGATATGTTGGAGATGTATCACTTTATTATTGCATGCACAGGGTCTGCTCCTGGCTTTGTACAGAGGGTTACATGCACTGTGGCAAGGCTTGTACAAAAGGTGGTTGCCGGGGACTGAGCCCGGCAACCGCGCCTTATGGGTAGAACTTATGAAGATGCTCAATATTCCATCTTCGGTCTCCAGATGGACTGCGCCAGGTCTGGTGACTCGTGCTACCCGGTAAGGGCCTTCCCACTTCGGCGTCAACTTGTTGGTACCCTTAGCGGACTGAATGCGCCTAAGGACAATGTCGCCTTCCTCAAGGCTCTGAGCATGGACCCTGTGGCTATGATAGCGGCGCAGGGCTTGCTGGTAGTGTGGAGCACGCACAGTGGCCCGGAGACGATCTTCCTCGAGGAGCATGGCATCGTCATGCCGTAGCTGCTCTTTCTCTAGTTCGTTGTAGGCAAGTACTCGAGGTGACCCGTATATGAGTTCCGTGGGGAGAACTGCTTCCGCCCCGTACACTAGGGAGAAGGGCGTCTGGCTGGTAGCTTGATTCGGTGTCGTTCTGAGGGACCAAAGAACCATCGGCAGCTCATCTATCCAGCGCTTGCCGCTTCTTCGCAGTCTATCGAAAGTTCTTGTCTTGAGCTGATATGTCTCCAACGTATCTATAATTTTTGCTTGTTCCATGCTGTTATATTATCATTCTTGGATGTTTTACAATCATTTTATTACAACTTTATATCATTTTTTGGGACTAACCTATTGACATAGTGCCAAAGTGCCAGTTGCTGTTTTTGCTTGTTTTTTACTTCGCAGGAAATCAGTACCATACGGAGATAAAACGCTGTGGGAATTTGTGTGGATTTTTTCCAAACCAGAATAGATCATATGGGCCAAGGAACATCAGCAGAGGGGCCCCAAGGTGGCTAACACCCACAAGGGCACGCCAGAGGCCCCCCGGCACGCCCTGGTGGATGCTGGGCCACTTCGGCACCCCCTCAACCGACTATCGTGCCTATAAATTCCCAGAAAATCCAAAAACCCTAGAGGAGCCGCCGAAACACAATTCAAGCCACCGCAAGTTCCAGAACCTCAAGATCCAATCTAAACACCATCATGGAGGGGTTCATCTTCCTCATAGGTGCCGCTCCGATGATGCGTGAGTAGTCCACCATAGACCTTCGGGTCCGTAGGCAGTAGCTAGATGGCTTCCTCTCTCTCTCTCTCTCTTATGATTCTCAATACAATGGTCTCTTGGAGATCTATTTGATGTGAACTTTTGCGGTGTGTTTGTTGGGATCCGATGAATTTTGAGTTCATGATTAGTTTCTATCCATGAATATTATTTGAGTCTTCTTTGACCTCTTATATGCATGGTTGGATTATCAGAGAGTTAAGGCACGTCAAAGGAATTTCTAGCGCCGTTGCCGGGGAGGAAGCAGTCTCTTCTACGTGCCTATCGTATGCGCCGAGGAGACTCCATCGTCATCTACCAGGTTCCTAATCACAAATGTCATCTCCTTGCAATTACATTATTTTCCATTTGCCTCTCGTTTTCCTCTCCCCCACTACACCAATTTGCCATTTTATTCACCCTCTTTTTCGTTTGCCCTCTTTCTTGCCGGATCTCTTCCTTGCTTGCAATCTTGTTTGCGTAGTCACGATGACTCAAGAGAATACCAAGTTGTGTGATTTTTCCAATACTAATAACAATGATTTTATTAGTACGCCTATTGCTCCTCCCGCCACTAGTGCGGAGCCTTGTGATATTAATGCCGCTTTGTTGAATCTTGTCATGAAAGGTCAATTTGCCGGTAATCCTAATGAGGATGCCGCGTCCCATCTAAACACATTCGTTGAATTGTGTGATATGCAAAAGAAAAAAGATGTGGACAATGATATTGTCAAGTTGAAATTATTTCCTTTTTCCTTGCGGGATCGTGCAAAAATTTGGTTTTCATCTTTCCCTCGCAATAGTATCGATAATTGGAATAAGTGCAAGGATGCTTTTATCACTAAGTATTTTCCTCCTGCGAAAATTATTTCCCTTAGGACGCAAATCATGAATTTTAAGCAACTTGAGCATGAACATGTTGCCCAATCTTGGGAAAGAATGAATTTGATGATAATAAATTGATCTACACATGGTTTGAATCTTTGGATGATCATACAAAAAAATTATGCGGGATTGAATTTTGTCTCTAGAAATCTTTTAGATTCCGCCGCGGGTAGTTATTTTATGGAGATTACTTGGGGTGAAGCTACTAAATTGTTAGATAATATCATGGCTAATTATTCTCAATGGCATACCGAAAGAGCACCTACTAGTAAAAAGGTTAATTCGGTAGAGGAAATTAGTGCTTTGAGTGATAAAGTTGATGCTTTGATGAAATTGGTTGCTAGTAAAAATGCTCCTATTGATCTTAATGATGTGCCTTTGTCTACTTTGATTGAGCAAAATAGTGAATCCGTAGATGTGAATTTTGTCTGACGCAATAATTTCAATAACAATGCTTATAGAGGTAATTTTAATCCTAGGCCTTTTCCTGGAAATTCCTCTAATAATTATGGTAATTCCTATGGTAATTCTTCCTACAATAATAATAGGAACACCTCTGATCTTGAGAGTAATATTAAAGAATTTATCAATGCGCAAAAGGCTTTCAACACTACGATAGAAGAAAAGTTGAATAAGATTGATGATATGTCTAGAAGCATTGATAGAATTTCTCATGATGTTGAAAATCTCAAGTTGAAAGCTTTTGTGCCTAAGATTGATGAATCTATTCACTACTCCTAATTGGGAGTTAGTAGCTTCTGTTCTGGGTTTATTTTCCTCTGGTTTTTTGTCCGTTTTTTTCATCCCGCCTCCCACCGTCCCCTCCCATCGGTTTATTTTCTCCCTCTCATTAAAAAACCAAATCCACCATTAAAGTGGAAGATTTTGTTTTGTGCTTGCTTTGGAAGGTGATGATTTGATTTAATCACATTAATAATAGGTAATTAAGAATTCCAAAATCATACCATATATGTGAGATCACCTTCCGAGAAAACAAACATAGGATTTTCTTTGCGAGGAGAAGAAAGAGGAGGGGAGGCGGTGCTCCTCAAGTTCCTCCACGCACGTGACTTCAAGGCGGGGGGCACGTTCGAGATGCTCCGCCGGACGATCCGGTGGCGCCGGGAGTGGAAGAGCCTGGCGGCCACCGCCGCCGACGGCGAAGAGGGGAGGGCGCGCTCTCAAAGGGTGCGTGCTACCTGGAGGGCGCGGACCGCGAGGTCCACCCGGTTTGCTACAACGCGATGGGCATGTTCGCAGACGAGGCTGTGTACCGGTTCACCGCTCGGCACCGACGGCGGCAAGAAGCCGGCCCGGTTCCTCCAGCGGCGGGTGCGCGCCATGGAGCGCCACGTCGCCGAGCTGTGATACGTCTCCAACGTATCGACTTTTCCAAACTCTTTTGCCCTTGTTTTGGACTCTAATTTGCATGATTTGAATGGAACTAACCCGGACTGACGCTGCTTTCAGCAGAATTGCCTTGGTGTTATTTTTGTGCAGAAATAAAAGTTCTCGGATTGACCTGAAATTTCACGGAGAATATTTTTGGAATTAATAAAAAATACTGGCGAAAGAATCAACCGGAGGGGGTCCATCACCTGGTCACAAGCCAGGGGGCGCTCCCCCCCTAGGGCGTGCCCCCCTGTCTTGTGGGTCCCACGGAGCTCCGCCGACCTCAACTTGTAACACCCCAAAAATCGGGTTATCGATTTTTGTGCTGTTATTCCTTCCTAGCTTTTCTCTCCCGAATTTTTTCCTTTGGAATTTGGCAAGTGACCAGATGAATCCAGTCAATCCTCAACCTCTCAGTGCTTTTCTCATGCTCTTGTGCCAGTCAACCCTCTGTCAGCCAACCCAGATCTCATTCAAACCCTAGTTCCGAAATATTGGAACCGGGAATTCTACCTTTGTGTTTTCAAAGGAGCCATCATTTCCCTTGCTTTGTTGATCCTCCCAAGACTTCCAGAGATCCCTCTTCTCTCTTGGACCCTAGATGTGCAAAAATATTGCCAGGTCATATGCAATATTTGTCATCTAGAATTAATTCCTTTTTCTGCCTTTCTGAGGAATTAAATCCAGGAAAATATCCATCCATCTCCAGATGTCATGAAATCTTGTGGAGATATTCTTTGTGGATATGTTGAGCTCTCATAAAAATATTGGCTATGATTAAATTAGGGAAATTGCATTTTCCTATTTAAAGTCAATATTCCAATTTGGGGCGTTTCCAAAGGAACTACCATTTTGGTAGCCAGGAAAATTCCCAAATAATTTGTGGAGCTTCTTATATCCATATATTCTCCATTTCCATCCAAATATCCTGTTCTCCAGTGCAAGTTTTGAGCTCCATTTCCATTTGCAAATTCTGTTCAGATTTTCAGTTTGCAAAGGGAGTGTTTGATTCCTTGATCTTCTTGGGCTAATATTTTGCAGGGTGATGCATAGTGATAAAATAACATTGTCCTCCAAAAATTAGCTCAATCCCTTTAGCCAATTGGTCTCAGCAAATTATTCCATTTCCTGTCCATATTGGAGCATTGTGAAGGAAGTACCATTTTAGTTTATACAAATGGTATGAAACTTTTGCAGTGTCTCCATATGCCCAAATCATTGATCTTCCCCAAGTTTGGTCCATTTTCATCTATCCAATTCCTCAGAACCATCTGGTTTTCATTTCTGTCTAGTTTGCCATCTTGTGAAGGAAGTGCTAGATTCCTTGGTGCTATTGAGCTGAAATTTGGCAGGGAAGTGCATATGGATATATGACTACCCTAAACCAAAAATAAGCTCATGTCTCCAAGCCAATATCTTTCTGTGATTTTCTTAAGTTTCTGTTCAGATTTTATCTCTGTGAAGGAAGTACCATCATAGAAGATAAATTTGAGCTGACACTTAGCCAGCCCTCTCCTGTGTCCAAATCATAGCTATCCTCCAAAATTCATCCATGTCCATGAAGCTATTTCTCCCCAGCATCATATTTTGCATTTCTGGTCAAACTGCCAAGTTACAAAGGAAGTGGCATTTAGCTTTGCTTGTTTGAGCTGATATTTGGCCAAGGGAGTGACCTTAGTGTTAGATTGACCCATGCCAAGGATCTTGCCAAGAGGAGCACTGTGATGACCGTGGACCAGCGCAAACACTTGGCTGCCAGCTGTAAAATGACCATGGTTCGGTCACCTCAGGCCTTCCTCTTGTCATCCATCAGCATAGGTCAACTCAGCGCTTAGTGGTGATAGCACTAGACAAGGTTTGGTCGCATGTGCAGCGTGGCAACGCCGTGGCAACGCGGTGACCACGAGCAGAGCGTGCCAAATTCGCGCTCTGTAGCTTGGAGTGGACGGGTGCTCGTCTCCAGTGCGTTCTCGGCTGTCCCTTGGTGTCGTAGTGATCCCCAGCGAGTGCGTGAGCCCTCCAGAGCCATCTCCCCTTCGTCCCCTAGCCGTTGGCCGCCTCTGCCGACATCGATTCGCCGTCGGGGTGCCGCCACGTCGCCGGCCGTCGGGAAGCTTCGGTCGCCGTCGTGTAGCCTCTCCCCGGACCTATATAAGAGCGTCCCCGAGCCCCTCTGTCGAGCAGCAGCCCAGCCCCCTTCCCCTAGCAAGCTCCTGGAGCTCTCTCCCTCGGCAATGGCCGAAGCCCCGCCGCCCTGGTCTCGGCCTCCCGTCGGAATCGAGCAAGGGACTTGCCCCCGCAGCCCTAGCCGGGTCCAAAAGCTCTCCCAGAGCCGCCGCGTCCTTTCCCCCATCCCAATCCGGCCGGAGATCGCGGGTGTTACCCGCGCCCTTCACCGGAGCCCGCTCCCGCTCGCCGCAGTGGTCAGCGCCCCCCCCCTTTTTTCCCAGCCGCCCCTGGGACTTTGCCTGGATGCGGCACTCGCCGGCGCTCCTGCTGGTACCGGCGCCCTCGCCGGGGGTGGCCGGAATCGGCCGGGCCGGCGCCAGAGTCGCCGCTGCCTCCCGCCCCTCTCTGTTCGTGGTCGGGCCCAGGGGAGGAAGAAAGCAGGGGAGGGAGAAAGGTCAACGCGGGCCCCGCCCGCCAGTGGCTGTAGGCCGGGCCCGGTGGGAATAAGTGGAGGCGCCTTGGCGTGTTTGCGCTTCTCCTGCGGGAAAGCGTATTTCTCGGGAGTGCGCAACCGGCTGTGCTGTCAAGGACCCCTTTGTAAATATTTTATTTGCAGAAAGGTCCTTCCATAGTGAAACCCTTATATTTTTGCGACCGTAGCTCGGAATCAGGTAAAACCAGCGCCCTCGCTTTCGTCTCGTCGAGCCCGTTCCGATAGTGCTATTTCCATATTGTGTTAACACAGTGGAGATAACAGTTTTGCCCTTGCCCTTCGATCGACCCGTCTGAGAGAGACCCCTGTCCGGCGATTTCTTCCGCGAGGTGATTGCATTTCTTCCCGGTGTATTCGTCGACCCCCAGGCAAGCCAACCTCCTACATGAGCCCCGGACTTGCGTGATGACTTTGCTTGCACCTGTGTGTTCATCTGTATCGCATGCTAGTCTGCATTTGCATGCACCGGTGGCAACATCGGTATAGATACTAGTATTACTCTTCATTAACTGCCTTACCTTAGTTCAACATTGCCATGCTAATAATAACATTGCTAGTGACATATTCATGTTAGTATTATGATTGAATGCCTGCCATAATTATCAGTACTATGACCCGTTATGCTGTCACTTATAATTGTCGGTAAAGTGGTGTGGATATGCTGAGTTGGACTAAGAGATTACTGTCTATGATTATTTTTGGGTTTCATCCGGCAGTTGTGGGTATAAGGAATTAAATTAATGCAACCTAGTTGGTTGATCTTGAGCCACCTATTCGGGCTTATTCGTGCAACCACATTTGCCGGTATGGGACGGCCTTGACCGGGTCTGATTGCGTGATCCTTCACCGGTACCTCCACACAGGGAGGGTTAGGCGCGGCGTGCTACCCTGATCAGGTAAGCGGCGATAACCCTGTGGGCCCAGTTGAGTTGTTTGGGTACCCGTCCCCGTTTGGGACAGTTTGACCCCGTTTGGGTCGTGGCCACGACGGTGGCAGGTGTCATGAGGACACAGGGGCCACCCAAGGCTGACCTCTAGGGGAGGAAAAGTGCCGGAGGTACGATGAAAGAGTCATGGGTCAGGCAGGTTTCGTTGGAGATGTCCTAGTCCACTCCTATGGGACGAGTTCCAAGGATCCTGTGGGACAAGTCCCAAGGGACTGGATGAGGGAGGAACTCCATGGTGTGGGTAAAGTGTACAACCTCTGCAGAGTGTCAAATCTATTCGAATAGCCGTGTCCACGGTAATGGACGACCCGTACAGACCTCAGTAGGTGGTCAACCGTAATAATGTCAATATTGATGAAAGATGTCATCTCGGGTAGACATCAAGTGATGTCAGGATAAGATATGTTAGCCAAGAGATGGCTAGATGATGAGTGGTCGGATGACCACATGGTTTGGATTTGACTGGAGTCAGTCCAGGTTGGATCATGAATGTGTTGAGGGTTGTGGAACAACCCAGAAGAGAGTAAGTTGGTATTCAGTACAGTAGTACTCTAAGCACTTAACGTAATCATTGCCATGTCATGTAGATTGCATGTCTGATCCATGCTATGCCATGCTTGATCAACACTCGTCTTGTTAGAATTCATGCCATGCTTAGAAGTAATTCATGCATAGCATAGGGCTTGCTTTGTCATCTGTTTGTTTGGATGCTATGTATTTGGTTGTCTTGCGAGTACATTCAAAGTACTCACCTGGCCTTGCACGTGGCCAGTTGCAGGAGAAGAACCGTCGTGCTAGATGGTAACCTAGCCAGTCCTGTGCGTTATGGAGCTCAGCCAGAGATGTCGTGACCGCTGAACCAAGACCTCTGCTACCCATTTAGTCAGCCTTGGAGTCATGTGGTATTGTTGTAAGCAACAATATTGTAATACTCCATTTTGATAATAAAGCCATTTTTGCCTGGAATTGCTATATCATGTCGTTGGCGTGCGTCAGGTCTTATCCTGGAGACTGGCGTGCGTCGGCCCTCTATCGGGGTGCCACAAGACTTGGTATCAGAGCCAGGCTGGCTATAGGTTACCCTAGCCCCTAGGTTTAACCGGTAGTGAGCCTGATAGATTTGACCCGTCTCTGGCAACCGACATGGCCACTGTGGATCAACAGTCGGCACAGTCGGAATGGACGTGACCCTACCCAGCTGTCCACCCAGCCATTTAGGATTAGACCGTGACCCCAGTTGGTTGTCGGCCGTACCGGTGTAGCTTCTACCTGGCACGAGAAGGATCCACGCCATGCTGGTGTGTTCCAGCCGACTGCCTATTTAAGCCCCTCCCATTTGAGAGTTGTAGCCCTCCCCATTGAGTAAGCCAGACCCAGTAAGAGAACCCAGGTTAGTATCCCCAAAACCTGTAGCCATGGCCAGTTCATCCCAGACCCCCATTTTCCGCAGCCGAGTCTTGGCTGATGGTTACCCCGGTTTTCCGAGCATCCTTTCGAGCATGCTCACCCAAGCCCTTGGTTGTAGTAGCCCTCCGGCGTATCTGGTGGTTCAGTCGGACCCTGTCCCCCACCTTTGCCGATTTTATGCAAGGGTGTATATCAGCCCAGGTCCAACCGCGAATGGGAAGCCCATGAGTTTTCAGGGCAAACCTGTGCCTACCCCCGCGTTGGCTATCCAGATGGCAGCTGCAGGAGCCCTCGCCTGTCTCCGTAGCCAGTTTCCGCAAGTAGCGGAGATGCAAGAGTTCCGCTATCTTCCATCATTGTCGGACATAGCTGGTAGGTTCTCCAGCATAGTGGGAGATGTTGACCCAACCATAGCTCGCCTCGTCCAGTATATTGATGCCCAGGGACTTCTGCTCTCTGGCATCCTGAGAGAGTTCCAAGCCCTTGACCAAGACACCACCCGGGTTGTTACGGAAGCCTACCGTGCGGCCCGAGAAATTGCAGCCCAGACCACCCGTCCTTTGTTGCCAAGCCCAGTGCCACCCTCACAGCCAGTACCACCCTCGCCCTCTCCAAACCCATTTCGCCCAGTCCGCATCCACCCAAATTCCATTCAAATAGCTATCCGGCGACTTCGTCGTCGGGATGTGTTCGGTCAAGTTCCCGCTGCAGCGCCAGCAGTTGAGCCCCAGCTCATAGAGGTGTCCGATGATGAAGATGGAAATTGGCTCAGCCTTCGTCCTCCAGGAGAGCTCTAGCGGAAGAAGGCTATTTGTGGCTCCGACAGTCATCGAAGCCAGGAGATGCCGCGAGTATGTGTGGCGAAGATCGTTTCTTTGCCTGCGTTAGGATTTAGGCTCGGTAGTTCGGAGTAAGTTGTTAGTAGCCTAGTAAGGCTGCGTGTTGTGGTATGCTTGTATTGCCTGCTTTTGCTTGTGTGCTGTTGTATGGTATGCCTGTTTGCTCTGTGTGCTTGGTTCATCTGTCACTCTGTTAAGCAGACATGTTTAACATAGCTGGCAGTGGACTCTTAACAAGATTTTAGTGAGTAGAGCACTCACACCTAATAACATTGGACTCTTCTGGAGTCCCTAATTAAAATGCGAGCTGGTGTAGGTGTATGTATGCCAGGAGTACATACACCCACTGGCATGAAAACGTTAGTGTAATCTGTGTTTCTTTCTTCTGCCTGCATTTTGCTATCAGGTGCATTCTGCATCTGCCTGCATATTAGAATAGATTGCATATGTATTGTTTGAGCTTAGTCTGCACGCCGGATGCGATTTCAGAGCGATTCTACGAATTTTATTGCAGCATAGATCGGCACAACCCTTCTAGACCAAGGCCGAAACCCTGATTCGACCCCTAGCCCTATTGTGGTTGTTGTTCAGCAAGGAGTAACCAGCAGTGTGGCCTCCACACTGGTAGAGCTCCGCTGACTGCATCACACTAACCCTAGACCTAGTGGCGCCTCTGTAATCGTCTTGCGGGATGTTGACAGGCCGCCCTCGCCGCCGCATGCCGTGCTTATTCTGCCGGCCTGAGACGGCGTGGTTGCCCCTTAGCCGCCCCTCTGGCAGCAGCATCCTAGCGATCATCGAGGATCATGGCGCACAGCAGCAGTGAGCCCAAAACCAATGCCGCCAGCATGCCAGCCACGAGGATCGTGAGTAGCTCCGAGCCCAAGCCCGCGATTAGCGCCTTGCCTCGCGCTCCTGCAACCAGAAGGAAAAGGGAAGAGGAAGAAGAAGTGAGGCAGGATGCGAGAGATAGGTAGAGAGCAGAGACCCCGCGGTAGTTAGTTTTTATAGCCCCAGTCCGGTGTACGGTGAGCGAGGTCCAGGAGAACCCCGCGCGCCGCTCGACCACCGGCGTCCAGGAGGCAAATTCGCGAGTAGTGCCACCCGGCGCTGGCCCGCGATGGGAGAGCTCTCTGAGTGCCCTCTTGCACGCCGCGCACTATCGCCGTAGGGTTCTCCGTGCCCTAGGGCTAGGCGTGTGCAGTGCCTAGCCGCACTCGGAGCAGCGAGAGAGTGAGCGAGAGAGAGAGAGCAGTGGCGGGAGATAGAAGAAGCTGCCAGTAGGCCCTGGGCCCACTTGTCAGCGAGTGAGGCCACTGTTCATTGCGGTACCCCGAGCATTTTTGGAAAAGGAAATTTTTGCTTTTCCCAAAAATGTCAGGGCTACTCGCGGCCCGTGCGTGTAGAGTAGATTCGGCGATATCCGTATCTAGATCTGGGTGTGCCAGTTTTTGGTACTTTTAACCCAGTTGTTTTCAACCGCAGGGTTAAAACCCATCCCAGAGGTTTTTCTAGGAGGCGTAGTAGTTTTGTTTTAAGCTGACCCTAGGAATCTCGAGGACGAGATTCTTTTAAGGGGGGAAGGTTTGTAACACCCCAAAAATCGGGTTATCGATTTTTGTGTTGTTATTCCTTCCTAGCTTTTCTCTCCCGAATTTTTTCCTCTGGAATTTGGCAAGTGACCAGATGAATCCAGTCAATCCTCAACCTCTCAGTGCTTTTCTCATGCTCTTGTGCCAGTCAACCCTCTGTCAGCCAACCCAGATCTCATTCAAACCCTCGTTCCAAAATATTGGAACTGGGAATTCTGCCTTTGTGTTTTCAAAGGAGCCATCATTTCCCTTGCTTTGTTAATCCTCCCAAGACTTCCAGAGATCCCTCTTCTCTCTTGGACCCTAGATGTGCAAAAATATTGCCAGGTCATATGCAATATTTGTCATCTAGAATTAATTCCTTTTTCTGCCTTTCTGAGGAATTAAATCCAGGAAAATATCCATCCATCTCCAGATGTCATGAAATCTTGTGGAGATATTCTTTGTGGATATGTTGAGCTCTCATAAAAATATTGGCTATGATTAAATTAGGGAAATTGCATTTTCCTATTTAAAGTCAATATTCCAATTTGGGGCGTTTCCAAAGGAACTACCATTTTGGTAGCCAGGAAAATTCCCAAATAATTTGTGGAGCTTCTTATATCCATATATTCTCCATTTCCATCCAAATATCCTGTTCTCCAGTGCAAGTTTTGAGCTCCATTTCCATTTGCAAATTCTGTTCAGATTTTCAGTTTGCAAATGGAGTGTTTGATTCCTTGATCTTCTTGGGCTAATATTTTTCAGGGTGATGCATAGTGATAAAATAACATTGTCCTCCAAAAATTAGCTCAATCCCTTTAGCCAATTGGTCTCAGCAAATTATTCCATTTCCTGTCCATATTGGAGCATTGTGAAGGAAGTACCATTTTATTTTATACAAATGGTATGAAACTTTTGCAGTGTCTCCATATGCCCAAATCATTGATCTTCCCCAAGTTTGGTCCATTTTCATCTATCCAATTCCTCAGAACCATCTGGTTTTCATTTCTGTCCAGTTTGCCATCTTGTGAAGGAAGTGCTAGATTCCTTGGTGCTATTGAGCTGAAATTTGGCAGGGAAGTGCATATGGATATATGACTACCCTAAACCAAAAATAAGCTCATGTCTCCAAGCCAATATCTTTCTGTGATTTTCTTAAGTTTCTGTTCAGATTTTATCTCTGTGAAGGAAGTACCATCATAGAAGATAAATTTGAGCTGACACTTAGCCAGCCCTCTCCTGTGTCCAAATCATAGCTATCCTCCAAAATTCATCCATGTCCATGAAGCTATTTCTCCCCAGCATCATATTTTGCATTTCTGGTCAAACTGCCAAGTTACAAAGGAAGTGGCATTTAGCTTTGCTTGTTTGAGCTGATATTTGGCCAAGGGAGTGACCTTAGTGTTAGATTGACCCATGCCAAGGATCTTGCCAAGAGGAGCACTGTGATGACCGTGGACCAGCGCAAACACTTGGCTGCCAGCTGTAAAATGACCATGGTTCGGTCACCTCAGGCCTTCCTCTTGTCATCCATCAGCATAGGTCAACTCAGCGCTTAATGGTGATAGCACTAGACAAGGTTTGGTCGCATGTGCAGCGTGGCAACGCCGTGGCCACGCGGTGACCACGAGCAGAGCGCGCCAAATTCGCGCTCTGTAGCTTGGAGTGGACGGGTGCTCGTCTCCAGTGCGTTCTCGGCTGTCCCTTGGTGTCGTAGTGATCCCCAGCGAGTGCGTGAGCCCTCCAGAGCCGTCTCCCCTTCGTCCCCTAGCCGTTGGCCGCCTCTGCCGACATCGATTGGCCGTCGGGGCGCCGCCACGTCGCCGGCCGTCGGGAAGCTTCGGTCGCCGTCGTGTAGCCTCTCCCCGGACCTATATAAGAGCGTCCCCGAGCCCCTCTGTCGAGCAGCAGCCCAGCCCCCTTCCCCTAGCAAGCCCCTGGAGCTCTCTCCCTCGGCAATGGCCGAAGCCCCGCCGCCCTGGTCTCGGCCTCCCGTCGGAATCGAGCAAGGGACTTGCCCCCGCAGCCCTAGCCGGGTCCAGAAGCTCTCCCAGAGCCGCCGCGTCCTTTCCCCCATCCCAATCCGGCCGGAGATCACCGGTGTTGCCCGCGCCCTTCGCCGGAGCCCGCTCCCGCTCGCCGCAGTGGTCAGCGCCCCCCCTTTTTCCCAGCCGCCTCTGGGACTTTCCCTGGATGCGGCACTCGCCGACGCTCCTGCTGGTACCGGCGCCCTCGCCGGGGGTGGCCGGAATCGGCCGGGCCGGCGCCAGAGTCACCGCTGCCTCCCGCCCGTCTCTGTTCGTGGTCGGGCCCGGGGGAGGAAGAAAGCAGGGGAGGGAGAAAGGTCAACACGGGCCCCGCCCGCCAGTGGCTGTAGACCGGGCCCGGTGGGAATAAGTGGAGGCGCCTTGGCGTGTTTGCGCTTCTCCTGCGGGAAAGCGTATTTCTCGGGAGTGCGCAACCGGCTGTGCTGTCAAGGACCTCTTTGTAAATATTTTATTTGCAGAAAGGTCCTTCCATAGTGAAACCCTTATATCTTTGCGACCGTAGCTCGGAATCAGGTAAAACCAGCGCCCTCGCTTTCGTCTCGTCGAGCCCGTTCCGATAGTGCTATTTCCATATTGTGTTAACACAGTGGAGATAACAGTTTTGCCCTTGCCCTTCGATCGAGCCGTTTGAGAGAGACCCCTGTCCGGCGATTTCTTCCGCGAGGTGATTGCATTTCTTCCCGGTGTATTCGTCGACCCCCAGGCAAGCCAACCTCCTACATGAGCCCCGGACTTGCGTGATGACTTTGCTTGCACCTGTGTGTTCATCTGTATCGCATGCTAGTCTGCATTTGCATGCACCGGTGGCAACATCGGTATAGATACTAGTATTACTCTTCATTAACTGCAGTTCCTTAGTTCAACATTGCCATGCTAATAATAACATTGCTAGTGACA
This sequence comes from Elymus sibiricus, assembly GCA_039707655.1. Lineage (NCBI taxonomy): Eukaryota > Viridiplantae > Streptophyta > Magnoliopsida > Poales > Poaceae > Elymus > Elymus sibiricus. The sequence continues at coordinate 85,182,426 of CM077669.1, read as the reverse complement.
TATTCATGTTAGTATTATGATTGAATGCTTGCCATAATTATCAGTACTATGACCCGTTATGCTGTCACTTATAATTGTCGGTAAAGTGGTGTGGATATGCTGAGTTGGACTAAGAGATTACTGTCTATGATTATTTTTGGGTTTCATCCGGCAGTTGTGGGTATAAGGAATTAAATTAATGCAACCTAGTTGGTTGATCTTGAGCCACCTGTTCGGGCTTATTCGTGCAACCACATTTGCCGGTATGGGATGGCCTTGACCGGGTCTGATTGCGTGATCCTTCACCGGTACCTCCACATAGGGAGAGTTAGGCGCGGCGTGCTACCCTGATCAGGTAAGCGGCGATAACCCTGTGGGCCCAGTTGAGTTGTTTGGGTACCCGTCCCCGTTTGGGACAGTTTGACCCCGTTTGGGTCGTGGCCACGACGGTGGCAGGTGTCATGAGGACACAGGGGCCACCCAAGGCTGACCTCCAGGGGAGGAAAAGTGCCGGAGGTACGATGAAAGAGTCATGGGTCAGGCAGGTTTCGTTGGAGATGTCCTAGTCCACTCCTATGGGACGAGTTCCAAGGATCCTGTGGGACAAGTCCCAAGGGACTGGATGAGGGAGGAACTCCATGGTGTGGGTAAAGTGTACAACCTCTGCAGAGTGTCAAATCTATTCGAATAGCCGTGTCCACAGTAATGGATGACCCGTACAGACCTCAGTAGGTGGTCAACCGTAATAATGTCAATATTGATGAAAGATGTCATCTCGGGTAGACATCAAGTGATGTCAGGATAAGATATGTTAGCCAAGAGATGGCTAGATGATGAGTGGTCAGATGACCACATGGTTTGGATTTGACTGGAGTCAGTCCAGGTTGGATCATGAATGTGTTGAGGGTTGTGGAACAACCCAGAAGAGAGTAAGTTGGTATTCAGTACAGTAGTACTCTAAGCACTTAACGTAATCATTGCCATGTCATGTAGATTGCATGCCTGATCCATGCTATGCCATGCTTGATCAACACTCGTCTTGTTAGAATTCATGCCATGCTTAGAAGTAATTCATGCATAGCATAGGGCTTGCTTTGTCATCTGTTTGTTTGGATGCTATGTATTTGGTTGTCTTGCGAGTACATTCAAAGTACTCACCTGGCCTTGCACGTGGCCAGTTGCAGGAGAAGAACCGTCGTGCTAGATGGTAACCTAGCCAGTCCTGTGCGTTATGGAGCTCAGCCAGAGATGTCGTGACCGCTGAACCAAGACCTCTGCTACCCATTTAGTCAGCCTTGGAGTCATGTGGTATTGTTGTAAGCAACAATATTGTAATACTCCATTTTGATAATAAAGCCATTTTTGCCTGGAATTGCTGTATCATGTCGTTGGCGTGCGTCAGGTCTTATCCTGGAGACTGGCGTGCGTCGGCCCTCTATCGGGGTGCCACACAACTCCAACTCTATATATTCCTATTCGGGGAGAAAAAAATCAGAGAGAAGAGTTCATCACGTTTTGGGATACGGAGCTGCCGCCACCTCCTGTTCTTCCTCGGGAGGGCAGATGTGGAGTCTGATTTGGGCTCCGGAGAGGGGAAATCGATGCCGTCGTCATCACCAACCATCCTTCATCACCAATTTCATGATGCTCTCCGCCGTTCGTGAGTAATTCCATCGTATGCTTGCTGGACGGTGGTGGGTTGGATGAGATTTACCATGTAATCGAGTTAGTTTTGTTAGGGTTTGATCCCTAGTATCCACTATGTTCTGAGATTGATGTTGCTATGACTTTGCTATGCTTAATGCTTGTCACTAGGGCCTGAGTGCCATGATTTCAGATCTGAACCTATTATGTTTTCATGAATATATACGTGTTCTTGATCCTATCTTGCAAGTTGTAGACACCTATTACGAGTTATGATCCGCATCCCCTAGGGTGACAATAACTGGGATTCTTTCCGGTGATTACCGTAGTTTGAGGAGTTCATGTATTCTCTAAGTGCTAATGCTTTGGTCCCGTTCTCTATTAAAAGGAGGCCTTAATATCCCTTAGTTTCCATTAGGACCTCGCTGCCACGGGAGGGTACGACAAAAGATGTCATGCAAGTTCTTTTCCATAAGCACGTATGACTATATATGGAATACTTCCCTACATTACATTAATGAATTGGAGCTAGTTCTGTATCACCCTATGTTATAACCGTTGCATGATGAATGCCATCTGACATAATTATCCATCACCGATCCATTGCCTACGAGCTTTTCACATATTGATCTTTGCTAAGTTACTTTTCCGTTGCTACTGTTACAATCACTACAATACTGCTACTGTCACTTTCGCCACCGTTACCGTTACTTCCATACTACTTTGCTACTAAATACTTTGCTACAGATATTAAGTCTTTTAGGTGTTGTTGAATTGACAACTCAGCTGCTAATACTCGAGAATATTCTTTGGCTCCCCTTGTGTCGAATAAATAAATTTGGGTTGAATACTCTATCCTCGAAAACTATTGTGATCCCCTATACTTGTGGGTTTTCAAGAAGCTGTACTTCACCCCCTGCTGCAGGTGACGGACCTCCGCGGCTCCCCCGGCCCTGCCAAGAAGGAGCTCCACGTCGCCATGAAGCAGGTGCTCGACCTCTTCCAGGACAACTACCCCGAGCTCGTCGCCCGAAATGTGAGTACTACCACCCGAATCATGCCTTCAAATTTAACTGAATTTGAAAATTTTAACTGAATGTGCTTCGAGATCTGACTGAATTTTTTGTGGCGCTATCATGATGTAGATCCTGATCAACGTGCCGTTCTCCTACTACGCCTTCAGCACCATCTTGTTCCCGGTCATGATGCAGAGGACCAAGAGCAAGCTCATGGTCGCCCGGCCCTCCAAGGTCATCGAGACGTTGCTCAAGTACATCCTGGTGAAGTACGGCAGGCTGAAGCGTGACGGCGAGGACACCGAGTTCTCCGGCCCGGCCGGCGCCGAGGTCGCCGAGGTGGTCGTCAAGGCCGGTGCCACCGAGACCATCGAGATCGAGGCCGCCGCGCTAGGTATCCTCGACCATTGCTGATGTTTATCTAAAGATATGCTTATTCCATTTGCACCAACCTTGCTGTTTAGTAACATGAATGTCTCTGTTTCTTGTACTACAATGACGGGATAAGAGCACCTTGTCCCTTTCAGTGGGGTGCTCCAACTTTTGATGCTGGCGCAGCTTTTGCAATGATGGATGCATCATTAAACTAAGGTAAATATGCCAGATTCTTTTGTCAAATGAAACACGAGTGTCTATTTTGCTTGTCAGGACCAAGATATCTATCTATCAATGAAATTTTCAGAGTAGTTTTTGTTGCCTCTGTGTAATCCTGATAGCAGCTTCTTGGAAGGTTCAGATGTGTGGCAAAGGATTTCAATTTTCCTGTTTACAGAAAGGAAACTTGAGGAAGGTTCAGATTTCTCATGCTCGGTTCTGTGCTCTCAAGGTTACATAGAGAAAATTGCCTCCTATTTACACAAAGGAAACCCGAGGAAGAGGTTCAGATTTCTCACGACTGTTTCTTGGGTATTTCATGCATGTGCCATATTATTAGGACAATGTTGTTTGTTTTATAGCTGATGATGCTCGGTGTTTTTTATCGATTAGTAAATACTGATTTTTAGCTCATAAACTACATGGCAAAAGCTAATTCTGATGAGTCTGATGCAAATAATTTTCATCTTCATACATGCCTTGATTTGATTATTTAATCCTTTTTCATTCCTCTGTGTTGCACTATAGGTGCTAAGGTTCCGATTGGTGCCCTGCATCTCCCAAGATATATGGATTTTCGTCGAGGCAGCCATCACATAAATAAAATGCTAACATCCTCTCAATTTCTGAATGAATTTCTTAAATTTCCTTTCTCTTGTTGGATCACATACCTGATTTGTTTGTTGTCCTTGAAGCAAATATCATGACATGGGCTTGAAGCAAATATCATGACATGACATGATCTGTATGTTATTGACCTAAGAGAAAATGTGTTTTGCATCCTGATGTGATGTATTTCTTACAAACAGTGACAAAATCAATACCTTGCATCGGCAATTACTCTTATATAGTTTGATGCTTCAAAACTTGTAGAGTCAGCGCCTCTCTCTAAAGTGTACATGATGTGATAAGAACAAAAAATAAAGAAGCATCTTGAGTACCATGCCATGATACATATTTTGTTCCATTAGAAAATACAACTGTATTTTGTTACATTCAGGGAATGTTATATCCAGCACATGTGTTACGGGTGTTTCTCTCTACTTTGTGCTCTAGATTTTTTTTCTATAATATGGTGCATTAATGTATATTCTTCTCAAGTCATAGTACATTCATGGTCTGTATATCTGTTTGTATGCTGCAAACCTGAGCCGGGCAGGCAGCAAATGATTTCTTTATTTGCTATATTTATATTCTTCAAATCAATTAAATTTCTCATCTTGCACTTGAGATAAACCTACAATCTAGAGCAGAAGGAAACTATAGATCATTTTTTCTATTTCTTCTGTAAACATCATGTCTTTATACGTCTTTTTTCTATTTTTTTCTCTTTTCTTTCCTCATTGTGTTTTTTCCTCCATTTTTTTCAGGCTCCAAGGTTTGGCCGCATCTAGCTTGATTTGGAGACATTTCCTGTTAGGAGCTTTGGCTGTAACTAGCTTTGTTACTTGGTATACCTCTGTCGCGTTCAGGTAAACACCATCTACCACATTGTTTAATTTTGGGTTTACTCCGGTGCCAAGTGTATTATATTGCTAGATTTAACTTTAATCTATGAGGTGCTCTGTATCTATTTTGGCATAAATGGTTTGTCATACTAGGATTTAATTAGTGACCTTACTTCTGTTGCTTCTTGGTGAATATGCAATATATTGCGTTTTCATGGAAGCAAGAGCCGGGTAGTTGTGGAGCGGGTCGTGGGAGAGGCGGTCGGCGAGCGCGAGCTAGACGAGAAGGTGATGCATGCGATGGCGACCATGCCGACGGTTAGGACAGGGTCGACCATGGCCATCATGATGTTTCTGAGGGAGAGCGAGGCATCCTCCATCGTGCAACTGAAGAAGTCAAAGCCTGGGGCGAGGTTGGTCATCGTGGCCGGCGTGAATGCTGACGGGACTAAAGGCCGGTGAGAGGTTCGCCGCCGTCGCACCGTCTCTGAACTTGGTGGAGACCCGAAAGGAGAGCAGTGGCGCCGTGAAGACCTCGACGCCTGCTGCTATGACCACGACCATGACCATTGTGTTGGTTATAAAGATATTAATTGTATACATAACCCCAGCTTTAGAAACATTAGATAAATATCCAACTTATTATTGAAAATCTTGATTCAAGATAAATTGAACCTTTCCTATATACAATGAGCTTCGGAAACATTAGATAAATATCCAACTTATTATTGAAAAATCTTGATTCAAGATAAATGGAACCTTTCCTATATACAATGAGCTTATTATTGAAGGTTGCATCTATTGTGCTATTATTGCTGAAATAAGAGGCTTATGAATTTGTCAATCTTTGTGTACCTTGTAATAGTGACTGTTAATCTCTGTGTACATTGTAATAATGACTGTTAATCTCTGTGTACCTTGTAATAGTGACACGTGGATGCGTGAAGTTGAGTGATACTCCCTCCGTAAAGAAATAAAAGAGCGATTAGATCACTACTTTTAGTGATCTAATCGCTCTTACATTTCTTTACAAAGGGAGTACTAATACTATTTAAAAATGCATGATATATCCAGTCATAAGTTCTTGGGTGACGAGCGATTTGGCTGGTTAAGGAGATAGGAAGATTGCCGAGAAGGAAAAAAAGTGGAGAGAATTTATATTCGTCGTTGCATGATGAAAACTGGATGTAACCATGCTTAACCCGTATTTCTAAATGCGTATTCGTCTTTTGCCCATAGCAATGCATGGGTGTTTTACTAGTAAAGCTTTATATGTCTCTATGGATGAATGTAAAGAAAGAACCGCTATGCTTAGAGCTAAAAGAGAAATCTTAGAAAAATCGTCTTCTAGTGATTGCCGTTACAAAAATGATGAAGATCTTAAAGTGATTGGTGTTTCTTCTATTGATTCCTTGTTTAGTAATGTTAAAATTGAAAATGAAGGGACTGAAGTAGAGTCAACTTTAGCTACAAGGCGTCCCAATAATTTGGAGGGTAAAATCTTGTTGAAATTTTTGATGAAAGTGGGTTTGAAGAGGTTAAAACTTTAACTAGTGATGTGCCCACTATCTTTGATTGCAAAGATTTTAATTATGATAGCTGCTCCTTGATTGAATGTATTTCTTTGTTGCAATCTATGTTGAATTCACCTCATGCTGATGAGCAAAATAAAGCTTTCACTAAACATATCGTTGATGCCATGATGAAATATTTTGAAGAGAAGTTGGAGTTGGAGATTTCTATTCCTAGAAAACTACATGATGAGTGGGAACCTACTATTAAGGTCAAGATTAAAAATTATGAATGCTTTTCTTTGTGTGATTTGGGTGCTAGTGTTTCCACGATTCCGAAATCTCTATGTGATGTGCTTGGTCTTACCAACAAGGAAGAATGTTCTCTTAATTTGCACTTGGTGGATTCTACTATTAAAAAGCCTTTGGGAAGAATTAATGATGTTATTATTACTGCAAATAGGAATTATGTGCCCATTGATTTTATTATGCTTGATATTGATTGCAATCCGTCTTGTCCCATTATACTTGGTAGACCGTTTTTACGCACTATAGGTGCCGTGATTGATATGAAAGAAGGCAATATTCGTTTCCAATTTCCCTTGAGAAAGGGTATGGAAAACTTCCCTAGAACAAGAATTAAGCCACCATATGAATCAATCATGAGGGCATCCTATGGATCCAAAGCCAAAGATGACAATACTTGAATCTATCCAACATGCCTAGCTAGGGGCGTAAAACGGTAGCGCTTGTTGGGAGGCAACCCAATGAATAAATAAATTTTTGTTTTTTCCTTTCTGTTTTTGAGTGTTGACACAATTATTACTCTGTTATGATTGTGTTTTATGGTTTATTTAGTGTTTGTGCCAAGTAGAACCGTTAGGATGATTCATAGGATGAGTAGAAGTGATGCTGAATCTGAAACAGAAACTTTGTGTCCAGTATATGAATTTTAATTTTTGTATGGAATATGATATTGAGCTGAAATTTTAACACAGTGTTTCTATACAAATTCCTTACGTTTTCCTAATTTTGCAAAAAGTAGAGTTACAGAATTATGGTTATGGTACAGATTACTACAGACTGTTCTGTTTGAGACAGATTCTGTTTTCGTTGCATTGAATGCTTGTTTTGATGAATCTATGGTTTGTATTTGGAGGTATAAGCCATGACAAAGTCAAAATACAGTAGGTATAATGCAATTATAAAATTTGAATGGGTTTTAAACAGTACCTAAAGTAGTGATTTGCTTTCTTATACTAACGGATCTCACGAAGATTTTGTTGAGTTTTGTGTGATTGAAGTTTTCAAGTTTTGGGTGAGATCACGATGGATGAAGGAATAAGGAGTAGAAAGAACCTAAGCTTGGGGATGCTACTGCACCCCCAATATGTATCCAAAGAGTATCAAGAAAGTAAGCTTGGGGATGCCCCAAGTGGCATCCCCTCTTTCTTCTAACGACCATCGGTATTTTACTTGGAGCTATATTTTTATTCGTCACATATCATGTGTTTTGCTTGGAGCGTCTTGTATCTTTGCTTGCTTTGTTTGTTAGTTTTTCTTTTGTATCCTTGCTTTACACACCTATTTGAGAGAGCCACAATCATGCTATGATTTGTTAGAATTGCTCTATGTGCTTCACTTAAACTTTTTGAGCTATAGGAATTCCTCTAGTGCTTCACTTATATCTTTTTGAGCACGGTTTGCTTGGAAACTTTTGTAGAAATACTCCCATGCTTCACATAGATTAATTTGAGAGTTAGTAAAATTTTGAAGAAATCCTCTCATGCTTCACTTATACCTTTTTGAGAAATGAAATCTTTATGCTCATGTGCTTCACTTAAATTTGTTTGAGCTTGGCAAAAAGCAATGGCAATATATAAAACTAGTCCCAAAGTGATAGATATCCAAGGAGGATATAATAAAAACTTTCATGAAGATCATTGGACAAATTAAACTTGATTCCTTGTAATAGTTTTGAAATATGATGATAGTAATATGTGAGTCATGTTGGTGAGTAATTATGCTTAGTAGGATTATTGGTGTTAAGGTTTGTGATTCCCTATGCATGCACGGAAGTCAATAGTTATGCAATGAAGTTACATCCTACTTGTGGTGCATTATTCGGTGTTAGTTATGTTCAATGCTCACTTATGTGATTTTTCTTTTCTTGGTTTGGTTGCTTCCCAATCTATTTGCTAGCCTTCATTTGTACTAAGTAGAAATACTACTTGTGCATCCAAAATCCTTAAACCAAGTTTTGCCTTATGAGTCCACCATACCTACCTATATGCGGTATTTCCATGCCATTCCAAGCAAATTTGTATGTGCCATCTCTAAATTTTCAAAATAAATTTTCTCTTTTGTGTGCCCGTACCGCTCATGAAACGGTGGGGAGTGTCCAATATTTTTCCATGCTAGATGTGTTATTCTCAAGATGAGTGTTTATTCACTTGTCATTGCACGAGAGTGCGGCGGTAATAGGGATGCCCATTCCCGAAATGGTAAAAAGAAAAAAATATTTACTTTATGTTGTCAAATAATAAAATCCTTGGAAAGTATTGGTATGGAAGGCAACCGTGGATACGGCCCACCATGGAAAGTGAAAGTTTGGTAGAAAAAGGAATAAACTTTATTTTCTGTTTGGGAACCGCCTATGATATATCCAGCATGGAAAGTATTTTGAGCTACTTTGTCGTTTTCGTTGACAGGAAAAGCATGCCACCCTAAATATTTTTCTCTCTCAATTTAAACTTTGAGCTCTGGCACCTCTACAAATCCCTACTTCCCTCTGCGAAGGGCCTATCTATTTACTTTATGCAATTTTTATTTTTTGCTTTGAGTCTCCATCTTCTCTTATAAGCACCAACTAGGGGGCACTATGATCGTACTTGAGCATTGGGCATAGCTAATATTTGAGTGTGTTTCATGAATGGATCAATGATTGAGCATGATCGTTCTTTCTTTAGTGTTGATATTTTGAAAGACATGGTTGCTTGTTGACATGCTTGAGTATTGAAGTCATTATGTTAAAACTAGACTATTGCTTTGAATCATTTACAAGTCCAAATGTCCATGCTATACAAAGAAGAAAAGAATGTGATGAACATGTTAGGCAGCATTCCACATCAAAAATTCTGCTTTTATCATTTACCTACTCGAGGACGAGTAGGAATTAAGCTTGGGTATGCTGATATGTCTCCAACGTATCTATAATTTTTGCTTGTTCCATGTTGTTATATTATCATTCTTGGATGTTTTACAATCATTTTATTACAACTTTATATCATTTTTTGGGACTAACCTATTGACATAGTGCCAAAGTGCCAGTTGCTGTTTTTGCTTGTTTTTTACTTCGCAGGATCAGTACCATACGGAGATAAAATGCTGCGGGAATTTTTCTGGATTTTTTCCAGACCGGAAGAGACCATATGGGCCAAGGAACATTAGCAGAGGGGGCCCAGGGTGGCTAGGACCCACAAGGGCGCGCCAGAGGCCCACCGGCGCGCCCTGGTGGGTGCTGGCCACTCCGACACCCCCTCAACGTACTATCATGCCTATAAATTCCTAGAAAATCCAAAAACCCTAGAGGAGCCGCCGAAACACAATTCCAGCCGCCGCAAGTTCCAGAACCTCGAGATCCAATCTAAACACCATCACGGAGGGGTTCATCTTCCTCATAGGTGCCTCTCCGAAGATGCATGAGTAGTCCACCATAGACCTTCGGGTCCGTAGGCAGTAGCTAGATGGCTTCCTCTCTCTCTCTTATGATTCTCAATGCAATGGTCTCTTGGAGTTCTATTTGATGTAAACTTTTGCGGTGTGTTTGTTAGGATCCGATGAATTTTGAGTTCATGATCAGTTTCTATCGATGAATATTATTTGAGTCTTCTTTGATCTCTTATATGCATGATTGCTTATAGCATCGTATTTCTTCTTCGAATCTTTGGTTTAGTTAGGCCGACTAGATCGATTTTTCTTGCCATGGGAAGAAGTGCTTTGTGATGTGTTCGATCTTGCGGTGTTCTTTCACAGTGACAGAAGGGGCAGCAAGACACGCATGTATCGTTGCTATTAAATATAACAAGATGGGGTCTATTCCTACATGAATAGATCTTGTCTACATGATGTCACCATTCTTATTGCATTAGTCCGTTTTTCCATGAACTTAATACACTAGATGCATGCTGGAGAGCGGTCGATGTGTGGAGTAATAGAGGTAGATGCAGGCAGGAGTCGGTCTATCTATCTTGGACGTGATGCCTATATAATGATCATCGCCTTGGATATCGTCATGACTATTCAATTTTCTATCAATTGCCCAACACTAATTTGTTCACCCACCGTGCGCTATACTCATGAGAGAATCCACTAGTGAACCCTACGGCCCCCGGGTCTACTTTTTCTATCATATTGCTTTCCAATCTACATTTTTGCAATCTTTGTTTTCAGATCAGCAAAACCAAAAAACCAAAAATACCTTGCTGCATATTTACTCTTTTTATTTGTGTTCTTGAGAGATCTATCTCTCCTATCTATCATTACCTAATCAATCGATTTCCCATAAAGAGATTGGCAACCTCTCTTTTGCGTCAGATTGCAAGTATTTGTTGTTTGTGTACAGGTGCTGCTTATTGGGTGGTGGTGATCCTCCTACTGGTTCGATATCCTTGGTTTCATAACTGAAGGAAATACTTACCGTCGCTGTGCTGCGTCATCCCTTCCTCTTTGGGGAAATACCGACGCAGTCCAAGCCACGTCATGAGCCCACGCAATACTTCAGCATTCATCCTCTCGACTTGCCCATTTCTCCTCGAGTGGGCAACAGAGGCGAAGGAGACCTTGCTTCCAAGGGTTTGGATGTATTGTATAAAGGTGCGGCTCGTGAACTGGGTGCCGTTATCGGTGATCACCCTGCTGGGTACTCCAAAACGGTACACCAGTCCTTTCAGGAACTTGACAGCTGACTGCGCGGTCACCTTCCTCACTGGTTCCACCTCAGGCCACTTTGTAAACTTGTCGATAGCTACGAACAAGAATTCAAAGACCCCGACGGCGTGGGGAACGAGGCCCAAAATATCGAGCCACCAGACCGAGAATGGCCAGGATAAAGGGATCGTCTAGAGAGCTTGCGCTGGTTAATGTATGTTCTTGGAATGGAATTGGCAGGCTTCACACTTGGTGACTAGCTCAGTTGCATCCTGGAGGGCAGTGGGCCAATAGAAACCCTGCCAGAAGGCTTTTCTGGCAAGGGCCCTTGATCCAATGTGAGACCCACACATGCCTCCGTGAATCTCTGCCAACAGCTTCAGTCCATCTTCCCGGCAAATGCACCTTAATTTCACACCGTTTGGTCTTTTTCTGTACAGAGTGTCATCGACAAATTGGTACATACTTGACTGACGGGCTACTTTTTCGGCTTCTTCTTGTTCTTCGAGAAGTTCTCCTATTTGAAGGAAGTGGACTATGTGCTGTGCCCAAGCTGGAGCCTAGGGCTCGACAACGTGGACTAAAGGCATCTCCTCATTCGTGGGAGCGCTTACCTCAACCGCGAGAACCGAGGGTTCTGCTGGAGGGAGCTACTCACCAACCGAAACGAGACTATCCCCGACAGCCTCTCTACCAGCGGCTTCAGGAAGCTCTGCCGGGAAATGCTTGCAGGAGTTCAGCTTTCTTCTTTTCATGGTCATCGTTGATGGTAATACTGATGGTTGAGTGAGGTGGAGGAGAAAGGTTCCTCGTTCGACAGGAAGCTTTTGCGCAGCGCACTTTGACAGATGATTAGCGATGCTGTTTTCTACATGTGGCACATGCTCTGCTTGCAATCCATCAAAGTGCTCCTCCATCTTCCTCACCTCTTCCATGTATGCTTCCATCAACGGACTCTGATAATCTTTGTTGACTTGTTTCACCACGAGTTGATAGTCTCCTCGGATGATCAGTTTCTTGATTCCCAACTCCACCGCGATTCTGAGTCCGGCAAGGAGCCCCTCATATTCTGTGGTGTTGTTGGTGGCCTCCGCCTGGGGAAAGTGCATTTGAACCACATATTTGTGATGCTCTCCAGTGGGGGCGATGAGGAGCACGCCTGCTCCGGCGCCCTGAAGCGAGAAAGCACCGTCAAAATACATGATCCATTCCATAGGCGCTTCCTTGCCGGGGAGAACTGTCTCTGGAACCTCTTCGTCTGTCGTGGGCGTCCATTCCGCAATGAATTCCACCAATGCTCTGCTCTGAATTATGGAAGTGCTCTCATACTTCAAACCAAAACTTTACAACTCTAGCGCCCATTCAACTATCCTGCCAGTGGCTTCGGGGTTCCTCAATATACGCTGCAGTGGAAAGCGAGTGACAACTGTGATCTCGTGGCCTTGGAAGTAGTGGCGCAGTTTCCTCAATGCCATGATAAGGCCGAAGATCGGCTTTTGCACTCCAGAGTACCTTGACCTAGCCCCCTGTAAAAAGGAGCTGACAAAGTACACTAGTCGCTGCACCACTTTCTTCTTCGCCACTTCCTTGAAACTGCCTTCGTTTGCTTGCTTAGGTTCCCCTTGGTTTGTATCAGGTCCTGCCGTGGGCGCTTCGGTTACACACCCGGTGAAGTCGGTCGTAGCGGCTGCATCTTCATCCACTTCTCTCTATGCCACAAGTGTCGTGCTAACCACTTGATTCGTTGCTGCCAAGTATAGCAGCAACGGTTCTTGCGGTTTAGGCGCAACCAAGGTGGGAGCGGAGGAAAGGTAAGCTTTCAGATCTTGTAGCGTTGCTTCTGCTTCCGGAGTCCAATTCATCGGGCCGGCCTTTTTCAGAATCTTGAAAAACGGTAGGGCGTGTTCATCGGATTTGGAGATGAACCTAGTCAATGCGACAATGCATCCGGCCAAGCGTCTTACGTCCTTGGCGGACTTGGGTGCTTGTATCTGCTCGATTGCTTTGATCTTGTTGGGATTGGCTTCTATTCCCCGTTGAGATACAAAGAACCCAAGCAGCTTGCCGGATGGGACACCAAACACACATTTCTCAGGGTTGAGCTTCAAGTTGATCTTGCGCAAGTTGATAAAAGTTTCTTCCAGGTCTTGTATGAGGGTTACTTCATCTTTGGTTTTGACTACTATGTCTTCCATGTAAGCTTCCACATTCCTGTGCAACTAAGGTTTAAATCCAATCTGCGCGGCCCTTGCGAAGGTAGAACCAGCGCTCTTTAACCCAAAGGGCATACGTACAAAGCAGTACGTGCTACATGGAGTTATGAACGCAGTCTTTTCCTCATCTTCCTTGGCCATGAATATCTAGAGGTATCCGGAGTATGCGTCCAGGAAGGAAAGCAAGTCACACCCGGAAGTGAATCAACAATCTGATCGATGCGCGGCAATGGAAAAGGGTCCTTAGGGCATGCTTTGTTTAAGTCAGTGAAATCAATGCAAAGCCTCCATTTCCCATTCGCCTTGCGCACCACTACCGTGTTAGCTAACCAAGTTGGATGCAACACTCCTCTGACCAAACCAGCTGCTTTGAGTTTCTTGATTTCCTCGGCGAGGAACTGCTGCCACTCTGAGGCTTGCTTTCTAACTTTCTGCTTGACGGGCCTGGCATGAGGGCAGACAGCAAGATGGTGGTCAATTACCTCCCTGGGAACACCGGGGATGTCAGATGGTTGCCAAGCAAACACATCGACATTCGCCTATAGGAAGGCAACGAGCGCGCTTTCCTATTTGTCATTAAGGGTGGCACTGATGATAAACGTACCATCAGCGCCATCCTGCCCTGCCGGGACCACCATCGTCGCAGGATAGGTGACCTTGGATCTTTTGCTAGTGGAACTCTCCGGCAGGTCATCGACGGGCGTAGCGCGCTCTGGAGAGGCGCGCTTCCCGGAGTCCTTGTCGGCGTCTCTACTAGACTTCTACTCCTTTTTTGATTCCTTGGCGGGAGCTGGTGCCTCCGCGACTTCAGCTCCTACCGCGTCTCGATACATCTTGTCCACACATATAACTGCATCCTTCTTATCAGATGGGATGGAGATGACTCCCATGGGCACTGGCATCTTCAAAGTGTTGTAAGCATAGTGGGATGCTTCCATGAATTTCAGAGAATTCCTTATTTAACACCATGCTTAAATTTTATGCCCTATTTGACATCGAAAAATTATTTCTTCCCTATATAACAACAAGTCTAAATTTTATGCCTTTTATAACACTTTTGTCCATTTTAAGCCTAAATGACACCTGAAAAGACCCTTTTGCCCCTCATATGGTATGCTTGTGTGCGTTCTGCTGCGTGTGTGTGCGCGCACACATGTATGCTACTGTTGCGTGTGTGCCACTGCATGTGTGCTATTGCGTGTTTGTGTGTGTGCACGTGTGCTGCTGTATGCGCTGATAAGTGTGTGTGCGCACGCACTGTTGGAATTAACCACGATACAAAGCCTTGTCCGCCTCGGACATAGACAGTCACGTATAGTATAGAAATCCTGATGCGTGTGTGCATGTGCCACTGCTGTTGTGTGTGTGCGTTGCGTGCGTGTGTGCGTGCACCGCTTGTGTGTTGTGTGCGTACGTGTGTGCTGATGTGCGTGTGTGTGCGGTTACGTGTGCGTGTGTGTGTGATGTTCCGTGTGTGCTGATGTGTGTGTTGTTGCGTGTGTATGTACTGATGCGTGTGTGGTACTGTCGCTGTGTGTGTGGTACTGCCCCGCATTGATATTGTGGGTGCTATTGTTCCGCACACACACATACCACATGAGGGGCAAAAAAGTCTTTTCAGGTGTCATTTAGGCTTAAAATGCACAAAAGTGCCATAAAGGGCATCAAATTTAGACTAGATGCTATATAGGGAAGAAAAAGTTGTTCTGTGTTAAATAAGGAAACGAAATTTAAAATAGTGTTAAATAAGGAATTATCTCCATGAATTTTGCCAGAGTTGGGCGACCAAGAATTCCATTTTAAGGCAGAGGGAGTTCGAACATATCAAACACCACCTTCTCAGTCTGGTAGTTCAACTCCCCGCCAAATGTCACAGCAAAGTGATCTTTCCCTTGGGTCAGCTCCTACCGGGGTTGAGTCCTTGGAACGTGCCCATAGCTTTGAGCTCTCCATCAGGGATCTGCAGTCTTTCAACCACATTAGGGGAGATTAAGTTCAACCCCGCCCCGCTGTCAACTAACATCTTGGTTACTTTGAGGTTGCGGATTGTTGGGGAGACTAATAACGGCAAACATCCGACCGCAGTGGTGCGGTCAGGATGATCCTCTTCGTCAAACATGATAGGCGTGCGGGACCATTTGACTGGCCTTCTGGACTTTGCAGCTGGCTCCATGGCGTTGATCTCACGCACCCACTGCTTGAGCTGGCGATGAGAGGAATGCAAGGACACACCCCCGTCAACACACATGGCCTCAGTTGCCTTCTGGAACTCTCGATCACTAGACTCTTCATCATCCTCATCATCACTCATATCATCTCCTTCTTTCTTCTCACGGCCACTAGCTGGTTTTTCCTTCTGCTGTGGGGCCTTGCCGCGGCGGCCTCCTCTACCACCACGGCCCTTCCCGGTAGCACCATCTTGGCCTCTTTCCTTGTCACGCTTCTCGTATTCAGCCTTCTGCTTCTCAGCAAGCTGCTCAACTTGGCAGAATTCTTGGAGATCATGACCTTTGGTGCGATGGATTTTGCAGTATGGCCCGTCGGACTTTCCGGTTTTCTCTGCCGCCGCGGCCTCCCGGCAATCAGCGCACGTGATAGCTCCCTTGCCGGGGACCTCGGCCTTGGCCTTCTTGCTGGCATTGAGATTACCAGAGCTCTCAACGGCCAACACTGCCTTTCCCTTATGCTTCTTGTTGCGCCTCCGGTTTTCCCCCTTCGAGCCAGGGGCATCATCATCGTCGTCTGAGTCGACTTCGACGCCAGCCTCCTCTCCGGGGAGTCGCCTTCCTTCCTCAGCACGAGCGCACATGTCCACCAAGGTGTACAACTCATTGACAGTCTTGGGGAGTTTAACATTCATCTTGGCCTGCATCCTCCTGTTGCGCACGTTCGAATGGAACGCGGCAATCACGGCAGTGGGGTGTATCTCTGGAATATTGCGGTGTACTCGACTGAATCTCTAGATGTACTTCTGCAAGGTTTCTCCCTCCTTCTGCTGAAGGACTTGCAGGTCGCTGGGCTATCCTGGCTCCTGGTGGCCACCTGTGAAGGCGTCGACAAACTCGTTGCACAAGTCAGCCCATGACGAAATAGAGTTCTCTGGCAGGTGCATCAGCCACGATATCACATTTGGCTTGAGTGCCAAAGGGAAATAGTTGGCGAGCACATTCTCATCTCTTCCCCCGGTGGCTTGAATGGCTATCGTATAGATGCCCATGAATTCCGCCGGGTTTAGCTTCCCATCATATTTCTCCGTCAGTTCAGGCTTGAAAGCTCGGGCCGATGGCCAGCGGACCTATCGCAGCTAGCGAGTGAAGGCAGGGCACCCAACCTCATAAGGCAGGTACCCGCCAACACTGGGCGCGGGGTCCCCAGCATCTGGGCCATTGCGCCTGTCGGTTTGGCGCTGTGCTTCCCGGCGTCGCACTATGGTGACGCGTGCGTCTTCCGTCCGGCGGTCTTCCAGGACATGTCGCTGGTCCCAGTGATCGTGCGGGCCGGACGAGACCATAGACGCTTCGTCGGGCTCATCAGCATGTGGAGCTCGTTATGGCTGCCTCTGGGTCTGTTGTCGCGGAGGCGATTGCACCGTTGGCGTGGCCCCCTCGACACGACCGTCAGCCTAGGCCGTCGTCATCGTCTGCGAATGCCGCGACGGCTGTGCATGCTGTGATTTGTTGGCTTCGACGAAGCTGATCAAACTCTGGATGCTGGCTCTCCACTCGTCCATCTTGTCATCCGCCGGCGGGAAATTTAATAGCAGCTGGGCCCGTGCCATTGCTTCCGATGCCGTGGCCGGCATGGCTAGAGAGGCGGATTGCGATGTTGCTCGACTCCTGGTGGAACCAAGAGGGGCGTCGCAACATTCTTGTCACCATGCACCGGTCACGGGGGCGGTCTGACGTGGAGGAGGTCGGACTTGTGGGTCTATGGCCTGGTTCGGCGCTCCGTCTTCTCCTGGGCGAGGTGCACGCCCAGCAGCCGCGCCTATGACGGACGCAGCTGGGAGATCGTGGCTTGCCCCAGATCGGGCACCGCTATTGTGGCCGCGGCCACCAGAGCGGCGGGAAGGTGGAGACTGAACATTTCCTCTTCCTGCGGCGCTAGGGCTGAGCTCACCAAAATGTTGCTGATGTTGCTCCTCTTCGGCATTCCTCGCTCCAGCTTCGGCCGCGGGGGACACAACGGTGGCGCCGCCTGCGCCAGTCGCTTCGCCCACGACGCCGACCTCACTCGTCGCCGCCGCGGTGCCCACAGTGCCCGCAGCTGCATGCGAGGGGGCCTTCGAAGTGGAGGGATGCGCGGTCGCGCCGGTCTTCTTCTTGGGAGCCATGGACGAATAAGACGGCGATGAAGATCAACACGCTGCTCACGATGTCGGGTTCGCGCAAATGACACTACCCCTACCTGGCGTGCCAAAGATGTCGGGTCACGATGCACACGATCACCTATGGGGCCCCGGGCCCCTTCGTTCGCCGGGGGTGAGGTCACGTTGCACAAAGAGCGGAGGTCATGAGACAGCACAACGACGAGACGCTGGTGTTTTACCCAGGTTCGGGCCGCTGAGAAGCGTAAAACCCTACTCCTGCT
Organism: Elymus sibiricus; assembly: GCA_039707655.1. Classification (NCBI taxonomy): domain Eukaryota; kingdom Viridiplantae; phylum Streptophyta; class Magnoliopsida; order Poales; family Poaceae; genus Elymus; species Elymus sibiricus. The sequence continues at coordinate 85,164,502 of CM077669.1, read as the reverse complement.
TTGGTGGATTGATTGGGGGAACACGAAGCACACGCATCGCTCAAACCCGGCAAGCTTGCCTTCGGGAGAGCTACTACACTAGTAGAAGTGTCCAAAGGTCCGAATGTTTATCTAGGTTGCCTTGGGCCTCCTTTTATAGCTGAAGGGGCAACCACAGTGGCAAAACAGACATTACCTAGTGATTAGATAGCTAACAGTGCTATCATACCTTACTCTGGCACTTAGGACAAAATGCCATAAATGCTAACCTAGGTGGCGTGTGGGGATGCATTCCCGGCAAGCTTTTACCATCGCTTGGCTGGCTATTTCTTAGTATCTTGATACGCCTCTGGACAGGTGTCAAACAGGTATAATATGTCTCCCAGCGTGTCGCCACGTGCTTAGCGAGAGCCACTTAGCCACCTGAGGGATCGACGCCGCATTGACAACTGACTGGCGTTGCGATGCGTGGAGCGGTGCCCGATCGGCTCGCGCCTGCCGAGGGATGGCTTGCCGGGTCTTCCTGAATATGTGTGCGGCTCGGTCCCCGGCAGGCACCGGGGACTTGACCGGCATGGTTCGGGCCCGTTTTGTGCCATTGCATCGATCCTGTCGGTGTTGCTAGCCAGCATAGGTTGCTTCTGCCGGGGTCTTGGTCTCGAATGTTGGCTTCGTCTTCTTGATGCGCACCTTGATCTCACGTAGAGTGGCTTCTCTGGCTTGGATTGGGTTTATGTTCACGGGTTCTGCTACTACTGCTTGTGCATAAGTCAGGGGCACTGGGTACCCCATTCCTAGTGCACCGACACTACGATTGATCCCCTATACTTGTGGGTCATTGATACGTCTCCATCGTATCTACTTTTCCTCACACTTTTGCCCTTGTTTTGGACCCTAACTTGCATGATTTGAATGAAACTAACCCTAATTCCGACACTATAAATCCTATTTCTGGAGAAAAAAAATCAGGGGGAAAGTTTCATCGCGTTTTACGATACGGAGCCGCCGCCACCTCCAGTTCTTCATCGGGAGGCCAGATCTGGAGCCCGTTTGGGGCTCCGAAGAGGGGAATCTTCGGTCTTCGTTATCATCAACCCTTCTCCATCACCAATTCCATGATGCTCCCCACCGGGACAGAGTAATTCCTTCGTAGGCTTGCTGGTCGGTGATGAGTTGGATGGGATTCATCATGTAATTGAGTTAGTTTTGTTAGGGCTTGATCCCTGGTATCCACTATGTTCTGAGATTGATGTTGCTATGACTTTGCCATATTTAATGCTTGTCACTAGGGCCTGAGTGCCATTATTTCAGATCTGAACTATTTATGTTATCACCATTATATCTATGTTCTTGATCCGATCTTGCTAGTCATATGCACCTATTACGTGTTCTGATCCGCAAACCCCGGAGTGACAATAGTGGGGATACTTTCCGGTGATGACCGTAGTTTGAGCAGTTCATGTATTCACCGTGTGTTAATGCTTTGTTCCGATTCTCTATTAAAAGGAGGCCTTAATATCCCTTATTTTCCTTATAAACCCCGCTGCCACGGAAGGGTAGGACAAAAGATGTCATGCAATTTCTTTTCCATAAGCACGTATGACTATTTACGGAATACATGCCTACATTACATTTATGAACTGGAGCTAGTTCTGTGTCGCCCTAGGTTATGACTGTTATATGATGAATATCATCCAATGAGTTCACCGATCCAGTGCCTACGAGTTTTCCACATACTGTTCTTGCTAGGTTACTATTGATGTTGCTACTGTTACACTTGCTACAAAACTATTGCTATCACTGTTACTATTACCATTACTACTACTACTGTTATGAAAACTATCATACTACTGTGCTACTGATCACTCTGCTGCAGATATTTACTCTCCAAGTGTGGTTGAATTTACAACTCAGCTGCTAATACTCACAAATATTCTTTGGCTCCCCTTGTGTCGAATCTATAAATTTGGGTTGAATACTCTACCCTCGAAAACGGTTGCGATCCCCTATACTTGTGGGTTATCAAGACCTTTTTCTGGCGTCGTTGCCGGGGAGCATAACTATATTTGTTGACTCACTTGGGATTTATATCAATTGATCACTATGAGGAATCTGAAGGATCCAAAGACCAAGATTTTTCCCTCTAAGACGAGGGGAGGTAAGGAACTGCCATCTAGCTCTGCACTTGATTCACCTTCTGTTATGAGTAAGTTTGCAACACCACCACATGCTAGTAATCTTGATATGTCGCAAGTTATTGATGAGGCTACTTCTGCTATGAATGATGCTTATGATGATGCTAGTACCATGCTTGATGATAATTTGCCACTAGGTGAATTTCTCGATGAACAAATTGCTAGAGGTAAAGAGAATGAAATTATCGAAACTGATGAGATTGCTGAAACTGATGAAGCTCTTGAAACTGATGATTATGAAACACCTATTAGACGTGGCTCTCTGTGGGGACCCTGACTCATAAGTCGTGATCACCGAATGCATGTGTACAGTGATCCCAGAGATCAATGCTCACTGAACACACAGAAGCTGAATAACAAGAGTCTTACATCCACATTTAGCGTCTTACACAAATAAAGACCATGGAGGTCTAGTCTTACATAGATAGGACCACAAGGGCCAAACACTTAAACATAACAAGCAGCGGAAATCTTGATCGAAAGCGTGAACCCATGCCATCTGCCTTAAACCTACTGGCATTCTGACTGGGAAGCGTCCTAGTTCGCATGTTCGTCACCAACGAACTCTTCGCCATATTCCTGTTCTTCCATGCCTGGGCAATTAAATAACCAGTGGCAAGCCAATGAGTACTTTGAATGTACTCGCAAGCAACCCAAGTTGTGGAACAAGATATAATAATGCATGATATAGCACTAAGTAGGTAAGTTTTGCAGAAAGCTGATTTTGAGCGCAATGACATGATCAAGATAACTTGAGTAAGCATGCATAAACTGCTAACAGGTACTCATGTGAGCAGGTTTCAGTTATCATCATAAGCATGGGTTGAACATCTCATGTTCATCATCGTGCTAAGTCGTCGGACTTAGCTCAAGTACGATCTTTATCACCAACACACACACACACACACACACACACACACACACACACACCAGTTTGTGAAAACATTTGGACATAGCACAAGAGCGGTCATCCAACTGTCCTTGACCGTGGACACGGCTATTCGAATAGTTTTACACTCTGCAGAGGTTGCACACTTTACCCACAAGACTCGGGGAACTTCCGTGTCATCCATGACTCGCGGTATATTACATACCTGAGGTAAGCACCCGAACAATGCCTTTCCCCTAGCGATACTAAACAAAGAGTCCACTCGTTGGTGTCATCCCTCATGATATACATCACACGTATCATCCATGAGGGCACGCAACGGTGTGCCCGGTGCCTGTGAAGACAGCGCATGATCGTCCATTCCGGTACGACCCCGTATCGAGAGTGACCACTTCACTCCCGCCACTAGTAATGCGGGCTCTATGCTAGTACCCACCAAGGTAATCAACAAAGCCCCGTCCCATAAGGGGTATCGTGGTCGTACATGTAAGGTTGGAATAACGGTCGCAACTTACACCAATCTGTTTTCGAAAACCACACACACTCACTTGCTCCGGTACACCACTTCTTTATCAAGTGGTTACCTAGCTCATCGTCATCTCCCTCGGGCATTAGTGGCACCCGACGGGGTTTTCGAAAAGTCTTTGAAAATACTTTTGTTTCCATCACCATGCATATTCCCGTCCCACCTTGCGTAGCATCTACTAAGCATCCTATCTACTCCCACCCAAACAACCCTCATAAGAAGGTAGGGTCATGCACGATGCAAGTATCAACAAGAAAGTATCGGTGGCATCCCACCGTAGTGGTCACCACCTCAACATGATCAACATCAAGAAATAAAGTGCTATATGCCATGCGATAAAAGGGTTTCATAGTCATGGTCAAAGGGCTGCTTGCCTGGCTCAACAAAGTCTTCGGGGCCTTCAAAGTCTTCGGGTCCAATCCCTTCGTCAACAACGCAATCTATCGTCGCGGAATAAACGGGCAAAAATAAGCATCACACAAAAACAGAGCACAAAAGCCACTTTAAAAAAATGCTACCCTACTCTGATAAATACTACAAACTATTCTAAGAATATTTGTCTAGGGTTTTGAAGTGAAAAAGGTTTTCAAAACTATTTATAACAGAGGCTAAAATGCCCAAAAGAGGTTTTAAAATAAATCAGTAGATAAAATGTTTTCAAAAAATTATAAAAATGGCACTGTTAAACACTACATATTATTCTAAGATTTATGGTGGAAAAATATTGGGCATTGGATTTTTATTTGGAGCTGTGGGATTTTTGGAAAACCCCACAGAAAAAGAAAAACAAAATGGGCACTGTGCCCTGGGCCAGATCTAGCCGCAACTGGGCCGGCCCAGAGCAATCAGCCCGCAGGCGAACCGGTGCCCGCGCCGCGCCAGGTTTAAACCTGACGGGCGGGCCCCGCGGGCCAGTGAGAGAGAGAGAGACGCGGGAGGGTGCGAGGGGCTGACGACCTGGCCCCACTGGCAGGCCGTCGTCCACCTCTGGCCAGGGACCGGCGATGCTCACCGGCGGCAGAGGAGGGCACGACAAGGGGAACTGATGGCAGGAACGGGCCCAGAGTCGAGCCGCCATTCCTCTGGAGGTGGAGGGGAGGCCGGAGACGCCCTGGTTCGCCGGCGACGAGGAGGCACGGTGGAGCCGCTTCGGGAGGAGGTCGCCGGCGTCGATTCTTGCAGCGAAATGGTCGGGGAGGAAGCGGGAACGATGCAGGGGCTCTCTAGGGTCTCAAAGGAGGAGGAAGGAGCGCCGGAGCGGGCCTGTGTCCCGAGATTGACGGAGCTCCGCCATGGCGGCGCCTCGGCCGATCTCGAGCACTGGTGCTCGGGAAGCTCAAATGGGGGCCACGGGAGGTCGATTGGAGGGAGGAGGAAGCGAGAGGAGGGCAGAGGCGAGGCCGGTGAGGCCTATTTATAGGTGGACGCGAGTCCACCGAATGGTGGTGCATCGGCAAGGCCGCAACGCTTGCAGGAGGGTGCGGGGGAGAGAGAGTGTGCGTCTGGGGCGCTCGTGGACGCGGTCCACGTCCAGGGGAAGCAAGAGGAGGAGCGGGGCATGTGCGCGTGTGAGGCAGCTCACTGGCCGAGCCTGGTGGCGCTCGACACGCGCGGGAGGAGGGAGAAGGAGGAGGAGAGAGGAGGGGGCCGACAGGGAGGCGTGTCCCGGACATCGAGGAAGCCAAGTGGCGAGAGGGGGAGGCCCGAGGCGGTCGGGGCCATGCAGTGGGTGGCGGCTACAGTGCGGTCGGGCACTGTAGCCCGCTCCAGAGCGCGCATATGGCATGCCATGGCATGCCATCGGTGTCCTGGGCGCGGCCAACCATGTCTAGTGGGTCCAGGGGGTTTTATACAAAGAGAAAATGGCATAGGATGCCCTGGAGAGCTGATAGAATAAGAGGGAAGGAGAGAGAGAAGCATATTCTTGCTGTCCAGAGAGGTAAATGTGGGTTTTACCCCACTTAACCCTTGAGTCTTGACCAAAATAAAGTTACTGGAGGTGCAATGCAACACTACAAGGTTGTGGTAAAAAATTTGAGTGATGGAGAATAGTAGAAGGGGGTCAAACATGGTTTTTACCACCTGGGCAAAAAGTGTTTGATGATGGTTTGGCTAAGCAAATGGAGTTTTCTTGCCCTGATATTTAACAGGATGAAAATATAAGTAAAAATAGATAGGATCACCAAGTTTGAGGAGTTTTGAGGAAAGTTCACAATGTAACTTTGTGAAACCCTAGAAATAAACAGAATCAGATTTCTGTAGATCTAGGCATGCATTTCACTTCCCACAAATCCACAACTTGGTGTGGCATCCTCATTTGGGGTTTAGAGCATGCCCACAAAGTTTGGGGTCAAGGGAAGAAACTTCACAATGTAAAGTTGTTCAAATTTGAATCTGAACAGAAAGGGTTTTGGAATATTTTGATGAAGAAACTCAATTAGGATTGAGATGAAACTTTGAAAGAGCATCACATATGACATGTGTGCCTTTATGGAATTTTCTTGGAATTTATTGAGAATATTTCTTATAGAAATATTCCAAAAGCTTGATTTGGGCAAAAAGGGTTTTGAGGGGTTTTGCCCTTGATTTTGAACATGACCATGTGTTGAAACTCATATATATGGAAAATATATGTCCACTGAGTTTCCCTAAAATTTCTCAAATATTTTCAAGCATTTAAATAATTTTTCCCTATGAAAAGCCATTTCTGGCCTTAAGGAAAAGCCTTTAAATAAAATAGGAAAATAATCTTTAAAATTAACATTTGGTGTTTTCGGGAAGTCTTATATATAGTAGGTTCCAAATAAAATCTTTGGTGCAAAACATTCCACCCAATTTGAGGACTTGTAGTACAAACCTCAATTCAGGGGTTTTGAAAAACTTAAATTGAATAAATGCTTTTTGGCCAAAATAATATTTTGTAAAAATATTTTTAAGTCCTATACACATGGCATGATCATTGGACAAGAGTTGGGATCAAGGAAAAGAGTTTTGAGAGTAGGAGGGAGTTTTATGAATATAGAGCACTAGCAAGCAATCAAACAAGCAAGCAAATAGCACACAAGTCAAGCATCACAAGCACAGAAAAAGTTTTAATTGGCCCTAATTTTTGAGTCATGCTAACTTAGTCATGAGGCAAATCACAGGGTGTGACAGACCTACCCCCCTTACAAGAATCTCGTCCCCGAGATTCCTAGGCTAGGCGTGGGAAAGATGCGGAAATTCAAAAGTGAGGTAGTCTTCACGTTCCATGTTGCTTCTGCTCCGGCGTGGTTGTCCTTCTGGATCTTGAAGTGCCTGATGATATGTCTTCGAGTGCATTGTTGACTTCTTTTAAGGGTGAACGGGATTCTTGCAATATGCTAGGCTCGCCTAAAGGTTAAGGGTTTGGTAAACGAGGTTCTGGCAAGGGCCTGGCTTGCGTGTGTATTCCAAAGTCGGAATATGTGGCCAAGTAGTGTGACTATGTGCTGGTCCCGGGGTTGCTTACGTTGGTTAGTGACATCTAGATGTCTCACGTAAGAATAGATGGGTCGAGCCTTGGCGTAGCTTCTCGTTGACGGGGAAGTCCTTATCTTCCTTAAGGCAGGAGATCTTCAGTCGCAGTGGTCTTCATCCTCGAGAGTGTTGAAGCGCGTCATCGTGGTCTTCGCATCGAGACCTTCTGCTTGGGTAAGTTGCCCAGGTAGATTCTTCATTCTTCTTTGGTCGTTTGTCTTCATCGTCATGGACGCACGTTTCGGGAGGGTCTTTGAGCGTTTGGTCTACTTGTCTCTCCGTGGCAAGGTCTGTGATGAGTCTCATCCCTAAGACTGAGCTTAGAGACTTGGTGTCAAAACGGGTTCTGCCATGTGGGACGGTTTCAGCGGGGTTCTAAATAAGCTGACTATCCAGAGGTATGGAATAGCCATCTAGTCCCCAAGGTCCGAGGCTTGGCAAGCGGAGTGAACTACCTTTGACAGGTGGTTTACCATGATCGAGTCAGGGTTTACACCCTAGATTGGACCAATAAGGAGCTGGTAACGAAGTCATGACAGTCGCCCACTCCATTCCAGGCATCTGAAGGGAGTAGGGGCGTCATGCTCGTCATACACCATCAAGGTGGTGGAGTGAGGGCGCCACCAACTTATCGGTTCCATCCTAGTCAAGAACTGATAGATGACCACTTAAAGCAAGGGGCTCTATAATCCTCTTGATGTCCAAGGGCTTCATTGTGCTCGAGCGTCGGTGCTTCTTGATATAGTCTAGCTGATGTAGCCAGCTGAGGAGTGGTGGTTGACTTCCCTTGCTTCTTCTTCTTCGTTGTCGTGGTTTCCCGACCGTAGTGGTCCTTTGTCTTGCTTGGGCAGGAATGTCTTCTGCTGAAGGGAGGGTGCTTCAAGGAGTCCGACTTCTTCAAGATGTGACCTTATACTCGAGAGGCATGGCAATGGGTGTTCCTGGGGCTGGTCCAAACAGGACTAAGGTGTTCCTCCTCTTATTGGGTAAATAAGTATGTCATCCCGGAGGGTAACAACCTATTCCCCCAAGTATCGCATAAGCACATTGCTCATGGGATACGTGAGAGGAGTGGGCATTTGCTCCGGATGGTCACTAGTTCGGGAGTTCATGATCCAACGTAATCTAGTTCTTCGTACCCACCTTCCTTATGAACAGAATTGGTGGTGGTCAAGGTGAAGTGTTGTCCATAGTCTAAAGACTTAGAGGCCAGGCCTAAGGTCATAATCTGGCCATATCATGGCTCGGTAAAGCTTTGGGGTTTCAAGGAGCTTAGGATGTGAGTGAACGTCTACCATCCTATCGTCGAGCACAGTTCTTAGATGCCAATAGTACTGCCTATTACTCCAAACAAAATCACCCTATATTATCGAAGGTATCATCTCATATAAGTCAACTCCAATATTACACATGCTACTCATATCCCCAAGGTTTTGAGAGAAGGACTATACCGAAAATCTCATATGTATAGTATAGCTAACTCACATATATCCCTATATAAAAATCCTCGGGATAGTTTACAAGCCGCTAAGCTTGATCATGACACTACCAATCCAAGTGTCCTACTGACCTATCCAAGGTCTAAGGTACTGCATTACTATGCTAAGGAAACTCGTAATATACCAATCCAAGATCTTGTTTCCTTCCTACGAATCCAACTTAATTTATCCACGAATATCATCCACTATTACATGATCCATTACTGCTACAAATCCAGCATCGATGGTGTCCAACATAATCTCCTCGAGTTCATATAATCCACATATCATTGCAAGGACTATTATTATAGTATATCCATGAACTTCCAATGACCAACTAACTCCAAGGTCAAGCTCATATAGATCCTTAAATTAGCTTTCACGACTCCAACCTTATCTCGTCATCCACCGAGAAACATGGTATCATGATCAAGATCATCGGACTAAATCCAAATTACTCCGAACCATGTAGTTTGATTGATCCCGAGCACCTATTAGAATCACCTATTTAAATCCAAGGTTTACATCCAGTGAGAATTCCCTACCAGTTATTCCAGTCACTATCATATCACCATCGATCCACTATCAACATTACTTGCCAAAGCCAAGTCATTCATCCACCAAGAATTTCAGCTTGTGATCATATTTGTCCTACTAAATCCAAGTTACTCAAGGGAGAAACAAGTTATGCTACTCTATCAACTTTGATCCACCAAGTTCGTTTACCAACATAAGGGTCTTATGATACACCAAGCGGTCTCAACTGCTTCGTCAAGATATCCATTACAACCTCATCGAATCATTAGCCTATGAATCATGCATCTCCAAAGCAACCTTCACTATGGCATCATTAGTTCAAGTGCTGGCTTAGGGATGTAATGTGTCTGTTCACTATGATTACTGGTCTAGCGATGAACCCAGTGCTAAGCAGGGGCTATTGGAGCTCAATAAGTGCTCTGGCAAATCCGTGTACTAAACACGTGATCAGAGGCTTGTGCTGGGAAGCTTGTGAGGTTTAGGTTGGGCTAGGGAGGGGTTTCCAATCTTGAGGGAAAAGCATAACTCTACGGGGTGGCATCTGGTTGAGTACGTTGTAGTCGAAGTATTCGGTGTCAGTTGTTTGCCGAGGTGGATCCTTGGTGCATCTTGTCTTGTCGGTCTTCAGTTGATGAGAGGGGGAAGAGGGAACAGCAGCATAGAGGGAAGTGCCTAAGGGGTGTTGGAAATATGCCCTAGAGGCAATAATAAAATGGTTATTATTGTATTTCCTTGTTCATGATAATTGTCTATTGTTGACTAGCTCGTTGATCAATAGATGGTCACGGTTTCATGACCATGGACATTGGATGTCGTTGATAACGGGATCACATCATTAGGAGAATGATGTGATGGACAAGACCCAATCCTAAGCATAGCACAAGATCGTGTAGTTCGTCTGCTAAAGCTTTTCCAATGTCAAGTATCGTTTCCTTAGACCATGAGATTGTGCAACTCTCGGATGCCGTAGGAATACTTTGGGTGTGCCAAACGTCACAACCTAACTGGGTGGCCATAAAGGTACACTACGGGTATCTCCGAAAGTGTCTGTTGGGTTGGCACGAATCGAGACTGGGATTTGTCACTCCGTATGACGGAGAGGTATCTCTGGGCCCACTCGGTAAGACATCATCATAATGAGCTCAATGTGACTAAGGAGTTAGCCACGGGATGATGTGTTGCGGAACGAGTAAAGAGACTTGCCGGTAACGAGATTGAACAAGGTATAAGGGTACCGACGATCGAATCTCGGGCAAGTATCATACCGGTAGACAAGGGAATTGTATACGGGATTGATTGAATCCCCAACATCGTGGTTCATCCGATGAGATCATCGTGGAGCATGTGGGAGCCAACATGGGTATCCAGATCCCGCTGTTGGTTATTGACCGGAGAGGTGTCTCGGTCATGTCTACGTGCCTCCCGAACCCGTAGGGTCTACACACTTAAGGTTCGATGACGCTAGGGTTATAGGGAAATAGTGTACGTGGTTACCGAAGATTGTTCGGAGTCCCGGATGAGATCCTGGACATCACGAGGAGCTCCGGAATGGTCCGGAGGTAAAGATTCATATATAGGAAGTGAGGTTATGGTCACCGGAAGTGTTTCGGGCATCACCTGTAACGTACCGGGACCATCGGAAGGGTTTCGGGGATCCACCATGTGGGGCCACCGGCACCAGAGGGCTGCATGGGCCTCAAGTGGGAGGGAACCAGCCCCTAGGTGGGCTGGTGCGCCCCCCACAAGGGCCCAAGGCGCAGCCAAGGGTGGAGGGGGGCAAACCCTAGCGCAGATGGGCCCTAAAGGCCCACCCTAGGGCTGCCGCCACCTCTCCCTCTCTGGACGCCGGCCAGATCCCATCTGGGGCTGCCGCCAGCCCCTAGGGTGGGAACCCTAAGGGATGCGCACCCTCCTCCCCTCCTCCTATATATAGTGGGGGTTTTGGGGCTGCCAGAGACACGCATCACTCTCTCTCTCGGCGCAGCCCTACCTCTCCATCTCCTCGTTCTCCGTAGTGCTTGGCGAAGCCCTGCCGGAGTACCATGCAGCTCCACCGCCACCACGCCGGCGTGCTGCCGGAGCTCTCCCTCAACCTCTCCTTCCTCCTTGCTGGATCAAGGCGTAGGAGACGTCACCGGGCTGCACGTGTGTTGAACGCGGAGGCGCCGTTGTTCGGCGCTTAGATCGGAATCGACCGCGATCTGAATCGCTGCGAGTACGACTCCACCAACCGCGTTCTTGTAACGCTTCCGCTTTGCGATCTTCAAAGGTATGAAGATGCACTCTCCCCTTACTCGGTGCTGGTTTCTCCATAGATAGATCTTGGTAAACACGTAGGAAAAATTTTGATTTACTACTACGTCTCCCAACAGTGGTATCAGAGCTAGGTCTATGCATAGAATCTATGCACGAGTAGAACACAAGTTGTTGTGGGCGTCGATCTTGTTAATTTGCTTGCCGTTACTAGTCTTATCTTGATTCGGCGGTATTGTGGGATGAAGCGGCCCGGACCAACTTTACACGTACTCTTACGTGAGACCGGTTCCACCGCCTGACATGCACTTGTTGCATAAGGTGGCTAGCGGGTGTCTGTCTCTCCCACCTTAGTCGGATTGGATTCGATGAAAAGGGTCCTTATGAAGGGTAAATAGCAATTGGCATATCACGTTGTGGTTTTGGCGTAGGTAAGAAACGTTCTTGCTAGAAACCTATAGCAGCCACGTAAAAACTTGCAACTACAAATTAGAGGACGTCTAACTTGTTTTTGCAGCATATGCCTTGTGATGTGATATGGCCAAAAGGATGTGATGTGATGCATTGTGATGTATGAGATTGATCATGTTCTTGTAATAGGATTCATGACTTGCATGTCGATGAGTATGACAACCGGCAGGAGCCATAGGAGTTGTCTTATTTTATTGTATGACCTGCGTGTCAATCATAAACGCCATGTAATTACTTTACTTTATTGCTAAACGTTAGCCATTGTAGTAGAAGTAATAGTTGGCGAGACAACTTCATGAAGACACAATGATGGAGATCATTATGATGGAGATCATGGTGTCGTTCCGGTGACAGTGATGATCATGGTGCCCCGAAGATGGAGATCAAAGGAGCAAGATGATATTGGCCATATCATGTCACTATATTGATTGCATGTGATGTTTATCATGTTTACATCTTATTTGCTTAGAACGACGGTAGTAAATAAGATGATCTCTCAATAAAATTTCAAGAGAAGTGTTCACCCTAACTGTGCACCGTTGCTAAGGCTCGTTGTTCCGAAGCACCACGTGATGATCGGGTGTGCTAGGTTCTATCGTTCGCATACAACGGGTGTAAGCCAGATTTAAACACGCGAAACACTTAGGTTGACTTGACGAGCCTAGCATGTACAGACATGGCCTCGGAACACAGAAGACCAAAAGGTCGAACATGAGTCATATAGCAGATGCGATCAACATGGAGATGTTCACCATGGATAACTAGTCCGTCTCACGTGATGATCGGACACGGGCTAGTTGACATGGATCATGTATCACTTGGATGACTAGAGAGATGTCTGTCTAAGTGGGAGTTCATTAAATAATTTGATTATGTGAACTTAATTATCATGAACTTAGTCTAAAAAATGTCTTTACAATCTATATTGTAGATCCAATGGCCAACGCTAATGTCACCCTCAACTTCAACGTGTTCCTAGAGAAAACCAAGCTGAAAGATGATGGAAGCAACTATGCGGACTGGGTCCGTAGCTTGAGGATCATCCTCATAGCTTCCAAAAGATTGTATGTCCTTGATGCACCGCTAGGTGACCCACCCATTTTCCCAGCGGACCAAGATGTTACGAACGCTTGGCAGTCACGCTGCGATGATTACTCCCTTGTTCAGTGCGGCATGCTTTACAGTTTAGAACCGGGGCTCCAAAAGCGTTTTGAGCAACACGGAGCATATGAGATGTTCCAAGAGCTGAAACTGGTTTTCCAAGCTCATGCCCGGGTCGAGAGATATGACGTCTCCGACAAGTTCTTCAGCTGTAAGATGGAGGAGAATAGTTCTGTCGGTGAGCACATACTCAAAATGTCTGGGTTACACAACCGCTTGACTCAACTGGGAGTTAATCTCCCGGATGACTCGGTCATTGACAGAATCCTCCAGTTGCTTCCACCTAGCTACAAGAGCTTTGTGATGAACTACAACATGTAGGGTATGGAGAAGTCCATTCCTGAGTTGTACTCGATGCTGAAATCAGCGGAGGTCGAGATCAAAAAGGAGCATCAAGTGTTGATGGTGAATAAGACCACTAGTTTCAAGAAAGGCAAGGGTAAGAAGAACTTCAAGAAGCATGGCAAAGCTGTTGCCGCGCCCGGTAAGCAAGTTGCCGGGAAGAAGAACAAGAATGGACCCAAGCCTGAGACTGAGTGCTTTTATTGCAAGGGTACCGGTCACTAGAAGCGGAACTGCCCCAAGTACTTAGCGGATAAGAAGGCCAGCAACGTTAAAGGTATATGTGATATACTTGTTATTGATGTGTACCTAACCAGCGCTCGTAGTAGCTCCTGGGTATTTGATACCGGTGCAGTTGCTCAAATTTGTAACTCCAAGCAGGAGCTGCGGAATAAGCGGAGACTGGCAAAGGACGAGGTGACGATGCGCGTCGGGAATGGTTCCAAGGTCGATGTGATCGCCGTCGGCACGCTACCTCTACATCTACCTTCGGGATTAGTTTTAAACCTCAATAATTGTTATTTAGTGCCAGCTTTGAGCATGAACATTGTATCTGGATCTCGTTTGATGCGAGATGGCTACTCATTTAAATCTGAGAATAATGGTTGTTCTATTTATATGAGAGAAATGTTTTATGGTCATGCCCCGCTGGTCAATGGTTTATTTTTGATGAATCTCGAACGTGATGTTACACATGTCCATAGTGTGAGTACCAAAAAGTGTAAGGTTGATAACGATAGTCCCACTTACATGTGGCACTGCCGACTTGGTCATATTGGTGTCAAACGTATGAAGAAGCTCCATGCTGATGGACTTTTGGAGTCTCTTGATTTCGAATCATTTGACACGTGCGAACCATGCCTCATGGGCAAGATGACCAAGACTCTGTTCTCTAGAACAATGGAACGAGCGACTGACTTGTTGGAGATAATACATACCGATGTATGCGGTCCAATGAGCATCGAGGCTCACGGTGGCTACCGTTATGTTCTCACCCTCACTCATGACTTGAGCAGATATGGGTATGTCTACTTAATGAAACACAAGTCTGAAACCTTTGAAAGGTTCAAGGAATTTCAGAGTGAGGTAGAGAATCAACGTGACAGAAAAATAAAGTGCCTACGATCTGATCGCGGCGGAGAATATTTAAGTCACGAGTTTGGCACGCACCTAAGGAAATGTGAATTGTTTCACAACTCACGCCGCCTGGAACACCTCAGCGAAATGGTTTGTCTGAACGTCGTAATCGCACTCTATTGGATATGGTGCGATCTATGATGTCTCTTACCGACTTACCGCTATCATTTTGGGGATGTGCATTAGAGACTGCCGCATTCACTTTAAATAGGGCACCGTCAAAGTCCGTTGAGACGACACCGTATGAATTATGGTTTGGGAAGAAACCTAAGCTGTCGTTTCTAAAAGTTTGGGGATGCGATGCTTATGTGAAGAAACTTCAACCTGAGAAGCTTGAACCCAAAGTGGAAAAGTGCGTCTTCATAGGATATCCCAAAGAGACTATTGGGTATACCTTCTACCTCAGATCCGAAGGCAAAGTCTTTGTTGCCAAGAATGGATCCTTTCTCGAGAAAGAGTTTCTCTCGAAAGAAGTAAGTGGGAGGAAAATAGAACTTGATGAGGTAATTGTACCTCCACTCGAACCGGAGGGTAGCGCAGCACAGGAAGTTATTTCTATGGAGCCTACACCGGCTGGAGAGGAAGTTAATGATGATGATCATGAAACTTCAGATCAAGTCACTATTAAACGTCGAAGGTCCACTAGGACACGTTCCGCACCAGAGTGGTACGGCAACCCTGTCCTAGAGATCATGTTGTTGGACAACAGTGAACCTTCGAACTATGAAGAAGCAATGGCGGGCCCGGATTCCAACAAATGGCTTGAAGCCATGAAATCCGAGATAGGATCCATGTATGAGAACAAAGTGTGGACTTTGGTGGACTTGCCTGATGATAAGCGAGCCATTGAAAATAAATGGATCTTTAAGAAGAAGACTGACGCGGATGGTAATGTGACCGTCTATAAGGCTCGGCTTGTCGCTAAGGGTTATCGACAAGTTCAAGGAGTTGACTACGATAAGACTTTCTCACCCGTAGCGATGCTGAAGTCTGTCCGAATCATGTTAGCAATTGCCGCATTTTATGATTATGAGATCTGGCAAATGGACGTCAAAACGGCATTCCTTAATGGCTTCCTTAAGGAAGAACTGTATATGATGCAGCTGGAAGGTTTTGTCGATCCTAAAGATGCTAACAAAGTATGCAAGCTCCAGCGCTCCATCTATGGGCTGGTGCAAGCATCTCGGAGTTGGAACATTCGCTTTAATGAGGTGATTAAAGTGTTTGGGTTTATGCAGGTTTATGGAGAACCCTGTATTTACAAGAAAGTGAGTGGGAGCTCTGTAGCATTTCTCATATTATATGTGGATGACATATTACTGATGGGAAATGATATAGAACTTTTGGAAAGTGTAAAGGCCTACTTGAATAAATGTTTTTCAATGAAGGACCTTGGAGAAGCTGCTTACATATTAGGTATTAAGATCTATAGAGATAGATCGAGACGCCTCATAGGTCTTTCACAAAGCACATACCTTGAAAAGATATTGAAGAAGTTCAATATGGATCAGTCCAAGAAGGGGTTCTTGCCTGTGTTACAGGGTGTGAGATTGAGTACGACTCAATGCCCGACCACGGCAAAGGATAGAGAAGAGATGAGTGTCATCCCTTATGCTTCAGCCATAGGCTCTATTATGTATGCCATGCTGTGTACCAGACCTGATGTGAACCTTGCCATAAGTTTGGTAGGGAGGTACCAAAGTGATCCCGGAGCGGAACACTGGACAGCGGTCAAGAATATCCTGAAGTACCTGAAAAGGACAAAGGACATGTTTCTCGTATATGGAGGTGCCGAAGAGCTCGTCGTAAAGGGTTATGTCGATGCTAGCTTCGACACAGATCCGGATGACTCCAAGTCACAAACCGGATACGTGTATATTTTGAACGGAGGGGCAGTCAGCTGGTGCAGCAGCAAGCAAAGCGTCGTGGCGGCATCTACATGTGAAGCGGAGTACATAGCTGCTTCGGAAGCAGCAAAGGAAGGAGTCTGGATGAAGGAGTTCATCACCGACCTAGGAGTAATTCCCAATGCGTCGGGCCCGATGACTCTATTCTGTGACAACACTGGAGCTATTGCCCTTCCGAAGGAGCCCAGGTTTCACAAGAAGACAAGACACATCAAGCGCCGCTTCAACTCCATCTGTGATTACATTCAGGAGGGAGATATAGAAATTTGTAAAGTGCATACGGATCTGAATGTCGCAGATCCGTTGACTAAACCTATCTCACGAGCAAAACATGATCAACACCAGAATGCTATGGGTGTTCGATTCATCACAATGTAACTAGATTATTGACTCTAGTGCAAGTGGGAGACTGTTTGAAATATGCCCTAGAGGCAATAATAAAATGGTTATTATTGTATTTCCTTGTTCATGATAATTGTCTATTGTTCATGCTATAATTGTGTTAACCGGAAACCGTAATACATGTGTGAATACATAGACCATAACATGTCCCTAGTGAGCCCCTAGTTGGCTAGCTCGTTGATCAATAGATGGTCACGGTTTCATGACCATGGACATTGGATGTTGTTGATAACGGGATCACATCATTAGGAGAATGATGTGATGGACAAGACCCAATCCTAAGCATAGCACAAGATCGTGTAGTTCATCTGCTAAAGCTTTTCCAATGTCAAGTATCGTTTCCTTAGACCATGAGATTGTGCAACTCCCGGATGCCGTAGGAATACTTTGGGTGTGCCAAATGTCACAACGTAACTGGGTGGCTATAAAGGTACACTGCGGGTATCTCCGAAAGTGTCTATTGGGTTGGCATGAATCGAGACTGGGATTTGTCACTCCGTATGATGGAGAGGTATCTCTGGGCCCACTCGGCAAGACATCATAATAATGAGCTCAATGTGACTAAGGAGTTAGCCACGGGATGATGTGTTGCGGAACGAGTAAAGAGACTTGCCGGTAACTAGATGGAACAAGGTATAGGGATACCGACGATCGAATCTCGGGCAAGTATCATACCGGTAGACAAGGGAATTGTATACGGGATTGATTGAATCCCCGACATCGTGGTTCATCCGATGAGATCATCGTGGAGCATGTGTGAGCCAACATGGGTATCCAGATCCCGCTGTTGGTTATTGACCGGAGAGGTGTCTCGGTCATGTCTACGTGCCTCCCGAACCCGTAGGGTCTACACACTTAAGGTTCGATGACGCTAGGGTTATAGGGAAATAGTGTACGTGGTTACCGAAGATTGTTCAGAGTCCCGGATGAGATCCCGGACGTCACGAGGAGCTCCGGAATGGTCCGGAGGTAAAGATTCATATATCGGAAGTGAGGTTTTGGTCACCGGAAGTGTTTCGGGCATCACCGGTAACGTACCGGGACCACCGGAAGGGTTCCGGGGGTCCACCATGTGGGGCCACCGGCACCAGAGGGCTGCATGGGCCTCAAGTGGGAGGGAACCAGCCCCTAGGTGGGCTGGTGCGCCCCCCACAAGGGCCCAAGGCGCAGCCAAGGGTGGAGGGGGGCAAACCCTAGCGCAGATGGGCCCTAAAGGCCCACCCTAGGGCTGCCGCCACCTCTCCCTCTCTGGCCGCCGGCCAGATCCCGTCTGGGGCTGCCGCCAGCCCCTAGGGTGGGAACCCTAAGGGCTGCGCACCCTCCTCCCCTCCTCCTATATATAGTGAGGGTTTTGGGGCTGCCAGAGACACGCATCACTCTCTCTCTCTCTCGGCGCAGCCCTACCTGTCCCTCTCCTCATTCTCCGTAGTGCTTGGCGAAGCCCTGCCGGAGTACCACGCAGCTCCACCGCCACCACGCCGTCGTGCTGCCGGAGCTCTCCCTCAACCTCTCCTTCCTCCTTGCTGGATCAAGGCGTAGGAGACGTCACCGGGCTGCACGTGTGTTGAACGCGGAGGCGCCGTTGTTCGGCGCTTAGATCGGAATCAACCGCGATCTGAATCGCTGCGAGTACGACTCCACCAACCGCATTCTTGTAACGCTTCCGCTTTGCGATCTTCAAAGGTATGAAGATGCACTCTCCCCTTACTCGGTGCTAGTTTCTCCATAGATAGATCTTGGTGAACACGTAGGAAAATTTTTGATTTACTACTACGTCTCCCAACAAGGGGGTGGTATAGTGCAAGTGCAATCAAGCAAGTGCCGAAAAGGCCGAACACAAACATCAAGGTAAGGTAGGTGATATAGTCGCGCACTTGTTGCCTAGGGCAAAAGTGCGACTTTCACCAAAGCACAAACAAGCAAAAAGAACCAACACACAATTATGGTTCTATCTGAACCATCATAAGGACTCGACTTCGCATCGGGGACACATGACCTATCCTACCCTAGGGGTTCTCGGACTCAGTAGTCGTGCTTGCATCGTGTCTTGGAGAGGAGTCTGCTCAGTCCTTTGGGTCTTCCCCAGGTGCCACTATGTCTCTGGTTGTTGTTTGTCGAAACGATCCGGGTTGGGGCTTGGAGGTTCTTCGATGACCTCGCATCTGGTGAGTTGACGATGAAGGTAATTCCTCATGCTTGTCATTGACAGGGTCTTCTGGTGTCTTCGTAGTCGTGCCGATGTCTTCTTGTCTTCTGAAACGTCGAGGGTTCCAAGTGGGCAATCCTTTATGCAATGACATTAGCAAGGCATGATAGAGTTCCATCTTGTCGGTCATGTTGATTATATCGACACCGAGAGCGGGGGATGAAGAGAACCGTTTTCCTGCTCACTATGGTGAGGCGGACCAAATGGCAAGGTTCTCATCCACCGGTGGTTGCCGACACAACAACAAAAGGACAGGGTTGCTCTATTAGCGATGCATATCATGACATTGCATGTCTTGTGCCCTGGTCATCGAAGGCCAAGGTGGCATCATCATGGGGCAGTGTCGAGGGTGTTACCATCTCCTGAGTCTCCATATTCTCATCCTTCGAGAGGGTATCTTCGGTTGGCATCGTCTTGTCGTGGTGTCGTCAAACTTGTGTGAATGCCTGGCAAGGTGTCTTCCTTCCAGGTTACCCACGAGGATTACAAGGAATCCAGTGGTCAGGGGCACAAGGGTAGTAGCGACCATTTGCAAAGTTTTGAAAAAGTAGATGAGGAGAGTTAAGAGAAAGATGGTGGAAATACTAAGGCAAAAGCCTTTGCTTCCTTTGAAAATTTAGGAGAGGTGAGAAATGTGGTAGCCTTTGCAAGTGTCATGAAGGGTCTGGAAAAATGGTTTTGTCCTAACTAACGTCCATGCTAACTAAGGGCTTCCTACAGTCAGGATGGCTCTGATACCAGCTCTGTGGGGACCCCGACTCATAAGTCGTGATCACCGAATGCATGTGTACAGTGATCCCAGAGATCAATGCTCACTGAACACACAGAAGCTGAATAACAAGAGTCTTACATCCACATTTAGCGTCTTACACAAATAAAGACCATGGAGGTCTAGTCTTACATAGATAGGACCACAAGGGCCAAACACTTAAACATAACAAGCAGCGGAAATCTTGATCGAAAGCGTGAACCCATGCCATCTGCCTTAAACCTACAGGCATTCTGACTGGGAAGCGTCCTAGTTCGCATGTTCGTCACCAACGAACTCTTCGCCATATTCTTGTTCTTCCATGCCTGGCCAATTAAATAACCAGTGGCAAGCCAATGAGTACTTTGAATGTACTCGCAAGCAACCCAAGTTGTGGAACAAGATATAATAATGCATGATATAGCACTAAGTAGGTAAGTTTTGCAGAAAGCTGATTTTGAGCGCAATGACATGATCAAGATAACTTGAGTAAGCATGCATAAACTACTAACAGGTACTCATGTGAGCAGGTTTCAGTTATCATCATAAGCATGGGTTGAACATCTCATGTTCATCATCGTGCTAAGTCGTCGGACTTAGCTCAAGTACGATCTTTATCACCAACACACACACACACACACACACACACACACACACACCAGTTTCTGAAAACATTTGGACGTAGCACAAGAGCGGTCATCCAACTATCCTTGACCGTGGACACGGCTATTCGAATAGTTTTACACTCTGCAGAGGTTGCACACTTTACCCACAAGACTCGGGGAACTTCCGTGTCAACCACGGCTCGCGGTATATTACATACCCGAGGTAAGCACCCGAACAATGCCTTTCCCCTAGCGACACTAAACAAAGAGTCCACTCGTTGGTGTCATCCCTCATGATATACATCACATGTATCATCCATGAGGGCACGCAACGGTGTGCTCGGTGCCTGTGAAGACAGCGCATGATCGTCCATTCCGGTACGACCCCGTATCGAGAGTGACCACTTCACTCCCGCCACTAGTAATGCGGGCTCTATGCTAGTACCCACCAAGGTAATCAACAAAGCCCCGTCCCATAAGGGGTATCGTGGTCGTACATGTAAGGTTGGAATAACGGTCGCAACTTACACCAATCTGTTTTCGAAAACCACACACACTCACTTGCTCCGGTACACCACTTCTTTATCAAGTGGTTACCTAGCTCATCGTCATCTCCCTCGGGCATTAGTGGCACCCGACGGGGTTTTCGAAAAGTCTTTGAAAATACTTTTGTTTCCATCACCATGCATATTCCCGTCCCACCTTGCGTAGCATCTACTAAGCATCCTATCTACTCCCACCCGCACAACCCTCATAAGAAGGTAGGGTCATGCACAATGCAAGTATCAACAAGAAAGTATCGGTGGCATCCCACCGTAGTGGTCACCACCTCAACATGATCAACATCAAGAAATAAAGTGCTATATGCCATGCGATAAAAGGGTTTCATAGTCATGGTCAAAGGGCTGCTTGCCTGGCTCAACAAAGTCTTCGGGGCCTTCAAAGTCTTCGGGTCCAATCCCTTCGTCAACAACGCAATCTATCGTCGCGGAATAAACGGGCAAAAATAAGCATCACACAAAAACAGAGCACAAAAGCCACTTGAAAAAAAATGCTACCCTACTCTGATAAATACTACAAACTATTCTAAGAATATTTGTCTAGGGTTTTGAAGTGAAAAAGGTTTTCAAAACTATTCATAACAGAGGCTAAAAATGCCCAAAAGAGGTTTCAAAATAAATCAGTAGTAAAATGTTTTCAAAAAATTATAAAAATGGCACTGTTAAACACTACATATTATTCTATGATTTATGGTGGAAAAATATTGGGCATTGGATTTTTATTTGGAGCTGTGGGATTTTTGGAAAACCCCACAGAAAAAGAAAAACAAAATGGGCACTGTGCCCTGGGCCAGATCTAGCCGCAACTGGGCCGGCCCAGAGCAATCAGCCCGCAGGCGAACCAGTGCCCGCGCCGCGCCAGGTTTAAACCTGACGGGCGGGCCCCGCAGGCCAGTGAGAGAGAGAGAGACGCGGGAGGGTGCGAGGGGCTGACGACCTGGCCCCACTGGCAGGTCGTCGTCCACCTCTGGCCAGGGACCGGCGATGCTCACCGTGGCGGAGGAGGTCACGATGAGGGGAACTGATGGCAGGAATGGGCCCAGAGTCGAGCCGCCATTCCTTTGGAGGTGTAGGGGAGGCCGGAGATGCCCTGGTTCGCCGGTGACGAGGAGGCACGGCGGAGCCGCTTCGGGAGGAGGTCGCCGGCGTTGATTCTTGCAGCGAAATGGTCGGGGAGGAAGCGGGAACGATGCAGGGGCTCTCTAGGGTCTCAAAGGAGGAGGAAGGAGCGCCGGAGCGGGCTTGTGTCCCGAGATCGACGGAGCTCCGCCGTGGCGGCGCCTCGGTCGATCTCGAGCACTGGTGCTCGGGAAGCTCAAATGGGGGCCACGGGAGGTCGATTGGAGGGAGGAGGAAGCGAGAGGAGGGCAGAGGCGAGGCCGGGGAGGCCTATTTATAGGTGGACGCGAGTCCACCGAATGGTGGTGCATCGGCGAGGCCGCAACGCTTGCAGGAGGATGCGGGGGAGAGAGAGTGTGCGTCTGGGGCGCTCGTGGACGCGGTCCATGTCCAGGGGAAGCAAGAGGAGGAGCGGGGCGTGTGCGCGTGTGAGGCAGCTCACTAGCCGAGCCTGGCGGCGCTCGGCACGCGCGGGAGGAGGGAGAAGGAGGAGGAGAGAGGAGGGGGCCGACAGGGAGGCGTGTCCCGGACGTCGAGGAAGCCAAGTGGTGAGAGGGGGAGGCCCGAGGCGGTCGGGGCCATGCAGTGGGTGGCGGCTACAGTGCGGTCGGGCACTGTAGCCCGCTCCAGAGCACGCATATGGCATGCCATGGCATGCCAACGGCGTCCTGGGCGCGGCCAACCATGTCTAGTGGGTCCAGGGGGTTTTATACAAAGAGAAAATGGCATAGGATGCCCTGGAGAGCTGATAGAATAAGAGGGAAGGAGAGAGAGAAGCATATTCTTGCTGTCCAGAGAGGTAAATGTGGGTTTTACCCCACTTAACCCTTGAGTCTTGACCAAAATAAAGTTACTGGAGGTGCAATGCAACACTACAAGGTTGTGGTAAAAATTTTGAGTGATGGAGAATAGTAGAAGGGGGTCAAACATGGTTTTTACCACCTGGGCAAAAAGTGTTTGATGATGGTTTGGCTAAGCAAATGGAGTTTGCTTGCCCTGAGATTTAACAAGATGAAAATATAAGTAAAAATAGATAGGATCACCAAGTTTGAGGAGTTTTGAGGAAAGTTCACAATGTAACTTTGTGAAACCCTAGAAATGAACAGAATCTGATTTCTGTAGATCTAGGCATGCATTTCACTTCCCACAAATCCACAACTTGGCGTGGCATCCTCATTTGGGGTTTAGAGCATGCCCACAAAGTTTGGGGTCAAGGGAAGAAACTTCACAATGTAAAGTTGTTCAAATTTGAATCTGGACAGAAAGGGTTTTGGAATATTTTGATGAAGAAACTCAATTAGGATTGAGATGAAACTTTGAAAGAGCATCACATATGACATGTGTGCCTTGATGGAATTTTCTTGGAATTTATTGAGAATATTTCTTATAGAAATATTCCAAAAGCTTGATTTGGGCAGAAAGGGTTTTGAGGGGTTTTGCCCATGATTTTGAACATGACCATGTGTTGAAACTCATATATATGGAAAATATATGTCCACTGAGTTTCCCTAAAATTTCTCAAATATTTTCAAGCATTTAAATAATTTTTCCCTATGAAAAGCCATTTCTGGCCTTAAGGAAAAGCCTTTAAATAAAATAGGAAAATAATCTTTAAAATTAACATTTGGTGTTTTTGGGAAGTCTTATATATAGTAGGTTCCAAATAAAATCTTTGGTGCAAAACATTCCACCCAATTTGAGGACTTGTAGTACAAACCTCAATTCAGGGGTTTTGAAAAACTTAAATTGAATAAATGCTTTTTGGCCAAAATAATATTTTGTAAAAATATTTTTATGTCCTATACACATGGCATGATCATTGGACAAGAGTTGGGATCAAGGAAAAGAGTTTTGAGAGTAGGAGGGAGTTTTATGAATATAGAGCACTAGCAAGCAATCAAACAAGCAAGCAAATAGCACACAAGTCAATCATCACAAGCACAGAAAAAGTTTTAATTGGCCCTAATTTTTGAGTCATGCTAACTTAGTCATGAGGCAAATCACAGGGTGTGACACTCGCCTAGATTTGAAATGCCTAAGATACCTGAAGGTTATGTTATGGATGAGGAGGTAACTAGGGAAATTCTTTCTTGTAAGGATAGAAACGATCTTAAGAAATTGCTACGCAAGTATAAGGAAAAGAGTTTGAATGGTAGAATGAAATGGGATCCTAAGTTTGCTACTTCGCCTATCTTTATTGCCGATAAGGATTATGAATTCTCTGTCGGCCGAGAGTTAATTACTTTGGTTGAATATAATCCTTTCCATGGCTATGAAACTAAAACTGTAGTGGCACATCTTACTAAGCTGAATGATATAGCCACCCTCTTTGCTCATGATGAGAAGATTCGTTACTACTATATATTCTTAAGTTATTTCCATTCTCATTAAAGGGTGATGCTAAGACATGGTACCATACTCTTGCTCCTGGTTGTGTGCGTAGTCCCCAGGATATGATTTACTACTTCTCTGAAAAATATTTTCCTGCTCATAAGAAACAAGCAGCCTTACAGGAAACATTTAACTTTGTGCAAATTGAAGAAGAGAGTCTCCCACAAGCTTGGGGGAGGCTTCTCCAATTACTTAATGCTTTGCCTGATCATCCTCTCAAGAAAAATGAAATACTTTATATCTAATGGACTAATTGATGCTTCTAGGGACTTCCTAGATAGTTGTGCTGGTTGTGATTTCAGGGAACAAAATGTTGAACAAGATGAGGAATTATTGAATAACATATTGAAGAATTATGATGATTGGACTCTTCCTGGACCACCACTTAAACCCACTCCGAAGAAGAGGGATATCTTATTTCTCAGTCCCGAACATATGCAGGAGGCAAATAAATCTTTGAAGGAAAAAGGTATTAAAGCTGAGGATGTTAAGAATTTACCACCTATTGAAGAAATACATGGCCTTGGCACACCACCACCTCCATAGGTGGTAGAGGTAAATTCCTTATTAAAGTTTGATGAAGGTGATATCCCTTACAATAAACATCCTAGTAAATGCTTATATGAGTTTGGCAACTATATTATGAAGCAAGATCACTTCAATGCACATGTTCTGAAACAATTGAAATATAATTCTGATATGATTGCTCGCTTGAGTGACTTGCGATTTAGAATCACTAATGATGTTAGAGGTGTAGGAAAGCATGCCTCTATGGTTCAAACTCAGTTAGAACAAGTTGCTAAGTCTCAAAAAGAATTGCTTGATGAAAAGAATAATAATACGAATGATTTTGCTGCTAGAGTAGTAACTAGAGGAGGTAGAATGACCCAAGAACCTCTTTATCCTGAAGGTCATCCTAAAAGAATTGAACAAGACTCTCAAAGAATTAATACTGATGCACCTAGTCCTTCTAAAAAGAAAAAGAAAAATAAAAATAATGGGACTTTGCATACCTCTAGTGAACCTGAGACACAAAAACCTCCTGATAATAATGATGTATCTATTTCTTATGTTGAAACTCAATCTGGTAATGAACATTCATCTAGTGATAATGACAATGATAATGATGATGTTCATGATGATATCCAACCAAACAACGATAAAGAACCAGATAATGATGTTGAAATAGAGCCTGCTATTCATCTTGATAACCCACAACCTAAAAATAAGCGTTATGATAAAAGAGACTTTGTGGCTAGAAAACATGGTAATGAAAGAGAGCCATGGGTTCAGAAACCCATGCCCTTTCCTCCTAAACCTTCTAAGAAAAAGGATGATAAAGAATTTGAACGCTTTGCTGAAATGATTAGGCCAGTCTTTTTACGTACCCGCTTAACTGATATCCTAAAGATGGCCCCTTATGCAAAGTACATGAAAGACATCATCACTAATAAAAGAAAGATTCCTGAAGCTGAAAACTCCACAATGCTTGCTAATTATTCTTTTAAGGATGGAGTACCTAAAAAACTTGGAGACCCTGGAATATAAACTATACCTTGCTCCATTAAAAGAAACTATGTCAAAACTGCTTTGTGTGATTTGGGAGCTGGTGTTAGTGTTATGGCTTTCTCCTTATATAAAAGACTTGATTTGAATAAACTCACACCTATCGAAATAGCATTGCAAATGGCTGACAAATCAACTGCCATACCTATTGGTATCTGTGAGGATGTGCCCGTTGTTGTTGCAAATGTTACTATCTTAACGGACTTTGTTATTCTTGAGATGCCCGACGACGACAACATGTTGATTATCCTTGGTAGACCCTTTTTGAATACTGCATGGCCTGTTATTGATTGCAATAAAAGCAAAGTCACTTTTCATATCAATGGTAATGAGCACACGGTGCACTTTCCGAAGAAACGATTCCAACTGAATGGTATAAATGTTATTGAAGAATCTCCGACACTCACTATTCGAAGTTTCCAATTACCTCTACCTACTGCCAAAAAGAAATATGATATACTTATTGTTGGGGATATGCACATCCCCATTCAGGTAACTTAGTGTTTTACGAAAGTTCTTCGGTTTCATGCTAATAGGAAGTGGTTGTTAATAAGACTTGATCAACCTTATTAATGGATCATTTTTTGAAAGGTATGAAGTCGATGAATCTAGTAGGCACAACCTTCTGCCCCTACCTTTTATTTTCTATTTAACTTAGTCAAATAAAATAAAATGCCATGTTTATCCTGTTTTCTGTTATCTCCGTGCAATAAAAAATGACCCAAAAATAAAAGTTCTTAGAATGTCCTGAAAATTTGATATGATTTTTTCTGAAGATTTCTGAATTTCTGGTGCAAATAACATCAGAGGGGGTTCACCTGGTGCCCACAAGACACCAGGGCGCACCAGCAACCCCAGGCGCGCCCTTGTGGGTTGTGGCCCCCACGTGGGCCCCCTCACTTATTCCCTTAGCCTATGTCATCCCTTACCTCCAGAAAAAAACCACCATAGCTTTCATTCCCGTTTTGTTGCTCTCAACCCCGAGGATTTCGATCTCTTTGCTCGAAGCTCCGTTTCTGAAACTGTTGGAGGGATTGCTACTTGGTATGTGACTCCTCCATTGCTCCAATTAGTTTTTGATTTAGTGGGTTATTTTTAGAGTAATTAGATACTCTTGCTGATGCTGTAGATGAGCTTGCATGTTGAATTCTTAGAGTTCTAAGTAGTTTGAATGCTTATTATGGCCTCTATGCAGCCTTGGGAGTAGTTGCTATCATTTTCACGAAGTTTTGTTGACAAAATTTTTGTAGGCTAAAATTTTCAGAATTTTTATTACAGGAATAAGATGGACTTCTTTAGGAAGTTTTCCTCCAAGAAAAATGCCAAAGGAGTCATTGGGTAATCATCGGACAATGACCTCCACACTCCGAGAACAGTGGAAGTGCGGCCGTGTGAATGGTCGCATGATGCCTTCATGGAGGAGGTCGGGTTCCATCAAGAATTCGCTCAATTTGTTGCAAATGCTTGGTTGACCGAGTTCCTCACAGCTAAGTGTGACCAGCACCACATCCTTACAAATTCCTTTGTGTAAAGTTTTCATTTTCTGAGAAAGAATAATCCTCCTGAGGTGCAGTTTAAGTTGTACGCTGAAACTCACAAAATACCGCTCACTGAATTTTGCGACATATGCTTGATCCCTTCTGATGGGGAATTAAGAGAACCTAGACTAGCGGAGTTCGAGGATTTTCTCCACACTTTAACGTGGGTTAAGACAGAGGCGTGTCTAACGCTACTGCTACCAGTTTGCAGATTCCTTCTGTGCATTACTTTGCTTTCTTCATCGCAAAGTGTTTAACCGCTAGGGAGAAGGTTGGCGCGCTCAGTGCCCCTGACTTCGCTATTTTTCGACGTGCACTGTACAATGATCACACCTTTAGTATGGGGGTTATTATTGCACGCCGCTTACACCTTAACAATACTAACGTAAAGATACATGCTGGTATTTATGCTACTCGCTTATCGAGACACTTTAATGTTCAGATTCGCTGACATGATTATATCTTGTCCCAAGTTTATCTAGATCACAAGGCATTGTAGGATCACCAATTTATTGAGGCAACTGATTCTTTCCATGACATTCGTTACAACCTAGTATTCAGCATCGAAACCTGTGATGTTATTCCATTGCCTGCACCTGCTCTGTTTGATTCTATTGCCAGGAATGGATACAGGATCATGCCAGATGACATTACAGCCTACCGGAACAACCTAGCAGATACTGAGGAGGAGCCCCAGGGGTGGGACGCTCATGTGCCGCCTCCACCTCACTTTGACTTAGGACCGGATGGTTACTGCGGATGGTGATTACCAAGCTAGGCCAAAAGCCTAAGCTTGGGGGAGTAGGTATTTCCACCGACATTACATTCATGTTCACACATTTCATTCCAGTTGTCGGTGTTCTTACTTTTCCATTGTAATATCCATGCTAGATTTGTTTTCTCGCTTTCTTCTTGTGTGTTTGAAAAACTTTTAGAAAATCCAAAAATATTTCCTACTTCTTTTTGGTTTTTGTTTCTAGCTTAATTTAGTTGTAGTATCAAAAGAAAACCCATAAAGATTTCTCGTTTCTTCTTTTACTTGTTGGGAGCTTTCCCATGTAAATAGTTTTTCTCGTTTTTGTTTTTCCTTTTTAATTTGCCTTCTTCAAGAAAAACCAAAAACTCCAAAAATATTTCAGTGTGATTCTTTGAAATTCTTTTCTTTTATTTGAGTCGTAACAAGGAGAAGACCACGATGAAAATGTTTGCAGATTCCAGCTTAGTCCACGGCTTTCTTGCACTATTATTATTTTCTTATCATTCGGTCGTGCAAGTGAAAGGCAATAATGATGATATTTGATGAAGTGATTGTGGCTGAGAAAAGCAGGTATGAACTCAACTTGTTTTTGTTTTTGTAAATATGTTTAGCCTAGTATCCTTGATTCAGCATATTATGATCAAACATGTTTGCAATGACAATTAGAGATTATAGTTGCTCATGCCATGCTTAAGTAGCTAGGAGTGGATAATGAATTATCTTGGATGTCAACATGCATTAAAATGATTGTAATGTAGTATTATGATATGGTATCCTCCTCTGGATGTTTCAAGTGGCTTGACTTGGCACATGTTCACGCATGTAGTTGAATCAAAACCAACATAGCCTTCATGATATTTATGTTCATGGTGTCCATATCCTACGCATGCTAGTAGTCAATGTTAATTATTCGTAATGCATGTTGATGACCGTTTTCGCTCTCTAGCTAGCCGCTTCTCAATCTATTTGCTAGCCTTCTCCTATACTAAGTGGGAATACTGCTTGTGCATCAAAACCCTTAAACCAAAGTTATTCCAAACGAGTCCACTATATCTACCTATATGCGGTATTACCCTGCCGTTCCAAGTAAATTTGCATGTGCCACCTCTAAAAATTGAAATAAACATCTGTTTTATGTGCCTAGACCGCTCATGGAGTGACACTGAGCAGTCAGTATCTTCCATGTTAAGCGGGTTATTCTCATGATGAGTGTTTATTCACTTGTCCTTACACGAGAGGAGCGGCAATAGGGATTCCCAGTCCCGAAATCAAAAATTACAAATAATTAAACAAAACTCCCCCAGGAATGTTGTTGGTATGGACGGTACCCGTGGATTCGGCTAGCCGTGGAGTGTGATTGTTGGTGGAGGGGGAGTAAACCTTTATTTTTACCGCTTGGGAACTGCCGCTAATGTGTTTAGCATGGAAAATATTGATAACTCTTGGTCGTAACGTTGACAGGAAGGGTGTACCTCCCAAAATTATATCTATCTCCGTTTTAAACCTTGAGCTCTGGCACCGCTGCTAATCCATGCTTCCCTCTGCGAAGGGACTATCTATTTACTTTTATGTTGAGTGATCACCTTCTCAAATAAGCGCCAGACCTGAGAGCACTATTGTCATCCTCATGCATTGTGTATAGTTAATGTTGGGTGAAGTATGACTGGATCTTTTCTACCATGAATTACAATGTTTAGTCGTTGCTTGAACTTTGGAGGTGCTCTGCATTAATGTTTTGCGGTCTCAGAAAGGGCTAGCGAGATACCACTATTGTCATATTATATCACGATTGTTTCGACAAAGTGTTGGCACTTGAGATATTTTATTATTGCTCGCTAATTGCTTATGTCATTGATATGAGTTAATATAATTTCTAAGAGTTTTTGTTGTCATGGTTAGTCATAATCTTTGCTGAAAACTTGGGTGCCACTTAAGCATATATATGTAAACAAGAACAAAAGAGTTCGTAAAAGTTTTTCTTTATCACTTTTAGTTTGTCAACTGAATTGCTTGAGGACAAGCAATGGGTTAAGCTTGGGGGAGTTGATACATCTCCGTCGTATCTACTTTTCCTCACACTTTTGCCCTTGTTTTGGACTCTAAGTTGCATGATTTGAATGAAACTAACCCGGACTGACGTTGTTTTCAGCAGAACTACCATGGTGTTGTTTTGTGCAGAAAATAAAAGTTCTCAGAACTGGACGAAACTTTTTGGAGATTTATTTTACAATAAATAAAAAATACTGGAGCCAAGAACTATCGGAGGGGGGCCTGGCTGGGGGCAAGACACCAAGGCGCGCCAGCCCCCCCCCCCCCCCCGGTGCGCCCTGGTAGGTTGTGCCCACCTCGCGGCTCCAATGACCCTAATTCTGATGCTATAAAATACTATTTTCAGAGAAAAAAATCAGGGAGAAAGTTTCATTGCATTTTACGATACGGAGCCGCCGCCACCTCCTGTTCTTCATCGGGAGGCCAGATCTGGAGCCCGTCTAGGGCTCCGGAGAGGGGAATCTTTGGTCTTCATCATCATCAACCCTTCTCC
The DNA here is from genome assembly GCA_039707655.1 of Elymus sibiricus. Taxonomy (NCBI): domain Eukaryota; kingdom Viridiplantae; phylum Streptophyta; class Magnoliopsida; order Poales; family Poaceae; genus Elymus; species Elymus sibiricus. The sequence goes on along the minus strand of CM077669.1, from coordinate 85,133,695 downwards.
ATCGCCAATTCCATGATGCTCCCCACCGGGAGTGAGTAAATCCTTCGTAGGCTTGCTGGTCGGTGAGGAGTTGGATGAGATTCATCATGTAATCGAGTTAGTTTTGCTAGAGCTTGATCCCTAGTATCCACTATGTTCTGTGATTGATGTTGCTATGACTTTGCCATGCTTAATGCTTGTCACTAGGGCGCGAGTGCCATGATTTCAGTTCTGAACCGTTTATGTTATCAGCATTATATCTATGTTCTTGATCCGATCTTGCTAGTCATACGCACCTATTATGTGTTCTGATCCGCAAACCCCGGAGTGACAATAGTCGGGATACTTTCCGGTGATGACCGTAGTTTGAGGAGTTCATGTATTCACCGTGTGTTAATGCTTTGTTCTGGTTCTCTATTAAAAGGAGGCCTTAATATCCCATAGTTTCCTTATGGACCCCGCTGCCACGGGAGGGTAGGACAAAAGATGTCATGCAAGTTCTTTTCCATAAGCACGTATGACTATTTACGGAATACATGCCTACATTACATTTATGAACTGGAGCTAGTTCTATGTCGCCCTAGGTTATGACTGTTATATGATGAATATCATCCAACGAGTTCATTGATCCAGTGCCTACGAGTTTTCCACATATTGTTCTTGCTAAGTTACTATTGCTCTTGCGACTATTACACTTGCTAAAAAACTATTGCTATCACTGCTACTGTTACCGTTACTGGTACTACTGTTATCAAAATTATCATACTACTGTACTACTGATCACTCTGTTGCACATATTTAATCTCCAAGTGTGGTTGAATTGAAAACTCAGCTGCTAATACTCTCAAATATTCTTTGGCTCCCCTTGTGTCGAATCTATAAATTTGGGTTGAATACTCTACCCTCGAAAATTGTTGCGATCCCCTATACTTGTGGGTTATCAGTCATCAAGGGGCAAACCCTAAAGGGGGTGGCCACCCAAACTTGGGGGCCAAACCACCCTTGGGGTGCCGCCCCACCTAGGCCGCCGCCCCCCTAGGGGGGAAACCCTAGGACGCCACCCCTTCTCCCTTCCCCCTATATATACTAGAGGAGAGGGAGGGCAGCCGCACCCAAGAGCCACGGTGCAGCCCTCCTCTCTCTCTCTCGTAGTTCTTCTCCCTCGCTCCTGTCGCGGCACCGCTTGGCGAAGCCCTGCCGGGACAGCTCCACCACCATGGCCACCACTCTGTCGTGCTGCCGGAGAACTCATCTACCGCTCCGCCCTCGCTTGCTGGATCAAGGAGGCGGAGACATCATCGAGCTATACATGTGTTGAACACGAAGGTGCCATCCGTTCAACGCTAGATCAGAACGGTTCGTGATTGGATCGCGGGACGGATTGTGGTTGGATTGCGAAGACGTTCGACTACATCAACCACATTTATTAACGCTCCCGCTTAGTGATCTACAAGGGTATGTAGATGCACTCGCCCTCTCATAGTTGTTGATCTCCATAGATAGATCTTGTGTCTTTGTATGAAATTTTTTGTTTCCCATGCAACGTTCCCCAACACAACCCCTTCAACAAAGGATGCACCCCCTATGATGCTATAATGGGACAAACGACGCGAGCCGCTACAAACGGCAAGGGCCCGCTAACTAGGCAGCACTGGCAGCCATATAGGTCGTTCTCTTTAAAGGATAAAAGGATTGGTTTGCCCGCCCGAGGACCCGGGACGGGTACTCGAGCCATAATACCATTGAATGGGTAAGTTCAGCTTTGTTTCCATAGTCCAGTTGTTATGTCCGCCTTTATTGATCAAATCTTTTATTTTTCCGAGCAAAGCTGGAGGAGCTAGATCGAGTCCATCAACTGCCCTTCTCCTCAACCGGAGAATTACTCCCGCGACAATGACCCTGGATTCCATGATGATCCAGACACGGTGATCTATTTTGAGGATGGGGTCTTTTATCAGGAGAAACTTGACTACTCCAAAGTTTCCCTTTTAGCCAATCACCCTGGGATGCTTCCCTCCTCCGCTGTAAGCAACAAGAAGGCCTCTTCCCAAAAAAGGCGCTCGCCTCCCATCGTTCCGAGTACGCTGACTCCTAATCCCAAGGGTCGTCACACCACGTGTCGGACACTGGCGATAACAGCGCCGGCTTTGTCCATACAGATAACCCACAAGTATAGGGGATCGCAACAGTTTTTGAGGGTAGCGTATTCAACCCAAATTTATAGATTCGACACAAGGGGAGCCAAAGAATATTTGAGAGTATTAGCAGCTGAGTTGTCAATTCAACCTCACATGGAGATTAAATATATGCAACAGAGTGATCAGTAGCACAGTAGTATGATAGTTTGGATAGCAGCAATAATAGTAATAGTAACGGTAGCAGTGATAGCAATAGTCTTGTAGCAGTTGGAACAGTAGCATCAGCAATAGTAACTTAGCAAGAACAACAAGTGGAAAACTCGTAGGCACTGGATCGGTGAACTCATTGGATGATATTCATCATATAACAGTCATAACTTACGGTGACACAGAACTAGCTCCAGTTCATAAATGTAATGTAGGCATGTATTCTGTAAATAGTCATACGTGCTTATGGAAAAGAACTTTCATGACATCTTTTGTCCTACCCTCCCGTGGCAGCAGGGTCCATATGGAAACTAAGGGATATTAAGGCCTCCTTTTCATACAGCACTGGAACAAAGCATTAACACACGGCGAATACATGAACTCCTCAAACTATGATCATCACCAGAAAGTATCCTGACTATTGTCACTCCGGGGTTTGCGGATCAGAACTCGTAATAGGTGCGTATGACTAGCAAGATTGGATCAAGAACATAGATATAATGGTGATAACTTAAATGGTTCAGATCTGAAATCATGGCACTCGGGCCCTAGTGACAAGCATTAAGCATGGCAAAGTCGTAGCAACATCAATCTCAGAACATAGTGGATACTAGGGATCAAGCCCTAACAAAACTAACTGGATTACATGATGAATCTCATCCAACTCATCACCGACCAGCAAGCCTACGAAGCAATTATTCACTCCCGGTGGGGAGCATCATGGTATTGGCAATGGAGAAGGGTTGATGATGATGAAGACCAAAGATTCCCCTCTCCGGAGCCCTAGACGGGCTCCAGATCTGGCCTCCCGATGAAGAACAGGAGGTGGCGGCGGCTCTGTCTCATAAAATGTGATGAAACTTTCTCCTTTATTTTTTTTCTCCAAAAATAGGATTTTATAGCGTCGGAATTAATGTCAGTGGGGCCACGAGGTGGGCACAACCCACCAGGGCACGCTTGGGGGGGCTAGCGTGCCCTGATGTATCGTGCCCAGCCAGGGTCCCCCCTCTGGTGGTTCTTGGCTCAAGTATTTTTCATTTATTTTAAAATAAATCTCCAAAAAGTTTCGTCCAGTTCCGAGAACTTTTATTTCTGCACAAAAACAACACCATGGTAGTTCTGCTAAAAACAGCGTCAGTCCGGGGTAGTTTCATTCAAATCATGCAAATTAGAGTCCAAAACAAGGGGAAAAGTGTGAGGAAAAGTAGATACAACAGAGACGTATCAACTCCCCCAATCTTAACCCATTGCTTGTCCTCAAGCAATTCAGTTGACAAACTGAAAGTGATAAAGAAAAACTTTTACGAACTCTTTTGTTCTTGTTTACGTATATATGCTTAAGTAGCACCCAGGTTTTCAGCAAAGATTATGACCAACCATGCCAGCAATAACTCTTAGAAATTATACTAACGCATATCAATAACATAAGCAACTAGCGAGCAATAATAAGATATCTCAAGTGCCAACACTTTGTCAAAACAATCATGATACAACATGACAATAGTGGTATTTCGCTAGCCCTTTCTGAGACCGCAAAACATAAATGCAGAGCACCTCCAAAGTTCAAGCAGCGACTAAACATCGTAATTCATGGTAGAAAAGATCCAGTCATGCTGCACCCAACATCAACTATACACAATGCATGAGGATGACAATAGTGCTCTTAAGTCTGACACTTATTTGAGAAGGTGATGACTCAACATAAAAGTAAATAGATAGTCCCTTCGCAAAGGGAACCATGGATTTGCAGAGGTGCCAGAGCTCAAAGCTTAAAACAAAGATAGATATAATTTTGGGAGGTACACCATTCCTGTCAACGTTACGACCAAGACTTATCAATATCTTCCATGCTAAACAAATTAGCGGCGGTTCCCAAGCGGTAAAAGTAAAGGTTTACTCCCCTCCACCAACAATCACACTCCACGGCTAGCCGCATCCACGGGTACCATCCAAACCAACAACATTCCTGGGGGAGTGTCGGTGCACTAGTACAGGGGTACCCAGTGCCCCTGACTTATGCACAGGCGGTAGAAGCAAAGAACCCCAACAACAGACAAGACCAAGAATCCAGCAAGCTCAACGCGGCAGCCCAAGCCTGGACTGCGACGCGCCAAGCACGTCCCCGACGCTTGCTGGGGACCAAGACGTACACACCTCCCAGAAGAGCCGGCAAGCCACTCCCCGATAGGCATGAGACATCCAGCCACCGCTCCACCGCATCGCTACGCCTGTCACTTATCGATGCGGTGTCGAGACCTCAGGCGATTAATCAGCTCTCGCTAAGCACGTGGTGACACATTGGAAGGCAAGTTATGCTCAATTGACACCCGCCCTGCAGCGCGTCAACATCTTAAGCAACGACCGGCCAAGCGGTGGCAAGAGCTTGCAGGGGATGCACCCCCAAGCGCCACCTAGGCAGGTAATCATGGCATTTTGTCCTAAATGCCAGAGTTAGGTATGATAGCTCTGCTTAGCTATCTAATCGATAGATAATGTCTGTTTTGCCATTGTGGTGACCCCTTGCACTATAAAAGGAGGCCCAAGGCAACCTAGCTCAAGGTTGGCAACTCAAACCCCTAAACGCTTGTACTCGCACAGCCGCTCTTTCCCCGACAGTAGTCCCTGCTGGGGTTAGACGCCCGGCGTTCTTCGTGTTCCTCCAATCAATCCACCAAAAAGCAAGAGTCGGGTTTTATGCTTAGCAGCGTCCCGAACCTGGGTAAAATGCCTGAGCCCTCATCGTTGCGCCGTCTCATGCTCTCCGCTCTTCGTGCAATGTGACCCCCATGCCAAACCACAAGGGACCTCGGTCCCATAGGTGATCATGAGCATCTGTGCCCTGACAGGGAGTTTTGTTTAATTATTTGTAATTTTTTATTTCGGGCCTAGGAATCCCTATTACCGCCTCTCTCGTGTAAGGACGAGTGAACAAACACTCATCATGAGAATAACCCGCTTAACATGGAAGATACTGACCACCCCCTGTCGCTCCATGAGTGGTCCAGGCACACAAAACAGATGTTCATTTGAATTTTTAGAGATGGCACATGCAAATTTACTTTGGAATGGCAGGGTAATACCGCATATAGGTAGATATAGTGGACTCATCTGGAATAACTTTGGTTTAAGAATTGTGATGCACAAGCAGTATTCCCGCTTAGTACAAGCGAAGGCTAGCAAATAGATTGAGAAGCGGCCAGCTAGAAAGCGAAAACGGTCATGAACATGCATTACGAATAATTAACATTGACTACTAGCATGCGTAGGATATGGATACCATGAACATAAATATCATGAAGGCTATGTTGGTTTTGATTCAACTACATGCGTGAACATGTGCCAAGTCAAGCTACTTGAAACATTCAGAGGAGGATACCATATCATCATGCCGCATCACAACCATTTTAATGCATGTTGACATCCAAGATAAATCATTATCCACTCCTAGCTACTTAAGCATGGCATGGACCACTATAATCTCTAATGGTCGTTGCAAACATGTTTGATCATAATATGCTGAATCAAGGATACTAGGTTAAACATATTTACAAAAACAAAAACAATTTGAGTTCATACTCGCTTTTCTCTGCCACTGTCAATTCTTCAAATATCGTCATTATTGCCTTTCACTTGCACGACTGAATGATAAGAAAATAATGATAGTGCAAGAGTGCCTTTGACTAAGATGGAATCTATAACATTTTATTCAAGGGGAGAAGACAAGGTAACATGGGCTCTTTGTTAGATTACCAATGATGCACATGAGAGACACTCAACATTTTCATCGTGGTCTTCTCCTTGGTACGACTCAAACAAAAAGAGAAGAATTTCAGAGAAACACACTGAAATATTTTTGGAGTTTTTGGTTTTTTCTTGAAGAAGGCAAATTAAAAGGAAAAAACAAAAATGAGAATAACTATTTACACGGGAAAGCTCCCAACAAGTAAAAAGAAGAAACGAGAAATCTTTTTGGATTTTCTTTCGATACTACAATTAAACTAAGCTAGAAAGAAAAACTGAAAAGAAGCAGGAAATGTTTTTGATTTTTTCTCAAAGTTTTTCAAACACACAAGAAGAAAGCGAGAAAACAAATCTAGCAATGGATATTACAATGAAAAAGTATGAACATCGACAACTGGAATGAAATGTGTGAACATGGATGTAATGTCGATAGAAATACGTACTGCCCCAAGCTTAGGCTTTTGGCCTAGCTTGGTGATCACCATCCGCATGGATGGTAATCTGAGTGATAGGTCACCGAGGCCCTTCGTGCAAACTCCTCGGCCCTCCTGGCAGCTTCAACCTCCGCATTGTACGCACGGGCTTCACTTTCAAGAACATAGTATCTTCCCCTACTGTGAAAATCAAAGAGAGCAGGAGCAGGCAAAGTGACAGGAATAACGTTTTTGTATTAAATCTCAAGTTATAGGTGTAGTTAGTGGCCGTGCCTGATACGTCTCCAACGTATCTATAATTTTTGCTTGTTCCATGCTATTATATTATCATTCTTTGATGTTTTACAATCATTTTATAGCAACTCTATATCATTTTTTGGGACTAACCTATTGACATAGTGCCAAAGTGTGAGTTGCTGTTTTTGCTTGTTTTTTACTTCGCAGAAAATCAATACCAAATGGAGTCCAATCGCGACGAAACTTTTTGGAGATTTTTTATGGACCAGAAGACACCCAGTGGGCCAAAGAAGAGCCAGGAAGGTGGGTTGTGGAGAGCACAACCCACCAGGGCGCGCCAGGGGGCCCCCGGCGCACCCTGATGGGTTGTGCCCTCCACGGGGCCCCTCCGCACCGCCTCTGATGCCTATAAATTCCCAAATATTCCAAAAACCCTAGGAGAGTGGACGAAACACAACTCCAGCCGCCTCAAGTTCCAGAACCGCGAGATCCAATCTAAACACCATCACGGAGGGGTTCATCTTCCTCATAGATGCCTCTCCGATGATGCGTGAGTAGTCCACCATAGACCTACGGGTCCGTAGGCAGTAGCTAGATGGCTTCCTCTCTCTCTCTTATGATTCTCAATACAATGGTCTGTTGGAGATCTATTTGATGTAAACTTTTGCGGTGTGTTTGTTGGGATCCGATGAATTTTGAGTTCATGATCAGTTTCTATGCATGAATATTATTTGAGTCTTCCTTGATCGCTTATATGCATGATTACTTATGGCCTCATATTTCTTCTCTGAATCTTTGGTTTAGTTAGGCCGACTAGATCGATTTTTCTTGCCATGGGAAGAGGTGCTTTGTGATGGGTTCGATCTTCCGGTGTTCTTTCCCAGTGACAGAAGGGGCAGCAAGACACGCATGTATCATTGCTATTAAGGATAACAAGATGGGGTCTATTCCTACATGAATAGATCTTGTCTACATCATGTCATTGTTCTTATTGCATTACTCCATTTTTCCAAGAACTTAATACACTAGATGCATGTTGGATAGCGGTCGATGTGTGGAGTAATAGAGGTAGATGCAGGCAGGAGTCGGTCTAATTATCTTGGACGTGATGCCTATATAATGATCATCGCCTTGGATATCGTCATGACTATTCGATTTTTTTCAATTGCCCAACAGTAATTTGTTCACCCACCGTGCGCTATACTCATGAGAGAAGCCACTAGTGAACCCTACGGCCCCCGGGTCTACTTTTCCATCATATTGCTTTCCGATCTATGTTTTTTTACTCTTTGTTTTTAGATCTACAAAACCAAAAACCCAAAAATATATTTCTGCATATTTACTCTTTTTATTTGTGTTCGTGAGAGATCTATCTCTCATATCTATCACTACCTAATCTGTCTTATTACCGTAGAGAGATTGACAACCTCTCTTTCGCGTCGGGTTGCAAGTATTTGTTGCTTGTGTGCAGGTGCTACTTATTGGGTCGTGGTGATCCTCCTACTGGTCCAATAACCTTGGTTTCATAACTGAGGGAAATACTTACCGTCGCTATGCTGCATCATCCCTTCCTCTTTGGGGAAATACCAACGCAGTCTCAAGCCACGTCAAAGGAATTTCTGGCGCTGTTGCCGGGGAGGAAGCTGTCTCTTATATGTGCCTATCATAGGCGCCGAGGGGACTCCATCATCATCTACCAGGTTCCTAATCACAAATCTCATCTCCTTGCAATTACATTATTTGCCATTTGCCTCTCGTTTTCCTCTCCCCCACTTCACCAATTTGCCGTTTTATTCGCCCTCTTCTTCGTTTGCCTTTTTCTTGCCGGATCTCTTCCCTGTTTGCAATCTTGTTTGCGTAGTTACAATGACTCAAGAGAACACCAAGTTGTGTGATTTTTCCAATACTAATAACAATGATTTTATTAGTACTCCTATTGCTCCTCCCGCCACTAGTGCGGAATCTTGTGATATTAATGCCGCTTTGTTGAATCTTGTCATGAAAGATGAATTTGCCGGTAATCCTAATGAGGATGTCGCGTCCCATCTAAACACGTTCGAAGAATTGTGTGATATGCAAAAGAAAAAATATGTGGACAATGATATTGTGAAGTTGAAACTATTTCCTTTCTCCTTGCGGGATCGTGCAAAAAATTGGTTTTCCTCTTTGCCTCGAAATAGTATCGATTCTTGGAATAAGTGCAAGGATGCTTTTATCACTAAGTATTTTCTGCCCGCGAAAATTATTTCCCTTAGGATGCAAATCATGAATTTTAAGCAACTTGATCATGAACATGTTGCACAATCTTGGGAAAGAATGAATTTGCTGCTAAGAAATTGTCCTACTCATGGTTTAAATCTTTGGATGATCATACAAAAAATTTATGCGGGATTGAATTTTGTCTCTAGAAATCTTTTATATTCCGCCGCTGGTGGTACTTTTATGGAGATTACTTTGGGTGAAGTTGCTAAATTGCTAGATAATATCATGGCTAATTATTCTCAATGGCATACCAAAAGAGCACCTACTAGTAAAAATAATAATTCGGTAGAGGAAATTAGTACTTTGAGTGATAAAATTGATGCTTTGATGAAATTGGTTGCTGGTAAAAATGCTCCTATTGATCTTAATGATGTGCCTTTGTCTACTTTGATTGAGCAAAATAGCGATTCCGTAGATGTGAATTTTGTCTCTCGAAACAATTTCAATAACAATGCTTATAGAGGTAATTTTAATCCTAGGCCTTTTCCTGGAAATTCCTCTAATAATTATGGTAATTCCTATGGCAATTCTTCGTACAATAATAATAGGAACACCTCTGATCTTGAGAGTAATATTAAAGAATTTATCAATGTGCAAAAGGCTTTCAATACTACGATAAAGGAAAAGTTGAATAAGGTTGATGATATGTCTAGAAGCATTGATAAGATTTCTCATGATGTTGAAAATCTCAAGTTGAAAGCTTTTGTGCCTAAGATTGATGAATCTATTAAAGCTTTATATGTCTCTATGGATGAAAGTAAGAAAAGAACCACTATGCTTAGAGCTAAAAGAGAAATCTTAGAAAAATCGTTTTCTAGTGATTGCCTTCGTAAAAAAGATGAAGATCTTAAAGTGATTGTTGTTTCTTCTATTGATTCCTTGTTTAGTAATATTAAAATTGATGCTGAAGGGACTGAAGTAGAGTCAACTTTAGCTAGAAGGCGTCCCAATAATTTGGAGGGTGAAAATTTTGATTAAAGTGGGTTTGAAGAGGTCAAAACTTTAACTAGTGATGTGCCCACTATTTTGGATTGCAAATACTTTAATTATGATAGTTTCTCATTGATAGAATGTATTTCTTTTTTGCAATCCATGTTGAATTCACCCCATGCTTATGAGCAAAATAAAGCTTTTACTAAACATATCGTTGATGGCATGATGAAATCTTTTGAAGAAAAGTTGGAATTGGAGATTTCTATTCCTAGAAAATTACATGATGAGTGGGAACCTACCATTAAGGTCAAGATTAAAAATTATGATTGCTTTGCTTTGTGTGATTTGGGTGCTAGTGTTTCCACGATTCCGAAGTCTCTATATGATGTGCTTGGTCTTACCAATATTGAAGAATGTTCACTTAATTTGCACTTGGCGGATTCTACTATTCAAAAGCCTTTGGGAAGAATTAATGATTTTCTTATTCTTGCAAATAGGAACTATGTACCTATTGATTTTATTGTGCTTGATATTGATTGCAATCAATCTTGTCCCATTATACTTGGTAGACCGTTTTTACGCACTATAGGTGCCGTGATTGATATGAAAGAAGGCAATATTCGTTTTCAATTTCCCTTGAGAAAGGGTATGCAACACTTCCCTAGAACAAGAATTAAGCCACCATATGAATCAATCATGAGGGCATCATATGGATCCAAAACCAAAGATGACAATACTTGAATCTATGTGTTATGCCTAGCTAGGGGCGTAAAATGATAGCGCTTGTTGGGAGGCAACCCAATGAATAAATAAATTTTTGCTTTTTCATTTCTTATTTTGAGTGTTGAAACAATTATGCCTCTGTTATGATTGTGTTTTTATGGTTTATTTAGTGTTTGTGCCAAGTAAAGCCTTTAGGATGGTTCATTGGATGAGTAGAAGTGATGCTGAATCTGAAACAAAAATTTTGCGTCCAGTATATGAATTATCATTTTTCTCTGGTACGTGATATTGAGCTGAAATTGTAACAAAGTGTTGATATACAAATTCCTTAGGCTTTCCTAATGTTTCATAATTTTTAGAGTTACAGAAGTATGGGTAGAGTACAGATTACTACTGACTGTTCTGTTTAAGGCAGATTCTGTTTTCGTTGCATCGTGTGCTTGTTTTGATGAATCTATGGGTTATATTCAAGGGTATGAGCCATGGTAAAGTTAAAATACAGTAGGTATAATGCAATAATAAAATATTAATAGGTTTTCAACAGTACCTAAAGTAGCGATTTGCTTTATTATACTAACGGATCTGACAAAGATTTTGTTGAGTTTTGTGTGATTGAAGTTTTCAAGTTTTGGGTCAGATCACGATGGATGAAGGAATAAGGAGTGATAAAAGCCTAAGCTTGGGGATGCTACAGCACCCCCAAAATATATTCAAAGAGAAACAAGCAACTAATCTTGGGGATGCCCCCGAGTGGCATCCCCTCTTTCTTCTAACGACCATCGGTATTTTACTTGGAGCTATATTTTTATTCGTCACATATTATGAGTTTTGCTTGGAGCGTCTTGTATCTTTGCTTGCTTTGTTTGTTAGTTTTTCCTTTGTATCCTTGCTGGACACACCTATTTGAGAAAGCCAAAATCATGCTATGATTTGTTAGAATTGCTCTATGTGCTTCACTTAAACTTTTTGAGCTATAGAATTACTCTAATGCTTCACTTATATCTTTTTGAGCACAATGTGCTCGGAAATTTTTGCAGAAATACTCTCATGCTTCACTTAGATTAATTTGAGAGTTAGTAAATTTTGAAGAAATCCTCTCATGCTTAACTTATACCTTTTTGATAGATGAAATCTTTATGCTCATGTGCTTCACTTAAATTTGTTTGAGCTTGCCAAAAAGCAATGGCAATATATGAAACTAGTCCCAAAGTGATAGATATCCAAGGATGATATAATAAAAACTTTCATGAAGATCATTGGACAAATTAAACTTGATTCCTTGCAATAGTTTTGAAACATGATGATAGTAATATGTGAGTCATGTTAGTGAGTAATTATGCTTAGTAGGAATATTGGTGTTAAGGTTTGTGATTCCCTATGCATGCACGAAAGTCAATAGTTATGCAATGAAGTTACATCCTACTTGTGGTGCATTATTCGGTGTTAGTTATGTTCAATGCTCAATTATGTGAATTTTTGTTTCTTGGTTAGGTTGCTTCCCAATCTATTTTGCTAGCCTTCATTTGTACTAAGTAGAAATACTACTTGTGCATCCAAAATCCTTAAACCAAGTTTTGCCTTATGAGTCCACCATACCTACCTATATGCGGTATTTCCATGCCGTTCCAAGCAAATTTGTATGTGCCATCTCTAAATTTTCAAAATAAATTTTCTCTTTTGTGTGCCCGTACCGCTAATGAAACGGTGGGGAGTGTCCAATATTTTTCCATGCTAGATGTGTTATTCTCAAGATGAGTGTTTATTCACATGTCATTGCACGAGAGTGCGACGGTAATAGGGATGCCCATTCCCGAAATGAAAAATAAAAAATAATTACTTTATGTTGTCAAATAATAAATTCCTTGGAAAGTGTTGGTATGGAAGGCAACTGTGGATACGGCCCGCCATGGAAAGTGAAAGTTTTGGTGGAAAAGGAATAAACTTTATTTTCTGTTTGGGAACCGCCTATGATATATATAGCATGGAAAGTATTGTGAACTACTTTGTCGTTTTCATTGACAGGAAAAGGATGCCACCCAAAATATTTTTTCTCTCTCAATTTAAAACTTGAGCTCTGGCACCTCTACAAATCCCTACTTCCCTCTGCGAAGGGCCTATCTATTTACTTTATGCAATTTTTATTTTTTCTTTGAGTCTCCATCTTCTCTTATAAGCACCAACTAGGGGGCACTATGATCGTACTTGAGCATTGGGCAAAGCTAATATTTGAGTGTGTTTCATGAATGGATCAATGATTGAGCATGATGGGCTAGGGATAACTTTCTTTAGTGTTGATATTTTGAAAGATATGGTTGCTTGTTGACATGCTTGAGTATTGAAGTCATTATGTTAACTCTAGACTATTGCTTTGAATCATTTACAAGTCCAAATGTCCATGCTATACAAAAGAAAATAATATGAGATGAACATGTTAGGCATCATTCCACATCAAAAATTCTGTTTTTATCATTTACCTACTCGAGGACAAGTAGGAATTAAGCTTGGGGATGCTGATACGTCTCCAACGTATCTATAATTTTTGCGTGTTCCATGCTGTTATATTATCATTCTTGGATGTTTTACAATCATTTTATAGCAACTTTATATCATTTTTTGGGGCTAACCTATTGACATAGTGCCAAAGTGCTAGTTGTTGTTTTTGCTTGTTTTTTACTTCGCAGAAAATCACTAACAAACGGAGTCCAATCACAACGAAACTTTTTGGAGATTTTTTCTGGACCAGAAGACACCCAGTCGGCCAAAGAAGAGCCAGGAAGGTGGGCTGTGGAGAGCACAACCCACCAGGGCGCGCCAAGGGGCCCCGGCACGCCCTGATGGGTTGTGCCCTCCACGGGGCCCCTCCGCACTGCCTCTGATGCCTATAAATTCCCAAATACTCCAAAAACCCTAGAGGAGTCGACAAAACACAATTCCAGCCGCCGCAAGTTCCAGAACCGTGAGATCCAATCTAAACACCATCACGGAGGGGTTCATCTTCCTCATAGGTGCCTCTCTAATGATGCGTGAGTAGTCCACCATAGACCTATGGGTCCATAGGTAGTAGCTAGATGGCTTCCTCTCTCTCTCGCTTATGATTCTGAATACAATGGTCTGTTGGAGATCTATTTGATGTAAACTTTTGCGGTGTGTTTGTTGGGATCCGATGAATTTTGAGTTCATGATCAGTTTCTATCCATGAATATTATTTGAGTCTTCTTTGATCTATTATATGCATGATTACTTATAGCCTCGTATTTCTTCTCCGAATCTTTGGTTTAGTTAGGCCGACTAGATCGATTTTTCTTGCCATGGGAAGAGGTGCTTTGTGATGGGTTCGATCTTGTGGTGTTCTTTCCCAGTGATAGAAGGGGCAGCAAGACACGCATGTATTGTTGCTATTAAGGATAACAAGATGGGGTCTATTCCTACATGAATAGATCTTTTCTACATCATGTCATCATTCTTATTGCATTACTCCATTTTTCCATGAACTTAATACACTAGATGCATTCTGGATAGCGATCGATGTGTGGAGTAATAGAGGTAGATGCAGGCAGGATTCAGTCTATCTATCTTGGACGTGATGCCTATATAATGATCATCGCCTTGGATATCGTCATGACTATTCGATTTTCTATCAATTGCCCAATAGTAATTTGTTCACCCACCGTGCTCTATACTCATGAGAGAAGCCACTAGTGAACCCTACGGCCCTCGGGTCTACTTTTCCATCATATTGCTTCCCGATCTACATTTTTTTACTCTTTGTTTTCAGATCTACAAAACCAAAAACCCAAAAATATATTGCTGCATATTTACTCTTTTTATTTGTGTTCTTGAGAGATCTATCTCTCCTATCTATCACTACCTAATCTGTCTTATTACCGTAGAGAGATTGACAACCTCTCTTTCGCAGGTTGTTTGTGTGCAGGTGATGCTTATTGGGTGGTGGTGATCCTCCTACTGGTTCGATAACCTTGGTTTCATAACTAAGGGAAATACTTACCGTCGCCGTGCTGCATCATCCCTTCCTCTTTGGGGAAATACCGACGCAGTCTCAAGCCACGTCAGTGCCCGTAAGGAACTTATGACACTTCATGGCCTCAAAGTCTAAATACTGAATAGGTAAGATGGGGTCATTAGGCCAAGGTGATACGTTTAGTCTCTCAGCTACATGGGAGGCATAAATTCCTCCATAAAAATTACCACTAGCAGCATTGTGTTGCAATCTCTGTGAAACAATTGCTTTGAGATTATAACATTTATTTCCAATTATGGCAGTATGTATGAGACTCAAGTCAGGAGCACACAGTGTCACTACTAGGAAAAACCTTATAGGCAGGACACTATTAGTAGCACTGGAAAATAACAACCGCTGCTGGTAAAAAGCAGTAGCGTTGTCTTGTGGAAGCGCTACAAGTAAATTCTTAGCAGTAGCGCTGGAAACATAAAGAGCGCTACTGCTAAGCGGGACCCGACGAGCCCACCGCCACTATTTGTAGTAGCAGCGCTCCCCGCAAAAAAGCGCTACTGATAAAATATTATCGGTAGCGCGCTTTTACTAAAAGCGCTACAGCTAATGTACCCTATCCTCTTCCCCTCGCCCGCATTGCTCACTCTCCCCTATGCACACACACTCTCTCTCTCGCTCGCCACGCCGTCGCCCCCGTTGCCGCGCTGCCGTCTCCTCCATTGTGGTAGGCCTCATCCTCGCCCCCACCCTCGTCTCACCCTCCTCCCCCGACCCTCACCTGCCTTCCTTCGGCCACCGCCCCTTCTCCTCCTCCGGCCACCGCCCCTTCTCCTCCTGCGGCCACCGCCCCTTCTCCTCCTGCGGCCACCGCTGCTTCTCCTCCTTCGGCCACCGCCACTCCTCCTCCCCCGGCCCTCACCCTCCTCCCCCGACCCTCACCCTCCTTCCTTCGGCCACCGCCGCTTCTCCTCCTCCGGCCAGCGCCCCTTCTCCTCCTCCGGCCACTTCCCTCCCTCCCTCCTCCCTCCATCCATCCCTCCCTCCCACCCTCTTCCTCTGACCCTCTCCCTCCATCCCTCCCTCCCTCCCCTATTGCATTGAATTTAGTTTTAGTAACTAGCTAGGGTTAGAACTAGGATGGATGGATATATGTTAGTGTTAGATCTAGGATTTTTTTGAAATGAAAATGTGAATTGGAAATGAAAATGAAAATGTGAAAGGAAAATAAAATTGTGAATTGATTCTAGGGTTAGGTTGTGAATTGATGCAAAATATGAATGTGCCCAAGTGCATTTTCTTCAAGTTCTATATTCTTCTTACGGTTATATGCAAATGATCCGAGTGGCCTATGTTTCGCCAGAATGTTGATTCATTTCCATTCCGGTGTATTTCAGGCGCTCGATATGTCCTGTTTTTTGTAAAGGTCATGCCGAATTTTTTTCATGAATTTTAGCATGACTTGTGCTACAATGTAGGACATATCGAGTGCTTGTCATTGCTCGATATATGGAACGGGTTGACTTTAGGTCTGTTTCGGCTCCTTGTGTGTCCTTCGGTGAGGGAGAGTGTCCACCATATATATATATATATATGAGAGAGGAAGAATCCCGACTGTTGTCGTGGGGGTCGCTTCTCCTTCTTTTCCTTGTGCTAGATATTTGTAATGCACTAGGGAAAGGAGGAGTAGCGACCATCACCGACGGTCGAAATATGAGAGAGGAAGAATCCTGACTGTTGCCGTTGGGGTCGCTTCTCCTTCGTTCCCGTGTGCTAGACATTTTGGTGTAATGCACTCGGGGACGAATGGAGGAGCCACCATCACCGACGGTCGCAATATCAGAGGGAGTGCCCACCATATACGTGAGATGAGAGTTTAGGAAGGAAAGACTCGACAGACCTAAAGTCAACCCGTTGCATATTTTGAGTAATAGTGATATGTGTGTTGATCAGTTTCCTGGTAGTTGCCTTCGATCGATTTTAAATGTTTCAACTATGAACATAGGAAATGTCTGACGACGATAGCGAAAGGGAATTCGGTATGTGCGAATACTGCGAAGACGAGCGCGGTCTGTGCGACACGACTCACCTAGTTGATGGTAAGCGCTTCAGCATCGTGCTGGATGAGACCTTCGAAGTGGATACAGTAAGTCACAACGACAAGTCTTTTTTCGTAATTAAGCATGACTTCTGCTTCTTTTGCATCAACTTATAATTTTAATTTTTTACTATTCTACTAGTGTATCCCCTGCCATGCAAGAATTTATGTCTTGGATAAGATTGGTTTCGATACTAAAAAAAGTATGGAGCTAAAGAGAGTTCACTTGAGGACCGAGCATGGTTATACTTTTGCCGTAAAATTGTACAATGCAGACACCTACTCCTATTTTGAATGCAAAAGTTGGCAAGCACTATGCAAGGCTTATGCATTTGAGCCTAATATGCTTATCACCTTTGATACTCGTCCGGAAGATGAAATTGAAGGTAATATCGACATCTGGGTCGATGTGCAGACGCCTCCAGTTCTACCGTTATGTGAGTTTCTCAACCATATTTATTAAGTAATTTATATTGTTTATTTAAAAATAGTTGACAACTAATTTCCATTGACAGCTTATTTTCATTCTTCAAAAAATGTACGGAAGATGGTAGACAGAACCTACTACTACAATGATAAAGCAGAATTAACTTGTAAGGAGAAAGATCATCTTGTCGCATTTATTAATGATCTTGAGAATTACAATAGCTATTATCAAACTCCTCCACATTATGGTCAATACGTGCCACTAGTGCACGTGGTGAACTATGGTAACATCCATGGAGATTGCATGGTAAGATTTTCTACTATTACGACATCCGTGAATCTTTTGCATAAATTCTTCTAAAACTAAACTACATTGCTAACTACAAAGTTATTACTATGTTTTTCAACAGAAAATCCCGACGGATTGTGTGCCTAATCTGATGTTTCCGAGAGGTCACATTGATGTTATGAGCTTACGGCCAGCACGGCCAGGTCAGCCTACGCATCACTCCTGTCCATACCGGATTTCTAAAACCGATGAAGACATGACAATCAAAGAGTGGAAAAAATGTATGGTCAATCCTAGAGAGCTACATGGAAGCAACATTGTGCGTAGGCCAAGAATTGGAGACAGGATGATCTGCATTCTCCATAATGGAGAGTCAGGGCCTATCTTGTTTTATGATATTTTACCTAAGAGAGGGTAGAGTAGGTCCTATGAGAGAGGAGTAGGTCCTAGGTACAATGTGTTATTATGTGCTACAATGTGTTAGAGTTGATGATGATGAGGAGGAGGAGTTGTGATTATGACTAGTGACCAACTTGTTATTATGATCATGATTAGTTATTATATCATTGGGGGAAGGAAAGAGGATTAGATTCATGTCGATGGATCAAAAGTGACCAAAAGTTGAATTAGTAGGATCGTCGTCCTACTCACTACTAGAAAAAGGGCTATAGCTAATATAGACATTAGTGGCGCACTATGTATGTGGTGCGCCACTGCTAAATAGCAGTGGCGCACCACACATGGGTGCGCCACTAATGTCTATATTAGTAATGGCGCACCACACCAACGGTGCGCCACTACTAACAATTTTTTTTTGAAAAATTTTTTTTTGTTAGTAGTGGCGCACTAGTAATGGCGCACCACACGCACGGTGCGCCACTACTACCAAAAATTTTTTTTTCAAAAATTTTTATTTCCAAAAAAAAAAATAGTAGTGGCGCACCACAGCACGGTGCGCCACTAATAGTAAATTTTTTTTTAATTTTTTTTTTCAAAAAATTTTTTCCCAAAAAAAAAAATATAGTAATGGCGCACCACAGAACGGTGCGCCACTACTAGAAATTTTTTTTTCCAAAATTTTTTTAAATTTGTTTTAAAAAAAAATTTCCAAATTTTTTCCCCAAAAAAAAATTTTCCAAAAAAAAAAATTAGTAATGGCGCACCACAGAACGGTGCGCCACTACTAGCAATTTTTTTTCCCAAATTTTTTTTTTCAAAAAAAAAAATTAGTAATGGCGCACCACAGAACGGTGCGCCACTACTAGGAAATTTTTTTTTTCAAATTTTTTTCCCCAAATTTTTTTCCAAAAAAAAAAAATTAGTAATGGCGCACCACAGAACGGTGCGCCACTACTAGGAAATTTTTTTTTCCAAATTTTTTTTCCAAAAAAAAAAAATTAGTAATGGCGCACCACAGAACGGTGCGCCACTACCAGCAAAAAAAAAATTTCAAATTTATTTTCGAAAATTTTTTTTTGGGAAACAATTTTTTTTTGAAACAATTTTTGAAAAAAAAAAATTTTGAAATTTTTTTTTTCCCTAATTTTTTTTCAAAAACTTTTTTTCCCAAATTTTTTCTTTGAAAAAAAAATTTTGTCAAAAAAATTTCAAAAAAAATTTTGCCCCAAAAAATTTAAATTTCATATTTTTTCTAATTTTTTTCTAAATTTTTAACATTTCTGGAATTATTAGAAATTTTGGACATCAAAAAGGCTTAATAAGATTGATATGATACATATATCAACAAGTGCTTGTTTCTTTATCGGTAGGGCAGTCGAACGGAACTTAGAAGTTAAGCGTGCTGAAGCTGGAGTAGTGTGAGGATGGGTGACCGACCGGGAAGTTTGACCACGAGTGCAATTTGACCTGAGATTAAGCATACTTAGAGTTAAAAATGTCCCCTGTGAGATTAAGCAAAAAAATAAAAAAAAATTGAAATTTTTTTTTTTGGAAAAAATTTTTTTCAAAAAAAAATTTATTACTAGTGGCGCATCGTGGTGTGGTGCGCCATTACTAGTTTTAACTAGTAATGGCGCACCGGTTGTTAGTAATGGCGCACCAGGTGGTGCGCCACTAGTATTTGGATTACTAATGGCGCACCAAAGGTGCGCCATTACTATTTGTTATTAGTGGCGTGATAATAGTGGCGCACTATAGGTGCGCCACTAATAACAAAAACAGGTGCGCCACTAATAGCCTTTTTTCTAGTAGTGACTAATTCAACTTTTGATCACTTTTGATTCATTTGGATGAATAAAATCCATGATGAAACTACTGTATAGAGCCTGTATGAATACATCACAAATACGTAGAGGGGGTATGAATCTGTGAAAGCAGTAATACTAGCAGCAGTGTTGGAAGCCATCTAGCAGCAGCGCTGGGTTATCAGCAGTGCTTTCCTCTATGCAGCACTACTGCTAACCAGACTTAGCAGTAGCGCTGCACCAACCAGCGCTACTGCTATAACTTAGCTGTAGCGCCTTAGCAGTAGCGCTGGACCCAGCGCTACTAGTAGGGGGGAAACCAGCGCTACTACTAGGCTTTTTCCTAGTAGTGTGTGCTACAATCTTGTTTGCCTACGATACATTTGCCATTAAAGAGTGCGAAGTAGTGTATTGATGGCAAATGGATACTTTTAATTCTTCCTTGTGTTACTCCCCTATCTTCACCATAGCAAAGATTAACCAAAAATGACTCGTACTCAGATTTTGTTGGTTCATCAAGGGAACCCCAATATGGAAGTTTGCATGCTTCAGTGAACAATTCTAAAGGCATGGTGAAAGAACGGTCATAAAGGTTAAATGATACTCTAGACTCACGAGGAGAATATTTAAATTTCTTTGTGAATGTTTTTGTGAGTTTGAGATGCTGAGGGCACTTATCTGCGATGAAGGGAGCAAGTTCTGTATTGTGGATAAATTGTTCAAATTCCCCCTTAATACCTGCACCTTCCATGAACTCGTCACATGGCCACAAGCATGATTCGGTGGCGGCATCTCGCATCGAGCTTTCGCTTGGCTCAACATAAGATTGTCGAACCGAGCTTCCACTTGATGAGGCCTCCGAGGATCTCCTCCTCGAAGAACTCCAAAAGAATTGCATTTTTATTTGCGAACAAATTTCTGAAATATTTTTGAGACACAAAATTTTGTCAACAAAACTTCATGAAATTGATAGCAACTACTCCTAAGCATGCATAGAGGCCATATTAAGCATTCAAACTACTTAGAGCTCTAAGAATTCAACATGCAAGCTCATCTACAGCAGCACCAAGAGTAGCTAATTACTCAAAAAATAACCCACTAAACCAAAAACTAGTTGGAGCAATGGAGGAGTCACATACCAAGTAGCAATCCCGCCAAACAGTTTCTGAAATGGTGCTTCGAGCAAAGAGATTGAAATCCGCGAGTTTGAGAGCAAGAACACGATAATGGTGGCTGTGGTGATTTTTTTCTGGAGGTAGGGAATGATGTGGGCTAAAGGAATAAGTGAGGGGGGCCCACGTGGGAGCCACAACCCACCAGGGTGCGCTTGGGGTTGCTGGCGCGCCCTGGTGTCTTGTGGGCAGCAGGTGGACCCCCACTGGTATTATTTGCACCAAAAATTCAGAAATATTCAAAAAAAATCGTATCAAATTTTCAGAACATTCTAAGAACTTTTATTGTTGGGTCATGTTTTATTGCACGGAGAAAACATAAAACAGGATAAACATGGCATTTTATTTTATTTGACTAACTAAAACAGAAAATAAAAAGTGGGAACAGAGAGTTGTGCTTACTAGATTCATCAACTTCATACCTCTCAAAAATGATCCATTAGCATGAAACCGAAGAATTTTCGTAGAACACTAAGTTACCTCAATGGGGATGTGCATATCCCCAACAATAAGTATATCATATTTCCTTTTGGCAGTAGGTAGAGGTAATTGAAAACTTCCAATAGTGATGGTCGGAGATTCTTCAATAACATTTATACCATTCACACTGAATTGTTTCTTCGGAAAGTGCACCGTGTGCTCATTACCATTGATATGAAAAGTGACTTTGCTTTTATTGCAATCAATAAAAGCCCCTATAGTATTCAAAAAGGGTCTACCAAGGATAATCGACATGTTGTCGTCCTCGGGCATCTCAAGAATAACAAAGTCCGTTAAGATAGTAACATTTGCAACAACAACAACGGGCACATCCTCACAAATACCGATAGGTATGGCAGTTGATTTGTTAGCCATTTGCAATGATATTTCAGTAGGTGTGAGTTTATTCAAATCAAGTCTTTTATATAAGGAGAAAGGCATAACACTAACACCGGCTTCCAAATCACACAAAGCAGTTTTGACATAGTTTCTTTTAATGGAGTAAGGTATAGTTGGTATTCCCGGGTCTCCAAGTTTTTTAGGTACTCCATCTTTAAAAGAATAATTAGCAAGCATGGTGGAGTTTTCAGCTTCAGGTATCTTTCTTTTATTAGTGATGATGTCTTTCATGTATTTTGCATAGGGGCCATCTTTAAGATATCAGTTAAGCGGGTACGCAAGAAGACTGGCCTAATCATTTCAGCAAAGCGCTCAAATTCTTCATCATCCTTTTTCTTAGATGGGTGTGGTGGAAATGGCATGGGTTTCTGAACCCATGGCTCTCTTTCTTTACCATGTTTCCTAGCCACAAAGTCTCTTTTATCATAACGTTTATTTTTAGGATGTGGGTTATCAAGATCAGCAGCAGGCTCTATTTCAACATCATTATCTGGTTCTTTATCATTGTTTGGTTGAGCATATTCATGAACATCATCATTATCATTTTCATTATCACTAGGTGAATGTTCATTACCAGACTGAGTTTCAGCATCGGAAATAGAGATATCATTATTATTAGGAGGTTTTTGTATCTCAGGTTCACTAGAGGTATGCAAAGTCCTATCATTTTTCTTTTTCTTTTTCTTTTTCTTTTTAGAAGGACTAGGTGCATCAGTATTAATTCTCTGAGAGTCTTGTTCAATTCTTTTTGGATGACCTTCCGGATAAAGTGGTTCTTGGGCCATTCAACCTCCTCTAGTTACTACTCTAGCAGCAAAATCATTCATATTATTATTCATTTCATCAAGCAATTCTTTTTGAGACTTAGCAACTTGTTCGAACTAAGTTTGAACCATAGAGGCATGCTTTCCTACACCTCTAACATCATTACTGATTCTAAATAGCAAGTCACTCAAGCGAGCAATCATATCAGAATTATACTTCGATTGTTTCAGAACATGTGCATTGAAATGATATTGCTTCATAATATAGTTATCAAAATCATATAAGCATTGACTAGGATGTTTATTGTAAGGGATATCACCTTCATCAAACTTTAATAAAGAATTTACCTTTACCACATGTGGAGGTGGTGGTGTGTCAAGGCCATGTATTTCTTCAATAGGTAGTAAATTCTTAACATCCTCAGCTTTAATACCTTTTTCCTTCATAGATTTATTTGCCTCTTGCATATCTTTAGGACTGAGAAGTAAGATACCCCTCTTCTTCGGAGTGGGTTTAGGCGGTGGTTCAGGATGAGTCCAATCATCATAATTCTTCAATATGTTATTCAATAATTCCTCAGCTTGTTCAACAGTTCGTTCCCTGAAAACACAACCAGCACAACTATCTAGGAAGTCCCTAGAAGCATCAGTTAGTCCATTATAGAAGATATCAAGTATTTCATTTTTTTGAGAGGGTGATCAGGCAAAGCATTAAGCAACTGGAGAAGCCTCCCCCAAGCTTGTGGGAGACTCTCTTCTTCAATTTGCACAAAGTTAAATACTTCCTGTAAGGCAACTTGTTTCTTATGAGCAGAAAAATATTTTTTAGAAAAGTATTAAATCATATCCTGGGGACTACGCACACAACTAGGAGTAAGAGTATTGTACCATGTCTTAGCATCACCCTTTAATGAGAATGGAAATAACTTGAGAATACAATAGTAGCGGATCTTCTCATCATGAGCAAAGAGGGTGGCTATATCATTCAGCTTAGTAAGGTGTGCCACCACAGTTTCAGTTTCATAGCCATGGAAAGGATCAGATTCAACCAAAGTAATTAACTCTGGGTTGACAGAGAATTCATAATCCTTATCGGTAACAAAGATAGGTGAAGTAGCACACTTAGGATCACATTTCATTCTAGCATTCAAAGTCTTTTCCTTATAATTGCGTAGCAATTTCTTAAGATCATTTCTATCCTTACAAGAAAGGATTTCTCTAGTTACCTCCTCATCCATAACATAACCTTCAGGTATCTTAGGCATTTCAAATCTAGGAGAGCTAGGACTAATAGGTGTTTCATAGTCATCAGTTTCAAAGGCTTCATCAATTTCAGCAATCTCATCAGTTTCAGTAATTACATTCTCTTTAGCTCTAGCAATTTGTTCATCAAGAAATTCACCTAGTGGCACATTATCATCAAGCATGGTACTAGCATCATCATAGGCATCATTCATAGCAGAGGTAGCATCATCAATAACTTGTGACATATCAGGATTAGTAGCATGTGGTGGTGTTGCAAACTTACTCAATACAGAAGGTGAATCAAGTGCAGAGCTAGATGGCAGTTCCTTACCTCCCCTCGTCTTAGAGGGAAAAATCTTGGTCTTTGGATCCTTCCGATTCTTCATAGTGATCAATTGATATAAATCCCAAGTGACTCAACAAATATAGCTATGCTCCCTGGCAACGGCTCCAGAAAAAGGTCTTGATAACCCAAAAGTATAGGGGATCGTAACAGTTTTCGAGGGTAGAGTATTCAACCCAAATTTATAGATTCGACACAAGAGGAGCCAAAGAATATTTGAGAGTATTAGCAGCTGATTTGTCAATTCAACCACACCTGGAGATTAAATATCTGCAACAGAGTGATCAGTAGCACACTAGTATGATAGTTTGGATAGCAGCAATAATAGTAACAGTAATGGTAGCAGTGATAGCAATAATCTTGTAGCAGTTGGAACAGTAGCAGCAGCAATAGTAACTTAGCAAGAACAATAAGTGGAAAACTCGTAGGGATTGGTGAACTCGTTGGATGATATTCATCACATAATAGTCATAACCTAGGGCAACACAGAACTAGCTCCATTTCATAAATGTAATGTAGGCATGTGTTCCGTAAATAGTCATACGTGCTTAGGGAAAAGAACTTGCATGACATCTTTTGTCCTACCCTCCCGTGGCAGCGGGGTCCATAAGGAAACTAAGGGATATTAAGCCCTCCTTTTAATAGAGAACCGGAACAAAGAATTAACACACGGTAAATACATGAACTCCTCAAACTACGGTCATCACCGGAAAGTATCCCGACTATTGTCACTCCGGGGTTTGCGGATCAGAACAGGTAATAGGTGCGTATGACTAGCAAGATCAGATAAAGAACATAGATATAATGGTGATAACATAAACGGTTCAGATCTGAAATCATGGCACTCGGGCCCTAGTGACAAGCATTAAGCATGGCAAAGTCATAGCAACATCAATCTTAGAACATAGTGGATACTAGGGATCAAACCCTAACAAAACTAACTTGATTACATGATGAATCTCATCCAACTCCTCACCGACCAGCAAGCCTACGAAGGAATTACTCACTCCCGGTGGGAAGCATCATGGAATTGGCGATGGAGAAGGGTTGATGATGACGAAGACCGAAGATTCCCCTCTTCGGATCCCAAGACGGGCTCCAGATCTGGCCTCCCGATGAAGAACAGGAGGTGGCGGCGGCTCTGTATCGTAAAATGTGATGAAACTTTCTCCTTTATTTTTTTTCTCCAAAAATAGGATTTTATAGCGTCAAAATTAATGTCAGTGGGGCCACGAGGTGGGCACAACCCACCAGGGCACGCTTGGGGGGGCTAGCGTGCCCTGATGTATCGTGCCCAGCCAGGGTCCCCCCTCTGGTGGTTCTTGGCTCAAGTATTTTTCATTTATTTTAAAATAAATCTCCAAAAAGTTTCGTCCAGTTCCGAGAACTTTTATTTCTGCACAAAAACCACACCATGGTAGTTCTGCTAAAAACAACGTCAGTCCAGGTTAGTTTCATTCAAATCATGCAAATTAGAGTCCAAAACAAGGGAAAAAGTGTGAGGAAAAGTAAATACGACGGGGACGTATCACATACCAGTCAGTAGTAGAGTTCCCCAGCACGGGGCGGCCACGGGAGCTACCTCGACCGCACCCCCGACCAAGAGGTAATATATTGAACCCAAGGTTCGGTCATGGCTATAGCCGTCAAACACACTTCTAATACATGCCGTGGTCTGTAGGAGGCATGTACAGCCACCTTCATCTGAGGATGTCAGAGAGGTGCCAGGTAGTAATCCTGGACAAGGGTCATCGGCTAGGGCCGAAGTAAATGTAGAAGCCCCTGTCGCAGACCAGCTTCCCGAAGATCCCGAGGAAGTCTCGGTTACTAATTCTGAAGTCAAAAGTGTGATGAATCACCAACGGCGGAAGGATTCATTGCGTCACTCCGCGTTTTCTGAACAGGAGTTTAATGCTCTTAATTCGGTAAACGTGTATCTTGGAGCCGCGCGAGCAGGACTCAAAGGAGCCACCGACCTTATGTCGACCAACCTGCAGGTGAGTGAATGGTTTTGACAACCGAACACAAATCCTAACCTAGTATCCCTCGAGCCTTAATTTGGTTGGGAAGGCCGAATTGAGGGTCTGAACATTGCTGTCATATGATGTAGGCCTCGAGCGAACAAAACAAAAAGTTGTCGGAGGACCTTGAGTCAAAGCGAACATAGTTAGCGGCTGTGAAGGCCGAACTGGAGGAGGTTAAAAAGTTCACCAGGGAGGCACACGGTGAGTGAAATGGTTTAACATGAAAAAAATGAGGCACCTTTTCTAATGAAAGATTATCTTATAGCAGCCCAGTACATTAGCGAACCGCAAACATATTTAGATGCGGCCAGAGAAGCTCAAAGGTACACTGAATCGCAGCATGAAGTTGGCCACCAGGTACTGACCCGGAGTATTGAGGAAAAGAACGAGCTCAAAATGGAAAACCAAAGACGGGCCAAAGAAATTGAGAGGTTAAAAACTCAACTGGCCCAAGCTCATGAGGAGAACCAAAAGTTGAAAGGCGGCATGCTCAGTGAGAGAAATTTAATTTTGCAATTTCATTGAGGTGTACTTATTACTCCAATGTAAAAGACACATCGCGTTTCATGTTAGGTCTCCTATCCGGGCGCCCCGAGGAGGAGGTCAGCTCGTTCAGAGGGGACATGCTAAAGGAGTTGTCTGTCGTATATGAACAAGCCTGCAAAGCTATGAAGAGCATGGTTAAGGCACTATGGCCGGCCGAGACGCCATCGGAAGGGATGGCCAAGCTGGCTGATCGATTTAAAGGGGCTCGGCGATGCTTCGAGTTATGGAAGACATCGGCCTGCCGAGAAGGAGCGTGAGAAGCATGGGTGATGGTGAAGACCCGTTTTACCAAACTCGACCGGGAGCATCTGGCCTGAGTCAGGCCAGTAGGGTCGGATGGTCGAGAGGTGCCACTTCATTTGGTGTATGACCAAGTGATGCCCGCCGCTCGTATGTCGTAAGAAGACTGCATGCTTGAGGCCATAATAGATTATCTTGACCAGCAGCCAGGTGTTTGATTCTATGTAGCTATGTACTTTACATCAAACATGCTCCATTCGTGCTGTAAACGTTGTCTTTAATCGGCCATCAGCTTCTACTTCCCCTACCAGTGGTCGGGGGAGTGTTCCGTACTATATGGCTTAGAAAATCACTTCGGGGAACCAGGCAATCCAGCCATTTGGTGTGAACAGACAGAACGCGTACGAGGAGTTATGTTATATTACTATTTAACGTAAGAAACATCTTCCGAAGAAAATAGTTCCTCCAAGGGTTCCTTTCTTCGGGTTGCCACGTTAACTGTAGACTTTATAACCGGATACCCGTGGTATGCGGGTGATGGTTACCTTGGAAAAATAACCCCGGGTTTTGGTGATGATCACCAACTATTTTGACTTCCTTCGTGGCCGACCAATTATTTTCTTAAGAATGCTAGCTTTCGGCTTCACCCGTCTGAGATACTTACCCGGGTGACCTGGTCATAACAATCGTAGAAGTCCTCCCTCTACCCCCTAGACGAACAATCGGGAATGTAGAGGGTAAGCATAGGAGCAAGGCAACCCAGCTTGGCCAAATCTTAAGTCAAATTTGGTGCATATAGTGGCTTAAAACGATACTGGAAGGGTGCACACACGACACAAACGAATAGGTGCACGAAAATTTATTGATCGGGTTCGTTAAGAAGCCCCCGGGTGTAACCGGGTGGTACATTTGAAGATGTATGCCAAGGAAAATATGGCTCGGTTTAGCCGAACATGGCCTGGGAAGTGCTAATCAATCCGAAGAAAGGGTAAAAAGGGAAAATAAAGTAAAGGAAAAGACTTAGTGAGGGTGACGACATCAGTCTAGCCGTAAAAGCGCCGAAGACGAGCTGCGTTCCATGGGTTCGGTTCGAGATGATTGTCTGATGGGTTGCGGAGGTCATATGCTCCTCCTGTGAGTACTTCATCGATTATGAAAGGACCCTCCCACTTGAGTGAGATTTTATTCATTTTCTTCTCCGGGAGGCGTAAAACAAGCTCGCCCACGTTGTATGCCTTCGCTCGAACATCCCTACTCTGGTAGCGCCGAGCCAGCTATTGATAAAAGGTAGAGCGGGCCCGGGCTATATCACGCTCTTCTTCCAGGGCATCTAGGTCGTCCTGCCGATCCAACTCATCCTCCTTTTCTTCGTACATGCGCACTCTAGGCGCGTCATGGATGAGGTCACAGGGGAGGACTGCTTCTGCCCCGTACACCATAAAGAATGGCGTGTATCCCATTGATCGGTTTGGGGTGGTGCGCAGGACCCATAGTACGGAGTCGAGCTCCTCCATCCAATGGCAGTCAGATTATTTTAATGAACGGACTAGTCATGGTTTGATACCACTCATAATGAGGCCATTGGCCCGTTCGACTTGTCCATTGTTCTGTCGGTGCTATACCGGGGCATAATCAAGCTCGATGCCTATGTTAGCGCACCAGTCCTTTACTTCCTGGGCAGTGAAATTGGATCCATTGTTCGTTATTATACTGTGGGGAACACCATAACGGTCCACAACACCGGATATAAAGTCGATGACCCGTCCAGACTTAGCTAAAGTTACTGGTTTTGCTTCAATCCACTTGGTGAATTTGTCGACCATGACCAGTAGATATTTCTTCTTCTTGGTCCCCCCTTTAAGTGGTCCGACCATGTCTAGCCCCTAGACCGTGAAAGGCTAGGTGATCGGTATCGTCCAAAGAGCCGTTGGGGGCATGTGTCTTTGATTTGCAAAGACCTGATAGCCAACACAATATTGGACAAGCGCTTGGGCGTCTACGTCAGCAGTGGGCCAAAAGAATCCGGCTCAAAAGGCCTTGCTTACGAGGGCCCGAGCTGTTGCGTGGTGGCCACCCATGCCTGCGTGAATCTCGACCAAGATTTGGTTTCCTTCTTTAAATATGCACCGTTGGAGGACTCCGGTGCTGCTTTTCTTGTATAGTTTGCCCTCATGGACCTTATAGGCCTCGGATCACCGAATTATGCGTCTTGCCTCGGTCTGGTCATCGGGAAGTTCTTGGCCGAGAAGGTAGGCGAGGAAGTGCTCGGTCCATGGTGCGATTACCGCCATGACTTCGTGAGCCGAAGGCGTTTCTTCAGGTGTCGAGTTGTCGATGATTTGTTCGTCTGGTTTGATGACAGCAGGGTCTATCTGCTCCGGGCCATTGGCCCCAGCGTCCTTGTCCTCGTCCTTCCATACCACGGAGGGCTTAAAGAGACACTCCAAAAAGGTGTTCTTAGGGACGGGGTCACGTTGGGCGCCCATGCAGCCAAGGACGTCGGCAGCTTGATTGCTGACGTGGTGGAATTCCAGTCCTTCAAACCGAGCGGAAATTTTAAGGATGGCATTTCTATATGCTGTCATCTTTGTGTTTTTGGCGTCAAATTCGCCGTTGATCTGAGAGATGGCGAGGTTAGAGTCAACCCGTACCTCGAGCCATTGTACTCCCATTGATGTTGCCATCCGAAGTTCGTGCAATAGAGCCTCGTATTCGAGCACATTATTGGAATCCGTGTACATGATCTGCAATACGTACCGGATGGTGTCACCAGTGGGGGATGTAAGTATGACTCTAGCCCTCAGTAAGGCGAGCGTCTTGGATCCGTCGAACTACATCGTCCAATGGGAGTATGTACTGTATTCCCTGGGGAGCTCGGCCTCCATTCATTCGGCAAGAAAATCGGCCAACACCTGAGATTTAATAGCTCGGCGTGGTTTGTATGTGATTTTGAAGGGGAGGAGCTCAATGTCCCATTTGGCTATGCGGCCGGTGGCATCCCTGTTGTTGATTATATCATTCAGTGGTACTTCGGATGCCACTGTGACCGAACAATCTTGAAAGTAGTGTCGGAGTTTTCGGGATGCCATGAAAACTGTATAAGCTATCTTCTGGTAATGCGGATCCTAGATTTGCACGGGGTGAGCACTTATGTCACGTAATAGACTGGTTTCTCCACCCAGAGCTTTTGGCCCTCTGCCTCTCGTTCGACGACGAGAACTGCGCTGACCACTTGATTTGTTGTCGAGATATATAGTAGAATTGGTTCGCCTACGCCTGGCACTGCTAGTATAGGGTTGCTAGCTAACAACGCTTTAATTTCATCCAATGCGGTCATTGCTTCATCTGTCCATTCAAAGTTTTTGGTCCGTTTGAGCAGTCTGCAGAGTGGAAGTGCTTTTTCACCGAGGCGGGAGATAAAGCGGCTTAAAGCCGCTACATAGCCCGCCAGCTTTGAGCGTGCTTTAGCTCTGTAGGGATCGCTAGTTGGGATAGGGCTCAGATTTTAGCCGGATTGGCCTCTATTCCTCTATGGGAGACAATGAATCCGAGCAGTTTATCTGCGGGGACTCCGAAGACACATTTGTCTGGATTGAGTTGTATATCATAAGCCCGCAGATTATCAAAGGTTTGTCGGAGGTCGTCCACCAGTTGACTGACGTGTTGTCTTGATGACCACATCGTCCACGTATGCCTCGACTGTCTTGCCGATTTGATTTTCAAGGCATGTTTGAATCATGCGCTGGTATGTAGCACCTGCATTTTTTAACCCAAAGGGCATTGTGTTGAAGCAGAATGGCCCGTATGGGGTGATGAAGGTGGTTGTGGCTTTGTCGGACTCCTTCATTTTGATTTGATGGTGTCCGGAGTATGCATCGAGGAAATAGAGTGAATCATGTCCGGTAGTGGCGTCGATGATCTAGTCTATGCGAGGTAAGGGAAAGGGATCCTTGGGGCAGGCTTTATTTAGGTCTTTGAAGTCAATGCATAGCTGCCAGGATTTATCTTTCTTTGGCACCATGACCAGATTTGCCAACCATTCGGGATGTTTGATTTCTCGGATGAATCTGGCTTCGAGTAGCTTTGCTAGTTCTTCACCCATGGCTTGACGCTTGGGTTCGGAAAATCGGCGTAGCGCCTTTTTGACTGGCTTGAAGCCTACGATGATGTTCAGGTTGTGCTCCGCCAGTCTTCATGGGACTCCTGGCATGTCTGAGGGGTGCCAGGCGAATATATACCAATTTTCGCGCAAGAATGCGCATAGTGCTTCGTCAACCGTGGGGTCCAGCTGAGTTCCAATGGACGTTGTCTTGTTGGGGTCCATTGGATGCACTTGAAATTTGACGATTTGATCTGCTGGTTTGAAGGATGAGGATTTAGGCCTCTTACTGAGGATTACATCATCCCTATCCACCATTGAGCAGAGTGTGGTTAGCTCTTCGGCCGTGAGGTTCTCGGATAGTGCCTTGAGGACGAGCGATGCAGTTTTGTTTTCGTCTCGAAGGGCCTTAGCCGGGTCACTTATAATTGTGATTATGCCATTGGGCCCTGGCATCTTGAGCTTCATGTACCCATAATGTGGTATGGCTTGAAATTTTGTGAAAGCATCGCTCCCTAATATGGCGTGATAACCACTGTGAAATGCCACAACATGGAAGAGAAGTTCTTCGGATCTGTAGTTATCAGGAGTGATGAATACCACATCGAGAGCAATTCGTCCAGTGCAACGTGCCTCCTTTCCGGGGATGATGGCTCGAAAAGTGGTGTGGCTTTGTTCGATGCGGGACCTATCCAATTGCATTTTGTCCAGGGTATCCTCATAAATGAGGTTTAAACCATTGCCGCCGTCCATTAGCACCTTGTAGAGTCTGAAGCCATCTACTATGGGGTCAAGGACCAGTGTGGCGGGTGTTTAGATGGGGAGTGTTCTCGGCTGGTCTGCTTCACCGAAGGTGATCGGTGTGTTCATCCAAGTGTTCGTCGCTGCCACCTAGTGTATGTGATCGAGTTCTCGAGGAGCTCTCTTCCTCCGGTTATTCGAGGAGAATGTCTCGTAGATCGTAACGATCTTGACGTTGGGATCCAGTGGTGTTGCTGAACGTCCCCTTGAGGGTGAGACCCCGAGGATAGCCTCTCCGCTCTTTGCGACCTGCCTGACAACCCAGCAAGCTCGAAGGCTGTGAGTTGGGTTTGTGTTTAGCAGGACGGAGTGTATTGGGCACGGTTTGTCCAGTAGTTCGTCAAGGACAGTTCTGGATCCAGCGAGGGGTTTATTCTTTTTCTCAGCGGGCTCGTCTTCGGTCGACCATCGAGGGGGAATGCGTTTTCGCCGAGCTCTTTCGGGTTCTCCGAGATGGATTGACTCCATGTGCATCTGTTGAGTCTGCCATGTGCTTTCCATGGCATAGTATTTGCACGCCAGCTCCAATAGCTCGGTGAAGTTTTGAACATGGAGACGGGTGTGAGCGTTTAGGAATCATTCATCGCGGCAGTTATGCCGGAAGGTCGCTACGATTTCCTGGTCGCTGCAGTTCGTTCTCCTGTTTTTGGCAAGGAGGAATCTAGCCCAGAAGTGCTGGAACGTTTCCCCTGGAAGTTGTTTTATGTACAACAGGTCCCATATGTCGAGTTTTCCCAAATTTACTGGAGAATACTCGACGTGGCGGGTGGGTGGGAGAAATCTTTGTATCGCAATATGATCTGAAGCTTTGGTGGCGGCGTTTTGCGCCATCGTGGGATCCGGCGCGCCGCGTTAGGGGTCTGGATCATCAACCGGGCACCGCTGCATGGACTCAAGGTCGTGTGCTGAATTGGGGTTCGGTCCCGGGCTCCTTCCGGGGCAGAGTCCGGATTCTGAACTGGAGGAATGATCCTGATGGTCAGAGATCCGAACATAGGCAACCATTGGCTCCGGTGATTGGGAGGGCAAACCTTTGGCCGAGTCCTCAATCGTAGCGACCAAGGGTGTGATAGGTGGGACGTAAATCTCCCTGTCGTCGGGTTTGAGCCCGATCTGATCATAAATCGAGGGTTGGCCATCGGTTATTCCCATGGCTTGGATCCGGCCGAGTTGTTCGTTTATTGATGAGATATCTGCGGAGTCCATACTCTAGGAGTACACGGGGTCGATCTGTAGTACCGTTGCTCCATGAGCGTTTAAAGCCGCGCCTGAACTGTGTTCGGCTGAAGCTGAATCGGGTGTGTCGATCGGATCGTGCTTTAAGGCTGGATCCGTAGTGGTCGTCACCCCGGTGGCGGGGTTCACCGCACTTGGGGTTAAGGCATCGGGGCTTGCGTGCTCCTCAAGGGGAGCTGAAAGCTTAGTTAGAACAAGACTCCCCAGGAGTCGGCGACGAACTCTAGGTTCCCGAACCGGATCTCCTGATCGGGGGTGAAACTTCTGACCTGGCCAATGTGGCTGGTTGGATCAGCGTGCAACACGATGCTGCCAAACACGAAGATCTGTCCATGGACGAAAACGTCCCTGTTGCGAACGTCGTCGCTGATGATTAGGCATGACATCAATCTTCGGTGATTCCCCAGTGGAACTCTTAATGAAAGCACCAATGTCGGTGTCAAAATCGGTAGATCTCAGGTAGGGGGTCCCGAGCTGTGGATCTTGGATCGATGGGGAACAGGAAGAAAGAGGGACAGTGTTTACCCAGGTTCGGGCCCTCTCGAGGAGCGTGATAGTATCTGTAGTATGACATATAGATTTGCAAAGAACACACGGATCTGAATGTTGCAGACCGTTGACTAAAGACCTCTCTCACATGTAAAGCATGATAGAACCCATTGGGTGTTAGATTCATAACAATGTAAATCACATGGTGATGTGAACTAGATTATTGACTCTAGTGCAAGTGGGAGACTGTTGGAAATATGCCCTAGAGGCAATAATAAATTGGTTATTATTATATTTCCCTGTTTATGATAATCGTTTATTATCCATGCTATAATTGTATTGATTGGAAACTCAAATACATGTGTGGATACATAGACAATCAAAGTGTCCCTAGTAAGCCTCTACTAGACTAGCTCGTTGATCAAAGATGGTTAAGGTTTCCTAGCCATAGACATGAGATGTCATTTGATAACGGGATCACATCATTAGGAGAATGATGTGATGGACAAGACCCAAACTATGAACATAGCATATGATCGTGTCAGTTTATTGCTATTGTTTTCTGCATGTCAAGTATCTGTTCCTATGACCATGAGATCATGCAACTCACTGACATCAGAGGAATACCTTGTGTGTATCAAACGTCACAACGTAACTGGGTGACTATAAAGATGCTCTACAGGTATCTCTGAGGGTGTCTGTTGAGTGGGCATGGATCAAGACTGGGATTTGTTACTCCGTGTGACAGAGAGGTATCTCAGGGCCCACTCGGTAATACAACATCACAACAAGCCTTGCAAGCAATGTGACTAAAGTGTTAGTCACGGTTTCTTGTATTACGGAACGAGTAAAGAGACTTGCCGGTAACGAGATTGAACTAGGTATAGAGATACCGACGATCGAATCTCGGGCAAGTAACATACCGAAGAACAAAGGGAATAGTATACGGGATTAACTGAATCCTTGACATAGAGGTTCAACCAATTAAGATCTTCGTAGAATATGTAGGAACCAATATGGGCATCCAGGTCCTGCTATTGGTTATTGACCGTAGAGGTGTCTCGGTCATGTCTGCATAGTTCTCGAACCCGCAGGGTCTACACACTTAATGTTTGGTGACAATATAAGTATAGTTGAGTTATTATGTTGGTGACCGAAAGTTGTTTGG
Organism: Elymus sibiricus; assembly: GCA_039707655.1. NCBI lineage: Eukaryota > Viridiplantae > Streptophyta > Magnoliopsida > Poales > Poaceae > Elymus > Elymus sibiricus. The sequence continues at coordinate 85,099,048 of CM077669.1, read as the reverse complement.
AGTCCCGGATGAGATCCTGGACATGACGAGGAGCTCCGAAATAGTCCGGGGGTAAAGATTGATATATGGGATAATAGTGTTTGGTCTCCGGAAGGGTTCCGGAATTCACCGGAAGGGGTTTCGGATGTTTCCCGAAATGTTCGGGTACGAGAACACTTTATTTGGGCCAAGGGGTAAAGCCCACGAGGCTTTAAGGAAGGTGCAAAAGGAGTTTTGTAGAGGCCAGGGGCCAGACGCCGAGGACCCTGGCGTCTGGTCCTGGAGTCCGAGGAGGACTCTTGCCTTGCGGGCCAAACCGACTTTGAGGAGGCTCTTTCTCCAAGTTTCGACCCCAGGGCTCAACATATAAATAGAGGGGCAGGGCTAGCACCCAGAATACATCAAGAATTCCCCAAGCCATGTGCCGGCAACCCCGTCGCCTCTAGTTTATCCTCCGTCATAGTTTCTGTTATGCTTGGCGAAGCCCTGCGGAGATTGTTCTTCACCACCACCGTCACCACACCGTCGTGCTGCCGGAACTCATCTACTACTTCACCATCGCTCGCTGGATCGAGGAGGTGAAGGCGTCATCAAGCTGTACGTGTGTTGAATGCGGAGGTGCCGTCCATTCGGCGCTAGATCATGATTGGTTCGCGGGACGACTTGCGATTTGGATCGCGAAGACGTTCGACTACATCAACCGCGTTTCTTAACGCTTCCGCTTAGCGGTCTACAAGGGTATGTAGATCCACTCTCCCTCTCGTAGATGCTCATCACCATGGATAGATCTTGTGTGTGCGTAGGAAATTTTTTGTTTCCCATGCAATGTTCCCCAACACCTACGTCCTGCTTTATTGTATTGATGTGTTTATGACGATTACAGAGTCGATCTACCACGAGATCAGTTGAACTAAATGCTAGATGGGTATGATGATTATGTCCCTTATGAACTAAAACCGTCTGGTTTATATAAACACCAGGGGTACCTAGGGTTACACATGGTCGGTTACCATCAGGGGACGAATATGCCGAATCTATTATCTTGACTTGGAGGACACACCAAGGCACTAGAGATTTCCTTCCTGAACACGGAGTCGCCGCATAGCTCGGTCTTCCGATAATAATCATAGAGCGGCCCACCAATCCGGTCTATGAGAGTTAGACCAGCTGCCCGAGGACCACTTAATCCCGGACTCCACTACTAGGAGAAACCCTACTAGTAGCGCTTGAAAAACCTATATCAGTAGCGTTGGGTCCATCGCTACTGCTAAGGTGCTACAGCTAAGTTATAGCAGTAGCGCTGGTCGGTGCAGCGCTACTGCTAAGTCTGGTTAGCAGTAGCGCTGCACTGACCAGCGCTACTGCTAACTATCTGTAGCGTTGTGGAAAGGCAAGCACTGCTGCTAATACAGCGCTGCTGCTAGATGCCTTCCAGCGCTGCTGCTATAATTCCTGCTTCCACAGATTCATACCCCCTCTACGTATTCGTGATGTATTTATACAGTCTCTATACAGTAGTTTCATCAGGTCACAATAAACATACACTATTATCATCATATCATACACATACAGTAGTCTCGTCATACCATCATCATCATCATTCAACACAAATATCATCACATCTCAAAAATAGCTATACACAAGTCATGTCATGTCTCGAATAAGTGCAACTGCATGGTCATGGCACACACACAAGTTTCATCATCTCTATCTAAACCATGATGTAGAAGAGAAGAGCGATCATCATCATCAAGACCGCGACTATGTAGTACTTGAGGCACCGGCGGTTCTGCCCCCGCTCTTGCCGGAGCGTCCACCTCAAGTAACTACTTTCCGCTTCGGCTCTGCTGTCGAACCCTCTGTGGCTAGCACCCGGGAACTTGTCCACCTGGGCCTGAGCGTCTGGCCAGTGGCCGTAGACTCCTGGAACCTTCCCAACGAACACGACATAGCAGCCCTTCGCCATCTCTGATCTATGTACCTGCATCGTGAACGATAATATGCAACATAATGTACTTAAGAACACAAAGAGGCATAATTAGCAAAATACAAGCAACCTATAGTAAACATAAATGACGAAGTTCCTCATACCCAAACTAATTAACTAGAGCGATCTATGCTAGTTCAGGACCACGGTTTAATTACATCACATAGTTTCGTCTGGACGCTAGTGACACATATATTGTCAACGACAATCAGTCCTCGGTCCAATCTTCATAGTCAGGGAGGAAGGACCCAAGCTTCTTGAAAGGCTTCAGGTCCAGACGCTGAGCGATTAGCAGTGCTCGGACATCATCCTGCGTGATTGGCCCATGGTAGAACATCCCTGTTGGTTCGAGGACCTGCTTCATGATCACTTGGGCAAGTTCACACTACACGTCACTACTAGGAAAAGGGCTATAGATGATATGGCCACTAATGGCGCACCAGACACTTGGTGCGCCACTACTATATAGTAATGGCACACCATGAGTTGGTGCGCCATTAGTGTGGTAGACACTAATGGCGCACCGGACCCACGGTGCGCCATTAGTAACAATTTTTTTTTCCAAAAATACTAATGGCGCACCATGGCAGAGTGCGCCATTACTAGTTTAACTAGTAATGGCGCACCTCCAACACAGTGCGCCACTACTATATATCTACTATATATATATATATAATTTTTTTTACAAAACTACTAATGGCGCACCTCAAGCTGGTGCGCCATTAGTAACCAGGGTTACTAATGGCGCATTTGTGGGTGGTGCGCCATTAGTAACCGCCTTTTCAGTTTTACCTAGTTTTCACCAAATGCACTCCCCCCCCCCAGTGGACCGCCTTTTCAGTTTTAAAAAAAATAAAAGAAAATGATAGAAATGTCAAAAAAATAAAAAATAAAAAGATTCCCATATGATTTGTGGTCTAGTTGTTAGCAAAATTTACAAACATGAATTTCGACTTTTTTTGCAAAATCTTTCGAGAATTTGTAAAATGGGCATAACTTTTGCATACGAACTCCGATGAAAAAGTTTTTTATATGAAAAATCATCTACTCGAAAAGTTCTATCCGATTTCAACCGGGGGAACCCCGTTGAAGATTTTTAGAATCCTCAAAAACCTAACAAAAAAAAGTTACGGGGCTTTCAGATCTGGAGGCAAAAAAATTCAAAAAAATATCAAACTTAGTAATGGCGCACGGTTTGCTAGGTGCGCCATTACTATCTTCCCGCCTTCCAAATTCAAAATAAGTAAAAAAAATAAAAAAAAAGTTAGTAATGGCGCACCAGCCCACGGTGCGCCATTACTATCTTCCCGCCTTCCAAATTCAAAACAAATCAAAAAAATAAAAAAAAGTTAGTAATGGCGCACCAGCCCACGGTGCGCCATTACTATGCCGTATATATAGGGCTGGCCGGCCTCTCTCCTCCTCTCTTCTTCATTTTTCTCCTCCACTCCACCTCCTCCTCTCCCCCACTCCATCTCCTCCACCATACTCCCCTCCTCCTCTCCGGCTGCCTCCTCTCCGGCGACCTCCTCCTCTTCGGTGACCTCCTCCCACTCCTCTCCAGCGACCTCCTCCTCCTCTCCGGCGACCTACCATTCCTCTCCGACGATGTAGGTGAGCTCCTCTCCGGTGACCTTCTCCTCCTCCCTCCTCTCCTCTCCTCCCCTCATGGTTTCTCCTCCTCTCCGGTGAGCTCCTCCTTCCTCCTCCCTCCTCTCCTCCACACGGTCTCTCCTTCCTCCTCTCCGCCGAAATGCTCTCCGGCGAACTCCTCTCCGGTGAACTCCTCTCCGGCGAGCTCCTCTCTGGCCACATGTGGAGCTCGGCAAAAAGAACGTACAAGATCCAAAAATGAGAACGAAATTTGAAAAAATATCGAGCAAAAACTAGGCAAAAAAAGAGCAAAAAAAACGAGCAAAAAAATCACGATCCAGATCCAGATTCAAAATTCAAAATAGTAATGGCGCACCGTGGAGGTTAGAATATGCGCCATTACTATTTTCCTGCCTTCCAAATTCAAAAAAAAAATGGGTAAATATGGCCCCCTGGGAGGCATACTAATGGCGCACCGTGGGATATACTAATGGCGCACTGCGTGGTGCGCCATTAGTATACCAGATACTAATGGCGCACCAGTGGTGCGCCATTAGTAAAAAATTCTAATGGCGTGATGATAGTGGCGCACCTGTAGTCCGCCATTAATGGCCAAAACAGGTGCGCCACTAATAAGCCTTTTCCTAGTAGTGCGTGATAAAACTCAGCTCGGATTCGATGATCCGGTGTCTTTCCTATGCTTGTGGCCCAGTTGACAATCTCGGCATCGTTGGTAGTAGCTGACATGCGAAGGCGTTGATTATCCCTTCTGAACTCGAGCAGGTGATGCATGAGGTAGAATCCATCAGCCTTACTGATGTGCGGTTGCTGGATGCAGCAGAAGTCGGTCTTATGGCTGAAAACCAGCCCGTTCCTCCTGTACTTTTTGTCCTTGATATATCCACCAGATAGGCTGAAGGTTAACAGGGCACTATCGAGAACACTCTTTATGTGCTTGTAATCCTTTTTCTTGATGTTCTTCGATGAGTCCAAGTATATAGCATGGGAGTATTCTGGGTACAGAACGATGAGGACGGCGCCCCCCCCCCCCCGCTGCGCAAATTAAGTACGCCTCAAATTAGCCTCCATGCTTACAAAGGAATGATTAACAGTTACAAAAGGATATGCGCGGATGACTTACGTGGGATGATAAGGCAGGAGAATCGCTTCCTTGTCCTTATTAACGATCATGAAGCCGCCGATGTACTTGCTCGCATAGTCACGGTGCTCTTTGCAGACATCCAAGAAGCTCTCGTGCATATGGTACGGGTCCGCGACGCAGATATATTTTATGTTCTCGATCCTGATGATGTAGTTGAGATACAGCGCATACATGCGGATGAACTGGAAATCCAACTTGGTCATGTGGAACATGTCGTAGATGTAGTCAAATCACAGGATGAACATATTCGCGGGCCATCCCTCGACGTACAACTTCCCACCCGGCACCTGAGCCACGTAAAGCTGGTATCCTGGTTTTTCCGAGATGAGAAGGTTTTTCTCTCTGGCCAGCACATCATCATGAAGTCTCCTTAGATCATTGTTCAGTATGTCCTCTAGTGCTTTCTAAGGTAGGATCGGGTGGCCGGCGACATGGAAACGCTCCGCACCTACGACAGGTATTCTGTCTACCTCCCGGGGCTTCAGAGGCGGCTGGCTGCTTGAAGCAGCTCTGGCGCCTTTAGGGCCTTTCTTGCCCGGTCTCCTCCTTTGCTTCTTGGCGGGTGGCGGTAGTGAGCCCACCATACCTTCCCTAACTGTCACCCCCAGTGTCGTCGGGCTAATCAGTGGACGGCCCTCGGGTTGTTGCTGGGTAGAGGCGGCATCTGGAGGCGTCTCCTGCGAGGATCGCTTGAAGAGAGACTTTTTGCATTCCGCCTTAGGACGTTCCGGCTCCGGCAAATCAGGCAGCATCAAGTCATCATCTCCACGCTCAAAGCCTGAGTCTTCGTCGTCCTGAGCCATCAATCCTCCATCATCATAGGCGGTATTGAAATACTTGTCTGGGTCATCATCCTCCTCCTCCATGTCATCATCAGCATTTGCTTCTTCGACAACGGGGGCGACGTCATCTGGCACTAATGGAGGCTCTCCCTCGCGTCGTCCGCTATCACCCGCCACGACAGGTGCAGGTAATTTGATAGGTGGGGTGGTGTTCATACCTTCTTGAGAAGCTGTCGTTGGTGTGATACTGGGCGCCTCGACACGAAGAAGAGTCTTCGGCCAAGGCAAGAACCAGCTCTTGAATGCGCCAATCCATTGAGTGGTCTCCTCGTCATCGACTGGTACCGGAGGAGGCAAATCCTCGAAGCCCGCTAAGACACTGGCCACGTAACCTTGAAGACGCCATCGGGCATCTCTCGGTTGTGGAACATGCGGTCCTTCGGCTTCACGATCGTTACCTTTCCCACGGCCACCTTCTGGCCCTTGATGTCGTACAGTAGGGTGCACGGGGTATCGTTGGCCTACGAAGACATGTCTGTGACGTCAAACATCCGAAAGGCAATTGAAACGGAAGACTATATAGACATGCTGGTGAAAAGGCTATGACGGGTAATTACCGTGAGGGCGTCGAGCTCAGCCATAGACGAAGGCCCGCCGAGTTGGCCAGAGACGGAGGACGGGCTGCTATGAACAGGAGCGGGAGCATGTGCGGTGGCGTGAGCAGGTGCTGGTGGTGCGATGTTCACTGAATTGCTCCCGACGTAGCTGGGAAGCGGAAAGTCCGCTGGCCCTTTATCTGGATTTTTCTTCGTCCATTCAAAAAATGCCGAAAGCAAGCTGGAAATGGAAGATGTGAAGTCAGCCATGACGCCAGCTACCGCTGCACTGACCCTTGCATCGACTATCTGTTCCAACTCTGCTTTGGTCTCAGCTTTGGACTTATTGATCGCAAGCGCGACCTTCTGGTCAATGGTCTGTTGAGTAAGCAACTTTCTCTTCCTTCTTTCCTCTAGCTCCTCGTGGTAGCACGTCTTCTACGAGGCGCCATCTCCGACGCCGTGCACACGTCCATAGGATGGCGGTGTGTCCTCCAGGACCTTTTTCAGTATGTTCAGGGCCCGGTTGAAATGGGTGTCCCACTTGGACCTCGCCGACGACTGTGATGACTCGTCGCTTTCGGCTGCCTTTTGGTGTTGCTCTTTCTGCAAAAGGAACGTGGATGGTTTACTAATAATGTGACAAAACTTGTAGTCGAATTGATTGGAAGCTAATATGATAATGTGGTAATATAACAATTACCAGAAGTCTCATGAACTCCCTCGTGTTTGGGTCTGTGTAAAAGGTCTTCTTGACGCGGTCCCACTTGTACCGGGCCCTGATCCAGTCACGCTCCAGCGGGTCGGTGAACTCCGCCAAGGGGTCTGGGATTCCGTGATTTTCACGTTCGGCGTCCTCCTTGGCCCATACGTGCCTCTTCCCCAACGTAACCACGGCTTCCGAGGCGGTGGGGAGGCGTGTTCCTGGCCTGGAGGGCCTTCATTTTCTCTGAGTTTTTCTTAGTTTCATCTTTAGCGCAAGTCTCCTTGAATTTTTCAAAGTCCTCTTCCGTAATTGACGGATTGTCAGCATGAATCTTGGACCACGGTTCATTCTTATCAATCGCTTTTTTCACCCGAACTTTCCAGGTGGACAAGTCGTTGGTGAACGTCACCATCGCCTTGTTGTTTATCTTCGTCATGGCATCGTCGTCCCACGGTTCTTTGCTTTCTGTGCGGCCGGGGAACAGGAACCTATTGTGCAACTTCTTTAGGAGCATGTGCTCCATATGTGGTATCTTCTTCAACTTCTCGTCGTTGATGTTGGCGGTTTCCCCGAGGATGCATCCTAGTTGATTGCCCCAGCACGAGCGCGCTTCATCCGGCGCCGTTGGCTCTAATTTCTTGGGGTGCATCTCCGTGACCACAATTTGTCCGATGCCGAGCTCGTTTGGTCTTCGTGTCCTCTTCTGCTTCGGTGCTTTACCAGCTACGGCAGCATCGTTGCCGGTCTCGGGGGTGGTGTCGGTGCCGGTGCCAGTGCTGGTGCCGGTGTCGGCGTCGGCGTCGGGGTTGGTACCACCATGCACTCCCATCTGGTGTTCGTCCAGGTAATCGAAATAGTGATTTGCTGCCTCGATGGGGTCTTCTTCGAGGCGAGCAGAACCCCCGGCTGAGGCGTGGCTAGACATGTTTCCTATTCAACAATTATAAATAAAAGATATAATGAAGAGAAAAAAGGGGCCTATATTTGGTCGGAATGTTGATTCATTCCCCTTCCGGCAAATCCCGGGCACTCCATATGTCCTAGTTTCTAGCACAAGTCATGCCGAAAATCACGGAAATTTTCGGCATGACCTTTGCTAAAAAGTGGACATATGGAGCGCCTGAAATTTGCCGGAACGGAAATGAATCAACATTCCGGCAAAACATAGGCCACTCGGATATTCTTCGACATTCAACCAACATTGCTAACATTTTGCAACCAACATGGAATTTGCTACTGTTTTTTTATTTAAAGCAACAAAATTTGCTACTGTTTTTTATTTAAAGTTTTTTATTTATACTTTAACATGGAATTTTTTTCAACCACTCGGAAATGAATTTTTTTCTTCTGTCCACAGCAAGCTTATTCTAAGCAATATGGAATAATGATAACATGATTTGTGCATTAAATTTTGTACACATGAAGCATTCCCTTGTAACAAATAAGCAATATGGAATAATGATAACATAATTCTGTCCACAAATTAGAGTTGCATGAATACAGATAAGCAATATCGAATAATGAATCATTCTGTACACATGAAGCATTCCCTTGTAACAAAACCCTAACAGATATCAAGGACCGGATCATCAGGACGCCAAACAAATCGGTTCCATAGTCGGCGCTTCCTCGTCGGCGGCGAACGGAGGGAGGGAGGGAGGGAGGGAGGGGGGAGGGGGGGTTCTCACAGAGAACGGCGGCGGTGCTTCCTCGTCGGCGGCGAGAGGGTGAAGGGGGGCGTCGGATACCGGGGGCGTTGAGGGCAGCAAGGGCGGCGAGGTCGAGGGTGGGCCCGCGTGGCGATGGTGAGGTCGAGGGAGGGCTCGGGCGTCCGCGTAGACGAGGAGGAGGTCGGAGCGGCGGGCAGGGGCGACGGTGGCGCGCGACAGAGAGGAGGGGGAGAGGTGGGAGAGTGGCGGGGGGGAGGGGAATGGGAGTTCGCAAAATTTGGGCATGCGCGGCGGTTAACTGAAAATAGTAGTAGCGCTGGGTTAGGACCAGCGCTATAGCTACATTAGCTATAGCGCTGTGTGGTAATACAGCGCTACTGCTAACTTTTTAAATTTTCAGTTATTTTAATTCTAAAATGCATATAGTAGTAGCGCTGTGTTAGGATCCAGCGCTATAACTACATTAGCTATAGCGCTGGTTAATAATACAGCGCTACTGATATGTATTACTTTTTATTATTTTCCTTTTCTTTTCTGTTTACTTTTCTTTTTCTTTTGTATTACCTTCTCCCTTTTGTTTTTGTTTTTTTGTATTGCTTTCTCCCTTTTGTATTTCTTTTGTATTGCTTTCTTCCTTTCTGTTTACGACGGCGTCGTCTCCCTCTCCCACACTGCGCGAATATCACCGGAACCATGCATGTGGTGGTAACATATATATCAGTTGACCGATACCGGTTACTTAAGTGCGTACACAAAATAGATACATATATATAAATGATGGTTTCTCAGCTGCGTCGACGACGTTTCACATTGAGCTTCTTCCCTTTCTTGTTCGTTGCCGAATAATTGAGTCCCTCCTTGTGACTTTTCCGGAACCATGGAGTACGATCTTTCTTATGTAATGTAGTATTGATTCTTCTTTTCACGTATGCTTCATCGTCATTGTCATCTTCCCTCATCGGGTTGCCGTATTGGTCGTAGTCTTCCTCGTTGGCGACTCCATCCATTCCGACGATGCTCCTTTTGCCTCTCCTCACGACAACACGGCTGGGATTGGTCGGGTTGGTTATGAAGAAGCATTGTGTCATGTGCTTAGCGTGTACCCATGGCTCAGTTTTGGCGATGACGTTAACGTTCACGGTTGCGCTCTTCGCGTCAGCGGGTGGTATAGACATGGTAGTGAAATACTTGTTTTCTCTTACGACGTCCTTAGCCCATCTGACACGGAACATCGTCGCATCGTGCAATCCAGTATAGTCAAGCTCCCAGATCTCTTCGACCCTTCCGTAGAATCTTTCAGTTGTGCCGTTAGCGTCGGTCACGCATTCAATCGTCACCCCGGAGTTCTGGTAATCACTGTCCATGTCTTTGGCCTCTGTGTAGAACGTGTACCCGTTGATATCGTATGACTGATAGCTCGCGAGTTTGGGCGCGGGGCCATGTGCTAAGGCATGTATGAGCAATCCGTCCGAACTGTCCTCTTCCGGGGGATTTTCAAGAACTTGCTCTTTGAACCAACGCAAGAAAGTGGCGTTGTGCTCTACAGTAACTTCGTCGTCCGTCTTGAGCATCCCCTTATCACGGTACTTATTTGCGATGGTTTCTTTGTGCCGTGCCACATAATCATCTACCACATCTAGGTGTTGTAGCACTACTAAGTTAGCCCTGTCAAAGTCGTTCCGTCGATCCGAGTAGTCCACGTGCAATTCCCTCCGACCGTTGTTGTGACCTTCTCCTTCGAGCCTCCCATCGTGCTTGTTGACGGGCAAACCAACAACAGGGTCTCCGATGCCTATATAATTCTCGCAAAAGGAGATGCACTCATGCGTCAGATACCCCTGGACGATGCTCCCATCGGGACGGGACATGTTACGAACGAATCCTTTGATGACCCCATTCATCCTCTCGAACAACATCATGCTGTGAAGGAATGTCGGCCCGAGGTCGATGATGTCGTCCACGATGTGGACACACAGATGCACCATGACGTCAAAGAACGCAGGCGGGAAGTACATCTCAAGCTCACATAGTATGACAACGATCTCTTCGTGTAGCCTTCGGAGCTGCTTCACACTTATGGACTTTCGAGAGATAACGTCGAAGAAGTTGCAGAGACTAGTAAGCATGTCATGGACGTGCTTGTCCATTATCCCTCTAATGGCAACCGGGAGTATCTGCGTCATCATCACGTGACAGTCATGAGACTTCATCCCGCTGAACCTTTTCTTCTTGGGGTCTAGAAATCTGCTTATCTTCCCACAGTAACCGGAACTGACTTTGATTCCCATAAGGCACTTGATGAATTGATCGATCTCCTTCGCACTTAAGGTGAAGCAATAAGGGGGGCAATAATTCTCTGCCGCCATGTTCGGAATCTTCTCCGCCGCCGTCATTTAACTCTTCCCCCCCGCCATGTCCGACGCCATCGTCTTCGTGTCGATCGGTCATCTCTTTGTCTAGCCCCATGTCGTTATTCCCTGCCATGTGGACGTCCTCATCATCATCATCTTCACTTATCCACCGAGTATAGCCATCCATGAAACCATTCATCAGCAGGTGCGCCTTCAACCTGCCACGATCATAAGGGTCCAAAAGGACTCCTTCTTTGCATCTTGTACACGGACATCTAATCCTAGTCCGATTATTTGCATGCATGTCCATCACCGCGGATTGCATGTATCGCTCCACCTTCCATCCACTCACCTTCATGACCGACTGCATGCACAGTATAACAAGCAAAAGGGTTATAAACAAAATGCATGCATGCATCAAAGTCATATAAAAAATTGGCATGACCTTGCCTAAAAATAGGACATATCGAGTTTGCTCGAAATTCACCGAAACGGAAATAAATCGACATTTCGGCAAAACATAAGCAACTCGGGGGCATGTCACTCGCACAAATCTCTCCATATCCCAAACACACATATTCCCATTCACACACATATTCTCATTCTTGAAATGAACAACTTTTTACTCACCTATATCTAGCTAGATCTAGTTGTTGGGGACATGTCAATAGCTAGCTAGATCAAGTTGTTGGGGAGGAGAGATGACTCTAGGTAACTAATGGAGAGGGAGAGAGATGAGCTAGCTAGATCTATATCTAATGGAATGGAGGGAGAGCCAAACAAATGAGGTAGGGGGGCATTTATGGAGCTAGCTAGAGATGAGAAGGCCATTTATGGGGGAGAGTTATGGTGGAGGGGGACATTAATGGGGAGAGAAGAGAGGTAGGAGGAAGAGAGAAGAAGGGCAACAATGGTGAGGGGAGAGGGGAAAGGAGGGGGGGAGAGGGCAAAGGGGGGGAGGAGGGGGAGGGGGTGAAAAGGTGGCACCAGCCACGCATAGCAGTAGCGCTGTCTTTCAGCAAGCGCCACTGCTATGTTACTTAGTAGTAGCGCTTTCCAGAAAGAGCGCTACTACTAAGTGGGGCCCATTAGCAGTAGCGGTTCCACCAAATAAAGCGCTACTACTAAAGTCTTAGTAGTAGCGCTGTATTCTGGACTGCGCTGCTACTACCAATAGTGTCGGTGGGCTCGTCGGGTCCCGCTTAGCAGTAGCGCTCTTTATGTTTCCAGTGCTACTGCTAAGTCCTTACTTGTAGCGCTGCTCAAATCCAGCGCTACTGGTAATTAGCAGCAGCGCCTATTACATTCCAGTGCTACTGATATTGTCCTGCCTATAAGGTTTCTCCTAGTAGTGCTCGCTCATTGGGTGCATGGATTGGTGGTGTTTTACAAAATATCCACGTGAGCACTATCCATATAAAGCTGGCATAGCAATTATGCCGATGCACCACTATTTGAAAAAATAATGCTGGCGTTGATTGACTCTGGCGCGCCACCAACAAAGTTGTGGCTAGCCATTCCTCCACTAGTGAAAACGTTCCACGAAGAAAATTCCATGAGTATGTGGGTCTGCGAACAGAATGTAATGCCTAAGTGTGTCGAATTTTATTGTGCAACAATATAATTTGTCTCATATAAGGTTTATGTTTACCTCTACCCCATTTCTCCCTAACGGCTGCAAATAAGTCATGCCAAGTCAAAAAGTCGCAACGCTTCTAAATCATTTTCAACAATAGCGTCGCGTTGCCCACACAATTCAAAGAAGAAAATTTGACTTTCATCGCCTCAAAAACACTGTAAATCTTGAAGTAGAGCTCACAATTATTGAGCCAGACTTAATAATCTTCACCATCGAACTTATGGAAATCCATTTTCGGGGTACTACCAAAGTGAGGACGAGGTGATGTCTGTGACATGCGGTAATCGTCCGACAGAGACTCTTTGAGGACGCATATCGTTCGCCGGAGGCAGCCTAGAGGATCGAGGATCCCTGAAACTGGCCCCCGATGTTGCAGGTGCCCGCCATGCCCGTTGGGCCAATCCACGGTATGGGTACGCAACTCCACTGTAGGTAGTGTAACACTGGTGTTGGCTGGACATTGGGGTGAGGTTACGACGACTCAAGCGCGTCCAATCGCGCCACCGCATCCTCCATGTGTAGCTGAAGCAGCGGGGATGACATAGTGAGAGATGTCGCCGTTGATTCCATGTTCTGCATCCAGGCGGCGACATCTTTGAGTTTCTCGAAGATCGAATCAAGTTTGGTGTTGATCTTTACTCCATGCTGCTCCATTGTACCCATCGACGTCGAGATCTGGAGCTCCACGGCTGTCGGGCATCGCTTCCTCGGCGCTAGATTGCCCACACGAAACGGGAGTCCCTGTCGAAGGATAGGATTTACAACGGTAGACGAATCCATCGCTCAAAACAATCGGCTGATCGATCTCGCACAGATCGATGAGGAACAAATCGACTTCCGATGCCAACTGTTAGGCATACGATATGGTTTTCCACTCTCTCGATAAGATTTGATACAACCTGGAGGAGAAGGAAAAGGGGTGCAGGTAGAGAAAACAGGGAAATGGTTTCAGAGTTAAATTCTTCAACGCCTCATGTATTAAAAAGTTCTTCGATGCCTTCTCTGTCCCACGATCAACTTTTTTCCTTTTTGAGAAAAAAGTCCCACGGTTAACCTTTTTTTAGGGGGGGGGGGGGGGGGCGCACGATCAGCGTGAGTCTCCTTCCTTGAGTTGGGCCTCAAATACCCGAGCCAGTCTTGTGTTGCGTTCGATTGGCCTTAGGCCTCCGTCCTGGGCTGGGCCGTGGCATGACACAGACTCACGGGGATGATGGGGGGAATCGCAAGAGAACCTTTTCCTAGGAAATTCCTATTTGCCGCTCTCTGTTGCAAACTGTCGCTGATTCGCACAGAGGCTAGAGATTAGCGAACAAGGTGGGCCGGCCCAATTAAGAGATAACGCACGCGCTCCAGTTTCCAGTTTTAGGAACCTCCCAGAAGGTTCCTAATTCGTTTTGGGAAATTTCTGGAAGCTTCCTGAATCGGTTTTATGTGGTTTTTGGTTTTTTATTTCTGGTTTTTTCTTTTTTTCGTTTTTCTGTTTCATTTTTCGTTTCTTTGTTCATATTTCTCTTCCTTTTTTCCCTTTTTTCCCATTGCTTTTATAATTCCTTCTACACTCGTTTTTTTATTCTTACTTTTTATGTTTTTGGAATTTCAAAATTTGTTTGAAATTTACATAAATGTTTGGAAGTTCAATTGTTTTCAAGTTTTTAATATTTTTTTTCAGAAGTTCCAAAACATTTCGTGATTATTAAAAAAAATCACCTTTCAAGAAAATGTTCATAAGTTCAAAAAATGTTCATGTTTCAAATTTTGTTCAGAAATTCAAAAAATAACTTGATTTCTCAAAAATGTGTGCATATTTGAAAAAAATGTATCCTTTGAAAAAAATGTTTATAAGTTTAAAAAATGTTTCTATTGCAAAACAATTTCAGAAATTCAAAATTAATTCTTGATTTTTAAAAAAATGTGCGCATATTTGGAGAAATGTTTACCTTTCAAAAAAATGTTCATAAGTTCAAAAAATGTTTCTGTTTCACAAAAATTCAGAAATTCAGAAAACTATCTTAAGTTTTGAAAAATGTGCGCATATCGGAAAAAAATGTTCGCCTTTCAATATATGTTCAAAAAATGGTTCGCTTTGAAATATTGTTTAGGATTTTAAGAAAATGTTCCAGTTGTTCTAAATTTGGTCAGAATTTTTTGTTCAATTTTTCACAACTTTTCAGAAGATATTCAGAATTTAAAAAATGTATGAATTTTATCTTTTTGTTCAAAAATTCATACAATGATCGGGAATTTCAAAAAATGTTCTCACTTTCAAAATGTGTTCATGTTTTTGAAAATTTGTTTGCAAACTCAAAATATGTTTGAGGAATTTGAAAAAATATTATCAGTTCTACAATTTTGTCATAAATTCAAAAAATGTTCCAGTTTTTCGTTTTTCCTTCTTTGTTCGCATATTAATAAAATGTTCATATGTTTTGAATTTTCGAAGAAATTGAGTTTTGAAAAAAAAAAATCGTAATTAAAAAAATGTTCGTGTTTTTAAAAAATGTTTGCATTATGAAAAACATTGTTCATAATTTCAAAAAATGTTTGCGCTTTCATATTTTATTCCTACTTTTCTGAAAATGTATGTGTTTTCAAAAAGAGTGTTCGTAATATCAAAAACTGTTCTCCTTTTATCAAGAAATGTTTGAGAAACCCAAAAGTATTGACCTTTTCAGGAAGTGTTTGAGTTTTTTTTTAAATCATAAATTTGAAAATATTCACAGTTCAAAAAGTATTTACATTTTTTCCAAAAGAAAATAATGTTCGAAATTTGTATTTTTTTTTTAATTTGGTGCGACTTATAGTTCATATGCATTTGGCCGCTATTTTAGTTACCAATTTCTTGGAGTTACAGTGGCTAGCGATTTTAGTTCACTAGCGTCGGGTCTTTTAGATTTTGCCGATGTCGTTTGTTTCTTTAACAACCACGTTGCTTATCTATCAAAGGACCTTGTTGTTCGAAGTGGCTAACACAGCACGAGCACCACAATGAAGTCTCGGGTTCGAATCTCAGTCCTGGTTCACTATTTTTGACCTTTTTTCACCTCGCGAAGTGCACTGCATAATGGGCCGGCCCATGTGTGTCGCGCCCTATGTGATAGGTCGACTCTCTGACGCAGAGAGTGTCACATAGGAGCTCCCCTTTTCCTGTACCGCCCCCCCCCCCCTCCCCCCCCCCACGCCATGGGTACGCACCTCCACTGTTGGTGGTGTAGCACTGGTGTTGGCTGGACATTGGGGTGAGGTGGTGACGACTCAAGCGCGTCCAATCGCGCCACCACATCCTCCATGTGGAGCTGAAGGAGCGAGGATGACGCAGTGAGAGATGTTGTTGTTGATTCCATGTTCTGCATCCAGGCGGTGACATCTTTGAGTTGCTCGAAGATTGAATCGAGCTTGGTGTTGATCTTCGCTCCATGTTGCTCCATTGTACCCATCGCCGTCGAGATCTGGAGCTCCACGGCGGTCGGGTATCTCTTCTTCGACGCTAGATTGCCCACACAAAACGGGAGTCCCTGCCGAAGGATAGCATTTACAACGGCAGACGAATCCGTCACTCAACACAATCGGCTGATCGATCTCGCACAGATCGATGAGGAACAAATCGACTTCCGATACCAATTGTTAGGCACACGATATGGTTTCCCACTCTCTCGATAAGATTTGATACAACCTGGAGGAAAAGGGAAGGGGGGTGCAGGTAGAGAAACACAGGGAAATGATTTCAGAGTTAAATTCTTCAACGCCTCATGTAAAAAAAAAAGTTCTTCGATGCCTTCTCTGTCCCACACGATCAGCCTTTTTCCTTTTTGAGAAAAAAGTCCCATGGTTAGCCTTTTTTTTTAGGGGAGTCGCACGATCAGCCTGAGTCTCTTTCCTTGAGTTGGGCCTCAAATACCCGAGACAGTCTGTTTTGTTTTTTTAGCAACATACCCGAGACAGTTTTTTTTTTTTTTTTGAGGTGTACCCGAGACAGTCTTTTGTTGCGTCGAGTGGCCTTGGGCCTCCGTCCTGGGCTGGGCCGTGGCATGACACAGACTCGCGGGATGGGGGGAACCGAAGGAGAGGCCTATTCCTGTACCCTTCCGCGCCCGAACCAACGGCTTTTTTACCTGCCTCGCGGGATCGCTCCTCCCGCGGCAACCTTTTCTTGATTCTTGAACCCACCGTGCCGTCGCCGGTGCTAGCAGGCGGCAGCGCGGCGGCTGTGCGGGTGTTCCGGGACTGAAATCCGCCGTCGCCGGCGCTAGCAGGCCGGAGCGCGCCGGCCGTGCGCGGGTCCGCCCGGACTGAAATCTGCCGTCGCCGGTGCTAGCAGGCGGGAGCGCGCCAGCCGTGCGCGGGTCAGCCGGGACTCAAATCTGCCGTCGCCGGTGCTAGAAGGTGGGAGCGCGATTCCGCGCGGGTCCGCCGGGGCTCAAATCTTCCGTCGCCGACGCTAGCAGGCGGGAGCGGGCCGGCCGTACGGGTCTGGGAGCTGAATTCTGCCGTCGCCGGTGCTAGAAGGGGGGCCTGTCGGGATGAGATCTTCCCTCGCCGGAGCCAGCAGGCGGGAGATGGCTTCGCCATTGCTCATGTTCACCAAGAAAGATGTTTTGCGGCGAGCTCATCCCCTTGTAGGGGAGTACAGAGCGCATAACCAACAGGATCGGTTCATCGTCGAAGACAGAATCAAGATTCTGGTCAGGTCCTTGGCTAAAGATTTGCATCGCCATCACGAGGATGGCCATTGTCTAGCTCCGTTTGACCACAGAAAGGTTGAGATTAGTTGCAGGGGCCGGGGCACGATTGTTGGGGTTGCCCACGTTGAGAAGAACAACGACAACATCAAGCGAAGCTACGCTGATCTTCACAAGATCGTGGTGGATACAATCTTCAGAGACTTTAGCTTGCAGCATCAGGTCCCGGGAGAGTGGAGGATGCTCCTGGTGCTCATGAAGCGGAAATGCATTGGGAACGAGTACCTGATCCGGAACCATGTGGCGCTCATGCACCTTCGCCTACGGGCACTGTTCCACCAAACTGCATATGAACACGTGATGTTTTCCTTGAGATACGAGACAGAGAAGCAGCAAAGGATTCTGATGAAGCTTCCGTATCTAAATTGCTGGGCTGATATGCTAAGGGGGAACATCCTCTTGGAGGATTCTTTCGGTTTCAAGGTCCGTGATACAGGAACGGCCGAGGGTTTTGTCACCTTCCACAGGGACAGCAACAGCCATAGGCTAGATCGCTGCCACCTTCTGGCTGCGGTGGGATGTTACACCGCAAAGGATTTTGAGCTGAACCTCCTGATCCGATACCCCCTTTACCTGGCATCCCTTGAGGAAGCATTGCAGGAGGAGAAAGAGTTGGAGCAGCTTGAGGTGCATGTCATGTTCTGAAGATCCATGCATGTGTTCCTGGAGTCGACAAGTGCTGACGAAATTAGCGAGTCGAGTTGTCTCTTGAGAGCAATTCTTCATTTTTGGCAAAGCAGAGTTTTAATTGTAATGGCACAAACAATTCTTTCATTTATACTACCTCCTAGTTGTATTTGTACTGCTACTTAATTGATGGTGCAAACAATCCATTCATTTGTTCTACATGTTGCTCTATTCTACACCAGCTTAACTTTACAACAAAAAACTGCTGTCGTTGAGAGTATGATTTTAGTCTTTTGTAATATTGGTACTGCACTCAATCTGTTTTGGTAAAATTGACACTCCTCGCTCCGAAAGTTATGGACCTGTTCATACTCTTCAAACTGTAACTTTGATCACTAGTATGTAAAACTGGATCATCAATGCGCCCGTCCATTTTGGCACTCCAATGGTTTTTTTTTTCAACTTTGGCACTCTAATGTTTAGAATTGATACAAATACATAGAAGGGTTACATTGTGCAACAAAAAAGTTCTATAATGGTTCCCTGTGTGGGGTTTAGTTTTTTCACTAATGACTGATCTGGGACGTGTACATCTGTGCAGAGGTTATGGGCACCACCCCATCATAATCCTTTCTAATCAAGAAATTGGAATAAATCTGTATAGAAGTGCAAATAGCAAGAGAACATATCAGTATCAACAAAAATGTAATCTAATAAAAATGAACAGCGATTTGTGGCTCGGGTAAATCTAGCAATGGGCCAATTTATGGCTCGGGTTTGTGTACATACGTCATCTTAATTCATGCAGCAATTATATAATAGTTAATCAAACATCAGGCGACAAACAAATATGAGAAGCTGACAATATATAGAAGCATCCATGAACATAATATTGCACCCCTCTCTCAAAGATTGTGGCTCTTGGTTTCCATAGCCTGCCCTCTACCCTCCCGGACTTCATCCTTGGGTAGCTCCACGGGATTGACATTCTCCCCTTGCCCTTATTCTCATCATCCTGGATCCACCTTTTGCTTCACCAGGGCCACCTTCTTGGCGTCACTTATCTTGCACCACTTGACATCGAACTGTTTCTACTTCTTTACCTGAAAGTCAGAATTGATGCAACATTGTCAGTTTAAATGGGCCACATCAATGGTGATCGTCATAATTAGTGAATAGAGTGAAGCCTGAGGCGCTCATCAAAGGCTCATTGACTTCAGCTTTTACATGTGGAACACAAACAAGTAACATATGACCATTGGAAGTGTGAATTTTGCCATATCAGATATATCAACATGAATGCCATAAACATGTTGTGTAGGTCATTTGATAATACTGAGAAGTATACACACTGGAAATCACATGACAATAACAGGATTTCCATTTGGACAATTGGCAATTCAGGTTGCTAATGAAGATGTCTTCTTCTAAATAAAGCACTACAGGCATGATGAATAATCCCCTTGTATGGAACTATCCAAAATACAGTAGCCTTCCCAATGCATTTTTCGCGCTTGAAATAACATACTTCAAGTTAGAGCATCAATACAAAGGGTACAACAGATTAACAAAATACATTTAATTGATTAACCCAGAATAATATCAACACTGGCTAACTCTAAAATACTAACCTAACAGTTCAAGTGTCCTATCAGCTGTAACATTTCCCACTGCTTACCCTAAAACCAGCAACAATGCACAACACACAATAATCGAATTGATCGCCTGAAAAACACGAATTGATGCTACCCAACGCCCAATGATCACATCACCCCTGATTGCACTTGTCTCTATACAACTTCAGGTGGCACAATTCAGTTTCATGCAACACAAACAAGTGCCACAAGTCAGCCTGAACAAGCACCAGAATTCAGTATCAGAAAACACATAGAATACTGCAATTCAGTCTCAGGCAACATGCCACTCTAATCACCGGCATCACACACACCAGGTGGGGCCACGAATCAAATGAGAATAACAATAATTCTACATCGAAACACCTCATCCTGGAAATGCACTGCATAGATACATCCATAGTCAGCCTCAAAGCCAGACGGCACCTTACAGTACAACTCAGGATGTAAGCGGGTAGGGATGCGAGTGTCCACCACAGAGCTAAGCGGGACAGTGTGGCTAATGCGGAAGTTTGCGGCTGGCCGCCAAACACCGCTGTAATTAGCACGGGACAGTGCGGCGTCCCGCATTAGCCCGCATACACCCGCCAGATATGTATTATTCCTCTGAAGACTACTAGACTACAGCTGCCAGCATTATCACAGTGCGGCTAAGTTGCCACTAGAGCTCAGACGAAAATTCAGATAATTCAGATAATCAGCACTATATTTTTATCAATCAACACTACACATCAAGCTATAAAGTATGTTGTGAATATCAGGCATAGAAGAATAAAAATCTACAGAATTCACATTTGCAGCAGACAACACATCTATGAGATATTCAAAACACATTCAGATAAAGCCCTCAATGTTGACAACATCACATATATGAGCACTACTGACACATTAATTATGCGGACAAGGACTACAAAATTACATCACAAGGACTGCAAAACACATCAAAATTACATCACAAGGAATGCCTAAGCTAAGATATTCAAGTAATCGATGTTACTGTACAAAAGGATTGAGTGACTGAGATTTTGTTCAAATGGCTAGGTCCAGAATTTATTGACTGGATCTGCTGCAGCTGCTTACTTAATTATGGCAGGAAGGGATGCATATATACATGTGCAGATGTGCTGCAGCTCCCCTTCCCCTTCAGGCCCCAGGGACCTGGGCTCTGCCGTCTAGGACATGATCGGGGGCAGGGAAAACGGAATCGAGGGGGGGGGGGGGGGGGGGGGGGGGGGGGGGGCATACCTGGTGCGAGGTGGGGTGGGAGGCGGCTGCAGATGCACCGCCGCGGCAAGCGACTGGCGGAGGATGGAGGGCGCGGCCGCCGATGCTCCTGAAAGCGGCGCGGAGGAGACGTGGGAGGGCGTGGCCGGTGCTTGGTCGGTCGGTTACCTTGCCGCCGAAGAGGAAGGCCCCGGCGAGGCCGGCGGCGCCGACGCTGCCCCTGATGACCACCGTCGTGTAGAATAGGCCTCTGGACCAGCTCGATGTGGGATATGCGGCGAGCCCGCTGGAGTCAGCGGCATGACCACTTGGGCCCGTTACACACGAAGCGGTGAGCCCAACTGAAATTTCCGGGCTTTTTTGGCGTGACGGACGAGCCGGACATCCCGCGCCATCCAACTCCAATGTCACCCCGGAACGAACGTCCGTTTTGTCCTGATTCCGTCTATTTGGGATGACAATGGGCCGTGTCCGTCTGAATTTAGGTTTGCGTCGGTCGTACGCCTAACACGCGGGTGGATCTTCGATTCCATCTCGTCCGCCTAACACATCACACATAGAACATTCCTCACACAACATTCATCACAAACCATAACATAAATGAAATAAAAATTGAAACTGACCATAATTGACATAACTTAGTTCAAAGACATAATATAAACTTAGTACTTAAGATGTCATCGCACAACTTAGGTCACACCTTACAAGTCATAGTTCAAGGACATAATAAAAACTTAGTACTTAAGATTCATAGGGTACACATTACAGTCCATAGGGTACTTAAGATAATGACCAGCAAGGTCAGATCCTCTAATCATTCTTCATCACAAATACACCTTATCTCCTTGAGCTTTCTCTTGTTGTTTTCAACTGCTTTCTTCAGGGGTAAAATGCATCACTCAAGAGTACTATTATCATTGATCAACTTCCGATTATCTTTCATTAGCTGAGCAATGATGCAATCCAGGTTACTCTTATCAATGCACAGCTTCTCCTTCTCTTTCTTCAAGTCAGCAAAACAAAACTTCAAAGTCCTACTATCAGAGCTCATCTTTTCCTTCTCTTTAAGATGATTGAACTTCAAATTCCTAATGACATTGCCTTGAACAACATGAATGAACTTCAACTGGTCAACAACAGCCTTCAATTTAGTGATCTCAGCATCCTTTACAACCAGTTGTTCATTCAGTTATCCGCCATTGCTCTTATCCACATGGATACTATTGTTGTCCTCTTCAAATTATCATGTCCATCATTCAGATCTCCAATGTTGGTATGTGGCTCTGGAAGGTTATCCTGGGCATCCAGTAGGTTGTTCACATCTTCAACAAGCTTCTCATAAGCGCCCAACAACTGGTTTTTCTGTCCTGTCAAATTGTGGACAGTAGCTGAATGTTCCAGGCATGCAACCCTATTGCAATGTTGACTATCCTCATACATAATCTAGAGTTTGTGAAGAGCATTCTGCAGATGATCTGGCAAGTCCTCATCTAGCCATTCCACTACTCCACAATTACTATCTCCTTGCAGTTAAATTGAAGATTGATAAACATTCCGTTAAATATTCAGTTCAGTTAACACTTAAGTTGAAAATTCAGTTAACAACTACTTTATCTAACTAAATATTCAGTTCAGTTAATAGTTAACTTATAGATTCAGATAACAGTTAACTTACAGATTCAGTTAACACATAAGTTGAAAATTCAATTAACAACTACTTTATCTAACTAAACATTTAGTTAAATATTCATCTTAGTTAACAGTAAACTTGTAGATTCAGATAACAGTTAACTTAAAGATTCAGTTAATGATGTCTACTACGCAACCTTCTTCTTGTAGACTCGTGTTGGGCCTCCAAGCGCAGAGTTTTGTAGGACAGTAGCAAATTTCCCTCAAGTGGATGACCTAAGGTTTATGAATCCGTGGGATGCGTAGGATGAAGATGATCTCTCTCAAACAACCCTGCAACCAAATAACAAAGAGTCTCTTGTGTCCCCAACACACCCAATACAATGGTAAATTTTATAGGTGTACTAGTTCGGCGAATAGATGGTGATACACGTGTAATATGGATGGTAGATATAGGTTTTTGTAATCTGAAAATATAAAAACAGCAAGGTAACTAATGATAAAAGTGAGCACAAACGGTATTGCAATGCTTAGAAACAAGGCCTAGGGTTCATACTTTCACTAGTGCAAGTTCTCTCAACAATACTAACATAGTTGAATCATATGTAAATCCCTCACGTGCGACAAAGAGTTCACTCCAAAGTCACAAATAGCGGAGAACAAACGAAGAAATTATTGTAGGGTACGAAACCACCTCAAAGTTATCTTTTCCGATCAATCTTATGAGCTATCCCTATAAGTGTCACAAACAGCCCTAGAGTTCGTACTAAAATAACACCTTAAGATACACATCAACCAAAACCCTAATGTCACCTAGATACTCCAATGTCACCACAGGTACCCATGGGTTTGATTATACGATATGCATCACACAATTTCAGATTCATCATGTTCAATCCAACACAAAAAGCTTCAAAGAGTGCCCCAAAGTTTCTACCGGAGAGTCAAGACGAAAACATGTGACAACCCCTTTGCATAGATTCCCAAGGTCACGGAACCCGCAAGTTGATCACCAAAACATACATCAAGTGGATCAATAGAACATCCCATTGTCACCACGGATATCCCATCGCAAGACATACATCAAGTGTTCTCAAATCCTTAAAGACTCAATCCGATAAGTAAACTTCGAAGGGAAAACTCAATTCATCACAAGAAGATAGAGAGGGGAAAACTCCATATGATTCATCTATATCAATAAAGCTCGCGGTACATCAAGATCGTGTCATCTCAAGAACACGAGAGAGAGAGAGATCAAACACATAGCTACTGGTACATACCCTTAGCCCCGAGGGTGAACTACTCCCTCCTCGTCATGGAGACCGCCGGGATGATGAAGATGGCCTCCGGTGATGGTTTCCCCCTCCGGCAGGGTGCCGGAACGGGCTCTGGATTGGTTTTCGTGGCTCTGGAGGCGTGCGGCGGTGGAACTCCCGATCTAGGTTTGTTTCTGGGGGTTTCTGTATTTATAGGAATTTTTGGCGGCGAAAACAAGTTCAGGGGGGCCACGAGGTGACGACAAGCCAGGGGGGCGCGCCCTAGGGGGGGCGCCCCCAGGCTTGTGGTTGCCTCATGGCTCTTCTGGCCCAACTCCAACGCTCCCTGGGCTTCTTCTGGTCCATAAAAAATCACTGTAGATTTTTATTCCGTTTGGACTCCGTTTGATATTCCTTTTCAGTAAAACTCAAAAACACGGAAAAGCAGAAATTGGCACTAGGCTCTAGGTTAATAGGTTAGTCCCAAAAATAGTATAAAATTGTAGTAAAATGATTGTAAAACATCCAAGAATGATAATATAACAGCATGTAACAAGCAAAAGTTATAGATATGTTGGAGACGTATCAGCATCCCCAAGCTTAATTCCTGCTCATCCTCGAGTAGGTAAATGATAAAAACAGAATTTTTGATGTGGAATGCTGCCTAACATGTTCATCATATTCTTATCTTCTTTGTATAGCATGGACATTTGGACTTGTAAATGATTCAAAGCAATAGTCTAGTTTTAACATAATGACTTCAATACTCAAGCATGTCAACAAGCAACCATGTCTTTCAAAATATCAACACTAAAGAAAGTTATCCCTAGCCCATCATGCTCAATCATTGATCCATTCATGAAACACACTCAAATAGTAGCTATGCCCAATGCTCAAGTACGATCATAGTGCCCCCTAGTTAGTGCTTATAAGAGAAGATGGAGACTCAAAGCAAAAAATAAAAATTGCATAAAGTAAATAGATAGGCCCTTCGCAAAGGGAAGTAGGGATTTGTAGAGGTGCCAGAGCTCAATGTTTAAATTGAGAGAGAAAAATATTTTGAGTGGCATGCTTTTCCTGTCAACAAAAACGACAAAGTAGCTCACAACACTTTCCATGCTAGATACATTATAGGCGGTTCCCAAACAGAATGGTAAAGTTTTTACTCCCCCTCCACCAATCAATCACACTCCACGGCGAGCCGAATCCACGGGTACCGTCCATACAAACAACAATCCTGGGGGAGTTTTGTTTCATTATATTTTGATTTGATTTTTGAGCATGGAACTGGGCATCCCGAATACCAGCCACTTTCTCGTGAATGATAGTGAATCAACACATATCGTGAGAATAACACACCTAGCATGGAAAGATATTGGATACTCCCCACCGTTTCATGAGCGGTACGGGCACACAAAATAGAAAATTTATTTTGAAAATTTAGAGATGGCACATACAAATTTGCTTGGAACGGCATGGAAATACCGCATATAGGTAGGTATGGTGGACTCATAAGGCAAAACTTGGTTTAAGGATTTTGGATGCACAAGTAGTATTTCTACTTAGTACAAATGAAGGCTAGCAAATAGATTGGGAAGCAACCAAACCAAGAAACGAAAATTCACATAAATGAGCATTGAACATAACTAACACCGAATAATGCACCACAAGTAGGATGTAACTTCATTGCATAACTATTGACTTTTGTACTTGCATAGGGATTCACAAACCTTAACACCAATATTCCTACTAAAGCATAATTACTCACTAACATGACTCACATATTACTATCATCATGTTTCAAAACTATTATAAAGAATCAAGTTTAATTTGTCCAATGACCTTCATGAATTTTTTTATTATATCCTCCTTGGATATCTATCACTTTGGGACTAGTTTCATATACTGTCATTGCTTTTTTGACAAGCTCAAACAATTTTAAATGAAGCACATGAGCATAAAGATTTCATCCCTCAAAAAGGTGTAAGTAAAGCATGAGAGGAAATGACAAGCTACTCTCAAAAGATATAAGTGAAGATCAATGAGTAGGTAAACAATCAAGTAGCTATGTGAGGGCTCTCTCTCTCAATAAATATTTTCAGATCTTAAGTATTTTATTAAACATCAAGCAAAATAAAAATATCACTCCAAGAATAGCACGCATCATGTGAACGAATAAAAATGTAGGCTCAACATAGGCTAACCGATAATTGTTGATGAAGAGAGGTGGGATGCGTAGCATCCCCAAGCTTAGATGCTTGAGACTTCTTGAAATATTTACTTGGGGTGCCTTGGGAATCCCCAAGCTTGAGCTTTTGTATCTCGTTCAATCCTCTCACATCCCGGTTTCACCTATTCTCAAAACTTCATCCACACAAAACTCGAAAAGAACTCGTAAGATAGGTTAGTACACATAAGAATAAATCAACACTTCATGTACTGCCAATTCATGTTGCACAATAATTTTCAAACATTAGGTACTGTATACTATCATTTCCACAATTTATATCTACCAATATAGGCTATGGAAACTATAGGATAAGTAGATAACAAAACTATGACAGCAATCTGTCTAAACAGAACAGTCTGTAGCAATTTATGAAAACAGTGTACTTATGTACCTCCAACAATTATGAAAATTTAGTACATGCTATAAAATTTATATGCAAACACTGTGTAAAAATTTCAGAAACTTTCCACGTTCCAGTAAAATATGAAAATTCAAACACTACAGCCAAAGTTTCTGTTTTTACACAGCACTCATCAAAACATGCAATGCAAGCATCCTAAGGCAATTCTTGGAAAAAAACAATATTATAAATAACACCTAACAGAGAAAAAGAAAATAAAAATGATGCTCCAAGAAAAACTCATATTATGTGATGAATAAAAATATAGCTCCAAGTAAGATATACCGAAAACCCCTAATTCAGCTCTACGTAAGATAGCAAAAGTACGTTTGAGCAATCGAAATGATATATTTGCTCACATTCTAGGCGAAGTTCATAATTCGCAAGAACATTCTATAGTTTTAGTCAGAGGAGGTAGAGTTAAAGATTCGCTAGGTGTTAAATCCCATCGTATTCGAGGAGTCAAGGATTTGCTGGGAATTCCGGATCGTAGAAAGGGAAGATCTAAATATGGTGCAGAAAGACCTAAATCGAAATGAATGGAAGATGCCTCTGGAACTCTTCGGTTCTTTTTTGGGGGCGATATGGAAGCAGCTAGCTCCCTTTCCCTTATCATGTTACCATTTCTCTCACCTATTCTTCACTTAGAAGGGCTTGACTTACTTAACTTACTGAGGTGGCTTGAGACTGCATCGGTATTTCCCCAAAGAGGAAGGGATGATGCAGCACAGCAACGGTAAGTATTTCCCTCAGTTATGAAACCAAGGTTATCGAACCAGTAGGAGGATCACCACCACCCAATAAGAAGCACCTGGACACAAATAACAAATACTTGCAACCTGACGCGAAAGAGAGGTTGTCAATCTTTCTACGGTAAAAAGATAGATTTGGTAGTGATAGATAGGAGAGATAGATCTCTCAAGAACACAAAATAGAAAGGGCAAATAAAAAGTGCAGCAATATATTTTTGGGTTTTTTGGTTTTGTGGATCTGAAAACAAAGAGGCAAAAAGATAGATCGGAAAGCAATATGTTGGAAAAGTAGACCCGGCGGCCGTAGGATTCACTAGTGGCTTCTCTCATGAGTATAGCACATGGTGGGTGAACAAATTACTGTTGGGCAATTGATAGAAGATCAAATAATCATGACGATATCCAAGGCGATGATCATTATATAGGCATCACGTCCAAGATAAGTAGACCGACTCCTGCCTGTATCTACCACTATTACTCCACACATCGACCGCTATCCAGCATGCATCTAGTGTATTAAGTTCATGGAAAAACGGAGTAATGCAATAAGAACGATGACATGATGTAGACAAGATCTATTCATGTAGGAATAGACCCCATCTTGTTATCCTTAATGGCAACGATAGATGCGTGCCTTGTTGCCCCTTCTATCACTGGGAAAGGACACCGCAAGATCGAACCCATCACAAAGCACCTCTTCCCATGGCAAGAAAAATCGATCTAGTCAGCCTAACTAAACCAAAGATTCGAAGAAGAAATATGAGGCTATAAGTAATCATGCATATAAGAGATCAAAGAAGACTCAAATAATATCCATGGATAGAAACTGATCATGAACTCAAAAATCATCGGATCCCAACAAACACACCGCAAAAGTTTACATCAAATAGATCTCCAAGAGACCATTGTATTGAGAATCATAAGAGAGAGAGGAAGCCATCTAGCTATTGCCTACGGACCCATAGGTCTATGGTGGACTACTCATGCATCATCGGAGAGGCACCAATGAAGAAGATGAACCCCTCCGCGATGGTGTTTAGATTGGGTCTCGGGGTTTTGGAACTTACGGCGGCTGGAATTGTGTTTCGTCGACTCCCCTAGGGTTTTCTGAATATTTTGGAATTTATAGGAATCAGAGGCGGTGGAGAGGGGCCCCGTGGAGGGCACAACCCATCAGGGCGTGCCGGGGGGCCCCTGGCGCGCCCTGGTGAGTTGTGCTCTCCACAGCCCACCTTCCTGGCTCTTCTTTGGCCCACTGGGTCTCTACTGGTCCAGAAAAATCTCCAAAAAGTTTCGTTGCGATTGGACTCCGTTTGGTACTGATATTCTGCGAAGTAAAAATAAGCAAAAACAGCAACTGGCACTTTGGCACTATGTCAATAGGTTAGTCCCAAAAAATGATATAAAGTTGCTATAAAATGATTGTGAAACATCCAACAATGATAATATAACAGCGTGGAACAAGAAAAATTTATAGATACGTTGGAGACATATCAGCATTGATAACCCACAAGTATAGGGGATCGCAACAGTTTTCGAGGGTAGAGTATTCAACCCAAATTTATTGATTCGACACAAGGGGAGCCAAAGAATATTCTCGAGTATTAGCAGCTGAGTTGTCAATTCAACCACACCTGAAAGACTTAATATCTACAGCAAAGTATTTAGTAGCAAAGTAGTATGGAGGTAACGGTAACGGTTTTGTAGTGATTGTAACAGTAGCAACAGAAAAGTAACTTAGCAAAGATCAGTATGTGAAAAGCTCGTAGGCAACGGATCAGTGATGGATAATTATGTCGGATGGCATTCATCATGCAACGGTTATAACATAGGGTGACACAGAACTAGCTCCAATTCATCAATATAATGTAGGCATGTATTCCATATATAGTCATACGTGCTTATGGAAAAGAACTTGCATGACATCTTTTGTCCTACCCTCCCGTGGCAGCGGGGTCCTAATGGAAACTAAGGGATATTAAGGCCTCCTTTTAATAGAGAACCGGACCAAAGCATTAGCACTTAGTGAATACATGAGCTCCTCAAACTACAGTAATCACCGGAAAGAATCCCAATTATTGTCACCTTGGGGTATGCGGATCATAACTCGTAATAGGTGTCTACAACTTGCAAGATAGGGTCAAGAACACATATATATTCATTAAAACATAATAGGTTCAGATCTGAAATCATGGCACTCGGGCCCTAGTGACAAGCATTAAGAATAGCAAAGTCATAGCAACATCAATCTCAAAACATAGTGGATACTAGGGATCAAACCCTAACAAAACTAACTCGATTACATGGTAAATCTCATCCAACCCATCACCGTCCAGCAAGCCTATGATGGAATTACTCACGAATGGCGGAGAGCATCATGAAATTGGTGATGAAGGATGGTTGGTGATGACGACGGCGTCGATTTCCCCTCTCCGGAGCCCAAAATGGACCCCAGATCTACCCTCCCGAGGAAGAACAGGAGGTGGCGGCGGCTCCATGTCATGAAACGCGATGAACTCTTCTCCTTGATTTTTTTCTCCCTGAATAGGGTTATATGGAGTTGGAGTTTAGGTCGGAGGAGTTGTAGGGGTCCCACAAGCCACCTGGGCGCTCCCTAGGGGGGCGCCCCCTGGCTTGTGGCCAATGGGTGGACCCCCTCCGGTTGATTCTTTGGCCACTATTTTTTATTAATTCCAAAAATATTCTCCATAAATTTTCAGGTCAATCCGAGAACTTTTATTTCTGCACAAAAATAACACCAAGGCAATGATGCTGAAAACAGCGTCAGTCCGGGTTAGTTCCACTCAAATCATGCAAATTAGAGTCCAAAACAAGGGCAAAAGAGTTTGGAAAAGTAGATACGATGGAGACGTATCAACTCCCCCAAGCTTAACCCATTGCTTGTCCTCAAGCAATTCAGTTGACAAACTGAAACTGACAAAGAAAAACTTTGACAAACTCTGTTTGATCTTGTTGTTGTAAATATGTCTAACTGATGTTCAGGTTTTCAGCAAAGATTATAGACTAACCATATTGACAATAACATTTAGGTCTCACATTTACTCATATCAATGGCATAATCAACTAACGAGCAATAATAATAAATCTCGGATGACAACAATTTTATCAAAACAATCATGATACAATATGATATAATGGTATCTCGCTAGCCCTTTCGGAGACCGCAGAACATAAATGCAGAGCACCTCTGAAGAACAAGGACTGACTAGACATTGTAATTCATGGTAAAATAGATCCAGTCACAGTCATACTCAATATCAATTAATAACAAAGCATACAAATGACGGTGGTGCTCTCTAACCGGTGCTTTTTATAAGAGGAGGATGACTCTGTTGGAAATATGCCCTAGAGGCAATAATAAAAGTAGTTATTATTATATTTCCTTGTTCATGATAATCGTTTATTATCCATGCTATAAGTGTATTGATTGGAAACTCAAATACATGTGTGGATACATAGACAACACTGTGTCCTTAGTAAGCCTCTAGTTAACTAACTCGTTGATCAAAGGATGGTAAAGGTTTCCTGACCATGGACATGAGATGTCATTTGATAACGGGATCACATCATTAGGAGAATGATGTGATGGACAAGACCCAAACTATAAACGTAGCATATGATCGTGTCAGTTTATTGCTATTGTTTTCTGCATGTCAAGTATCTGTTCCTATGACCATGAGATCATGCAACTCACTGACGCCGGAGGAATACCTTGTGTGTATCAAACGTTGCAACGTAACTGGGTGACTATAAAGGTGCTCTACAGGTATCTCCGAGGGTGTCTGTTGGGTTGGCATGGATCGAGACTGGGATTTGTTACTCCGTGTGACGGAGAGGTATCTCAGGGCCCACTCGGTAATACAACATCACTATAAGCCTTGCAAGCAATGTGACTAAGGTGTTAGCCACGGGATCTTGTATTACGGAACGAGTAAAGAGACTTGCCGGTAACGAGATTGAACTAGGTAAAGAGATACCGACGATCGAATCTCGGGCAAGTAACATACCGAAGAACAAAGGGAACAGCATACGGGATTAACTGAATCCTTGACATAGAGGTTCGACCAATATAGATCTTCGTAGAATATGTAGGAACCAATATGGGCATCCAGGTCCCGCTATTGGTTATTGACCGTAGAGGTGTCTCGGTCATGTCTACATAGTTCTCGAACCCACAGGGTCTACACACTTAACGTTTGGTGACGATTAGTATAGTTGAGTTATTGTTGGTGACCGAAGGTTGTTCGGAGTCTCGGATAAGATCCCGGACATGACAAGGATCTCCGGAAGAGTCCGGAGGTAAAGATTGATATATGTGATAATAGTGTTTTGATCTCCGGAAGGGTTCCGGAATTCACCGGAAGGGGTTCCGGATGTTTACCGAAGTGTTCGGGTGCAGCAACACTTTATATGAGCCAAAGGGATAAAACCCACGAGGTATTGGAAAGTGCAAAAGGGAGTTTTGCTGCTGCCTTAAGCAGTAAGGCAGTACTGCCGCTTAAGCGGTACAACCGCTTGTGTAAAGCGGTACTACCGCTCAAGCGGTACTACTGCTTGGGTGAAGCGGTACTACCGCTTGTGCGCGGTGCTGCAGGGATCCGAGTTGGACTCTTTCCTTGCGGGCCAAACCGACCTTGTGCGGGCAAAACCGAGCTGGTGGAGGCTTTTTGTCCAAGTTTAGACCCCAGGGCTCAACATATAAATAGAGGGACAGGGCTAGCACACGGGACACATCAGGATTTCCCAAGCCGTGTGCCGGCAACCCTAGCCCTCTAGTTCCTCCGTCATAATCTCCGTAGTGCTTGGCGAAGCCCTGCTGAGATTGCTACTCACCATCATCACCATGCCGTCGTGCTGCTAGAACTCATCTACTACTTCATCATCGCTCGCTGGATCGAGGAGGTGAAGGCGTCATCAAGCCGCACGTGTGTTGAACGCGGAGGTGCCGTCCGTTCGGCACTAGATCGGAAGGATCGTGATTGGATCGCGGGACGCTCGACGATTTGGATCGCGAAGACGTTCGACTACATCAACCGCGTTTATTAACGCTTCCGCTTAGCGATCTACAAGGGTATGTAGAAACAATCTCCCTCTCGTAGATGCTCATCACCATGGATAGGTCTTGCGTGTGCGTAGGAAATTTTTTGTTTCCCATGCAACGTTACCCAACAGTGGCATCTGAGCTAGGTCTATGCGTAGATGAGATCTTGAGTAGAACACAAAGGAGTTGTGGGCGTGGGTGTATACATATTGCTTGCCGTTACTAGTTGATACTTGATTCGGCGGTATTGTGAGATGAAGCGGCCTGGACCGACATTACGCGTACGCTTACGCGAGACTGGTTTCACCGCTGCGTGCACTTGTTGCATAAAGGTGACTGGCAGGTGTCTGTCTCTCTCACTTTAGTTGAATCGGTTCAATGAAGAGGGTTCTTTTAGAAGATCAAAAAGCAATCACTACACCACGTTGTGGTTTTGCGTAGGTAAGAATCGTTCTTGCTAGATACCCGTAGCAGCCACGTAAAACTTGCAACAACAATTAGAGGACGTCTAACTTGTTTTTGCAGGGTATGTTGTGATGTGATATGGCCAATTACATGCTGAGATATATGTGATGTATGAGATGATCATGTGTTGTATAGAATATCACGACTTGCATGTCGATGAGTACGGCAACTGGCAGGAGCCATAGAGTTGTCTTTAATTATTTTCGCCGTTTTGCTTTACTTTATCGCTATGAGTTAGCAATAGTCGTGGAAGCAACAGTCGGCGCGACAACCTCATGGCGACACATTGATGGAGATCAAGATGATGGAGATCATGGTGTCATGCCGGTGACGATGGAGATCATGCCGGTGCTTTGGAGATGGAGATCAAAAGCACAAGTTCATGGCCATATCATGTCACTTATGATTTGCATGTGATGTTAATCCTTTTATGCATCTTATTTTGCTTAGGACGACGGTAGCATTATAAGGTGATCCCTCACTTAAATTTCAAGATAAAATTGTGTTCTCCCCGAGTGTGCACCGTTGCGAAAGTTCGTCGTTTCGAGACACCACGTGATGATCGGGTGTGATAGACTCTACGTTCGCATACAACGGGTGCAAGCCAGTGTTGCACGTGCGGAACACTCGGGTTAAACTTGACGAGCCTAGCATGTACAGACATGGCCTCGGAACACAAGAGACCGAAAGGTTGAACATGAGTCATATAGTAGATATGATCAACATGAAGATGTTCACCATTGAAACCACCTCAACTCACGTGATGATCGGACTTGAGTTGGTTGATTTGGATCATGTCACACTCGAATGACCGGAGGGATGTCAATTTGAGTGGGAGTTTTTAAGTAATATGATTAACTAAACTCATTATCTTGAACAATAGTCTAAGTTGTCTTTGCAATATTTATGTTGTAGATCATGGCTCGCGCAGTAGCACCCCTGAATTTTAATGCGTTCCTAGAGAAAGCTAAGTTGAAAGATGATGGAAGTAACTTTGTGGACTGGGCCCGTAATCTAAAGATTATCCTTACGGCTTCCCAGAAGGCTTATGTCCTTGATGCACCGCTTGGTGATCCACCCGCTCCAGTTGAGTCTCCAGACGTTGTGAACGCCTGGCAGGCTCGTTCTGATGATTACTCAATAGTTCAATGTGCAATGTTGTATGGCTTAGAACCGGGACTTCAAAGACGTTTTGAACGTCATGGAGCATATGATATGTTCCAGGAGTTGAAGTTTATCTTTCAGAAGAATGCCCGGATCGAGAGGTATGAGACCTCCGATAAGTTCTATGCTTGCAAGATGGAGGAGAACGGGTCTGTCAGTGATCACATACTCAGAATGTCTGGGTACTCCACCCGTCTGGCTGAATTGGGGATGCCCCTTCCACCAGAGGCTATCACTGACAGAGTTCTTCAATCATTGCCGCCTAGCTACAAGAGCTTCGTGTTGAACTATAACATGCACGGGATGAACAAGTCAGTTGCCGAGCTGTTTGCGATGTTGAAAGTCGCTGAGTCTGAGATTCAGAAGGAGCATCAAGTGTTGATGGTCAATAAAACCACTAGTTTCAAGAAGAATGGCAAGGGTAAGAAGGGTAACTCCAAGAAGAGTGGCAAAGCAGTTGCCCCTCCCGTGAAGAAACCCAAGGCTGGACCCAAGCCAGAAACTGAGTGCTTTTATTGCAAGGGAACTGGTCACTGGAAGCGGAACTGCCCCAAGTATTTGGCTGACAAGAAGGCGGCCAACAACAAACAAGGTATATATGATATACATGTTATTGATGTGTACCTTACCAACTCTCGTTGTAGTGCCTGGGTATTTGATACCGGTGCGGTTGCTCACATTTGCAACTCAAAACAGGAACTGCGGAATAGACGGAGGCTGGCAAAGGACGAAGTGACGATGCGCGTGGGAAATGGTTCCAAGGTTGATGTGATTGCCGTCGGCACGCTCGCTCTTCGATTACCATCGGGATTAGTGATGAACCTGAATAATTGTTATTTAGTGCCTGCGTTAAGCATGAACATTATATCTGGATCTTGTTTATTGCGAGATGGTTACTCATTTAAATCTGAGAATAATGGTTGTTCTATTTATATGAGTAATATCTTTTATGGTCATGCACCCAATGTGAGGGGTTTATTCTTATTGAATCTCGATAGTGATGATACACATGTTCATAACATTGATGCCAAAAGATGTAGGATTGATAATGATAATACCACTTTCTTGTGGCACTGCCGTTTAGGTCATATTGGCGTAAAACGCATGAAGAAGCTCCATGCTGATGGACTTTTGAAGTCACTTGATTTTGAATCACTTGACACATGTGAGCCATGCCTCATGGGCAAGATGACTAAAACGCCGTTCTCTGGAACAATGGAACGGGCAAATGACTTGTTGGAAATCATACATACTGATGTGTGCGGTCCGATGAGTATAGAGGCGTGCGGTGGTTATCGTTACTTTCTCACCTTCACTGATGACTTAAGTAGATATGGGTATATTTACTTAATGAAACACAAGTCTGAAACGTTTGAAAAGTTCAAGCAATTTCAGAGTGAAGTTGAGAATCATCGTAACAAGAAGATTAAATTCCTACGATCTGATCGAGGAGGAGAATATATGAGTTATGAGTTTGGCAGTCACTTAAGACAGTGTGGAATTGTTTCACAATTGACACCGCCTGGAACACCACAGCGTAATGGTGTGTCTGAACGTCGTAATCAAACCTTATTGGATATGGTGCGATCTATGATGTCTCTTGCCGATTTGCCACTATCGTTTTGGGGTTATGCATTAGAGACAGCTGCATTCACTTTAAATAGGGCACCATCGAAATCCGTTGAGACGACGCCATATGAATTGTGGTTTGGCAAGAAGCCAAAGATGTCGTTTCTTAAAGTTTGGGGATGTGATGCTTATGTCAAAAAGCTTCAGCCTGAAAAGCTGGAACCCAAAGCGGAGAAATGCGTCTTCATAGGATACCCAAAAGAGACAGTTGGGTATACCTTCTATCTCAGATCCGAAAGCAAAGTGTTTGTCGCTAAAAACGGAACATTTCTTGAGAAAGAGTTTCTCTCGAAAGAATTGAGTGGGAGGAAGATAGAACTTGATGAGGTTATTGAACCTTTACTTCAACCAGAGAGTAGCGCAGCGCAGAAAGATGTTTCTGTAGAGCCTACATCAGTTGAAGAGGAAGTTTATGATGAAGATCATGAAGCTTCGGATCAAGTTGCTATCGAACCTCGTAGGTCGACAAGGACGCGTACTGCTCCTGAGTGGTACGGCAACCCTGTCTTAGAAGTCATGTTGTTGGACAACGATGAACCTACGAGCTATGGAGAAGCAATGGTGGGCCTGGATTCTGAGAAATGGTTAGAGGCCATGAAATCCGAGATGGGATCGATGTATGAAAACAAAGTGTGGACTTTGGAAGTATTACCTGAAGGGCGTAAGGCCATTCAGAACAAATGGATCTTTAAGAGGAAGACGGACGCGGACGCTAATGTCACCGTCTATAAAGCTCGACTTGTGGCAAAGGGTTTTTCACAAGTTCAAGGAGTTGACTACGATGAGACCTTCTCACCCGTAGCGATGCTTAAGTCTGTCAGAATCATGTTAGCAATAGCTGCCTTTTTCGATTATGAAATTTGGCAGATGGATGTCAAAACAGCGTTCCTTAACGGTTTCCTTAAGGAAGAGTTGTATATGATGCAACCAGAAGGTTTTGTCGATCCAGAGAATGCTGACAAAGTTTGCAAACTCCAGCGATCCATTTATGGACTGGTGCAAGCATCTCGGAGTTAGAATCTTCGCTTTGATGAGGTGATCAAAGCGTTCGGGTTTATACAAGTTTACGGAGAAGCTTGTATTTACAAGAAAGTGAGTGGGAGCTCTATAGCGTTTCTAATATTATATGTGGATGACATATTGCTGATTAGAAACAATATAGAAATGTTGGAAAGCGTGAAGGAATATTTGAATAAGAGTTTTTCAATGAAGGACCTAGGAGAAGCTGCTTTCATATTAGGCATCAAGATCTATAGAGATAGATCAAGACGTTTAATAGGACTTTCACAAAGCACATACCTTGATAAGATTTTGAAGAAGTTCAAAATGGATCAGTCCAAGAAGGGGTTCTTGCCTGTTTTGCAAGGTATGAAGTTGAGTAAGACTCAATGCCCAGTGACTGCAGAAGATAGAGAAAAGATGAGTGTCGTCCCCTATGCTTCAGCCATAGGTTCTATCATGTATGCAATGCTGTGCACAAGACCCGATGTCAGCCTTGCCATAAGTATGGCCGGAAGGTTTCAAAGTGATCCAGGAGTGGAACACTGGACGGCGGTCAAGAATATCCTGAAGTACCTGAAAAGGACTAAGGACATGTTTCTCGTTTATGGAGGTGATCAAGAGCTCGTCGTAAAGGGTTACGTCGATGCAAGCTTTGACACTGATCCGGATGACTCTAAGTCGCAAACCGGATACGTATTTATTCTTAATGGGGGTGCGGTTAGCTGGTGCAGTTCCAAGCAAAGCGTGGTAGCTGATTCTACATGCGAAGCGGAGTACATCGGTGCCTCGGAGGCGGCGAAGGAAGGTGTCTGGATGAAGGAGTTCATGACAGATCTTGGAGTAGTGCCTAGAGCACTTAACCCAATGACTCTGTTCTGTGATAATACTGGTGCCATTGCTCTAGCCAAGGAACCAAGATTTCACAAGAGGACCAGACACATAAAGCGACGTTTCAATTCCATCCGCGATTACATCAAGGAGGACGACATAAATATTTGCAAAGTACATACGGATCTGAATGTTGCAGATCCGATGACTAAACCTCTTCCAAGGGCTAAACATGAACAACACCAGAACTGCATGGGTGTTCGATTCATTACAATGTAAATCACATAGTGATGTGAACTAGATTATTGACTCTAGTGCAAGTGGGAGACTGTTGGAAATATGCCCTAGAGGCAATAATAAAAGTAGTTATTATTATATTTCCTTGTTCATGATAATCGTTTATTATCCATGCTATAATTGTATTGATTGGAAACTCAAATACATGTGTGGATACATAGACAACACTGTGTCCTTAGTAAGCCTCTAGTTAACTAACTCGTTGATCAAAGGATGGTAAAGGTTTCCTGACCATGGACATGAGATGTCATTTGATAACGGGATCACATCATTAGGAGAATGATGTGATGGACAAGACCCAAACTATAAACGTAGCATATGATCGTGTCAGTTTATTGCTATTGTTTTCTGCATGTCAAGTATCTGTTCCTATGACCATGAGATCATGCAACTCACTGATGCCGGAGGAATACCTTGTGTGTATCAAACGTTGCAACGTAACTGGGTGACTATAAAGATGCTCTACAGGTATCTCCGAGGGTGTCTGTTGGGTTGGCATGGATCGAGACTGGGATTTGTTACTCCGTGTGACGGAGAGGTATCTCAGGGCCCACTCGGTAATACAACATCACTATAAGCCTTGCAAGCAATGTGACTAAGGTGTTAGCCACGGGATCTTGTATTACGGAACGAGTAAAGAGACTTGCCGGTAACGAGATTGAACTAGGTATAGAGATACCGACGATCGAATCTCGGGCAAGTAACATACCGAAGAACAAAGGGAACAGCATACGGGATTAACTGAATCCTTGACATAGAGGTTCGACCGATATAGATCTTCGTAGAATATGTAGGAACCAATATGGGCATCCAGGTCCCGCTATTGGTTATTGACCGTAGAGGTGTCTCGGTCATGTCTACATAGTTCTCGAACCCACAGGGTCTACACACTTAACGTTTGGTGACGATTAGTATAGTTGAGTTATTGTTGGTGACCGAAGGTTGTTCGGAGTCTCGGATAAGATCCCGGACATGACGAGGATCTCCGGAAGAGTCCGGAGGTAAAGATTGATATATGTGATAATAGTGTTTTGATCTCCGGAAGGGTTCCGGAATTCACCGGAAGGGGTTCCGGATGTTTACCGAAGTGTTCGGGTGCAGCAACACTTTATATGAGCCAAAGGGATAAAACCCACGAGGTATTGGAAAGTGCAAAAGGGAGTTTTGCTGCTGCCTTAAGCAGTAAGGCAGTACTGCCGCTTAAGCGGTACTACCGCTTGTGTAAAGTGGTACTACCGCTCAAGCGGTACTACCGCTTGGGTGAAGCGGTACTACCGCCCAAGCGGTACTACCGCTCCCGAGCGGTACTACCGCTTGTGCGCGGTGCTGCAGGGATCCGAGTTGGACTCTTTCCTTGCGGGCCAAACCGACCTTGTGCGGGCAAAACCGAGCTGGTGGAGGCTTTTTGTCCAAGTTTAGACCCCAGGGCTCAACATATAAATAGAGGAACAGGGCTAGCACACGGGACACATCAGGATTTCCCAAGCCGTGTGCCGGCAACCCTAGCCCTCTAGTTCCTCCGTCATAATCTCCGTAGTGCTTGGCGAAGCCCTGCTGAGATTGCTACTCACCATCATCACCACGCCGTCGTGCTGCTGGAACTCATCTACTACTTCATCATCGCTCGCTAGATCGAGGAGGCGAAGGCGTCATCAAGCCGCACGTGTGTTGAACGCGGAGGTGCCGTCCGTTCGGCACTAGATCGGAAGGATCGTGATTGGATCGCGGGACGCTCGATGATTTGGATCGCGAAGACGTTCGACTACATCAACCGCGTTTATTAACGCTTCCGCTTAGCGATCTACAAGGGTATGTAGACACAATCTCCCTCTCGTAGATGCTCATCACCATGGATAGGTCTTGCGTGTGCGTTGGAAATTTTTTGTTTCCCATGCAACGTTACCCAACAGACTCAACAGTAAAGTAAAATAGATAGGCCCTTCACAGAGGGAAGCATTGATTCACAGAGGTGCCAGCGCTTGATCTTTTAAAACAGGGATGAATAATAGTTTTGAGCGGTATGCTTTCATTGTCAACATAACAACCGAGAGATCTCGGTATCTTCCATGCTAGATACATTATAGGCGGTTCCCAAACAGAATGGTAAAGTTTTTACTCCCCTTCCACCAATCAATCACACTCCACGGCGAGCCGAATCCATGGGTACCGTCCATACAAACAACAATCCTGGGGGAGTTTTGTTTCATTATATTTTGATTTGAATTTTGAGCATGGAACTGGGCATCCCGAATACCAGCCACTTTCTCGTGAATGATAGTGAATCAACACATATCGTGAGAATAACCCACCTAGCATGGAAGATACTGACAGCCCCTAGTCACTATATGAGCGATTCGGGCATACAAAACAG
Organism: Elymus sibiricus; assembly: GCA_039707655.1. NCBI lineage: Eukaryota > Viridiplantae > Streptophyta > Magnoliopsida > Poales > Poaceae > Elymus > Elymus sibiricus. The sequence continues at coordinate 85,059,277 of CM077669.1, read as the reverse complement.
AATATTATTTGAAGGTTTAGAGTTTGGCACATGCAAATTTACTTGAAACGACAGGTAAATACCGCATATAGGTAGGTATGGTGGACTCATATGGAACAACTTTGGGTTTATGGAAATGGATGCACAAGCAGTATTCCTGCTTAGTACAAGTGAAGGTTAGCAAGAGACTGGGAAGCGACGAACTAGAGAGCGACAACAGTCATAAACATGCATTGAGATTAACCAACATTGAATGCAAGCATGAGTAGGATATAAGTCACCATGAACATAAATATCGTGGAGGCTATGTTGATTTTGTTTCAACTACATGCGTGAACATGTGCCAAGTCAAGCCACTTGAATCATTCAGAGGAGGATACCATTCTATCATACTACATCACAACCATTTTAAAATGCATGTTGGCACTCAAGACAAACCATTATACACTCTTAGCTAATTAAGCATGGCATGAATAACTATAATCTCTAATTGTCATTGCAAACATGTTTCATCCATAATGAGCTGAATTCAGAATGATAAGCTAATCATATTTACAAAAACAAAATAGGTCGAGTTCGTACCAGCTTTTCTCCATCTCAATCACTTCATCATATATCATCATTATTGCCTTTCACTTGCACGACCGAACGGTGTAAACAATAATAAGAGTGCACGTGCATTGGACTAAGCTGGAATCTGCAAACAATAACTCAAAGGAGAAGGCAAGGTAATATGGGCTCTCTGTAAGATAAACAATAATTCATATGAGAGCCACTCAACATTTTCATTGTGGTCTTCTCCTTATGACCCAAAGAAAAGAAATTTCAAAACAAGAACGAGAAAAACTATTTACACGGGAAAGCTCCCAACAAGCGAAATAAGAACGAGAAATCTTTTTGGGTTTTCTTTTAATGCTACAACTAAACAAACTTGGAGGTAAAGCTAGAACTAATTTTTTTGTTTTTTCTCAAGGTTAATTAAGCACACAAGAAGAAAGCGGAAAGAAGAAATAAAATACCATGGATGATTCAATGAAAAAGTAAAAGCACCGACTACTAAGATGAGTGTGTGAACATGAATGTAATGTCGGTGAGAAATATGTACTCCCCCAAGCTTAGGCTTTTGGCCTCAGTTGGTCTAGGGCCATGGCTGGCTCGGATAATATCCAAAGTCATAGTTGGGGTTGTACTGGGGTGCGGCAGCTACCGCCTGAACGGCTGCAGCGCGGAGGCGAGCGGCTTCCGCCTCTCTCTCGTACTCGTTTGCCTCCTCTCTGGTTATAAAGTGTCTCCGTTTTTCCTGAAAGTTAAAGAAGGCAGGAGCAGGAAGGGTAATATGGACAACACGTTGTCTATCAAAAATTAGTCCGTACAGGAAGGACTGTTCGTTCCTCTCAAGAAACTGGTAGCGCACCATTGCCTCATAATCAAGAAAAGCAGGTGGTAACTCAATATCATTCCCCCTTATGGCTATCCCAAGATAATTAGCTACACGGGTGGCATATATCCCACCAAAGAAATCTCCATCCTTAGCATTTTTATGTAGTCTCCTAGCAATAATAGCCCCCAAGTTATATCGTCTATCACCCATTACCGCACTCTTAAGAATACTAACATCATGTACGCAAAGGTGACTATGATCATGTTTACCGTTAATACATCTACCTATGAAGAGAGCGAAATAATGTATAGCGGGAAAGTAAATGCTCCCCAAGGTAGCATGTGTAATGTTTCTAGTTTCTCCCACAGTGATGCTAGCAAGGACACCATATTCAGTTTTGTGAGGGTCACTATAGCTGCCCCATTGTGGAATTTTGCATGCACGGTTAAAATCTTCTAGGTCCATAGTATAAGATTCATCATAAAGATTAAATAGAACAGAATGCGTATTACGTCTGGATGAAAATTCAAACCTCCGCATGAAGGAATCAGTGAGTTGATAATATTGCTTGCATTGGTCTGAAACAAAATCTTCAAGGCCAGCATTTCGTATGTACGCGTAAAATTCTTCTTTGAAACCGGCATGAACCATGAATGGATCCGACGGCCATTCACAAGACCGCACTTGAGCTTCCCTCAGTGGTTCAAAGTCGGGATCACGTATCGCGAGTCTCGGGGCCTTCTTGCTCGAGGAACCACCTTGGTATATTCTCCTCAACATCTTTCTTTCTCTGAAAAAATTCTGAAATTTTTAGTGACTCACAATAAAGGTGAACAAAACTCAACAAAACTTATAGCAACTACTCCCACAAGTGCCTAGAGGCTATATCATGCATCAAAACTACTTGGGACCATACAAATTTGACATGCAAGCTCAAGAACAAGGTCACCACAGCAACAAAAATTTAAAATATATAAAACACTAAAACAAAAAACTAATTGGACCATTGGAGGAGTCACATACCGAAGAACAATCCCCCAAAACAGTTTTGCAAATGGAGCTTTGCACAAGGAGATCGAAAATGGCAGCAAAATGAGCTACAACACGGGCTTGAGCAATGGTGGGATTTTTTCTGGAGGAAGACGAAGTGGATGGGTGCTGGAATAAGTGAGGGGGCCTACGTGGGACCCACAAGCCAGGGGGCGCGCCCAGGGGGGTGGGCGCGCCCTGTAGGCTTGTGGCCCACTGGTGCAGCTCCCTGATGTGTTCTCAGTGCCAGAAATTCTTAAATATTCCAGAAAAAAATCATACTACATTTTCAGGGCATTTGGAGAACTTTTATTTTCAGGTCATTTTTTATTGCACGGATAATTCAGAAAACAGAAGTATAATAGTATTTTTGCTTAATTTAAATCTAAATAACAGAAAGTAAAAGTTGGGTACAGAAGGTTGTGCATTCTAAATTCATCCATCTCATGCCCATCAAAAAGAATCCATCAATAAAGTTGATCAAGTCTTATTGACAAACTTTTTTCGAATGACACGGAACCGGAGAATTTTCGAATAACACTAGGTTACCTCAATGGGGATATGCATGTCCCCAACAATAAGTATATCATATTTATTTTTGGCAGTAGGGAGAGGGAATTCAAAATCTCCAATAATAATCGTTGAAATTTTTCCAATGGAGTTTATACTATGAACGTGAGGTTGTTTCTTCCGAAAGTGTACCGTATGCTCATTACCATTAACATGAAAAGTGACATTGCCCTTGTTGCAATCAATAAGAGCCCCTACAGTATTCAAAAAAGGTCTACCAAGGATGATCGACATACTGTCGTCCTCGGGAATATCAAGAATAACAAAGTCCGTTAGGATAGTAACATTTGCAACTATGACAGGCACATCCTCACAAATACCGATGGGTAAAGCAGTAGATTTATCAGCCATTTGCAAAGAGATTTTAGTAGGTGTCAACTTATTCAAATCAATTCTACGATACAAAGAGAAAGGCATAACACTAACACCAGCTCCAAGGTCACATAAAGCAGTTTTAACATAGTTTCTTTTAATGGAGCATGGTATAGTAGGTACTCCGGGATCTCCTAATTTCTTTGGTACTCCACCCTTAAAAGTATAATTAGCAAGCATGGTGGAAATTTCATCTTCCGGTATCTTTCTTTTATTTGTCACAATATCTTTCATATACTTAGCATAAGGAGACATTTTCAGGATATCAGTCAAACGCATACGCAAAAAGACAGGTCTAAGCATTTCAACAAAGCACTCAAAATCCTCATCATCCTTTTTCTCGGATGGCTTAGGAGGAAAGTGTAGGGTAACGCAGTAGAAAACAAAAAATTTCCGACCTACGCACCAGCCCAGGACCACTATGGAGACTGCATACAAGGTTTGATCTCTTTCGTTACCGACTCGTAGCGCAGCGGAAGTAGAGTCGATGACGAACGGCGGTGCAAATCCCCGCAGCTAGGATTTTACAACCTCCCAACCGTGAGGATGTATACCCTCATCTGCCCCGCGGACAGCCCTCCGGGAGGCGGTCGCACAGTCCCCCAGACGGTGTCGCGGACAGCCCTTCGGGAGGACCTCCGAAACTCGGACTGTCACTCGGACAGCCCTTCGGGAGGACCTCCAAAACTCGGACGGTCACACGGACAGCCCTTCGGGAGGCACTCTCGAACTAAGACCAAAACTACGATCTCTCTACAGAGTTGCACACATACGGTGTCATCTATCCGGCAGGGCTTCGCCGTCCAGAACTAGTTCCTGCCGGAACCCAGACAGCCTTTCGGCTCTACGAAACTATTTCGCTGGGAGGGAGAGAAGAAGCCAGATCATTGCAATGGCATGTGTATGAGAGTAAGAGTGAGTGTGGAGGGCTGCCCCTCCTCCTCTATTTATAGGAAATCCCAAGGGGTAGGGTAGTTTTACACAAAAACCCAAAAACCACATGAATGGAGTCCTTCACAAGGACCCAAAAGTGAAGCCATGAGACAAGTGGGGCTCCATGAAGGAAGCCCACATGTGGCCGGCCACACCCTTGTGGGGCCCCCCCAAAAGGGTTCCTATCCATCCATGTCATCCCCTTAGATCTTTTGAGTAAAGCCCCAAAAGGTGGCTTTCCAAAAATATCCCAAAAAGCACTTTCACTATTCACGACGACATTTTTCAGCGTCCGGTCGAACTGAAAATATTTATGTGGGCTTAGAACATTTCCAGTACCCACCAAAATAATTTTCAACACGAGCCGGAACAATTCCGGTTTAGTGATTTTCATCTGCGAAAAGCATCTGAAGCGGTTTCGGCAGCTCCGGAACATTTCCGGTTTTCATTCTGGAAAATTCTAGAAAGTTTCCAGAATGATTCTGGCACCCTCCAAGAATTATCAGGCATGTGCCAAAACCAATTTGACTTTATGGTATCCTCTGAAACAACTTTTCAGTTTCACTGAAACTCATCCGGTGACTTCTCTCTTCGGAACTTTTCCGTTGACCGAAACTTTTCCGGTGTCCGAAACTTTTTCGGTGATTTTCTCTCAGACTCCCTGTCTAGTATTCAGCAGATAGATGACCCTTAAGCGTGTGACCCTATAGGTTCGGTGAAGCATAGACATGACCCGGAACCCCTTCCGATCAATGATCAACATCGGAGCCGTGGACACCCATATTGATCCCTATACCCACACGAATGAATATTCGAGTGAACCTCCAGTTGCCATGAGCTATTCCTGTTGCTTCGCGATATGTTACAATTACCCGAGGTGAGACATGTTGGCATCCCCGTGGATCAACACCTTGTCCACTATGCCAGTTACCTCGTTGCCGGTATTGTTCTCTTTTCTCGTTCCCGTGTTCTGGCATCCCTGTGATCAAATCACCCTGTGTCTGGCCAGACGATGATGGATACCGAAACACCGAGAAGGCCCAGAGATATCTCTCCATCGTCGGAGGAGCAAATCCTAATCTTTAGCTATCAAGTTACTTGACATACCTTTCCATGAACCCGTAAGCCGCCGTAATAGCCACCCATTTACAGATGACGTTTAACAAATCCCAAAGTTCATGAAGCAAGCATGAAGAAACTCGATACTCTCATGGTCTAAGGAATCATGCAAACATTAACTTCTCTGTGTTATTAACCATTAACTTATGACGAATGTATCTCATAGCATAACATCAATTCGGGTCGATTCAACTCAAGTGTTCTACCAACAATTGTGCCCTCAAAATTGCCGGCATAGCCATGCCCATGATCAGGAAAACAGGATCATCATGCAATACTTGAGCCAGTCCTAGAGGCTTGACTAGGAATACATTTTACCATTTATTATCCCACACGTGCATATGAGTCTTCCTCCGAGCCTCGTGGTTATTGCAGACTCGAGAACCATAGCAGTTATAGCATGGAACATAAACCTAATTATGAACAGGGAGATAATCAATAACATTTATTATTGCCTCTAGGGCATACCTACAGACTCCCACTTGCACTAGAGTCAATAATCTAGTCAATGCTAATGCACTTTACACCTATGGCATACTGGTGTAAAATATGCTTCGCTTGTGGTATAGCCTGATATCCAACGGATCTGACAACTTCAGCTCCGTGTGTAACTTTGCATATCCTCGCGTTTTCACGCTTTCACAAAATTCATATTTTGTGTGGACTTGGCTTTGCATATGTGTGAATCATTGGTCGAAACCTGATTCCTCAGACTGAGCTATGGAGCAACTATCTGCAATAGTGTCCCATAGACCAAAGCCATCTTGGAACCATACTAAGTTCATGAACGAACTATATGATTCAACAACTTCTTTGTCGCTTCTAAAGCGTCAACATACTTAGCCTTTGTTATAGAATTCGCCATAGTATCTTGTTTGGAACAATTTCCAACTACCGTGCCACCATGTTGTGTATTACACAAAACCCTCAAATCAAATCGAAAATCGCATGGAGAAATGGTGAAGACTGTATCGATGTAACATATTACAACGAACTCTTCATAATCTCTGCTTGCTAGAAAACATGTCATCAATACTATTGTAGTACTCAATGACATCTTTCACCGTTGTCCCATGATCAGTACTTTGATCACTTTGGTATCTATACTCGCAACAACTTTGGAGTATCGGACATATCTGGTTGTTTTACATACCATGGAATACATGATTAATCCAAACACAAGAGTGTGTGGAATCTCCATCATGTATTTTACTCATCAGTGTTTTGGGACACCGAGTCTTGCAAAACTCTTTCCATGTGACTTCGGCAAGAATCACTTCTTGGCAATTTAAATGCTAAAAGGTTTTAGCATCTTGTCAATATGTATTCATCGCTTAGCCCTATTAGGTAAATCTATCTCCATAGATCATCATGCCTAATATTGAGGCTATGTAGCCCAAGCACTTCATCGAAAAACTATTTTCAAATGAAGTCCTAATTCGTGTCAAGAAATTTATTTCCAATTAACAATGTGTCAAGCACACAAGGTTTTTAGAAATATTATTATGCTCCCACTTACTTTCTTGAATCACAAGCATCTTCGATACCCATTTGATGAAGTCGAACTCTTTTGACCATTTCATCAAAAACGAAGATTCCAACTCCACTTTGCTCTCTTCTGTCCATCGCTGGAACTCTGAAGTTTGCATGCTTACTAGCATCCTCTGGATCGACAAATTACTTTGCACTGTATCACATACAAGTCCTAGGTTTCATTTCCATCAGATGGAAATCCTTTTGTCATCCATGTTTCATATCTCATGATTGAAATATGTATTAATTGCTAGTTCAACCCGAACCGACTTCAAGCATCGCTATGATGAAACAATCTCAGCGTAGTCAACTCCTTGAACTTGTTATTTCAACAAGTCGAGCTTTATGGATAAAACATTTTATCCACATCAGTTTATAGTTTCATAAATATTCTTTAGACTCTAAGTCTTCCGAAAGGTGTATCAAGGTTTCAATCTTGAATCACTTATATGGAAACTATCTCGGATTGTATTGGCATTTAGCCAATTCCGGAGTCAGGGCCCATCAACGCTTCCTTGTGTATCATAGGTATACTGTTGTCTAACAACAATATCTCGTATGCGTACCTGAGAGGTTTGCATGAGTTTTTCCTACGTGGTTCAGCTGCAAGTTCGACCGAAGTCCATACATTTTATTGTAGAGACTTCCGTATCAGTCACAGTAGGAAACTCCAGAATCACTTCCAAGGTTTCTTTCCTTTGACCTGATGATGAAGATACTGGTTATCTCGTCGAGTTGCACTGTCCTCCCACTCGCCTTTTATAAGAACTATTCTGTTTAAAAGCATACCATTTTGTGGCAAACCTATTTGCCTCGGTATAGTGAGGGAGGAATACCCATTTACTTGGGATAACCTTACAAAGTAGCACTTGTCCGATTTGGAATAGGTTTGTAACCTTTTACACAAGCCTCATATTCCAAATGTTAAGAAAAGATATAACATGGTTGGGCGTACCATACCATGATGTTATTTAAACAGACCCGATGAAGCTCTTTTCAGTGTAAAAGCCGCAGTCTCTAAAGCATCACCTTAAAAGGGATAATGGCAAATTTATTTACGTCATCTTTGATCTTACCATGTCATAAATGGTTCGATTACATCTTCACAGACTTTCCACTTGCAGTGGTGTTCCGGGAGGTGCAAGTTATGAAACCCCTTTCATTACTCATCAGACATTCGCTAAACTTGTAACTCAAATATTCCTTTCTGCAATCGAATTGTAGAAACATAATTTTCTTGTTACAATAACTTCTACTTCAATTTTTGAAAACCTTATGAATGAATTCAAAAGATCCAGACTTACGTCTCATCAAGTAAATATCCATATATCTACTTGAGTCATTTCTGAAGATAGATAAATCCACTACTTGCAACAACATTTATTGGACTACACACATCATAATGTATGATCACCAATATGTTCTTTGCTCGTTCCTTATGGCCTGTGAACGGTATTTCAGTCACTTCACTTTTCAGAGGAAAGTTGCAAGTGTCAGATGATTCAAAATCAAACGACATCAAAATCCATCATAATGGAATTTTCCATGCGGGGTTTTCCAATGTGACCAAATGCAGTGCCACACATATGTGGTATTCTTTTAGTCTTGCGACATTTAGCGTCAGTGTTATGGATGTATCATATTACCATCAATATTCATAGCATACATCCCATCCTGTATGGAAGCATGGCCATTCATGTTATTCATAACACCGAACATCAAAAGTTCTCTTATGAATAACCTTCTTGCAAAATACCTTATGCAAAGGGCTATAGTGTATGAAACTCTAAATGAATTATGAAAGTAAATATAGAGGTAATGTATTAATATCAATATTCATAACATACATCTCATTCATAATGAAAGTATGGCCTTTATGTTATTCATAACATCGAACATGAAAAGTTCTCTTATGAACAACCTTCTTGCAAGATACCTTATGCAAAGGGCTAGAGTGTGAAACTCTAAAATGAATTATGAAAGTAAATACATAGGGAATACACCTATGGAAGGCATAGTAACATTTACTATGTTCCCTGCGCGTATCTAAACCTCATTCCTGGCTAGTCTTTCAGACCATAGTAGTTCTTACATCGAGCTGCAACAGAATGCAATCGAGCGTGTATCTTTGTGATTAACTCACAATACCCAAGAATTAGTGATTAACATGTTTAACCATAATTCCCAAGAACTATATCTTTGACCAGCCTTCTATACATCAAAAACTTGTATGACATTCATACATGAGCTGGATATTCTAGTCTTCTTTCCTTTTTCCATTATACTTCTAACAGTTTAACTTTCAGTATTTCTCCTACTCTCAGAAGAAGCATCCAACTTAAGAGTGGCGTTAGCCCCGGACTTCCTAGGCGTGAAAGTCTTACTAACACCCTTCGGACACTTCCTTTCTCTTTAAGTTGTTGTTTTATTCACCTTTCATCATATGACAGGTGTTCTCCTGGATCCCTCTCTTATCAGTCTAATGCATAGTAAACTCCTTTACTAATAGTTTGCAAACAAACATTGCTTTTGATATCTCATATCTTTTAGCCTTTGTCTGTCTCTGAAAATGATTTTCAGATTCCATGAATATCACATAACTATCCAAACTTTCGAAGTTCGGGTCTCATGGAAGCAAACATATTGCACTTGACTGAAACGGAATTCTAGCTTTTGGATCGATGGACGAGAGTCACATGATCCATAGCATTAGCGGGAGAATACCGAAAGCATGCGATAGGACAAGTCCTTCTCGGCACTCTTGAGGACAATCCTCCTATTACGTTACCAACCGTAAAGTTTTAACCAGATATTTAACAGCTATTCAATTTTAATAGGGAAGGTGGAAACGCGAGCCATTCTTCTACAACTATTATGCAAATCACACTTAGACAGTGTTCAAAATTAATTGCACCGGGAATTAAACAAGTTGATTCTACAGTGCGCTCCCACTCAAATCAATATCTCTCATAATTGATCGTGAGTGATACAAGATCCACATTTCAATTCGACGCCATTGACGGGTTCATCACTGATGACGTGAATTTCAATCGGTAGGCCAACTTGCCAATCACATCTCTATGTGACTCTTGTTCATCTTTCGATGCGTGTGTTCCGAGCTCATGACTCTCATGCCTGAACGTCAAGACAACCAAGTGATCTCGCTGCGAGGTCTGACCTCACCCGCCTCACACATCCCTAATCATTCGTACTCATGTGTACATGTCGTACCCCGAAAAGTTCGGTGCCGTGACGGTGCTACACTTGGGAGAACACTAACTACTTGATATTTTTGTGAGAGATCGCCCTAATAAAAGCGACTACCGCGCAATCAAGAAGGGTGCATCATAAGGGATAAACATCTCAGGCAATTCATAATTAGCATGATATGGTATAGCCCTTTCTGACGGAGAAGTCTTTCATTTCTTCGTCTTCGGCATTCGCGTCGGTGTTCACCTTCGCGAAGATTGCCACCACCTTGTCGATGCACCAGATAATATTGCTATATCTATAGCTAATAAAATAAGTGCATTACATAAGGTTGACACGCAGGTCATTAAAGTGCTATCATATGGCTCCAGCCATCATGCCGAATCATGACACGCAGGTCATGTTAATCAATTTACATCATATAGTCATCTCATACCACATCACATGCACATGCAAACTGTAACAGCCCAAGAGCATCCCATTGCTATTTGTAATTCATTTCTCATGTGTGACCTTCCATGGATGTTATCATGCCATCATGAGTTTGATTCAATATATTTGCTTCATGTCTTTTGCATCATGGCATCATAATCATCATGTCATCATTCATGTTTGCCTCGTGCAATCTTAATTGTGGTTGAGATGTTGGTGTTGGTGTTGGTATGTGTGAGGTTCATGTGTGGTTTTGGGTGTGATGAATTTCCTCTCAACTTCTATTTAAAAACTATGCCCACCTCTCCTATTTCCAACAAATGCAATAGGTGAATAAATTACTTGCTGTTTTCACCTATTAAAAATGTTGCACCTCTTCCCAAAGACCTGTTTAGATTTGTTGAGTATCTCTCAGCCATGTTTGAAAATATTTGTCTTTGAATCTTTCCAAAAACAGAGTCCAATATAAATACATGTCAATTATTTTGCTTTCTCTAAAAATGCCAAGATCATTTTTATTAACTAGTACATAATTCCGTGAGTCCAAATATATTTTTATTTCAGTTAGCAAATCATCTCTCTTTTCTCTGGGTTTTGTTTTGCTTCCGTTTTATTTATTAGAAACCCTGCATTTCCTGTGTGAGAGAGGGGCCAGCCTACCTGGGCATCCATGCCCCTCGCGGCCCGACTTGCCTCCCACAGCCCAGCCAGCCTTCAGAGCGTTCGCTTCTTCCACCTCCTGTACGGCTCCCATCCAGGGTGTCCACGTTGGCGTCCTCCGCGATTTGACGGCCGGAGCTCGTCCGAGCGTGCTATAAGAGGTGTCCCCGACCTAGCCCTAGCAACCCTCGTTCCATTCCTTCCCTCTCCTCCTCGCACCGCCGCTCAGGTAGGTCTCCCCGCGCCATGCCGTCGCCCTGTCCACCGTGCTCCGGCCGAGCAACAGCTCGAGCCCGGAGTTGAGCTCGCCGTCGCGCCTTCGCTTCTCTGGAGCGCGGGAAGGGTGCCCCGTTGCTCCATCGTCTTCCCCATCGAACGAGGGAGCGCCAAGGCCAGCCAGTCACCGTCGTCGTCCGATCTCCTTCCTCTTCGTTTCGGTTCAGATTAGAGCCGGAGCTCGCGGTCTCGCGTCGCCGTCGTCGTCGTCCCCCGGACCTCCTCTCCTTGTCCTAGGTGAGGTGGTATGTCCCATCTTCCCTTTCCCCCTCGTAGACATGTCACTAGACGTCCGTGCTTGTAGTTCTGCCCGTGCCGTCGTCGCGCTCCCGTAGCTCCGGCGAAAGTCACGTTTTTTTTTGTGTTGCGTGAGATGTGCGTGTCGAGCCCGAGCTCCCCTCTGCGCGTGTGCTGCTGCTGCACACCCGCGCACGCGTCGCGTGCTGTGCCTTGCCTCGTCGCGCACTCCCAGCCTGCTTGCGTCACATCGTCGTCCCCGCGTAGCCGCCATGCCCGGCCGAGCTGAAGCTCGGGCCCGAGCTCTGCCGCGTACTTAGGGTTCAGATGCCCCGGGAACGGGTTCCTCGAGGGTCCCGCAGCCCCTGCCGGCGCATCCCCTTGCCGGAGATGCCGCCGTTGCCGCGTTGCGCCGCCGTCGCGCCGTGTCTGCGCCTACAGTTTTTCTTCAGTTTCGTCAGAGACTGCGGCGGGTAAGTCAATAGGAGCTGATCCCTTTTATTCCCAGTCATCGAGCCGTAGCCTGCTGGTCCGCGCCTCCTCTCCCCAGCCGAGAGACCGGGGTTCGATCCCCTGGGCGCGCAGCACCCCTGGCCCCGTTTTTATTTTTGATGTCCGTGCGTGTGTGTATTCCTGCGTGTGCACCCGTGTGTAAGCGTGCATGTGTGTTCTTCCGTGTGTGTGTGTGCTATGTGTTTGTGTGTTTTTTTCGAATTAGGTTTTTGGCTATTTTCAAATGCAAAGATAGGAGTATGATATATGTTTTTGGGGTAGAATCACCCAAGGAATGCATTGGTGTAATCAGATTTCACTTTTGAGCAACTTCATAAAACTGTCATTTTCTGCTGTGATGACACTTTGTCATTTTTGTATGAATTAATCCATGCATGCTTAAATCTTGCTGTCAACATGCAAGTGCTAGATAAACTTGTGTAGTATGCCCTGGTATTTTCTTTTAGCATGCTAAGTTATCAGATCAGTGGGAACCTTGCTCTAAAGTTGCTATAAAAATTACTGCTGTTCCAACATGCTTTTTTCACCTTGGACCCATGCTATAAAAATTCCGGAGAGTACATCTACGAGGATCCAGCTCTTTGTCCCTCTGAAGAACCAACAGGCAAGATGATCATACCCGGATCCCGACACTATTTTTGCCTTGCTAGATGTCTCATTTTTACCGTTATGTTACGTTTCCTACCACTTATACTGTCAGCCTCCTAAACCGCCATGAAAGCCTCTAACCATTCCACTACCTAGCAAACATTGATTGGCTATGTTACCGCTGCTCAGCCCTTATCTTATAGCGTTGCTAGTTGCAGGTGCAAGTTTTCCATGTGTCAACATGGATTTTGTTCATATCACTCTATTTATTGCTATTTAAATTAATGCACATATATATCTGGCAACGGTGGAAGGCTTGGCCTTTTGCTCAGTGTTTTGTTCCGCTTTTGCCGCTCTAGTTCCGAGTTCCGGTGTTATATTCCATATTTTGCGCTCCTAACATGCTCGGGGTTGTTATGGGGACCCCCTTGACCATTCGTTTTAGATTAAAACTTGTCTGGCAAGACCCAACTTTGGTACTACATTCGTTAAACAACTTAATAAAATTGCATAGGGCATAGCTACCCTGAGGATTAATCAACAACCCGGGCCAGTGCTCCTCATGAGTGTTGGTCCAAAATGGCAGTAGCCGGGGCCACCAACGGGTGTGCCAGCCGGAATCTTAGCCCATCCGTCGTGTCCTGAGAACGAGATACGCGGCTCTTATCGGGTTCGTCGACACGTCGGGCGGTCTTGCTGGACTTGTTTTACCTTTCTCGAATGTCTTGCGCGAGGAATTCCGGTTTTCTTCGGGCTATCTCGAGTTGCGGTTTTCCAGTGGAATTGCCAAGGAAGATCACGAGATTCGTGGTCGAGGTTATTCTCGTGAAGTGTGGTTAGTTTGTGATGGATGAGTTGGAGCACCCCTGCAGGGTTTAATCTTTTCAGAAAGCCGTGCCCGCGGTTATGTGGCAACTTGGAGATTTGTTTAACACCCGGTTATAGTTAACTTGAAGTAAACTCCAATAAAATACAACAACTGTGTGCGTAACCGTGATCGTCTCTGCTCGTGAACATGATCCGAGAGAGAACACGGTGGGGTTATGAATGACGTAAGTAGGTGTTCAGGATCACTTAGTGATCATGCTATTTCTCGATCGTCTTACGTATGCCACCATATTTACATTCATGTTCTCGTAAGTTAGCCACCAAAATATGCATAGCGCTTGCTACAGCCTCACCACTTAACCACTTCCTTACCCAATGGCTTACCTAGTTTCGGTACCCGGGTTATGAGATTGCTGAGTCCCTGTGGCTCACAGATTACAACAATACAGGTACATGTGTTGATGAGAACGTGCCAGACGATGTGACTCAGCTCCAGTGGGAGTACGACGAGGAGAGTAGACGTATGTATGTTACGTATCCAGACGAGTAGGGAGCTTCATGGTGGTGAACCTGGGATAGCGAGACAGTTTTACATTGCTTCTTTTATCGTTTGTTTTCGTCCGTAGCCGGACCCTGTCTTCTGAATGATGTATGAATAATTGTGTGAACTTGTAAGATAGCTTGTGGCGAGTGTAAGCCAACTCATATACTCATCTCTTCCTACATGTATTGCAATGTTTACTGTGCTTGCAAACGACGAGATGCGCTTCTATCCCCGTCGAGGCCACAAGCCTTAATAGGGATAGGACCGCATCTTGGGCGTGAGAAGTTGGTATTCAGAGCAATACCGACCATAGGAGCCCCTTGCTTGATCGAACTTGGCCGAGTCGAGTCTAGTGAAAAACTATTTTGAGTCTAGTTATATCGGAGAGTAGGATTCTTTTACTCCTCTTCTATACTCTGGTGAGGTATTCGACTTAGGAATTTTCATTCTACTCGTCTTCTCGCTCAAAAAAAAATTTAGGATCACGCGGGTATTTTGGAAACTATATGATGCCGATGTGACGGAGTTCTGTCTTGGTACCTCCTGTCTGACTTGATATCTTCCGGGGAGTTGAGCTCCAGGGGATTCTTGACACATCGTTATCGTTCAGTTTCCTTAGTATCTCAGGACGGAGGATGTTCGAAATTGCTTCAATACTAGTAGTGGCGAGAGGAGTCCGGCATCCCCAGTACTGGTGGAGAGAGTTCGGATGTACTGCCATACTTAGTATCATGGTGATTACGAGGGTCTGAGGTAGATGAGTTTCCGAGACCTTCGGTTGTGTGTTGAGGGATGTGATACACTGGAGAGTAGTATTACTGCTAGGACTTGAGTGATCATGTAAAACTCCATGTATCCGTGTACCCGATTGCATAACCGAGATTTCGGGAGTTCTTAGGTGGGAATTCCAGTAGTTCTTAGGATCATCTTCTGACAGATGTATAATGGTTGTACATTTGTTCCGAGCAACCTTAGCTCAATACTTGTTGTGTTATTTCAAGTGGCTTCATGTTCTAATGATGTTATCAAGATCCTGCAGAAAGCGTTCTTACTATTTGCAGTTTGAATGCAATTGATGATATCCCGTTGCAATTTCTTTCAAGCCGTTGATTCAGCTTATTTCAATCATCTTTGTCAATGGTGTGCTGATATTCTGTCCATCTTCAGGATGGCTCCAGCAACTCGTGGCAACCAAGGTCGTGATGGAGAGCAGTCTGATCCTCCACCACCCCCACCACCACCTCCACCTCCACCTCCGGAGGCTTGGCAAGAAGTGATTGCCGCAACCAATGCGAACACTCAGATGTTGCTCAGGTTGTTGCAGGAAAGAGAGCAGGGACAGCAAGGTTATCAAGGGAATTTTCAGAATCAGCCGCAGTTTGCAACTCTGAACCAGTTCCTCGCAAATCAGCCCAAGTCCTTCACCTGTTGTGAGCAGCCTCTCGATGCGGATGATTGACTCCGTGACATGAACAAGCATTTTGAGTGCAGCAATGTCAGACCTGCGGACTATGTCAAGTTTGCGACTTTCCAGCTCAAGGGTCAGGCAGCAGATTGGTGGCAGCAGTACAAGGATTCCAGAGGTGATCGTGTTATCAGCTGGGATGATTTCTGTCGTGACTTCAGAGCTCATCACATCCCGACGAGCTTTGTTGAGGAGATGCATGAGAAGTTCAGGAATTTGAAGCAAGGAAGCAAGTCTGTCTATCAGTATAACATCGACTTCCAGAATCTGGCCCGCTATGCTAAGCAAGATGTTCCTGATGAGAAGTCAATGATTTATCAGTTCAGAGGTGGTCTCAAGGATGAACTTCAGCCGGGTCTAGTCCTGCAAGAGCCTCGTGAGTTTGATCAGTTTTACAACATGGCTCTAAAGGTCGAGGCATCTCAGCTCAGGTTGGAGAATTCCAGGAAGCGATTCAGAGACACCAACTCTTCTTCTTCCAGCTCTCAGATTGTTCCTAAGCAGCAGAAGTATTGGGTTCCTCCTCCTCCTCCGTTTCGTCCTCCTCAGCAGCAGAGGCAGCACGGTGGTCGTGGTCCTTCCCACCCACCCAACCCAGCTTTCCAACAGAGGCCTCAGGCTCCCAAGTCAGCAAATGCTCCTCCTCCAGGCAACTTCCGTCCGCTCTCAGAGGTTACTTGTCACAAGTGTGGTCAGAAGGGCCACTACTCCAACAAGTGCAACAACCAGCGGCGTCTCCCGCCTCCTCCTCCTATCAGGCCCCCAGGCAGTGCTATGGTGAGACATAGCCCCAAGACAGCAAGAGTCAACATGGTGAATGCAGCTGAAGCAGAGGATTCTCCTCAAGTGATCATGGGTAATCTCCCAGTTAATTCTATTCCTGCAAAAGTTTTGTTTGACACTGGTGCATCGCATTCATTCATTTCAAGACCTTTTGTTGCTAAGTATGAATTTTTCACGGATGAATTGCCTAAGCCTATGACAATAGCTTCTCCCGGGAAAATGATGAATTCGCGATTGATAGTTCCGGATGTTTCTATCAAGATGGGCAATTATTCCTTTCTGGCCTCTCCAATTGTGCTCGGCAATTCTGATATTGATCTTATTCTTGGCATGGATTTCCTGGCGATGAACAAGGCTTATGTTGATTGCAAAGCTAAAGAAGTTCAATTGACTCATCCTTCTGAAGATGTGATCATTTTCGCTGCTCGCAATGACACGATTCGTCTATTTTCTCTCAATGAGAAGGGTGAAATTTCTGCCATTTCTCAAATTCCCGTTGTCTCGGAGTATGAAGATGTCTTTCCAGAAGAGTTGCTAGGAATGCCTCCTCACAGGCCAGTGGAGTTTGTGATTGAACTCGAGCCTGGAACTGAACCGGTGTGCAAGCGTCCTTATAAGCTTGGCCCCGAAGAGCTGAAAGAGTTGAAGAAGCAGCTAGATGAACAAGAGCGTCTGGGTCTGATCAGACCAAGCTCTTCTCCTTGGGGTTGTGGTGTTCTGTTTGTCAAGAAGAAGGATGGCACGGACCGACTATGTGTCGATTACCGTCCATTGAATAAGAAGACAATCAGGAACAAGTGTCCACTTCCCAACATCAATGAGCTGTTTGAGCAGTTGAAAGGTGCCAAGGTTTTCTCGAAGTTAGATCTCCGTATGGGCTATCATCAAATCCGCATTTGTGAAGAAGATATTCCAAAGACAGCTTTCAGGACGAGTTTTGGCTCCTATGAGTACACCGTCATGTCTTTTGGTCTAGCAAATGCGCCTCCGACCTTCTCCAGAATGATGAACTACATATTCTCTCCTTTCAAGAATGAGTTCGTCTTGGTCTATTTGGATGATATCCTCGTGTTCTCGGAGACTGAAGAAGAGCATGCAGAGCATCTCAGACTTGTGCTTGACAAGCTTAGGGAACATCGGTTTTATGCTAAGTTCTCGAAATGTGAGTTTTGGCTCAATGAAGTGGTGTACCTTGGGCATGTCATCTCTGCCGAGGGCATTAAAGTGCACCCTGAGAAAGTTGAGGCAATTGTGAACTGGGAGCCTCCTCAGAATGTCAAGCAGCTTCGTAGCTTCCTCGGCCTTGCAAGCTATTGCAGAAGATTTGTCGAGAACTTCTCTCAGA
The DNA here is from genome assembly GCA_039707655.1 of Elymus sibiricus. NCBI lineage: Eukaryota > Viridiplantae > Streptophyta > Magnoliopsida > Poales > Poaceae > Elymus > Elymus sibiricus. The sequence goes on along the minus strand of CM077669.1, from coordinate 85,041,480 downwards.
TTGCTAAGCCTCTGTCCAACCTCCTTCAGAAGAATGTCAAGTTTCTGTGGTCTCCTGAGTGTGACGTGGCGTTCAATACACTCAAACAGAAGCTGACTTCGGCTCCAGTTCTTGTTCCTCCCGAGCAATCCAAGCCTTTCCAAGTATTTTGCGATGCTTCTCTTCAAGGTCTCGGTGGCGTTCTCATGCAAGATAAGAAGGTTGTGGCTTATACCTCTCGTCAGTTGAAGCCTGCTGAGAAGAACTACCCCACTCATGATCTTGAGCTGGCGGCAGTAGTGCATGCTCTGATGACGTGGAGACATCTGTTGTTGGGAAGACTAGTTGAGGTGTTCACCGACCACAAAAGCTTGAAGTATATCTTCACCCAACCCAATCTCAATCTTCGGCAGTCTCGTTGGGTGGAGATGATCGAGGACTTCAATCCGAGTATTGAATATACTCCTGGGAAAGCAAATGTCATTGCAGACGCGCTGAGCAGAAAGGCGTACTGCAACAGTCTTATCCTCAAGCCTCTTCAACCCAAGCTTTGTGAAGCATTCCGCAAGCTTAATCTCCAAATTGTTCCTCAAGGTTTCCTTGCCAATCTTAAAGTCTCTCCGACTCTAGAAGATCAGGTTCACCAAGCTCAACTTCTTGATGCTATGGTCAAGAAAGTGAATAAAGGTGTGGCCAAGAGCATTCCAAAGTATAAGTGTTTCCGTGTTGATGACAAAGACACCCTGTTCTTCGAGGACCGTCTGGTGGTTCCAAAAGGGGATCTCAGGAAAGTTATCATGGATGAAGCACATAATTCCCTCCTCTCGATTCATCCAGGCAGTTCCAAAATGTATCAAGACCTCAAGCAAACCTTCTGGTGGACTCGCATGAAACGCGAGATTGCTCAGTTCGTGAACGAGTGTGATGTTTGCCGCAGAGTGAAGGCGGAACATCAACGTCCAGCAGGCCTCCTTCAGCCTTTGCCTATCCCAGAGTGGAAATTCGATCATGTTGAAATGGATTTCATCACTGGCTTTCCTAAGTCCAAGAGAGGGAATGATGCCATCTTCGTGGTTATCGACAAGCTCACCAAAGTTGCCCACTTCCTTCCGGTCAAAGAATCTATCTCGGCAGCTCAGCTAGCAGAGTTGTATACGTCAAGGATAGTTTCTTTGCACGGTGTTCCTAAGCTCATATCCTCGGATCGTGGAAGCATCTTCACTTCCAAGTTCTGGGATTCCTTCCAAACTGCAATGGGGACCAATCTCCGTTTCAGCACAGCTTTCCATCCTCAGACTAGTGGTCAAGTTGAGAGAGTCAATCAAATCCTCGAAGATATGCTCAGAGCTTGTGTGATTTCTTTTGGCATGAAGTGGGAAGATTGTCTCCCGTTTGCTGAATTCTCATACAACAATAGCTTCCAAGCAAGTTCCGGCAAAGCTCCTTTCGAGATTCTCTATGGCAGAAAGTGCCGTACCCCGCTCAATTGGTCTGAAACCGGCGAGCGTCAAATCCTTGGTAATGACATGATCACTGAAGCAGAAGAAATGTGCCGTGTCATCCGTGCAAATCTCAAAGCAGTTCAGTCCCGCCAGAAGAGTTATTATGATAGCAAGCATCGTGACATGACCTTTCAGATCGATGATTTTGTCTATCTCAGAGTGTCTCCCATGAAGGGCACTCAACGCTTTGGCATCAAAGGAAAGCTCGCTCCACGCTTTGTGGGTCCTTTCAAGATTGTGGGCAAGAGGGGTGACCTTGCCTACCAACTCGAGCTTCCTCCCAATTTCTCCAATGTGCACGATGTGTTCCATGTCTCTCAGCTCCGGAAGTGTTTCAAGACTCCCGAGCGCACCGTTGATCTCCAAGAAATTGATCTCCAAGAAGACCTATCCTATCATGAGCATCCAGTTGCTATCCTTGAAGAAACTGAGCGTAAGACTCGCAACAAGTCAATCAAGTTTCTAAAGGTGAAGTGGTCACATCACTCCGACAAAGAAGCCACTTGGGAACGAGAGGACCATCTCCGTTCTGAATTTCCCGATTTCTTCCGTTCCTAGATCTCGGGACGAGATCCTCATGTAGTGGGGGAGAGTTGTAACAGCCCAAGAGCATCCCATTGCTATTTGTAATTCATTTCTCATGTGTGACCTTCCATGGATGTTATCATGCCATCATGAGTTTGATTCAATATATTTGCTTCATGTCTTTTGCATCATGGCATCATAATCATCATGTCATCATTCATGTTTGCCTCGTGCAATCTTAATTGTGGTTGAGATGTTGGTGTTGATGTTGGTATGTGTGAGGTTCATGTGTGGTTTTGGGTGTGATGAATTTCCTCTCGACTTCTATTTAAAAACTATGCCCACCTCTCCTATTTCAAACAAATGCAATAGGTGAATAAATTACTTGCTGTTTTCACCTATTAAAAATGTTGCACCTCTTCCCAAAGACCTGTTTAGATTTGTTGAGTATCTCTCAGCCATGTTTGAAAATATTTGTCTTTGAATCTTTCCAAAAACAGAGTCCAATATAAATACATGTGAATTATTTTGCTTTCTCTAAAAATGCCAAGATCATTTTTATTAACTAGTACATAATTCCGTGAGTCCAAATATATTTTTATTTCAGTTAGCAAATCATCTCTCTTTTCTCTGGGTTTTGTTTTGCTTCCGTTTTATTTATTAGAAACCCTGCATTTCCTGTGTGAGAGAGGGGCCAGCCTACCTGGGCCTCCATGCCCCTCGCGGCCCGACTTGCCTCCCGCAGCCCAGCCAGCCTTCAGAGCGTTCGCTTCTTCCACCTCCTGTACGGCTCCCATCCAGGGTGTCCACGTTGGCGTCCTCCGCGATTTGACGGCCGGAGCTCGTCCGAGCGTGCTATAAGAGGTGTCCCCGACCTAGCCCTAGCAACCCTCGTTCCATTCCTTCCCTCTCCTCCTCGCGCCGCCGCTCAGGTAGGTCTCCCCGCGCCATGCCATCGCCCTGTCCACCGTGCTCCGGCCGAGCAACAGCTCGAGCCCGGAGTTGAGCTCGCCGTCGCGCCTTCGCTTCTCTGGAGCGCGGGAAGGGTGCCCCGTTGCTCCATCGTCTTCCCCATCGAACGAGGGAGCGCCAAGGCCAGCCAGTCGCTGTCGTCGTCCGATCTCCTTCCTCTTCGTTTCGGTTCAGATTAGAGCCAGAGATCGCCGTCTCGCGTCGCCGTCGTCATCGTCCCCCGGACCTCCTCTCCTTGTCCTAGGTGAGGTGGTATGTCCCATCTTCCCTTTCCCCCTCGTAGACATGTCACTAGACGTCCGTGCTCGTAGTTCTGCCCGTGCCGTCGTCGCGCTCCCGTAGCTCCGGCGAAAGTCGCGTTTTTTTGTGTTGGGTGAGATGTGCGTGTCGAGCCCGAGCTCCCCTTTGCGCGTGTGCTGCTGCTGCACACCCGCGCACGCGTCGCGTGCTGTGCCTTGCCTCGCCGCGCACTCCCAGCCTGCTTGCGTCGCATCGTCGTCGCCGCGTAGCCGCCATGCCCGGCCGAGCTGAAGCTCGGGCCCGAGCTCTGCCGCGTACTTAGGGTTCAGATGCCCCGGGAACGGGTTCCTCGAGGGTCCCGCAGCCCCTGCCGGCGCATCCCCTTGCCGGAGATGCCGCCGTTGCCGCGTTGCGCCGCCGTCGCGCCGTGTCTGCGCCTGCAGTTTTTCTTCAGTTTCGTCAGAGACTGCGGCGGGTAAGTCAATAGGAGCTGATCCCTTTTATTCCCAGTCGTCGAGCCGTAGCCTGCTGGTCCGCACCTCCTCTCCCCAGCCGAGAGACCGGGGTTCGATCCCCCGGGCGCGCAGCACCCCTGGCCCCCTTTTTATTTTTGCTGTCCGTGCGTGTGTGTATTCCTGCGTGTGCACCCGTGTGTGAGCGTGCATGTGTGTTCTTCCGTGTGTGTGTGCTATGTGTTTGTGTGTTTTTTTCGAATTAGGTTTTTGGCTATTTTCAAATGCAAAGATAGGAGTATGATATATGTTTTTGGGGTAGAATCACCCAAGGAATGCATTGGTGTAATCAGATTTCACTTTTGAGCAACTTCATAAAACTGTCATTTTCTGCTGTGATGACACTTTGTCATTTTTGTATGAATTAATCCATGCATGCTTAAATCTTGCTGTCAACATGCAAGTGCTAGATAAACTTGTGTAGTATGCCCTGGTATTTTCTTTTAGCATGCTAAGTTATCAGATCAGTGAGAACCTTGCTCTAAAGTTGCTATAAAAATTACTGCTGTTCCAACATGCTTTTTTCATATGTTTTTGGGGTAGAATCACCCAAGGAATGCATTGGTGTAATCAGATTTCACTTTTGAGCAACTTCATAAAACTGTCATTTTCTGCTGTGATGACACTTTGTCATTTTTGTATGAATTAATCCATGCATGCTTAAATCTTGCTGTCAACATGCAAGTGCTAGATAAACTTGTGTAGTATGCCCTGGTATTTTCTTTTAGCATGCTAAGTTATCAGATCAGTGAGAACCTTGCTCTAAAGTTGCTATAAAAATTACTGCTGTTCCAACATGCTTTTTTCACCAAGTCTGAAATGCTGGTTATATTCTGGTGCTATGTTTAGAGGATGTTACTGAGTTCTCTGTTGAGAATTAGCTGTTGCTTTTGCCTAGAGATTTGTTGTAGATGTTGTCCTCTATCATCTTGTTAAGTTTCATGACTAAAAGCTTCCTGTAGATGTTACTTTTACTGATGTCAATATGTCTCCAGAATGTTTACTGCACTAGCCTGCTGTTATTTTCACTAAGTCCCTAAATTGTTATTTCATCATCTCCTCTTGTGTTGCTAATTGCCATGAATCTATGCCTCCATTGTTGTTTTTGTAGTTAAGTAAGTTGTTAAGCATGTTGAGTACTTGCTGTAGATGTCCTGTTTGATAATTTAGGCTTGCTGTAGCTTAAGATATGATTGCTACAAGTTGCTATTCTGATGTTAGCAAACAGATTGTTGTCTTGTGTTGTTTTTGTGATTGTGGGTGTTGTGCTCCAAATCTTTGCTTGATCTTTGTTTCCTGTGATTGCTATTGTTGTTTATCTGGTCAGAGGCAACCTTGGAACACCAAGGCATAGCCCATGTTGTGTTCCTTCTTTCCGTTATCTCGTTACCGTTCGTATCTTCCCGTGGACGTATCGTGAGAACCGTAGCTCCGTTTGCAACGTTCTTTATATGTTTTTGCATCAGTTTTGCATGAAGCATTCATATTTGCCATGTTCATGCATGTGTAACCAACTCAACTAAAGGTTCTGTCCAGATTGCTAATCACCTTTATTTCCGCATATGAAACATGACTAGATTGCATTAACATGAACAAGCATCATCTTGTCTGAAGCATCATCTTGTGTGGTTGTTTATTTGGATCTTTTGTTTTTGGGTAGACATGAGTGTTGAGCCTGAGTACGAGGATTCCGGAGAGTACATCTACGAGGACCCAGCTCTTTGTCCCTCTGAAGAACCAACAGGCAAGATGATCATACCCGGATCCCGACACTATTTTTGCCTTGCTAGATGTCTCGTTTTTACCATTATGTTACGTTTCCTACCACTTATACTGTCAGCCTCCTAAACCGCCATGAAAGCCTCTAACCATTCCACTACCTAGCAAACATTGATTGGCTATGTTACTGCTGCTCAGCCCTTATCTTATAGCATTGCTAGTTGCAGGTGCAAGTTTTCCATGTGTCAACATGGATTTTGTTTATATCACTCTATTTATTGCTATTTAAATTAATGCACATATATATCTGGCAACGGTGGAAGGCTTGGCCTTTTGCTCAGTGTTTTGTTCCGCTTTTGCCGCTCTAGTTCCGAGTTCCGGTGTTATATTCCATATTTTGCGCTCCTAACATGCTCGGGGTTGTTAGGGGGACCCCCTTGACCATTCGTTTTAGATTAAAACTTGTCTGGCAAGACCCAACTTTGGTACTACATTTGTTAAACAACTTAATAAAATTGCATAGGGCATAGCTACCCCGAGGATTAATCAACAACCCGGGCCAGTGCTCCTCATGAGTGTTGGTCCAAAATGGCAGTAGCCGGGGCCACCAACGGGTGTGCCAGCCGGAAACTTAGCCCATCCGTCGTGTCCTGAGAACGAGATACGCGGCTCTTATCGGGTTCGTCGACACGTCGGGCGGTCTTGCTGGACTTGTTTTACCTTTCTCGAATGTCTTGCGCGAGGAATTCCGGTTTTCTTCGGGCTATCTCGAGTTGCGGTTTTCCAGTGGAATTGCCAAGGAATATCACGAGATTCGTGGTCGAGGTTATTCTCGCGAAGTGTGGTTAGTTTGTGATGGATGAGTTGGAGCACCCCTGCAGGGTTTAATCTTTTCGGAAAGCCGTGCCCGCGGTTATGTGGCAACTTGGAGATTTGTTTAACACCCGGTTATAGTTAACTTGAAGTAAACTCCAATAAAATACACCAACTGTGTGCGTAACCGTGATCGTCTCTGCTCGTGAACATGATCCGAGAGAGAACACGGTGGGGTTATGAATGACGTAAGTAGGTGTTCAGGATCACTTAGTGATCATGCTATTTCTCGATCGTCTTACGTATGCCACCATATTTACATTCATGTTCTCGTAAGTTAGCCACCAAAATATGCATAGCGCTTGCTGCAGCCTCACCACTTAACCACTTCCTTACCCAATGGCTTACATAGTTTCGGTACCCAGGTTATGAGATTGCTGAGTCCCTGTGGCTCACAGATTACAACAATACAGGTACAGGTGTTGATGAGAACGTGCCAGACGATGTGACTCAGCTCCAGTGGGAGTACGATGAGGAGAGTAGACGTATGTATGTTACGTATCCAGACGAGTAGGGAGCTTCATGGTGGTGAACCTGGGATAGCGAGACAGTTTTACATTGCTTCTTTTATCGTTTGTTTTCGACCGTAGCCGGACCCTGTCTTCTGAATGATGTATGAATAATTGTGTGAACTTGTAAGATAGCTTGTGGCGAGTGTAAGCCAACTCATATACTCATCTCTTCCTACATGTATTGCAATGTTTACTGTGCTTGCGAACGACGAGATGCGCTTCTATCCCCGTCGAGGCCACAAGCCTTAATAGGGATAGGACCGCATCTTGGGCGTGACACAAACCATCCTGCAAAACCAAGTTAGACGCCTCTAATCGGTTCATGCAAAAAACTAGTTTTACGTGGCTTCTAAGGTTTCGAAACAAACCGAAGCTACCAACGTCCATCATCAAGCATGATAATCCAAGTTGCTAGATTAACTTTCCAGGGTGTATGAAACACGAGATAATAAAATCTCGAGCCCCATACTAAACTTCGTCATACGCGTGACCCCCGTGCAGATCACATCTGCATTGCCCTTTCGTCTGCGAAACATCCATCTTTCTCAACTATGGTGGAACCCAAAGAACTGTTAGCACTTCGTTGATCTGTCAATCAGCATACTCAGGAGCAGCATGAAAGGATCGCGGATTGCCAGAACTTTGTGAGATTCCACCATGCCGTCAAGATCAGGACTACGCAAATTCAGGGGAAGCAACAGGAACATCGGGTAACAGGTTTCATCTGCTACCCGCACAAATAATTTTCAGCAATAGATCTCATCTACTACCTAATTATATTGTGCAACACCTATACATCTCTATGTATTCTAGATCGCAACCTGCATCTACGCATAGCACGGCTCTTGATGCCACTGTAGGGTAACGCAGCAGAAAACAAAAATTTTCCGACCTACGCACCAGCCCAGGACCACTATGGAGACTGCATACAAGGTTTGATCATTTTCGTTACCGAAACTTTTCCGGTGTCCAAACCTTTTTCGGTCACATGTGGCCGGCCACACCCTTGTGGGGGCCCCCCAAAAGGGTTCCTATCCATCCATGTCATCCCCTTAGATCTTTTGAGTAAAGCCCCAAAAGGTGGCTTTCCAAAAATATCCCAAAAAACACTTTCACTATTCACGACGACATTTTTCAGCGTCCGGTCGAACTGAAAATATTTATGTGGGCTTAGAACATTTCCAGTACCCACCAAAATAATTTTCAACGCGAGCCGGAACAATTCCGGTTTAGTGATTTTCATCTGCGAAAAGCATCTGAAGCGGTTTCGGCAGCTCCGGAACATTTCCGGTTTTCATTCCGGATGTGACACCCTGGATTTTTGCAACTTTTTATTTCCAAAACCCTTTGAGTCTTATTTGCAACTTAATGGATTTCTCGAAACTTTTGCATGGAGTTGACCTATGCTTTGCTAAAATTTCCCTGGCAACTCCAAAGCCTTTGATCTATTGACAAGCTGTGCCTTACCTCTCCTGGATAGTTCTGCAATATTTTATCTTTTTATAAAAGTCTTTTATTAATTTGGGAATTTAGGTCAACACTAGGGTTTGTGAAGCAACCCATAGTTTGGTTGGTCAAATAATTCCCAAACTTTTTCCTGACCTTGTTATACTCTTAATATTTCATTTTTACCAAAAACATTTTGCTGCCCAATGGAAAATTTTGGCCAGAATAATCATTTTATCCCTGGCCAGAATCGGTCCATTGTGAAGCAACCCTTATGAAAATTCCAAGAAAATTTCCTAAGCTTCTTGACACCTTGCATAGCCCCAATATGCAAAAACATCATTTGGTCAAATGCAAATTTTGAGCAGTAGCACTCTGTCTAGCTTCTGCAAATCTGAGACCCTTGTGAAGGAAGTGGTAGATGGAGATGTGGGATGACTTTGAAATTTTTACAGCATCTTCTATACACTAAATTATTCATCTTCACCCAGTTTCAGTATCTGCAGAACAACTAGCTGAGTGCCACAAGCTCTTTTGCATTCTGTAGTCAAATGGTGGTTTTCAAAGGAGCTATGCTCATTTCTTTTTCTTTCTGTCTGATTTTTGGCCAGTCTGGAGTCCTTCCATCGTGGATCACTCCAGACACTCTCTCTGGCTCTATCTCTTGCCCTCCAAGCCTCTAGAGCCCTCTCCAGTTCTCTGCCAGAAGCTGTTGCTGATGGTTTCTCTCATCTCTGCTTGAATCCTGCCAAACCAAGGCTGTAGGTGATCTGAGGGATCGAAGGTCGACGTGCTGGACAAGCTTGGCCAGCCCAACGTGGCCCGTGGACATGAGCTACCGTGGTGAGCACGGTGCTGGCATGCCTGTCGCCGCGCTCTGTGCTGCGCAGGGCTCGGGTCTCGTCGGAGCTGATCGTTCAGGCAGCAGGGCCGTGTTCGAGCATGCCGACTGCGTTCCCCGGTGACACCTAAGCCCTCTGGAACCCTCTGGCTCGTCGGAGAGGCAGCCGGCGGCCGCCACGCCATCGCCGCACTGTGACACCCGTGCGGGAACAGCAAGTGCGCTGTCGTCTTCTTCCCCGAGCCATCCCCTCCCGCATTCATTGACTCTGCCCTCTCCTGTCTTCTCGCCCGCAAGCGGCCAGCCAGCTGGGCGTACCTCGCCGTCGCCATGGCCCGCATCGAGCCGCTTCGGGAGAGCTCGCCGCCCGCCTCCTCCCGGCTATTTATAGCCCCTCCAGCTCCTCCTCCTTGCTCCACCCCACTCCTTCCTCCCCATATCGCAAGCCTAGAGCAGACCCCCAAGGCAGAGAGGCCTCTGGCCTCGAGCTCAGCCGGAGCTCCGCCGCCTAGCCATCCCCGTCGCCAGCCCCCTCCACCTCTCCATTGCCCAGCCTGAGCTTTCTGGTGAGATCAGTGCGGTCCAGAGGTGCCCCCCGAGCCTTTTCCCAGGAGGATTGTCGCCGGAGCGCTCGGATCCGTCGACCACCGTAGCTGTAGCCGCCGGAGACGAAGGGGACGACGCCGTCCGTCCACCTCCGACTGAGCTACGGGTACAGGGCGAACCGCCGCTCCGAGCCCAATCCATTCCTGTCCCCTCCGAGCCCCCTCGCCGTCAGGATCGCCGGCGGCCGTCGCCGGTGAGCCGCCTCCCCTCTCTGCTCTCTCTTTCCCTCTCTGTTTTAAGCGAAGGGCCCCACTGTCAGTGACTTACCGGTTCGGTAAGTGGAGGCGTACCGGGCCAATACGCCTTCGACGTGGCCCCTTCTCTGGTTTTTCTGTTTTTGATTTTATTAACAGATTTGACCAGCAACTTTGACCGTGAATAACTTTTTATAGAAAAATCTTTGACCTGATTCTTTTTGCATTGTGTTCCTGATAAAACCCTTTATTTTCTGAACAAGTTTGACATTTTTCCAATCTCTACAGAATATTTGGTTGACAAAATGGCATTATGTGACATTTGCAAAATATGTTTGAAAATATTTTCAGAAGGAGACTTTGGTGCTTTTGAAGATCAAGAGTGCCCAAACTACCCAACAAGTCAAGGCAAGCCATGATACCCATTTTGTGCATGCATTTCAATAGCATTGCATTTTCATATGCAATAGGTTAATTATTTTGAGTAGGTTTATTCCATAATATTAAATGATGCTCAAGACCATATTACACCACATACATTAACTATACACTTAGTGGTTGATCTTGAGCCACCTGTCCGGGAACATCGTGCAACCACATTTGCCGGTATGGGACGGCCTTGACCGGGTCTGATTGCGTGATCTTTCATCGGTACCTCCATACAGGGAGGGTTATGCACGGCATGCTACCCTGATCAGGTAGCGGTGATAACCCTGTGGGCCAGTTGAGTTTGTGCCGGCGTCCCCGTTTGGGACAGTTTGACCCCGTTTGGGTCGTGGCCACGACGGTGGCAGGTGTCAAGAGGACACAGGGGCCACCCAAGGCTGACCTCCAGGGGAGGAAAAGTGCCGGAGGTACGATGAAAGAGTCATGGGTCAGGCAGGTTTCGTTGGAGATGTCCCAGTTCACTCCTAGGGGACGAGTTCCAAGGATCCTGTGGGACAAGTTCCAAGGGGCTGGATGAGGGAGGAACTCCATGGTGTGGGTAAAGTGTGCAACCTCTGCAGAGTGTCAAAATCTATTCGAATAGCCGTGTCCACGGTAATGGACGACCCGTTCAGACCTCAGTAGCCGATCAACCAAGTTAATAACATTAATGATGGAAGAACTCGTCTCATGACGGGAGTACTCGGTGAGTATTCCGAGGGTTGTGAGACCACCCCGAGAGTAAGTTATGCTCAGTACCGTAAGTGCATGATGGTAGATATATGGTGCTATGTTATTGTTTGCTGCATTTCTTGGTTGTCGTGAGCTTGCGAGTACATTCAAAGTACTCACCTGGCGTATCATGCCAGATGCAGGAGAATCTTAGGACGGAGGTCCTGAAGGTGTTGGCTATGCTAACTAAGACGTATCCACAGCAGCGTCCCTGTGGATGGACTTGCGCTATGTTCCGCTACGCAGTAGGAGTTATTGGTGTTCCGAGGCCCTGTGTGTGACATAAATAATGTGGATACTGTCATCGCACCGAGGGTGCCTTTGGCCTCGTCACCACTGTAATATGTGAGCTTGTACCCGTATCCTATCAATAAAGTCTGTTCAGTTCTATTCCAAGTTGTTGAGTATTTCCAGAGGACATGATCCTTGGGCTGGAAATGCTGGTAACCGGTTCTCTGAGCCGGGGTGCCACAACGGAAAATTCCATAAAGTTTCCAGAATGATTCTGGCACCCTCCAAGAATTATCAGGCATGTGCCAAAACCAATTTGACTTTATGGTATCCTCTGAAACAACTTTTCAGTTTCACCGAAACTCATCCGGTGACCTCTCTCTTCGGAACTTTTCCGTTGACTGAAACTTTTCCGGTGTCCAAAACTTTTTCGGTGATTTTCTCTCAGACTCCCTGTCTAGTATTCAGCAGATAGATGACCCTTAAGCATGTGACCCTATAGGTTCGGTGAAGCATAGACATGGCCCGGAACCCCTTCCGATCAATGATCAGCATCGGAGCCGTGGACACCCATATTGATCCCTATACCCACATGAATGAATATTCGAGTGCACCTCCAGTTGCCGTGAGCTATTCCTGTTGCTTCGCGATATGTTACAATTACCCGAGGTGAGACATGTTGGCATCCCCGTGGATCAACACCTTGTCCACTATGCCAGTTACCTCGTTGCCGGTATTGTTCTCTTTTCTCGTTCCCGTGTTCTGGCATCCCTGTGATCAAATCACCATGTGTCTGGCCAGACGATGATGGATACCGAAACACCGAGAGGGCCCAGAGATATCTCTCCATCGTCGGAGGAGCAAATCCCAATCTTGAGCTATCAAGTTACTTGACATACCTTTCCATGAACCCGTAAGCCGCCGTAATAGCCACCCATTTACAGATGACGTTTAACAAACCCCAAAGTTCATGAAGCAAGCATGAAGAAACTCGATACTCTCATGGTCTAAGGAATCATGGAAACGTTAACTTCTCTGTGTTATTAACCATTAACTTATGACGAATGTATCTCATAGCATAACATCAATTCAGGTCGATTCAACACAAGTGTTCTACCAACAATTGTGCCCTCAAAATTGCCGGCATAGCCATGCCCATGATCAGGAAAACAGGATCATCATGCAATACTTGAGCCAGTCCTAGAGGCTTGACTAGGAATACATTTTACCATTTATTATCCCACACGTGCATATGAGTCTTCCTCCGAGCCTCGTGGTTATTGCAGACTCGAGAACCATAGCAGTTATAGCATGGAACATAAACCTAATTATGAATAGGGAGATAATCAATAACATTTATTATTGCCTCTAGGGCATATCTCCTACAAAAAGGGCAAGGGTTTCTGAACCCAAGGTTCTCTTTCTTTACCATGCTTCCTAGCAATGAAGTCTCTTTTATCATATCTTTTATTCCTAGGTTGTGGGTTATCAAGATCAACAGCAGGTTCAATCTCCACATCATTATCATTACTAGGTTGAGCATCAATATGAACATCATCATTAATATTATCACTAGGCTCATGTTCATTACCAGATTGTGTCTCCGCATCAGAAATAGAAATATCATTTGGGTTTTCATGTGTATCTATAACAGGTTCACTAGCAGCATGCAAAGTCCTATCATCATTCTTTTTCCTTTTATTACTGGGATGACTAGGTGCATTAGTATTAATTCTCTGAGAATCTTGCTCAATTCTCTTAGGATGGCCCTCAGGATACAAAGGTTCCTGAGTCATTTTACCACCTCTAGTCACAACTCTAACAGAATGATCATTGTTCTTACCATTCATCTCATTAAGCAAATCATTTTGTGCCTTAAGTACTTGTTCTACTTGAGTAGTTACCATGGAAGCATGTTTATTAATAAGCTTAAGATCATTGATAGTTCTACTCATATAATCACCTAAGCGATCAAGCATGTAAGCATTATGTTTCAATTGTCTACTAACATAAGCATTGAAATTTTCTTTCTTAACAATAAAGTTATCAAACTCATCCAAGCATTGGCTAGCAGACTTATTATAAGGAATATCACCTTCATCAAATCTACGGAGAGAATTTACCTCTACTACCTATGTAGGGTTATCAAGACCATGTATTTCTTCAATAGGTGGTAGATTCTTAACATCTTCAGCTTTAATACCTTTTGCTTTCATAGATTTCTTTGCCTCTTGCATATCTTCAGGACTGAGAAATGGAATACCTCTTTTCTTCAGAGTTGGCTTTGGAGGTGGTTCGGGAATAGTCCAATCATTATCATTGCTCAATATATTATTCAATAGTAGTTCAGCTTGTTCAATAGTTCATTCCCTGAAAACACAACCAGCACAACTATCTCGGTGGTCCCTAGAAGCATCGGTTAGTCCGTTATAAAAGATATCAAGTATTTTGTTTTCCTTGAGAGGATGATCAGGCAAAGCATTAAGTAATTGGAGAAGCCTCCCCCAAGCTTGTGGGAGACTCTCTTCTTCAATTTGCACAAAGTTAAATATTTCCTGCAGGGCAGCTTGTTTCTTATGGGCAGGAAAATATTTTTCAGAGAAGTAATATATCATATCCTGGGGACTACGCACACAACTAGGAGCAAGAGAATTAAACCATATCTTAGCATCACCCTTTAATGAGAAAGGAAACAACTTAAGAATATAGTAATAACGATTTTTTTCCTCATGAGTAAATAGGGTGGCTATATCATTCAATTTGGTAAGATGTGCCACAATAGTTTTAGATTCATAACCGTGGAAAGGATCAGATTCAACCAAAGTAATTAACTCAGGATCGGCAGAGAATTCATAATCCTTATCAGTAACAAAGATAGGTGAAGTAGCAAACTTAGGATCATATTGCATTCTAGCATTCAAAGATTTTTCCTTCCACTTGCATAGTAATTTCTGAAGATCATCTCTATCCTTACAAGCAAGAAAGTCCCTAGCTACCTCTCCTTCCATAACATAACCCTTAGGTATATTAGGCAATTCATATCTAGGAGAGCTAGGTCTAGCAGGTGTCTCATAGTGTTCAGTTTCAATAATTTCATCAGTTTCAGAATTATCATCAGTTTCAGCATTGACTCTAGCAATTTGTTCATCAAGAAATTCACCCAGTGGCACAGTATTATCAAGCAAAGTATCATCATAAGCATCATGCATAGCAGAAGTGGCATCATCAATTACTTGCGACATATCAGAATCAATAGCAGGTGGTGGTGTCACAAATTTACTCATAACAGAAGGTGAATCAAGTGCAGAGCTAGATGGCAGTTCCTTACCTCCCCTCGTAGTAGAGGGATAGATCTTGGTTTTTGGGTCTTTCAGATTCTTCATTGTGGTCAACAGATATAAATCCCAAGTGACTCAGAGAATAGAGCTATGCTCCCCGGCAACGGCGCCAGAAAAAGGTCTTGATAACCCACAAGTATAGGGGGTCGCAACAGTTTTCGAGGGTAGAGTATTCAACCCAAATTTATTGATTCGACACAAGGGGAGCCAAAGCATATTCTCGAGTATTAGCAGCTGAGTTGTCAATTCAACCACACCTGAAAGACTTAATATCTGCAGTAAAGTATTTAGTAGCAAAGTAGTATGGAGGTAACGGAACGGTTTTGTAGTGATTGTAACAGTAGCAACGGAAAAGTAACTTAGCAAAGATCAATATGTGAAAAGCTCGTAGGCAATGGATCAGTGATGGATAATTATGTCGGATGGCATTCATCATGCAACGGTTATAACATAGGGTGACACAGAACTAGCTCCAATTCATTAATATAATGTAGGCATGTATTCCATATATAGTCATACGTGCTTATGCAAAAGAACTTGCATGACATCTTTTGTCCTACCCTCCCGTGGCAGCGGGGTCCTAATGGAAACTAAGGGATATTAAGGCCTCCTTTTAATAGAGAACCGGACCAAAGCATTAGCACTTAGTGAATACATGAGCTCCTCAAACTACGGTAATCACCGGAAAGAATCCCAATTATTGTCACCTTGGGGCATGCGGATCATAACTCGTAATAGGTGTCTACAACTTGCAAGATAGGATCAAGAACACATATATATTCATGAAAACATAATAGGTTCAGATCTGAAATCATGGCACTCGGGCCCTAGTGACAAGCATTAAGCATAGCAAGGTCATAGCAACATCAATCTCAGAACATAGTGGATACTAGGGATCAAACCCTAACAAAACTAACTCGATTACATGGTAAATCTCATCCAACCCATCACCGTCTAGCAAGCCTACGATGGAATTACTCACGAACGGCGGAGAGCATCATGAAATTGGTGATGAAGGATGGTTGGTGATGATGACGGCATCGATTTCCCCTCTCCGAAGCCCAAAACGGACCCCAGATCTGCCCTCCCGAGGAAGAACAGGAGGTGGTGGCGGCTCCGTGTCGTGAAACGCGGTAAACTCTTCTCCTTGATTTTTTTTTCTCCCCGAATAGGGTTATATGGAGTTGGAGTTGAGGTCGGAGGAGCTGCAGGGGGCCCACAAGCCACCTGGGCGTGCCCAAGGGGGGGGGCGCCACCCTGGCTTGTGGCCAATGGGTGGACCCCCTCCTGTTGATTCTTTCACCAGTATTTTTTATTAATTCCAAAAATATTCTCCGTAAATTTTCAGGTCAATCCGAGAACTTTTATTTCTGCACAAAAATAACACCAAGGCAATTTTGCTGAAAACAGCGTCAGTCCGGGTTAGTTCCATTCAAATCATGCAAATTAGAGTCCAAAACAAGGGCAAAAGAGTTTGGAAAAGTAGATACGATGGAGACGTATCAAGCATCCCCAAGCTTAATTCCTACTCGTCCTCGAGTAGGTAAATGATAAAAACAGAATTTTTGATGTGGAATGATGCCTAACATGGTCATCTAATATTCTTTTCTTTTGTATAGCATGGACATTTGGACTTGTAAATGATTCAAAGCAATGTTCTAGTTTTAACATAATGACTTCAATACTCAAGCATGCCAACAAGCAGCAATGTCTTTCAAAATATCAACACTAAAGAAAGTTATCCCTAGCCCATCATGCTCAATCATTGATCCATTCATGAAACACACTCAAATATTAGCTATGCCCAATATTCAAGTACGATTATAGTGCCCCCGAGTTGGTGCTTTATAAGACAAGATGGAGACTCAAAGTAAAAATAAAAATTGCATAAAGTAAATAGATAGGCCCTTCGCAGAGGGAAGTAGGTATTTGTAGAGGTGCCAGAGCTCAAGGTTTAAATTGAGAGAGAGAAAATATTTTGGGTGGCATGCCTTTCCTGTCAACGAAAATGACAAAGTAGCTCACAATACTTTCCATGCTAGATATATCATAGGCGGTTCCCAAACAAAAATAAAGTTTATTCCTTTTTCCACCAAATTTTCACATTCCATGGCGGGCCGTATCCACGGTTGCCTTCCATACCAACACTTTTCCAGGAATTTATTATTTGACAACATAAAGTAAATATTTTTTCTTTTTCATTTCGAGAATGGGCATCCCTATTACCGCCGCACTCTCGTGCAATGACAAGTGAATAAACACTCATCTTGAGAATAACACATCTAGCATGGAAAAATATTGGACACTCCCCACCGTTTCATGAGCGGTATGAGCACACAAAAGAGAAATTTTATTTTGAAAATGTAGAGATGGCACATACAAATTTGCTTGGAACGGCATGGAAATACCACATATAGGTAGGTATGGTGGACTCATAAGGCAAAACTTGGTTTAAGGATTTTGGATGCACAAATAGTATTTCTACTTAGTACAAATGGAGGCTAGCAAATAGATTGAGAAGCGGCCAAACCAAGAAACGAAAATTCACATAAGCGAGCATTGAGCATAACTAACACCGAATAATGCACCATAAGTAGGATGTAACTTCATTGCATAACTATTGACTTTCGTGCATGCATAGGGAATCACAAACCTTAACACCAATATTCCTAATAAAGCACAATTACTCACTAACATGACTCACATATTACTATCATCATGTTTCAAAACTATTACAAGGAATCAAGTTTAATTTGTCCAATGATCTTCATGAAAGTTTTTATTATATCCTCCTTGGATATCTATCGCTTTGGGACTAGTTTCATATATTCCCATTGCTTTTTCGACAAGCTCAAACAAATTTAAGTGAAGCGCATGAGCATAAAATTTCATCTCTCAAAAAGGTATAAGTGAAGCATGAGAGGATTTCTTCAAAAATTTACTAACTCTCAAATTAATCTAAGTGAAGCGTGAGAGTATTTGTACAAAAATTTCCAAGCACATCGTGCTAAAAAAGATATAAGTGAAGCACTAGAGCAATCCTATAGCTCAAAAAGTTTAAGTGAAGCGTACAGAGCAATTCTAAAAAATCATAGCATAATTTTGGCTCTCTCAAATAGGTGTGTCCAGCAAGTATACAATTGACAAACTAACAAGAAAAGCAGGCAAAGACTCAAATGATACAAGACGCTCCAAGCAAAACTCATGATATGTGACGAATAAAAATATAGCTCCAAGTAAAATACCGATGGTCGTTAGAAGAAAGAGGGGATGCCACTCAGGGGCATCCCCAAGCTTAGTTGCTTGTTTCTCTTTGGATATATCTTGTTGCTCTTTTCACTCCTTATTCCTTCATCCATCGTGATCTCACCCAAAACTTGAAAACTTCAATCACACAAAACTCAACAAAATCTTCGTGAGATCCGTTAGTATAATAAAGCAAACCACTAATTTAGGTGTTGTGGCAAACCCATTCATATTTTATTATTTCATTATACCTACTGTATTTTAACTTTACCATGGCTCATACCCTTCAATATAACCCATAGATTCATCAAAACAAGCACACAATGCAACGAAAACAGAATCTGTCTTAAACAGAACAGTCTGTAGTAATCTGTACTCTAACCATACTTCTGTAACTCTAAAAATTATGAAACATTAGGACAACGTAAGTAACTTGTATAGAAACACTGTGTTAAAATTTCAGCTCAAGATCACGTTCCAGTAAAAAAGAAAATTTCATATACTGGACGCAAAGTTTCTGTTTCAGATTCAGCATCGCTTCTACTCATCTTATGAATCATCCTAAAGGCTCTACTTGGCACAAACACTAAATAAACCATAAAAACACAATTATAACAGAGGAATAATTGTGTCAACACTCAAAAATAGAAAGGAAAAAGCAAAAATTTATTTATTCATTGGGTTGCCTCCCAACAAGCGCTATCGTTTTACGCCCCTAGCTAGGCATAACGCATAGTTTCAAGTATTGTCATCTTTGGTTTTGGATGAGGTGCTTTTGTCAAGAGATATTGCAAATAGAACTTGAAACACATCATCCATAGCCACCTTAGCACTATCAAGTTGTCCCTCTATGTACCCCCTTTGATTCCCGGCCACGATCCAAGAATATTGTTGGTTAACGTCATTGAAAACTTGTTGGATCATATCCAAAACGGGGACTTCCTTTTTGAGATTCTCATAAAATTTTTGATTATTTCCAAGCAAATATCTCATCATGTAATCACTATTGTAAAGGATTTCTCCTATTACCAGTTTTCATGGCTCATACCATAAAAGTCAAAGATCTCCCTAGATTCCCGTACTATGTGATCAATTCATTCATAAGAACAAGGGTAGCTAATTTCTTAGCTTTGGGATCCTTTATGACGGGTAGCTCATAAAACAATCTTTGCAAGGTAGGATGGTTACGAATAAATCTATTTTCAAGTTTTAGAACTAGCGCCGAGATAGCTTCCGCATAAGATTTAGTTCTTTTCAGTATAGGAGTATCATCGAGAGTCAAATTCCCAACGCAATTGAAAAACTCTTGGATAGTTTCTTTCCCTATAACGTTCCCTTGCCGCAAAACAAAAGTTTTAGAATCCAGATTACCAGAACGTCCAATTTTAGGAGTCCTGCCATCATCCGTTTCTGCCATACCAAAATCACTCATGGTGACAAGCAAACAAAAGATTGGACAAGAGAAAGGCAAATGAAAAACGAGGCGAATAAAACGACAAATTGGTGAAGTGGGGGAGAGGAAAACGAGAGGCAAATGGCAAATAATGTAATTGCAAGGAGATGAGATTTGTGATTAGAAACCTGGTAGATGATGATGGAGTCTCCTCGACGCCTGAGATTGGCACGTAGAAGAGACCACTTCCTCCCCGGCAACGGCGCCAGAGATTTCCTTGACGTGGCTTGAGACTGCGTCGGTATTTCCCTAAAGAGGAAGTGATGATGCAGCACAGCGAAGGTAAGTATTTCCCTCAGTTATGAAACCAAGGTTATCGAACCAGTAGGAGGATCACCACCACCCAATAAGCAGCACCTGCACACAAATAACAAATACTTGCAACCCGACGCGAAAGAGAGGTTGTCAATCTCTCTACGGTAAAAAGATAGATTAGGTAGTGATAGATAGGAGAGATAGATCTCTCAAGAACACAAAATAGAAAGGACAGATAAAAAGTGCAGCAATATATTTTTGGGTTTTATGGTTTTGTAGATCTGAAAACAAAGAGGCAAAAAGATAGATCGGAAAGCAATATGTTGGAAAAGTAGACCCGGGGGCCGTAGGATTCACTAGTGGCTTCTCTCATGAGTATAGCACACGGTGGGTGAACAAATTACTGTTAGGCAATTGATAGAAGATCAAATAATCATGACGATATCCAAGGTGATGATCATTATATAGGCATCACGTCCAAGATAAGTAGACCGACTCCTGCCTGCATCTACCACTATTACTCCACACATCGACCGCTATCCAGCATGCATCTAGTGTATTAAGTTCATGGAAAAACGGAGTAATGCAATAAGAACGATGACATGATGTAGACAAGATCTATTCATGTAGGAATAGACCCCATCTTGTTATCCTTAATGGCAACGATAGATGCGTGCCTTGTTGCCCCTTCTGTCACTGGGAAAGTACACCGCAAGATCAAACCCATCACAAAGCACCTCTTCCCATGGCAAGAAAAATTGATCTAGTCGGCCTAACTAAACCAAAGATTCGAAGAAGAAATATGAGGCTATAAGTAATCATGCATATAAGAGATCAAAGAAGACTCAAATAATATCCATGGATAGAAATTGATCATGAACTCAAAAATCATCGGATCCCAACAAACACACCGCAGAAGTTTACATCAAATAGATCTCCAAGAGACCATTGTATTGAGAATCATAAGAGAGTGAGGAAGCCATCTAGCTATTGACTACGGACCCATAGGTCTATGGTGGACTACTCACGCATCATCGGAGAGGCACCTATGAAGAAGATGAACCCCTCCGTGATGGTGTTTAGATTGGATCTCGAGGTTCTAGAACTTGCGGCGGTTGGAATTGTGTTTCGTCGACTCCCCTAGGGTTTTATGAATATTTGGGAATTTATAGGCATTAGAGGCACTGGAGAGGGGCCCCGTGGACGGCACAACCCATCAGGACGCGTCGGGGGCCCCCTGGCGCGCCCTGGTGGGTTGTGCTCCGTAGCCCACCTTCATGTCTCTTCTTTGGCCCACTGGGTGTCTTCTGCTCCAGAAAAAATCTCCAAAAAGTTTCGTCGCGATTGGACTCCGTTTGGTACTGATATTCTGCGAAGTAAAAAGCAAGCAAAAATAGCAACTGGCACTTTGGCACTATGTCAATAGGTTAGTCCCAAAAAATGATAGAAAGTTAAAATGATTGTAAAACATCCAAGAATGGTAATATAACAGCATGGAACAAGCAAAAATTATAGATACATTGGAGACGTATCACTTACCGCTTTCCCGAAACTAGCTAAAAAAGGGTCAGGTATGCCTGCCTGATGAGGTAGGGTTTTTTTCTAAAGCGGGAGCTGTTGTCGGTATGGGCAATTTATTAAGTTCTTTGATTGATTCCGTCCCTCAGTGCTACCAAAGTTCCTCTAATTCCTCAGGCAGATATTCCCCTTGCCAGACTTTCCTAATAGCGGAATCGATAGATGTCACCATGGAGCGAAACCTAGCAACCTTCATTCCTGATTTTCCGTCTTGCCTTTGACCGAGCAGCTCTTCCACTCATTTTATTAGCAATCAAACCTCTTCCCTTCAACTCGTACTGAAGGCTATGTCCCAGTAAGCATTTCCTCTGTTTCCTTGTTTCCCACCTCTGACCTTACGTTATGACATGACCAGTCCACTAATAAGTTAGGTAGCTCTGAAAAGTAAGACCGTCCTCTTCCCTTCGTCAATAGAATAACTCCAACCATGCTTTCTTGAAATAGCAGTTATTGTCTTCCTGGTCAGCTTTCGACGAGTGACTCTTGGTTGCAGGGCCAGGGGGCTATTATCTACTTAACCGCTAGGCAAAGAGGGAGGAGCCAGGAAGCGGGCGTTTAGTGAGGAAGAGACAAAAAAGCATTTAGTCGATAAAGATGAGTGCTTTCGATCGGCTTGTTGCACTAAAGTTGCGATGTTCTTTGATCAAATCAGCTCTTTGCGTTTACTTTCATCCCATCCCACTCGCTTTCTTCTTTCGTTTTAAGAAAAAAAGAAGGAATTTAAAAATACTTCTTATCTTTCTATACAGTCATGCAGTCTAGCTCTACTTTACAATGATATATCTAGCTTTTAGTTTTGTTGAACTCCGCTTATCTCAGGAAAAGAGAATAACTTAACGGAGCCCAAACTCATTTGAAATAGGTGTTCTAGCCTTTGGCTTAAATAAAAGATCCAGCTAACTTGTGAGATAGACCTGTCTTCCTGGATAGAACAATATGGTACCATATGACTTCAACTGGAAATGACTTGCATGGATCCAAAAAAACTCAAACCAACTATTCAACAATTAGTGGGAACTACCATTGTCTTCCCATACTCATCTACATCAACCACCGGCTACAAAGGGAGCTAGACTGGAAATAAAAGGAATGAATGGAGGGTATAAGTACTTCACTGGTAAAATCCCTTCATTAAAGACATACTCCAAAATAGTTTGTTTCAAAGAAAAGGAAATACCACTGAAGAAGATCTTACTTTTTTGGCATTAACTGAAAGCCCTGACACTCTGCTAAAATGAGTCATGATACTAGTAAGCTCTTGGATAGAATTCAAATCACCACCGCTAAAAAAAAGATAATCTGCAAAGCACACATGGTTGAGTCTAAGCCTCAACCCGCCTTTGTGAAAAAACTAGATTGCAGCTGATTTTTATGCTTCAAAGCCCTATATTAGAGTTACGACCGTCCACCAATAGAATAGAGACAGCGAAAGAAAGGGACAATATATTGGAATCTAAAGCCAGGGAGATTCTAAATAGCCGGGGAATTAGCCTGGATGATGATGAAGACATCTCCCGGGCAGTAGATCTTATTTTATATGGGAAAAGGCGTGATCAAGTCAACTATGAGATTCGGGCCTTAAACCGTGTAACCTCCAAAACCTGGAAGGAATTCCTTGATGAATTAAGAAAGTTGAGTGGGCCGTTTAGTTTATATAGATGAAATAGAATATATAAAAAGTTTGATCTATTCTGTTGAAATAGAATACCATAAAAATGTTTTCTAAACATGGGCCACCATTTGTATTCCGATGAAATGCTATCACCCAGAAAACCGAGATTGAAAGGATAGTAGAGGAGTTGTTGCAAAATGTTGTAATCAGGCCCAGTACAAGCCCCAAAGCAGCTTTGGTGTTGAAGGAAGATGGAACCTGGAGAATGTGTTTCCACTATCGAAAACTAAATGCAGCAACTATGTTTTCCAAATACCCCATTCCTATCATAGAAGACCGGCACTTTTGGATGAGGTGTGAACTAAGATAGATTTGAGGGCTGGTTATCACCAAATAAGAATGAAAGGAAGAGGATATCTACAAAACAGCCTGAAGGACCGCCTTTTTGAATTCAAGGTGATGCCCCGGCCATCTTTCAACAACTCATGAATAGTGTTTTTAAAGAGATATGTTGGAAAGGGGTATTGATCTTTTTTGATGACATTCTAGTGTATAGTTCTACCATGGTGGAGCATCTCAAGTTGCTAGAGGAAGTGTTCCGACAGAACAAACTTTTTGTGGGTGAGCCAAATTTCATAAAGGAAATACATTATTTATGAAATTGGGGTATCTACTGATACAAACAAGGTAGAGGGCATGACAGCTTGGCCAGAACCATCCATGTCAGAGAACTCCGAAGGTTGCAGGGGTTATTACAGGAGGTTTGTACCGGGGTATGGAGCTATCAACAGGCCTTTAACTGAGTTGTTAAAGAAAGGTGTGGATAAGAAGCCAAAAAAGCATTTCTCAAGCTCAAAAGTGCTATGGTATGGTGATGCCTTTGAACGTTGACTCGGAGAGCGGCTCGAAAGAGTTGGGACAGAATAGAAGCTTTGAAGTTTATGTTCTTTAATAAGATAATAGCAATCTTGACTTACATCCGGTCAAGATCCCCGTGAAGGAATGTTTATTGAACATCGAGCTGATGAAGAGGGAGTACCATACCCAAGATACTCCATTAAAGGAAAGGTATGCTTGTTTGGTTTCTTTGCTCCGAGAATACACACCACAAACTCTCGCAGTCGATGAGGAAACATTAGTAAAACTACATTTCAGTAATTCGTCTAGCCTTAACCTCTACGCAAGGACATCTTACGTATAGACCCATGATTAGGTAACTACTTCATATTTTATTCGGAGTATTGTGACGCCCCCATTTTGATCATATGCTAATCATACACGCAAATGCGTACGACCAAGATTGGGGACTCGCGTGAAGATAGCACAACACAACTCTATACACAAATTAAAGTCATACAAGCTTCATATTACAAGCCAGGGGCCACGAGGGCTCGAATACATAAGCTCAAATTCAAAAGAGTCAGTGGAAGCAAATATTATCTGAGTACAGACATAAGTAAATCAAGTTCACCTTAAGAAGGCTAGCACAAACATAAACAATAGATCGAACGAGGCAAGGCCTCCTGCCTGGGAACCTCCTATCCTACTGCTGGTCGGGGGCAGCCTGCACATAGTAGTAAGCTCCGTCCTGGTAGTAGTAGTCGTCAGTGGGATCGTACGCCTCCTGGGCTCCGTCATCTGATCGCAGTAACGTATCAAAGGGGAAAAAAGGGGAGCAAAGCAGCGGTGAGTACTCATCCAAAGTACTCGCAAGACTTACATCAGAACTATACTAGAATATGCATCAGTATCGAAGGAATGGGGTTATATCTTTGGACTGACTACAGAAATGCCAGAATAGAGGGGAAGGCCTAGTCCTATCGAAGACTAGCATCTTCAGGGTCTTGCAGCATTAGAAGAGTGCAGATTAGCATAATTAAAGTAGCAAGTTATATTTAACCACGCCCAGAGATTCTTCCTCGACTCCTTGCGAGAAAGCAATCTCGGAGCCAACACATTCATTTCAAAATCTCCAGTTCTAGTTGTAAGATCGGGATACAACTCCGAGCGTCTGTTACCGTGGACATAGCTATTCGAATAGATATACTTCCCTGCAGGGGTGCACAAACTTGCCCAACACGCTTGATTAACTCTGGCCGGACACACTTTCCAGGTCATTCCCGAGCTCGGCTGATCGACATGCCGTAGTCCTACCTAGGCTCAACCGAGATGCCACACGTCGGTCTACATCCTAATCACAAAGGGGTCATGGGCCAATCTCCGTTCACAATCCCGCGCGTTACGTGGACGGTCGGTGTCAGTCCTGGCACCGCTTTATACAAATACCGTGCTTACGTGGGCCACCCGGGCACGTGCCGCTCAACTGTGACATCTGAAGAGCTTTCGGGTGAATGTACGACGTAGAATGCCCATACTGATTCCCCCGTGGTGGTTAGTGCGAAACAGGCCAGAGGACTTTTCAGATCACATATCCAAACCCATTAATGTTTTCGTAACTGCGGCGACGATCGATGATCCACGATATGTGGTCCCGTCGCCCGGTCTCGAGGACTTGTGGCAAGGGCCAAGAATGGCCGGCCACGCATCATCATTATTACACCAACACCCTCTAGGTCATCCTGACCTCAACATGTTCCAGTAGTAAAGTAATTGTATCTGTGTGTCTATAACACCAAAGGGGAAACCCGAGGAGTCACCCTCGATGGATCCCACCCGATGTAATCGTCAAGGTGACCAGAGAGGAATCACCCTTGATGATCTACGCTTGAGGTGTTGCACGACAGAGTCGTCATCGGGAGTGGTGAAGGAGGAATCACCCTCGATAACCATGACCGACTAGCTATACTACATAGTTAGTATCATGAGTACTTCACGAGGTGTCACCCTCGGTACTCGATAGTAGCTCTGCAGAGTCGTACAACTAACGGGGTGTGGTCAATGTGACGGGCATGGCTTGTCGATCTGTTGATCGAGTCTTCGAGTCGTCGATGATGAAGCAGGGGCAACTGGGACTAGGGGGTCACAGGGGATCACTAATCAACCTATACTAAGCAGGTAATATAATAGTAGGTACAACAACAGTTTAACAAAAATAGGCTATGCATCAGAATAGGAGCTATCTACAACAGTAGAAATATCTAATGCAAGCATGAGAGGGAAATAAATGGGCGATATCAGACTGATCAAGGGGGGTTGCTTGCCTTGTTGCTCTGCTACAAAAGGCTGATGGTCAATGGTGTAGTCGTACCCGGCAACAGCGTTAGTCTTGGTGTCTACCGGAGAGAAGGGGGGAAGAAACAATAAATACAAGCTAGCATATGCAACACGATGCATGACATGAAAATATGCAGTGCTAGGGATGAGCTATCGCAGTACTACACATCACAAACGGAGCGGGGAAATATCTGACGATATTTCCCAGGTCTCGGGCTTCTACCGGACAGATGATTCTAACGCCAAATGCCCATGTTCATCATGCTAGAGGCATGTGACAGATGAACGGACAGCGTATTCGGATTCGTTGGATTTTCTAAGCAACTTTCATATATAAATTATTTTCATATGACTTATAGATTATTTTATATGGTTGTCCAAAGTTTTATTAATATTATGCAATTTCTGGATTTATTATTAAATTCAAAAACAGGTGGATAATTGTTGGATACACCCAAAAGTGTACCCAGGCAAATGCCACAAGGGCTGACAGTGGGCCCTGTTGACTGGGTCAACTGCCTAGCCAGCAGAGACTGACTGGTGGGGCAAGCTGTTGCGGACTCAGCCAGCCTTATCCATTAACATAGTGCCAGGGCCCCACATGTCATACGCAGAGAGTTTACCCAGTATTTAAATTAGCTAACAGGGGTTAATTAGAAGGTGGGCCCCAAGTGTCAGTGCCTGAATTAGTCATTTGTTAGATTTAATCTAATCCTAACGCTACAGTAAACGGGCCCCACATGTCTGTGGTTGTTTAGCGGCCAGATTAGTCACTAACCCCGCGGGGTCCACATGTCAGTGGCCCACAGGGCGGTTCGAACGGACGACGCGCCTCAGGTGACTAAAACAGTGGCGGCGATCGCCGGACTTGGCCGGACTTGGCCGGAAACTCACTACGGGCATCCATTTGATGTGTGGCTGGGTGCGTTCGGTTGCTGGTGACGCACCGCGTGGATCCACGGCGGCTACACGAGCGGGGGTGGTCGCAGCGGAGTAGGGCATCAACGCGAGCGGCGGCGCGTATGGGAGCTCGACGGAAGGGGAGCTGCAGGCAACCATTCGAGCGACGGCTCGCACGGATCGGACAAGGGCCTCGCCGCGCACCCACTGGAATGAACGACGGGACCAGGGACGGTCGGAAACGACCACCACATCGGCGTCGAGCGGCGGTAGAGGCACGGCCTCATCGACAATGGAGCTACGGGGCGCGGAGGGGAGAGGTGGAAGTCACAGAGGACCGGGAGCTCATAGAGAAGGTGGGGGAGGCGCTTGGCGAATCCGGGGCTCGCCAGAGACGAGCGTGATGGGCGGCCGAGGCAGATCCCGACGAGGGGAACGGGATAGGAGGTGTCGTTATCGCTCCCCGGCACCAATCTTCCATCGCAGAGGAAGAAGGGGAACCCCGCGGAGCTGCTGGACAACCGGGCTCAGCTCGGGGTGGCGCCGGAACGCGCGGCCGTCGGTGACGCGGTGACGCCGAGCTCGGGAGAGGGAGGAGGAAGAGGGAAGAGGCGAGAGGGGAAGCGGGTTAGGGTTTTTCCAGGGGGGTCCGAGGAGTTGCCCTTATCCTCGCCAGGGCTACAGGTACGTCGTCGTGGCATGCATCACGCGGTGCATCGCGGGCGCAGCCACGGGAGTGCTGCCACGGAGGGGGGAGGAGGAAGACGACAGAGAGAGGGGGGAAGGGGGGTAAGTGGGCCGGCCGGTTCGGTGGGATAAGGCCCATGGTAAGCAGGAAGGCGGGCTTTTCCTTTTATAAAAATATCTCTGGTTTATTTTTAAAACAATTCCTCTTTGTTTTAAAACCACAACCAACATGACTTTTGTAACATAAGCCAACTGGCCAATTATTAGCATGGTAATATTTGAAAGAGCCACAAAGAGTTTGGGGCATTTTGAAAATTGTTTGGAATTTTACATAATTCAAAAGGCATTTAAATAATAGAATTGGCCTATGTTAAATTGTTTTAAAGGCACATAAATACTTGATAAAAAGTTGGTCACAATTTTATAAATACTAGGTGAATAATTGTAACCCAAACATGATTTTTGTTTTCAGGTTTGCCAAAATAATTAAACCACTTATTAACAAATTTTTTGAAATTCAAAAGGGATTTGAACTGAGATAAGAATCAAATGTGATCAAACACTATTTAGTAAAATGGTTAGCTTAATCTTGATGATCACTGCAGCTTAACCACAGAGGTTACTATAGTTGTTAATCAGGGGTGTTACAACTCTCCCCCACTAAAAGAAATTCTCGTCCCGAGAATTAAGAGGTAGAAGGTAGGGGGAAAAGTTTGGTTATGAAATTCTAACGAGTCTTCTTGTCTTTGTTGGTCTCATCTAAGAGATTGATCCCTTTACGTTGATGTCTTCAATTTGCTGTATCAAGGCATCATGATGAAGTCGTCATCCTTTCTTTGGGACCTTCATCGTCCTACAGATGCGATAAGAGGGAAAACTCTGGAAGAACATATCTCCACAAGGTTGGGCATCTGACGGTGAACTCAGGAAGATGACAAGAATTATTCCTCGAGTTGTAACTCAGGGAATCCATTGAGAACAATAAGCGATGGTATGAAAGGTTCAAATGGGTAGGCGATCATTCGATGCCTGATAAGAAAGTGAAAGGGGTTCACAGCAACGAAAAAATATTGTGCCTGATAATAGAATAGATCATCCCTTGGACGGTGTCTCGGGAATTACACACGAGGCCAAGTGCAAAAGATATTTTTGGAATCAAAGATGTACAGGAGAGTCAGGTTTCGATCCTATGGAACTGGGGGTTATGGGCCCAGCATGTGGGTTAAGAGTAGAAAAAGCGGTGACACCTTGTACGGTCATGGTAGCAAGACATGTCATAGTAAAGCTTGTCAGTAATGTTGGCAACAACATCGGTACCAAGTGCGGGGGGCGAATAGAACCATTTTCCTGCTCGTTGAAACGAGGCGGAACAATAAGCAAAGTTCTCGCCCATCGTTGGTTACCGGAATGTCATCAACAGTAGTACCACAGTCTTACTGACAGAGTTGTTCACCGAGGTGTTTTCCTAAGCCGGGAATTACCACTGCTCAGATAAGTTTAGATTACAAGAAAGGTTAAACAGACCAATGGAAAGGAAAATGTGTTTATACCTGCGTATCAAGAGTATATCTTTCCCAAGGAAAGGCAGAGCATGATATACATGACAGGGCAGCAAATGTGTAACCCTTTGGTAAAAAGGGGCATGGAGAATCATGATGTTTACCCATACAATGATGTTTGGATAATTGATCAAGAAAATCTTACATTGCACTCCCAATGTTTTTGTTGATGAACGAAGTACCACACACATGCTTAGGGATAGCATTGACATGGTCATCAGGTAATGGTCAGACTTTGGATACACAAAGGATCCATCTGGAACAACTTATAAAATAAGTCTTACAATTTCCTCATGGAAGAAAGGCTAATCTTTTTGAACAAGATACTATAACAATAGGTCCTCCGGCCATGTGTCCTATGCATGAAATCATCTTATCGGGTTACATAAGGACCAATGTCATAATTCTTGGGAAAATTCCCAACCATCGTATCTACCCAAGATCCAGATCTGGTTGGCGTCAGGATACTTCAGACTTAGCAGGCCTGAGAAGAAAAAGGATGCAACACAGATCTATGGGATGATGTTGCAAGAAACTCGGAATGGTCGACGGAAGCAAGCCTTGAATCATGAGTTGGATTGCAAGACATATGAACACAATGTCAAGACATTCGTGCCCACATGGAAGTCTTTAGAATGGAAAGCAATCAAGTTCTGGTTGGGAACCATCATAGAGGATATCAAAGTTCCATGTGTAAATCTGGATTAGCTCTTACGAAGAACTTCTTCCCCTAGATCAAATCAATCATTGGCTTGGCGTGCTAGGAATTACATATGGAGTGAAGGTAGCAATCTATCAAACCATAGAACACTTCGCACATGCATGAACGAATTGGATCGATTCCAGAGGAAGCGAAACAAAACTTTCTCATAACCACGGTGGCAAAATGCACATGAACTTAGAGAACAACACTTCTTTATCAAACAAATTCTTCATGAGCTAGGCACAAAGATAATGCTTTCAAGGTTTCCAACAATAGTTTAAATGCTCATCATGAACCACGAAGATGAGGATGTGGCTGATGGGGTCAGCAACAATTCATCGAGATTCCCAGAAAGATGGATTTCCACGATTGTGTGAACAAGGTGATAGCATTGGTCAAACCAGATGATATATTGGGGTATGCCCGAGGGAAACATCCACAATTAAACATTAATCGAAAGGTGCACCCAAAAACCGGACTAAGTAGCACGACCAATGTTAAATGTTGATTCAACAGCCAACACACTAAGAATGGACTAATTGTTCATTACCTCCAAGGTAATAAAGTTGCTACGCCATAAGTATTGAATTTACGCATCACAGCCCATTGTCGGTATTCTGGTTAGAAACATCACGGGAACCAAGAAATGAAAGGTGATGGCAAGGAGTATCACTATATCAAGAATTCCTAAGATGTGTGCAATTCTCACGACATTCTCGACAAAAGAAGGTAATACTCCAGATAGAACATAACACCAGATGGTTAGCAAGGAACTTAAGGTTCAACCAAATCAAGACCAAGTTTGCATTTGGAAGGAAGGCAAGGATGTCGTCAACGACAATACCAATTATCTAGGAGCAAGGATGTTACTTCCCATCATGAACTTAATTGATATCCTGGAAGAGTTCAGAATGCTGATGAGGGTCATGACACATTTGTCGAGAAGTCTCATGAAGATGTAATCGATCAGCGATGACATCAAGCAAAGAAATGGTGAAACGAAAGGTTGTCGGAACCACAGATTAGGGTGCTAGCTCAAAATTGAAATTTCCTTTCAAGAAAACCAACATGACGTTGAAAATTTGATGTAAGCTTATTACCTTGTTGGAATTGTGTTCCGGGGATGAAGGATATAGATAGCATGGTCAAACTTTAGCAGGACGATGATGTAGCCTAACAGCTTGGAATGACATGATCGAGTACAAACGCATAAGCAAAGAAGATTACTAAGAGTTGTTGAATTGTAGTGCGCACTTGATGCGGTCATCGGTGTCCTGAGTGTCTAACAACTCGGAACCCGAGGAAATTGGAATAAGAGAAATATCATAGTTGATGAGGAGCTCATAAGAAGTTATATAGCTCCGTGATATTCTCGAGGTACCAGCAATAATACTCGGAGGTCGATTAGAATAGAGGTTAGACTAGTTTATTGATCTGTGGAAGACAAGCACTTTAAATTGTCTGAGAATGAAATCAAAGTAGAACAACATGGTCGGAACCATGATTGCAAAGGACAAGATCACATATACCAAATCAAAATATACCAAGGTGATTTTATTGTTACGAGAAGCTTCCAAGATAAGTCATACACCGGGTCCATGGGCATGAACACAAAGTTCAAGGTTGACTCCCACCTCTTCAAGGCATAACCTTTCATTCACTCCTCGCTTTTGATGAAGTTGTAGTGCTGAAATTTTAACTGGCAAGCACCAGTAGAGTATGGCCCGTAGAACTTTCCGGGCTCACACGGATTAGGGAAGGCATTGGTTCAACCCATCGGGGCATCTTAGGAACATATACCACAAACTTCAAGAGTAATTGACACATGCTTGAAAACAAAGCATGGCTGTCAAAAGCATAGGATACAGCTTATCACGGGGGAGACACAAATTACCAAAGGCATTATTTATCATGGGAAGAACCCACAAAAATTTGAATGTGAAGGACACTGTCAGATAATAACCCAACAATGGTTTTGGCGTCCCATAAAGGGATCTGATGTGAGTATCAGTACTCAATCGGAGGAAGATAGAATGCAAGGCATCGGATTATAGGACATGTGAATACTTTTGATGCTTAAATACCAAAAGAATTGTGATTTCCAGGTTGGTGTATCGGAATCAGATGCACCAATCAAATACAAGTAAGTTGAATGGACTTAGATGGACAATCAATCAAGGTTGATTTGCCGAGTACCAGCTCCTGTTTGGAAAGACGTCTGAGCCGGATAGATAATGTATGAGGATCATCTCATGATTGCGTGCATTCACACACAAGTTGAATCAAAGATCAAAATGACAAACACAAAGGATTTTTAATGAATGTTGCTAGACATATGGAATTAACCATAATGCAAGCAGATGAGGAAGGTCAAGAGCAATAGGCTACTGAGGATTTTCGAAGATCGAATAGCGATTCGAAGGACTTGCGAAACCCATGACAACTGAGGACGAACGAATCCCCAGTAAGATAATTCGATGTACCTTGTAATAACAAGAGCAACTAGATATGAAAGTATGAGCGACAATTGCATGTAATCATCCATAGGGGTTGACGGTGGAAGGGAATCGCAAAAGCGATGAGCACAAGGTCTCGGAGAACATCAGAGAGTACCTTCGGGGTCTTTTGATGAATCAAGCCATCATTTGGAATGAGGGGCTCTCCGGGAGGAAGTAGTTACGAGAACCTAGAGTTAGAGTTAGCAAAATCTTTAACCCGAAAGGGAAGAGAGATCAGAACCCAGAGTATATAAGAGGAGTAAAAGAACCTAATACCACCCATTTGAGATGTGGGCCCGTAAGCCACACGACAATGTTAGTCAAAGTTTTTCAAGTAATAGACTCATCTTCGGCCAAGGAGTTGGAAAGGGGGCTACCTACAGGCAGTCAGCTCTGATACCAACTTGTGACGCCCCCATTTTGATTGTACGGTAATCATACATGCAAATGCGTACGACCAAGATTAGGGACTCACGGGAAGATACCACAACACAACTCTAGACATAAATTAAAGTCATACAAGCTTCATATTAAAAGCAGGGGCCTCGAGGGCTCTAATACATAAGCTCAAATTCAAACGAGTCAGCGAAAGCAAATATTATCTGAGTACAAACATAAGTAAATCAAGTTCGCCTTAAGAAGGCTAGCACAAACATAAACAACGGATCTAACGAGGCAAGGCCTCCTGCCAGGGAACCTCCTATCCTACTGCTAGTCGGGGGCAGCCTCCACGTAGTAGTAAGATCCATCCTGGTAGTAGAAGTCGCCAGTGGGATCATACGCCTCCTGGGCTCCGTCATCTGATCGTGGTAACATATCAAAGGGAAAAAGGGGAGCAAAGCAACGGTGAGTACTCATCCAAAGTACTCGCAAGACTTACATCAGAACTATACTAGAATAAGCATCAGTATCAAAGGAATGGGGTTATATCTTTGGACTGGCTGCAGAAATGCCAGAATAGAGGGGAAGGCCTGGTCCTATCGAAGACTATCATCTTCAGGGTCTTGCAGCATTAGAAGAGTGCAGATTAGCATAATTAAAGTAGCAAGTTATATTTTAACCACACCCAGAGATTCTTCCTCGACTCCTTGTGAGAAAGCAATCCCGGAGCCAACACATTCATTTCAATATCTCCAGTTCTAGTTGTAAGATCAGGATACAACTCCGAGCGTCCATTATCGTGCACATGACTATTCGAATAGATATACTTCCCTGCAGGGGTGCACAAACTTGCCCAACACGCTCGATTAACTCTGGCCGAACACACTTTCCAGGCCATGCTCGGCCTCGACTGATCGACATGCCGTAGTCCTACCCAGGCTCAACAAAGAGGCCACATGCCGTTCTACATCCTAATCGCAAAGGGGTCATGGGCCAATCTCCCTTCACAATCCTGCGCGTTACGTGGACAGCCAGTGTCAGTCCTGGCACCTCTTTATACAAAGACGGTGCTTACGCGGGCCACCCGGGCGGGTGCCGCTCACCTGTGACATCTGAAGAGCTTTCAGGTGAATGTACGACGTAGAGTGCCCATACTAATTCTCGCGTGGTGGTTAGTGCGAAACAGGCCAGAGGCCTTCTCAGATCACATATCCAAACCCATTAATGTTTTGTTAACTGTGGCGACGATCGATGATCCACGATATGTGGTCCTGTCAGCCCGTCTCGAGGACTTGTGGCAAGGGCCAAGAATGCCCGGCCAGGCCTCATCATTATTACACCAACACCCTTCAGGTCATCCTAACCTCAACATGTTCTAGTAGTAAAGTAAATGTAACCGTGTGTCTATAACACCAATGGGGAAACCCGAGGAGTCACCCTCGATGGATCCCACCCAATGTAATCGTCAAGGTGACCAGAGAGGAATCACCCTCAATGGTCTATGCTTGAGGTGTTGCATGACAGAGTCATCGTCGAGAGTGGTGAAGGAGGAATCACCCTCGATAACCACGACCGACTAGCTATACTACAGAGTTAGCATCATGAGTACTTCACGAGGTGTCACCCTCGGTACTCGATAGTAGCTCTGAAGAGTCGTACAACTAACGGGGTGTGCGGTGAATGTGACGGGCATTGCTTGTCGATTTGTTGATCAAGTCTTCGAGTCGTCGATGATGAAGCAGGGGCAACTGGGACTAAGGGGTCACAGGGGATTACTAATCAACCTATACTAAGCAGGTAATATAATAGTAGGTACAACAACAGTTTAACAAAAACAGGCTATGCATCAGAACAGGAGCTATCTACAACAGTAGCAAAATCTAATGTAAGCATGAGAGGGAAAGAAATGGGTGATATCGGAATGATCAAGGGGGGGTTGCTTGCCTTGTTGCTCTGCTGCAAAAGGCTGATCGTTAGTGGCACAGTCGTACCCGGCAGCAGCGTCAATCTCGGTGTCTACCGGAGAGAAGGGGGGAAGAAACAACAAATACAAGCAAGCAGATGCAACACGATGCATGACATGACAATATGCAGTGCTTGGTATGAGCTATCGCAGTACTACATGTCACAGACGGAGCGGGAAAATATCTGACGATATTTCTCGGGTCTCAGGATTCTACCGGACATGTGATTCTAATGCCAAATGTCCATGTGCATCATGGTAGAGGCATGTGACAGATGAACGGAGAGCGTATTCGGATTCGTTGGATTTTTCTGAGCAACTTTCATATATAAATTATTTTCATCTGACTTATAGATTATTTTATATAATTTTTCAATGTTTTAATAATATTATGCAATTTCTGGATTTATTATTAAATTCGAAAACCGGTGGCTAATTGCTGGATACACCCAAAAGTGTACCCAGCCAAATGCCACAAGGGCTGACAGTGGGCCCTGTTGACTGGGTCAACTGCCCAGTCAGCAGAGACTGACTGCTGTGGCAAGCTGCTGAGTCAGCAAGCTGACTCAGCCAGACTTATCCATTAACATAGTGCCAGGGCCCCACATGTCATACACAGAGAGTTTAACGAGTATTTAAACTAGCTAAAAGGGGTTAATTTGCAGGTGGGCCCCAACTGTCAGTGCCTGAATTAGTCATTTGTTAGATTTAATCTAATCCTAACGCTACAGTAAACGGGCCCCACATGTCAGTGGTTGTTTAGCGGCCAGATTAGTCAGTAACCCCGCGGGGTCCACCTGTCAGTGGTCCATGGGGCGGTTTGAATGGACGACGCGCCTCCGGCGACTAAAACAGCGGCGGCGATCGCCGGACTTGGCCGGAAACCCGCTACGGGCATCCATTTGATGCGTGGCTGGGTGTGTTCGGTTGCCGGTGACGCGCCACGTCGATCCACGGCGGCTACACGAGCAGGGGTGGTCGGAGCAGAGTAGGGCATCAACGCAAGCGGCGACGCGTACGGGAGCTCGACGGAAGGGGAGCTGCAGGCGACCATTCGAGCGACGGCTGCCACGGATCGGACGAGGGCCTCGCCGCGCACCCACTGGAACGAACGGCAGGAGCGGGGACGGTCGGAAATGACCACCACATCGGCATCGAGCGGCAGTAGAGGCACGGCCTCGTCGGCAATGGAGCTACGTGGCGCGGAGGGGAGGGGGAAGTCACGGAGGACCGGGAGCTCACAGAGAAGGTGAGGGAGGAGCTCGGGGAAGCCGGGGCTCGCTGAAGATGAGCGCGACGAGGCGGCGGCCGAGGCGGATCCCGGCGAGGGGAACGGCACGGGAGGCGTCGTTGTCGCTCCCCGGCGTCAATCTTGCATCGCAGAGGAAAAATAAGGGGAACCCCGCTAAACTGCTAGACGACCAAGAGCAGCTCGGGGTGGCGTCGGAGCGTGCGGACGTCGGTGACACGGCGACGTCGGGAGAGGGAGAGGGAGGAGGAAGAGGGGAGAGGCGTGAGGGGAAGTGGGTTAGGGTTTTTCCAGGGGGGTCTAGGGAGTTGCCCTTATCCTCGCCACGGCTACATGGGACGTCGCCGTGGCATGCATCGCGCGGTGCATCGCGGGCGCGGCCACGGGAGTGCTGCCGCGGAGGGGGAGGAGGAAGACGACAGAGAGAGGGAGGAAGGGGGGTAAGTGGGCCGGCCGGTTCGGTGGGCTAAGGCCCATGGTAAGCAGGGAGGGGGCCTTTTCCTTTTATGAAAACCTCTCTGGTTTATTTTTAAAATAGTTCTTGTTTGTTTTAAAACCACAAACAACATGACTTTTGTAAAATAAGCCAACTGGCCAATTATTAGCATGGTAATATTTGACAGAGCCACAAAGAGTTTGGGGCATTTTGAAAATTGTTTGGAATTTTACATAATTCAGAAGGCATTTAAATAATAGAATTGGCCTATGTTAAATTGTTATAGAGGCACTTAAATACTTGATAAAAAGTTGGTTACAATTTTATAAATACTAGGTGAATAATATTAACCCAAACATGATTTATGTTTTCACATTTGCCAAAATAATTAAACCACTTATTAACTGATTTTTTGAAATTCAAAAGGGATTTGAACTGAGATAAGAATCAAATGTGATCAAACACTGTTTAGCAAAATGGTTAGCTTAATCGTGATGATCACTGTAGCTTAACCACAGAGGTTAGGGTAGCTGTTAATCAAGGGTGTTACAAGTATCCAATGGAAAGTGGGCCTCTATCTACAGGTCATGGATACTTGGGCGCTAGAAAGGTTACCGAACCAGGGTTAAGTGAGGCTGTTCAAACTTCATGGCCTTGACTATCGGATGTATATGAGTAAAATCAGACATCAGTATCACAACCTAGCGTTATCCAGATCTTTCGTTGATCCAGATGATTTTGGGAAGAACTCAGCATTCTCCCACGAAAGGCCAGGCCTTGAGTTTCTATCCGACTCATATAAGTCAGAGTGTAAATTTTTTTAGGTGACGTATCTTTCTCTGTGATGTTCTTCGTGGTCTCTAAGGATGATCAGTCGGATAGCGACATTGGTACATAAAAAGAAGAAGTTTACACGCCGGGTGCATACTTCAGTGCCACTAATTAGAGACTTTTTTCCCTTTACCTACACCATGTAGACCGGAGGATTACACAGAATCCCATTGGCGAGTTTCAGACAGCTAGGTTATTCAAGAAACTTTCAGTACCAAATCCAATGCGTGGCTTGCTGAATCAGCATATGGATTACTTCATTGAATTTCTCGGCCCGAGCTCTTGTGATTGGTCCACTTGGCAGGTGGAGTGGATCCTTAGCAGGTTAATGTGTTCCTTGTTTACGTAGCTCTTCTGTTGGATCACGTACCCCCTCCGTTGGATTACGTTGATATGCCCTTGGATTACTTGAGTCATTTATGGGTTTACTTGGCTGCTCCACAACAAGTTGGTTACTTGATCCTTCGTTTGTTTACTTGGGAGCCCAATACTTATTGGTTGGGAAAATTACCTTCCAAGGAAAATGATCCTCCCACTGGACCGAAAAACAAAGCTAGACTTTATCTATCGAATAGGTCTAGTATTTTCCCTTCTACTCCTTTTGGAAAGGGGGTTTGGGGTTCACTAAATAGATACAAATAGGTGCAAATTCCGACATCACCAAAGCCCACTTCATTCTCTCGCTCTCCTCATGGCGCTCCTTGCTTGCGGAGCGGCATACCGAAAAAAGACGCTCATATGTGGATTCGAACCACTGAAGGATTTCTAGGGCAATGCCCCTTGCTCTTCCCACAGAAACAAGAAAAAAAGGATTTGCAGTCCAGCAAGAAAATGGATGCGCTGACGCGCAACGGCTTTCACGCTAGTTGCTCAATCCGTTGCTTGTTTTGCTCTAACCAGATGAGCTACCAGAACCACTTGCCTAAAGTCTCTTTTCTTCATCTATGAGCATCCTGCCTGTAGTGGAGGAGCTTGCTCAAGCATAGATTTCAATTCAAGTTGAGCACCCTAGAGTGCAAGTAGAAGGGGCCTCTCCAATAAGCAATTGCTCTCCAGTGATCAGCCTTCCTCTGACATTCTTCCTATGCAGGGAAAAACAATTAAATCTGACCTGTTAGTTCGAGGAACTAAAGTGTTTTTAGATGCAGCTTTCAGATCTAAGAAGATTCTTGGATTACCTCAAGGAGAGGTGGGTACAGGGGTGGGCGTTTTCCTGTGCATTCCAACAAATCGTGGTGAGATTAATATTCAAATTCAAGGCTCGGCTCCTCCGACTTCTACTCCTTTACAGGCTGAAGCTATTGCTCTATCATGTGCGGCTCAATTGGCGTCTCAGCTTAATCTTGATGCCCCAACTTTTTTAATGGATTGCCTTTCTTTAGCCGCTTTTGCTGCTTTGCGTAACATTTTAGATCCTCTACTCCATGGAACATTACAAGAGAGCTTGCCACCTTTCTTAAAAACTCTGCTAATCCGAACTCTAAGGTGTTCCATGTTTCTCGAGATATTAATGGGGTTGCGCACAACCTTGCCCATCGAGTTTTTAGATCCATTGGTAATGCTCAAATTCATTGCTTTGCTTCTGCTCACTCGCATGTTTTTGTTCGGTGGTGTCTGCCTTTGCTAACTTTCAAATTTTAGGGGTCAACTTGCATACAGTGCACTATTATTAGTTTTTTTTATGATGTTGTAGGTGCTTTGGTTATATTAGCTTTTTTTAGGTTCTGGTGGAGGTGACTGATTCGGCAGCTGCTCTTCTCCTCTTATTCTTTTTTTTCATTTACAAGTAGAAGAGGGTCGCTCTGTCTTTGGTTTTTTCCAGGTTTGCTCTATTGGGAAGCCACTCTCTGAGATGCTGGATGATGCTCCTCTCCTACTAACAGCAACGTCTGATCTTTCTAGCATAGGGATGCAGCTCTTTCAGGAACCGAAGGTTGGAGGACTGGCATTTCTTCTCTCTCTCTCTCCAGCTTATGGAGCCAACACTCTTTCTTCTTCATCCTTTGCTTGGTGATAGCACATGGCGTGTCTTCCTTTAGGTCTTTCTTACTAACCGAGGATCATCTGGTTGAATTCTGTTCAACCTTTGTTTGCTAGCTCTGTTCATCTCTTCCTCTCTGGTTGTACTTTCCCCTGCTATCTTTCTTCTAGCCAAGTGTACTTATCTTATGAGCTGATAATGGAATTGGGTAGCTGTTGGTGCTAGTGATGGACCTACAGGGTGGCCAGGGTGGGCCGCGGCCCACCCCGGAATTTGAGGACAGCCTATATACCTATACATGTTAATAGGCCAAAAAATAAAAAATCACCCCAATTAACACACCCAGCCCATCCAGCGCTCGACCTAGTCGCTCTCGTCCCCGAGGCCCTCCCGCAGTCGCGCCCTACCTCGAGTCCCCGACCCCGACCCGCCCAGCCGCCGGTTGCGCCCTCGCCATTCCTCGCCGTCGGTCACGCCCCGGCCGCCGGCCAGGAGGCTCCCGCCTCTCCTCCGGTCCTCCCAGTCCCCCACCCGCCCGCTCCCGCCCCTGACCCCGACGGCCCGACCCCGACCCGACCCGCCCAGCCGCTAGCCGTTCCTCGCCGCCGGTCACGCCCCCGCTGCCGGCGAGCAAGCTCCCGCCTCTCCTCCCGTCCTCCCGCGGTCCCGCCCCTGCTCTGCTCCAAGCTCCAGCGGTCCAGCCGACGCCTCCCGCAGTCCCGCTGTCCCGCCCCTGCTCGCTGGCTCGCTGCTCGGCTGCTCCAGCGAGCTCCAGCGCGCGGCTATGGGCAGCGCCACTGCCGCCGGACAGTACCCCAGCCCTCATTTAGCCCTCAGTTAGCTATATTGATAGAAAATTTTTTTCTTGCAGATTTGTTGTAAAATGAAGAGGGGCGGAGAAGAAAGAAGCTATGAGGATAGGGAAGAAAAAGAAGGCGGTAAATATGTCGGATGTGGCCGAAGAGCAAACTGGACAAGTTGTGTGTATACCGGTTGTGATCGAAGAGCAAACTGAAGAACCCACATTGTCTATGTCGAATGTGACCATAGAGCAAACTGAAGATGTGTCACCGTCGTCACCACCGGTTTATGATTTCAGTCGTCTTAAACATGATCCCGGGGAAAGAATACCCATTGCAATTTATCCTGTCAATGATCAAGATGCAGTTCGAAGAGCATATATCCTTAAAAAGCCATTCAAAGATGCAGTTAGAAGATGCACACTTGATGCTTGTCATTCTTGGATACACAAGTGATTTGTCTGATTGTTTGCAAAGAAGAGACCAAGATATTCTTACTGGAATGGCACTTGTTAGAACTGCAAAAAAGTAGAATACAAGAACTTAGGTCTACTGGGTGGGATGCATTTCTGCAAAAGGTCACACTATTTTTTTAACAAGCATGGCATTCAAATTCCTATAATGCAAGATGATTATGTGCCTTATGGAAGATCAACACGGTTTGCTCGACGTCAAACAAATGATGATCACTTTAGAAGAGAAGTTTTTCTTGGAGTCATTGATCAAATTAGTCAAGAGCTTGAAAATCGGTTTGATGAGATCAATATGGAGTTGCTATCTTGTATGTCTGCGTTGAATCCCGCCAACTCATTTGCTGCTTTTGATGCACAAAAGGTATGCAAACTTGCTTCTAAAATTTGTATTGCTTTTAAATTTGGTATTCAATCCCTTCAACTCATTTGCTTATTTTGATGCACGCAAGGTACGAAGACTTGCTGAGTTTTATCCCAAAGATTTTTCAAGTGCTGACTTGTTACACCTTGAACTACAACTTGATAACTACATAGATGATATGAGAAAAGATGAGAACTTCCGAGGCCTTGGAAATCTTGTTGTAAGGGCATATTTATACCCTAATGGTTTTGGTGATTGATGACAATGCATTTGCGGACTAATCGTGTGCATTAAGCTTTCAAAGAATATCAGGTGGCACGAGACGATTATGATACCCCTCGAGAAGCTAAAAGGAAGATGGTGTCTTTTCGATGATTTAGTGTCGGTGGACTTAAGTCGTAGGAAAAATCCGTACTATCAAGAGGGGGTCCGCGGTGGGAAAGTTTGGGAGGAATCATCATGTACACACTCGCACCCCATTCGTTTCCCGGCAACATGGAGTATCTGTCTTTGCCCCACTCTCTCTGTCTTTCTCTAAGCGGTAGTACCGGCCAGCCGGTACTACCACCCCAGCCAGCGGTAGTACCGCTTAGGGAAAGATGGAAGGGCTGGTCTTCTCGCGCATGGGGTCGGACACGCCTCTGGGTGTGTCTGGTGCCGCGCGCCAGCTTCCTGCCGCAGCGGTAGTAGGGACGGTAGTACTAAGCGGTACTACCGCCTCCCTGCTACTGGCTTCTGTTGGGCGGTAGTACCGCCCTAGCCAGCGGTACTACCGCTGAAGCGCGGCTGGCAGTGCTGGTAGGAGGACAACGGGCAGATTCCTCTCCCTCCTATTTAAAGGGTCTTCTTCCTCAAGTTGCTCCACCTCTCATCCCTCCAAAAACTCCATTGTTGCCCAAAGCTCATTCTTGCCCGATCTCTCTCCCTAGCCAACAAAGCTTATTGATACTCTAGGGTTTGGTTGAGAGGGCCCCGATCTACACTTCCACCAAGAGAAATTTGATTCCCCCCACTAATCCCTTGCGGATCTTGTTACTCTTGGGTGTTTGAGCACCCTAGACGGAGGAGGTCACCTCGAAGCCATAGTCCATTGTGGTGAAGCTTCGTGGTGTCGTTGGGAGCCTCCAATTCAGTTGTGGAGATTGCCCCAACCTTGTTTGTAAAGGTCCGGCTGCCGCCTTCAAGTGCACCACTAGTGGAATCACGGCACCTCGCATTGTGTGAGGGCGTGAGGAGAATACGGTGGCCCTAGTGGCTTCTTGGGGAGCATTGTGCCTCCACACCGCTCCAACGGAGACGTACTTCCCTTTACCGGGAAGGAACTTCGGTAACACATCCTCGTCTCCATCGGTTCCCCTTGTGGTTATTCCTTACCTTTACTTCACGCAAGCTACTTACTTTGTTTATCTTGCTTGCTTGAGATTGCTTGTTATGTTTAGCATCATATAGGTTGCTCACCTAGTTGCATATCTAGCCAACCTATTTGTTGCTAAGTATAATTTGTTAAAGAAAAGTTAAAAACTGGTAGTTGCCTATTCACCCCCCCCCCCCCCCCCCCTCTAGTCAACCATATCGATCCTTTCACTTGTTGATCTCTCGGTTAAGCTTGTTCAAACAGGGAGACATATAGTTCATCATTTGGTGTACTTGCTTCTAAAATTGGTATTGATTCTACCGGTGGCAACAACAAATGTTGAGAGAGCATTTTCTGCAATGAGCATAGTCAAGAGCAAGTTGAGAAATAAGATGGGCGATAGTCTTTTGGATGATTGCCTAGTCACATACATTGAGAGGGATGCTTTCTCCGAGGTGAATGAAGATGATATAATTGATACCTTTATGGCAATGCATAAGCGTAGGCCGGAAACATGATCTTTTTGAACTTTTCAAGGTATGCCTATGGTCCATGTAGTATGTACTATGTAGGCTTCTTTATGTAAAACTTAGTGTTAATTGAGAATTCTAGTGTGTTTGCAAGACCATATTGATCTATTTCTATGTGATAGTGAGAACTAGTTAGACGTTCACATGTCAAAAAAAAAAAATGGAGGGACGGACCATCCTGATGTCAAAAGCTAGCTCCGCCACTGGTTGGTGCCTTGGTTTGTTATAAAAAAAAAGATTGTTTTCCTTAAAAAAAAGTGTCGAAACCGACATGACTTGGAATTCGACTCTGAATTCCACCGTTCCCGGTTACGGTCCTCGTTATATAAATATGACGCGGCGATGTAGCAGGGACGAACAGAAAAGATAGAACACACGCGCACCGATAACCTAGCTGACTTCGCGCCAAAAAAGCTGAGGTGATGGCGGCGGCGGCGGCGGCGATGGCGAAGGACCGGAGCTGCGTGATCCTGGCGACGAACGACTACAGCAGCGGCACGTACACGCTGCACCACATCGACGTGGCGCCCTTCTTCTCCCACCCCGATCCGGACGACGAGGCCATGGACGACATCCCCCTGCCTCCCGCGTCCGCCCGCTTCGACAAGCCGTCATTCCCGGGGAAATGCTCCGTCGACTTCCACCTCCTCCGCGGCGGCATCGTCCGCGGCGACGATGACGACGACGTCAAGGTCGTGTCCACCGACGACGAGCGCCGCACCGTCATCTACGACGTCGGCCGCCGCGCCGTCCGCGGCGGGCCCCTGATGCGCGCCCGCAAGGGCAGCCCGATCTCCCACTCCGTCGGGGACGGCCTCTTCGTCCTCGAACGCGTGCCCGACGCAGGTTGCCGCTTCGAGGCCCTCCGGTACGACCAGCTCCGGGAGGACTGGTTCTGGCACAGCCTCCCGCTGCCACCCTACGTGCGCGACCCCGGCTACACCCGCTCCGCCGTCAAGGCACACACGGCGGCCGCCGGCGGCAGGATCTGGACGTACACGGAGAACGCGGGCACCTACTCGTTCGACACCAGGCGCCGCTCCTGGCGGAAGGAAGGCGACTGGGCGCTGCCGTTCGTCGGGAAAGCCGAGCACGTCCCGGTGTGCGGCCGCGAAGAAGGGCTGTCCTTCGGCTTCGCGTCCGTCAGCGGCCCTCTCTGCGCCGTCGACCTCGCCACCGCGACCGCGGACAGCCCGCCGGAGGTGCGCGGGGTCTGGGAGGAGTTCAGGCTGCCCGGGGACTGGCTGGGGGGCACCTCCGCCCTGGTGCACCTCGGGTCCGGCAAGATGTGCATCTTCAGGTTCTTCGGCGCTGGCGCTAGTCCCCCCATGGACCGTTCTGGGAAGAAGCCGGACCGCTTCGTCGTCATCACCGCCGTCGAGGTAGGTCCCGGCGGCGGCGACGGCAGAGAGATCAAGATGGTGAAGCACAGGTCCAAGCGTATCAAGTTCGACAGACTCAATGGACAGATAACATGGGTACTCTGATCTGATGTGTGTATCTGCTCGTCCACCATCTACGAGTAGTAACATGGACAGTTATGTTTGATACAAGAAGTTATCGCGAAACTTCAGTTTTCATACATTAATTTAGAAACTCACGCTTGGGTATGTGATACATTTTGTTCATATAAATCAAACTTCTCACCATGATATACATTTTGTTCATACAAATCATCATCTCCACTGTCTACGGAATAGTCACTATATCACTGAATTTCTCATCCAGATCATCGATGTAACTGTCACTGTCCTCTGAATGTTCATTTCTCCCTGTGTGTGCTTCTGAATGTTCTGCTCTCTAGCTGTCTCCTTTCCCTCTGCTCTCAATCTTCCTTGGTGACACCATAACTCTTGGTACCAGTACATCATTCCAGCTTTGCTTCTCAATCATAACAAAAGATGTGACCTTTGTAAGCAGATTCATTCGAAAACAGATTCATTAAAAACTGGGCATTGTGAACCATAACACACAACTACACGGTACAGTAACGACGACGCATTAACCAAAAATATATTACTACATTGCCAAAACTGCGGCGACGACGACACAGTAACGACGACACATAACTGTTGTTTCAGCAGACATTTATAGGTATTCGAGGTC
Organism: Elymus sibiricus; assembly: GCA_039707655.1. Taxonomy (NCBI): domain Eukaryota; kingdom Viridiplantae; phylum Streptophyta; class Magnoliopsida; order Poales; family Poaceae; genus Elymus; species Elymus sibiricus. The sequence goes on along the minus strand of CM077669.1, from coordinate 84,996,702 downwards.
AAATGTCTTATCTATAGAGAATCTACCGACCTTAATACTTCAGAAAACAAAGAAGCCCCCTTCTGCATTTATATCATGTGGCATGTCTATTGTACAGAAATATATTTGGAAATACTAGAAGATACTTGCCGTAGGTTCATTCATTCGTGCATATGTATCGCGAGGACCACCCAACCAAGCACCACAATTAGGGCTAGCTGGTGTATCACAATTCACAACCAGCCTCTTCAGAAACCTGGGAGCATGTTTTGCCACCAGATCAAGTTTATCACAAATTATCACCTTTTGCATCGCAGGGATGAAAAGTGGGAACCTTAACCTTTTTACCCTGTACTATTAAGGAAACAGTTTGTAGTAAGTCAAATAATCATGGATTTTTTTGATTTATTTACTGCAATATGTCCCAAATGCATATTTAGGATTGACCAATATGAACTACAGGAATAGGATGACCCAGGATGCTTGAGTGATAAATAAAATTAGTAATGATAATACCTTATGTCATTCAGCCATATCAGAGTCAGTCAAGTTGGAAATCTTGCGGTGAGGCAGATGCCTAAATTCTAGTAATGACCCAAACAATGACATTACTTTTCTCTACAAATGCCCCTTGGTCACAACTCAATCATACTAAACATGTCAACCCATATGACCTTCAAAGTTCTTCATAAAACATAACTATATGAAACGACTAATGTCCTTTGTGCATTGATTTTGGTTGTCCATGCATGCGGGACCAATTAGGTGAACACAAACCTGGCCCATATTAGGCTCTTGCAGTACGAACAAAAGCAATCTACATGTCCCTAATGGTCTTAATCCAACCAATTGCCAATTAGTCCTAAAACTGGATTCCAATCCAATTCAAAGTGCATACTGAACCTGTCGTGATAATAATACTAGCCCTTTCATTAGCGCTGCAGGAGAGACTTGCATAGCCCACTAACAGGCCTAATTACAGAAAACCTACAACATTTCCTGTTTTAACAACTGCTCTGTTAAGTTCGCACTCCGGTATGCAGAGCGAAGACAACATAAAAAAACATATAAAAATAATACAAGTACAAAAGCATTGGAATATTCATTCCCTGCAAGTTTCAAAATACATAGCTGACACCTCAGTGTATGCCATGATGCATAAGACTGAAACATAATCCTGACTATATATTGCCATGCTACATGATGATAGGTTTGAAACTTCTTACCGAAGCTAAGAACACCTTTGCAGCAGCAATGAAGTTTTCAGTCTTACCACCAGTGCAAGAACCAATAGCCTTGGTCAATCTCGACATCTTTGCGTTCCCTTGCTGGAGCACGGTTGTCAGGGCAATGTAGTTGTACATTCATTGACATTACATCATTATATAAGAGAAGTAACAAAAATAATACAGAGATTGCAGAAGAGTAGAATATGTCAGTAACAAACCTTGGTAACTACTGGCTCGAATTTTAGACACATCAAACTGGCAGACAGTGTAAAATCTGAAAACAGAAAGTCAGTCAAATAGCAGAACATAAATCAAAAGCTTGTGCATATGTTATATCATCATTCATAACATGACACAGAGACCATATGATGTAAAATCTAGAAGGAAAACACGAACGCTGGCAGCAGCATTCAAATTCTCATACACAAGACATGAGAAAATATGGGCAATCTTTTGTGAATGTCAGCTAGAGAAGAAGAGAAGCAGATCTTGAGTCCGAGTATAATTTCTCAAAATATGTTACTACTGCAGAGTTCCAGATTTCGATTCAGAATGACACACGTTTAATCAATAAGAATCCAATTTGACATATCTCCTATAATTTCTTTTCTTTCAGCAGCTCATTAATTTCCTATAACCAATCCAAGCAAATCTTGTCCAACGAATCATTGGACAATGAGATGAGAAGTACAGTATAATCCATACACACTCGGTAGTATAGCTATCTAAACTCCTTCCGGAGCAAGTATCTGCCAGGCTTCAGCACCACACCACCTGCAGGACCGTTCTTCACGGCCAGCGCCGCCGCCGCCGCCGACCCCTCGCGCGGCTGCTGGAGCAGGGCCTGCTGCCACTCGGCGACGGCGGACTCCGCAACGAAGAGGTTGGTGATGTCCCTGAGCGGCACCCTCCTCCGCGCCCTCCCGAGCCGCTTCAGCTTGCAGCTCCTGGCAGCCACGCCATGAGGACGGGTGGCAGCCGGCGGCAGGTTCTCCTTGTCGGCGCGGTCAACTGCCATCTCGGAGAAGAGAAGAGTAGAGCTGCCTGCCGCTCTCGGAATCCGGCCGGCGCGGTGCTGTGCTAGGCCTAGGCGGCGAGGTGGATGGGTTGGAGCTTGGGATGGGACTGGGAAGATCTGCCATGGGTACTTGTAGCGGAGGTAGGTAGGAGGGAACGAGAGGGAGGGGGGCGAAAAGATTTGAGTTCGGGGGAAATTTTGGGGTGGAGGGAGCGGAGGGTCTGCGTTTCCTGCCATTTTTGGCCGGAAGGCTCCAACAGCCGGCGAATCTTGAAAAATTTCCGCGAAATGTTTGGAGCAAATCGGGATTCGAGGCGGGGAGGAGCGCGCTGGAAACTTTGGTGCGGGGAGGGAGATTCAAAAAAAAAAAAATCCCTGATTTCACACGGCTGCACTGAAGCGAGCCTGCAGTTGGGTCTTGTTCAAAAAAACAAATCTGCAGTTGGGCCGGCCCGCGTACGCGATTCGCTGCTGTTTCTTTCTTGCGAGTATCCCTCAAAAACAAAACAATATGCTGTTTCTTGCGAGTTTTTTTTTTATTTCGTTTCTTCTGTGGTTTCTTGCTTCCGGTTTTTCAGTGGTTTTGTTCTGTTTTTTTTTATTTTCTGTTTTGGTTCCTTTTCCGTTTCATTTTTTTGTTTCTTTTTTGTATTACATAAAAAAAGTCCGCTGCACAATACATTATTAAGAAAATGTTCACCGTATATTATAAAAAGTTCACCATGCATTATAAAAACGTTCATCATGTATCAAAAAATTGTTAACTTTATATTAAAAAGAAAGTTCAGTGTGTATTTAAATTTTGATCAACGTATATTACAAAAAGTTCATTGTATTTAGAAAATGGCCATGCCATATTACAAAAAGTTCAGCATGCATTATTATTTTTGAAAAATACATAGATATTGTGTGAATGTCCTATTATGTTTTCAAATTTTCCGAACAATTTATAATGTGCTACCGGAATTCGGTGCACCGGTGCACCATATATTCTCGCCCTTTTTTCTGGATGTGTGTAGCTAGTAATAAATATAAACATGACTCTGTTTTGCTTGTGTGTAGCTCCACCACCTGTGTTATGCGAAGCTCCCACTCACTCATGGTACCTCTTGCGCCTACCAGTTTCAACAAAAAGATGGGACTGGTTTCGAACAGAAGTCGCAAGTTCTCGAGCAAAGAACGTGTCAGGAAAGCCGGGCACGTCCAGCTGCGGTGGCGAAGGACTGTCGTTCAGCTTCAAGTACATCAACGGCCCTCTCTGCATCGTCAACCTCACCACCGCCTTTGATCCAGCTAAGATGTACTTCCTCTGTCTCAAAATAAGTGTTGTTGATCTAGTACAAAATTTATACTAATTTAGTATTAAATCTGCGACACTTATTTTGGGACGGAGGGAGTATGTACCAGGCTACCAGCAAAATCAATGCATGGAGAGATCAAGATGGTGAAGCACAGGTCCAACCGGATGAAATGGGTACTCTGATGCATACGCCGTTCGACATCAACAGAACAGCTACCGGACCATGTACTAAGATACAATATAATTCTCGAATAATGTCCTTTGTGTGGCGATGTAACAGCTATGTTTGTTCCTGATAGCACTCAGTAATGACAGTGAATAAACATACAACAAAACCCTTCTCAGTTACAGCTGCTGCTCAGTTGAGTAACTTATTTCTCATCACGACACACCCACAGAAATCTAAACTACAGTTCCAAACACCAACAAAAAGTAGCAGTACAGGACGGTCCGCAGCACAGATTCATTGTATTCAACATGTCTACGACAGGAAGTCCCTGGGGTCCGTGACATATCCCGTCAACGCCGAGGCCGCCGCGGTGAAGGGAGAAGCCAGGTAGATCTGCCCTTCCTTGTGGCCGGAGTTTCTTCAGTGTTTTTTTTTTCATGTTTCTTCAGTGTTTTTTTTGCTTCCGGTTTTTCAGTGCTTTAGTTCTGGTTTCTTTTTCTTTTTCTGACCTGGTTCCTTTTCCTTCTCATTTGTTTTCGTTTCTTTTTTCTGTTTACCTTTTTCTTTTTTGTTCTCTTTTTTTTGTATTACACAAAAAGTTCGTCGAACAATACATTATTAAGAAAATGTTCACCGTATATATTATGAAAAAGTTCACCATGCATTATAAAAATGTTCATCATGTATAAAAAAAATGGTTCATTGTATATTACAAGAAAGTTCAATGTGTTTAAAATGTGTTCACTGTATATTACAAAAAGTTCACTGTATTTGAAAAATGGTCATGCTATATCACCAAAAAAAAATCAGCATGCATTATTATTTTTGACAAAATACATTGATATTGTGTGAATGTCCTATTTTGTTTTCACAGTTTTCGGAACATTCCAAAATGTGCTACCGGAGTTCGGTGCGCCATATGTTCTCCCCTTTTTTCTGGATGTGTGTTGCTATTACTCCCTCTGTTCCATTTTATAGTGCACATTAGCATTTGGGCCAAATTCCATATTATAGTGCGTGCATGCAGTTTTGGACATGATTTACCCTTAGCTAAAAAGATGGGTGTTACAGCAGAACAAGCACATGGGCGTGAGACAAATCTGCATGCAGGGGTATTTTGGTCCAAAGTACAGCAGCCAGCTCATGCATTGGTATTGATGCTGTGATCTATGCGCACTATAAATTGGAATGGAGGGAGTAATAAATAAACATGATAGTGTTTTTGTTTTTGAAGGGAAACATGGTACTGTTTTGATTGTGTGTAGCTCCACCACCTGTGTTAAGCGAAGCTCCCAAAGAGTCAGGCTTGAGGCATAGTTGATGAGCTACTATTTCTCCGTTAACTCTGGCACATTTCTGTCGACATTCAGAGCGCCCACTCACTCCTTGTACCTTTTGCACTTGTGTCAGTTTCGATCATAAGATGGGATTGGATTCGAATAGAAATCGCAAGTTCTCGAGCAAGGAAGGCGAGTGGGCGCTGCCGTTCGTCAGGAAAGCCGGGCACGCCCCGGTGCGGTGGCAACGGACTGTCGACCTCACCGCCGCCTCCTCCCTGGTGCACCTATGGTCCAGCAAGGTCTGCATCTTCAGGTTTCTTCAGCACCGACACTACAAACATTTCTACGAACCGGGGCATGCCACCACCATGGTAGCAACAACAATGGATAGATCAAGATGGTGAAGCACAGGTCCAAGCATATCAAATGGGTACTCTGATGTATTCGCCGTTCGACATCAACAGCTACCAGACAATGTACCACTTCCTCCGTTCAATATTACAAGTTACACATCCGATTCAGAAAAAGAAACATCTTCTAATAATAGTGAACGGAGGGAGTAAGATACAGTATCATTCCGTAATAATGTTCCTTGTGCGGAGATGTAACAGTTACGTTTGTTCTTAACAGCACACTCAGTAATGCCAGTGAAAAAGCATACAACAAAACCGTTCTCCGTTACAACTGCTACTCGTTGAGTAACTTATTTCTCATCACGACACACACACAGAAATCTAAACTACAGTTCCAAACACCAACAAGAAGTACCAGTACAGGACGGTCCGCAGCACAGATTCATTGTATTCAAGATGTCTACGACAGGAAGTCCCTGGGGTCCGTGACATATCCCGTCAACGCCGAGGCCGCCGCGGTGAAGGGAGAAGCCAGGTAGATCTGCCCTTCCTTGTGGCCCATCCTGCCCGGGAAGTTCCTGTTCGTCGTTGATACACAGACCTGCACCCAAATAATCACCAAACCAATCTGTCAACAAAACCGAATGGCATCAAGGTTGACATTTCACTTAACATACCAAGACCTTCTACCTTAATACATGAAAAAGGTATTCTACAGAATTTGCAGTTGTAGGTTTCATGAACATCTAACATGTGATATCTCATACAAGTAAGTGTGTCGCCAATCAGAAGGATGTGGTAGTAAGGCCTGCTAAGTAGGGGACCAAAACTAATGAGGGGGCATTTTGTTTAGTAGTATCTTTTGTTCAATATGCCTGAGAACAGCAGTCTAGAGCAAACTGGTGGCTTCGACTAGCAATTTTATGCCGTAACTGAAACCCTAGGAGAGATGCGGAGACATGACAGTTCAGGGATGTTGTTTTTAAGGACAGCTAACATTTATCAGTATGCGAGGTCAAATGTCTTACCTAGAAAATTAACAGACCTTAACACTTCAGAAAACATAGAAGTCAAAATGGCATATCTACTGTATAGAAATATATTTGGAAATACTAGAAGATACTTGCCGTAGGTTCATTCATCCGTGCATATGTATCACGAGGACCACCCAAACAAGCACCACAATTAGGACTAGCTGGTGTATCACAACCAGCCTCTTCAAATATCTGGGAGCATGTTTTGCCACCAGATCCTGGTACGGGGAGGCTATACACGTCCATCCACACCTGCAAGATTTCACATTCTTTTTAGTAACACGAACTGGAAGATGATTGTATTCGTATATTTTATCACAAATTGTCACCTTTTGCGTCGCAGGGACGAGAAAAGTGGGAACCTTAACCTTCTTGCCCTGTATTAAGGAAACAATTTGTAGTAAGTCAAGTAATCACGGATTTTGTGTTAATTACTGCAATATGTCACAGATGCATATTTAGGATTGAGCACAAAGAACTACAGGAATAGGATAGCCCCAAGATGCTTTGCATACTGATAAATAAGTTAGTAATGATAATACTTTTATGTCGCTCAGCCATACGGTCAGTCCAGTTGGAATCCTTACGGTGAGGCAGATGCCTAAATTCTAATAATGATCCAAACAATGACATTATTTTTCTCTATAAATCGCCCTTGGTCATACTAAAGTTCAACCAAAGCGCAACTTAATTTGATCCTTGTACATTTACCCCAGAACATGCCAACCCACACGGCCTTCAAAGTTCTCCATAATCTAAGCATAACTATATGAAACCACTAATGCCCTTTGTGCATTGATGGTTGTCCATGTATGTGGGACCAATTAGCTGAGAACCCAAACCTGGCCCACATTAGGCTCTTTCAGTAAAAGAAGAACAATATGTGTGCCCCTTTTTTTAGCTTAACAATATGTGTGTCCCTTAACCCAAACAATACCAGTTAGTCCTAAAACTAGATCCAATCAAATTCGAAGTGCATACTGAACCTGTCCTGATAACAATACTAGCCTATTCATTAGCACTGCAGGATAAGCTTATGTAGCCCACTGCCAGGCCTAATTACAGAAAACCTACAACACATCCTATTTTAATAACTACTCTGTTCAGTTCATAGTATACAGAGGGAAGACACCATACAAAACTTGTACGAAACAAAAAAAGTAGAAAACCATTTGAATAATCGTACTCTGCAAGTTTCAGAATACATAGCCGATACCTCTGTATGCCAAAAATGCATAAAAAGAAATCATAATCCTGACTATATATCACCAAACTACAAGAGGATGGTTTGAAGCTTCTTACCGAAGCTAAGAACACCTTTGCAGCAGCAATAAAGTCCTCGGTCTTACCACCAGTGCAAGAACCAATATAGACTCGGTCAATCTTGACATCTTTGCATTCTCTTGCTAGAGCACGGTTGTCAGGGGAATGCGGCTGCACATTCATGGAGATCACATCATTATAGAAGAGAACTAACAAAAACAATACAGAGAATGCAAAAGAGTAGAATAGTTAACAAACCTTTGCAACTACTGGCTCTAATTTAGATACATCAAACCGGTAGTCACTGTAAAATCTGAAATCAAAAAAGTCAATCAAATATTAGAACAACAGATATCAAAAGCTTGCACATATGCCAATATGCCATAACACCATTCATAAAATGACACAGAGACCATTTGATGACAAATCTAGAAGGAAAAAACACAAACGTGACAACAGCATTCAAATTCTCAGACACGAGACATCAGAAAATATGGGCAATATATTGTGAATGTCAGATTGTATGCTTATGTGCCACACAGGAAGGATAGCTTAAAACAGCAAGAGGACATTCTAAATTTCCCAAAGGATGTCGCCTACTGAGAAGCACTACAGGTAGCCAATTATGTCCAAGCCTAACGGGTTCCACATTATTGTGATCAGCTGATGAAAGTAGTGAAGAACCAGTTATTTAAATTTATTGTAAGTGCCCTGCACAAAGTATTTCAAGACCCCTACTCTCTGTATAACTAATCAATATGCAAAACTATGGTTACAAACTTGCAATCAACTGCATTGTTTACTGGAAACTTTGTTCATCTTGACTTTGGACCAACCTTTTTTTCTATAAAACGCAAAAGAGATAACCTTACTATTGACTAGGTTCGAAGTCAACTAGCGATGGTTTGTATGAGAAATACAGTTTTAACTAAATTGTCCAGATTTATGTACATATCTCAAGAACGAGAAGAGCAAGGAGAGACTGTAATCACCTGGCCTGAGCATCACTATAGACAGGCTCATATTCGACCGATGTCTTACCCTGCAGTATAGAGGATGGCAGATGATGTCACAATTACCATGATATAAAAATATTGTTAGCTAACAGCTGTAAATTGTTTCCCCTGGTGGTTATCTCAAACTTTGAGGGGGTAAAAAGCACAGTGCTTCGGTCCTACTATTAACATTCAGATGGTAGTTCAATACCTCAAGGTACTTAAATGTAGTTTCATCAGCAGGCACAACACCATTCTTTCCACCAGCTTCGATAACCATGTTGCACAGTGTCATTCGTTCTTCCATCTAGCAAGTGTGTGAAAACAATAAGCTCATTGTTACATTAAATGACAACCGATTAACTCAGTTATGAACATGGAACATACAGTTAGACTTTCTATTGTTGATCCAACAAACTCCATCGATCTGTATGTTGCACCAGATACAGATATCTCGCCAATAATCTGTAAACAGATATGACCAAGGATGAGACATTTCGGTAACAATGAGAAACTCCTGACGAAAAATAAATTTTAGCATAACCAAGACTATTTTGTTGGCTTACTTGTAAAATCAGATCCTTAGCGAGTAAATAAGGTGGCATTTCTCCATCTAATACGAACCTGATGGTTGGGGGCACCTGAAAATAAGATTAAACAGATCAAAACACTTTTTTTTCATAGGGAACACGCTGTATGCAGTAAAGAAATAGAGAAGAGTTTCTCCACAATATGAAAAGAGATAGCATGTTCAAAAATCAATATCTTATCACATTAAAAATAAACAGAATGTGAGAAGCATAGATGATGCAAAAATGGAAAAGAGATCGATAACTGCTTCTGAATGATGTTAATCAGATACTACACCTAATATCTTGGCATTGGATGGAGTATTTTTGGCTGGTCCAGCATATAATTTATAAACAAGAAGGAACTTATAGTTACTTCTATCAAATGCACGTCTTAAGTTTCCATACTTGTGCAATAAACTGTAGTTTAGTATAATATGATACAATAATGTACAGAATGTGAGAAACAAATGAAGAAACACTGACACATGACTGAGATACAGAACCAAAGATTGCTCAGACTGAGAAAGATATGTCGCATCTGTTTTCATGGTAAGACTATTTTCAAATTCTATCCGGAAGCAATTTAACATGCTTGCATACCTTGAGAAGAGCCTTTCCAGTTCCCATCACAAAACCTGCATCAGTGTTTCCGATTCCAGTTGCAAACTGACCAAAGGCTCCGGCATTGCAGGTATGAGAATCAGTACCAAGCAGAACCTACACAACATTAACATGAACCAGGTTAAGCATGTACAGCAAAATCACAAGCTTCCAGCACTTGGTGTAGTCAGTAAACATACCTCGCCCGGTCGGCAGTGGCCTTCTTGGGCGAGCGCAATGTGGCAAACACCTTTGTAGTCCGGATTTGCCTACAACCCAACAGTTTAAAGCATTTTTAAGCACAGAAACTTCAATCAGGAAGCTTATAAATGGAGATGAATCAGCAAGGCATGTATACTCTGAAGTCGCTGAGGTCCTTGATGTCGTAAAAGTACTTGATCCTCTGCTCCTCGCAGAAGTCCCTGAGGATGTCGACGTTCCGGTTGGCCCGCTCGTCGCTGGTGAAGATGTAGTGGTCGGGGATGATGACCACCTTCTCGCGGTCCCACACCTTGGCGTCCTCCCCGAACTCCTGCTTGAAGATCCCGATGGTGCCGGGGCCGCAGACGTCGTGCGTCATGAGCACGTCCACGTCCACCCACACGTTCTCCCCGGGCTCCAGGCTCGCGCGCTCCGACGCCCGCGCCAGGATCTTCTCCGTCGTCGTCATCGGGCTCTTCACCGACCCGGTGGACGCGGGGGTGCGCGGCGCGCGGGTCGGCGTCGCCACCGCGCGCACGCGCCCCGCCCGCGCGCGCCGGCTCCTCGCGAGCTGCTGCGGCGGCGCCGCCGCGGCGAGCTCCTTCTGCGGCGGGGAGAGGACGGGGTCAGCTGGGTAAGAAGCTTGAGGGGGGCGAGGGGAGGAGAGGGGAGGGGAGGGGGGAGGGAGGAAACCTTGTGGGCGAAGGCGGCGGAGGTGGCCTTGGCGGCGGCGGAGATGGAGGCCATGGCGGCGCGCGGTCGAACACCTTGAGGTCAATAGAGGGATTGGGGGGCAGTGCGGCCGTGGCGAGCACGAGTCGGGCGTGTGGGCGAAGGGGGGTCACAGGCGGAAGGTAATATAAGGGTGTGTGAGGTTACGTGTTCGTTTTGGACCGTCCGATTGGGAATGGACGGCGGCGCGTGGGTTTGAGGTGTCTGTAGCACAACGGGGATTGCATTCTAGTACCTGTCGAGTGTCAGCAAAAAGCCAGGATGAGAAATCAAATGAATTTTTGCCTGATTTTAGTGTGGTTCCAAGTATGAATTTTGGTCATTTTTTCACCGGTAATATTTTTTTTCTTATTTTGAGTTGGCACCGGAGATCCAGCCGCCTAGGGTGAAATTGTGTCGCCCCAAGTCCTTTCAGAAATGCGTCGAGAATTATTAATTTTGCGAAGAATCGGATCTGTTAAAAAAGTTTATAGTAAGTATAAGTAGGCATCTCAAATATAATAGAAATTAATCAAAATTTCAAGACCATCGAATGGGCACTACTGCTAGTAGAACGAGCCACCGACGCGTTGTTGTCGCCGCTCCGCTACCGGAGCAGGCTTGACCTTGTCGATGACAGCCGGGAAGTCTTAGTGCATGTGTCCCTAAGGACCAGCACCCTGCAGCTGCAATCGTCGTCGTTAAACCCTAGAATTGATTTAAAGCATTTGAAATCAAATCTTGCCACATGACGAGAAACCCTAACCTCACCACCTCAAGGAGACGACAAGAATTTACGCCGGAGCTCCATCGACTACATCGAAACGGAAGAACTCAAGGAGGATCGGAGTCTGGAAAACAAACTCGAAGAAGAAGCGCCGCCATCCGTACGAGCATCGCACCAACGAGGACTAAAAGCCCTAACCTAAACTACTAACCGGAGTGGAGGCACCGGGATTCCCCTCCCCACTGTCGACCGCCGGAGCAGTAGGCAGATGGGAGGCGAATCCACAGCTCGCCGGAGGAGCAAGTAGAGGAGGTGAATCCAAGAACTCGTCGGTGAAGCCTGGAGGGGAGAGCTTGTTCTAGTCGCCTAGGGTTAGGGAGGAAGACGAGAGGAACTCCGTGTAAATGTATCGAGAACTAAAATAAGAGTGTGATTGGTGTGACCTTTAGTAATGTAGGTTTTTTTCTACCACATGTAGCTATTTGTGGTTTTATTGGTGGAGTAATTGTGCAGGTTCCATCTTTTTCTTTGAAGAGAATTCGAATAAATACAGCTACGGTCATTGTGGTGCATTTTGGTTTGAGACTAAGTTTGTCAAAAGTAGTTACCTCTAACGTTAGAAAAGTTTGATCAACTTAGATGAGTGTTTCGTTCAAGTCACACCTTAGGCAAACCACACTAGAGCCTCACATTACATATACACATAAAAAGGTTAGCAAGATTCCCCCAGACTTGTTAGCTTGTGACTTTCATTTTGTTAAACTCACCTTAGTCAAGCTTGGTAAATGGCAATTAGTAATGTAAGTTTTAATGGTAACTTTGAGCAGTTTTTTAGGATAAATTATAGGCCATACACTTTTTTTCATTATCTTTTCACATGAAAAATCCTAGATATATATTGTAGATATAATCGCATAACCAGACTAGAAATACTATCATATTCTTCAAACAGTCAAATGCTATCAAATTCTTCACACGGTCTTATTGGGAAAAAAAAACTCAACAAACTCCACGGCGTTGAAGGAGAAAGGCTTACTTGGATGAGGATTGATTTTGTAGTATAACCCGGTTATACCTTAGATTAAATCTAACAAATACAGAGATCATGCGGATTAATACCAAATACGACTCCAGCGACATATATTTCGATACCGAGCCAGTACTTGGTACAAAAGAGAACGAAATACACTTTTTTCAGCTTTGGAATTTCCTAGAGCCACACGGAGAAGTCAGTAGCAAAGAGCCAAGATTCATACGTGGTGAGCTAAGCTCCATCTGGAGCTTTTTTTTATTATTGATTTTTTTTAAGATAGGCTACCTTGGCCCCTACGTTCGCAGATTACTTGACCCCTACGACTTCTTAAGGCCTCCTGCTGAGTCTGTCTGACCCTTGAGTACACTGCCGTCTCACTCGTGTCAGTGCGCCACTGGCTGGCCACACATACGCCCACATGCATATCCCCACACATACACACCGGCGTGGGAGCTGGGGGCTGGGGCAGCTCGTGAGGGCATGGATCCCATCCTAGTTTGTCCAACGGTTCAGAACTTCAGATGGCTACTTCATGAGCTCCTGTTCTTCTCTGGGAAAAAAGACATGAATGTTTAGAACCTACCCACACACACACAAAAAAAAGAAGTTTAGCCTCGTTTGGGGTATGAATTTGGCGTAGGGTCTGCGCAGCCAGCTAGGATGGCATCCAATGGCGTTGTGGGATGTAGACGCGTAATCAAGGTGAACTCTTGATTAAGGTGAACCCTTGATTAACGATGTATCACAGTTTATTAGACAATTTTGATGAGGTGACATGAAATAAAATGAAGAGAAAGAAGGTTGGATGGACGCAGCTCTTCTGCTCGCGAGCACACATGCTCCCGTTGCTACAGTAAAATCGAAAAAAAATCAAAAACATTTCAAAAAATTCTGATTTTTTTTTGTGGCAAACATTGACAAATGTTCTCAGTGCTTGCAAAGTTTCATCGTGAAATGACATCGATGTGAGTCGTGGCAAAAAAAACAAAATCGATGCTTAAAAAATGCGATTTTTTGGAATGCTGATTTTGTTTTTTTTTTTGCCACGGCTCACATCGATGTCATTTCGCGATGAAACTTTGCAAGCACTGAGAACATTTGTCAATGTTTGCCCCAAAAAAAATTCAGAATTTTTTGAAATGTTTTTGATTTTTTTCGATTTTACTGTAGCAACGGGAGCATGTGTGCTCGCGAGCAGAAGAGCACTTTCGAGGTTGGATATCATATCATAATTTTGTATCATAATAAATATTATACAACTATATGTCTTGCATGTCAATAAATAAGATCATCTAAGATACTAATTTTTGATAGTACTCTGCATTATGGAGATAGTATGATACACTAGTATCATATGCATAAAACTAACTTGTGATACTAATCACTACGGGCAGTCTAATCCTATTCATAACCGTCACCTGTGAAATGACCGGTGGCGGTGGTTTTCTTCACGAATTAACACAAAGGGCTACGAGCTTTTCCTTTAAAACATTAATCCTCTTTGCTTAGCCGGGTACATTAACTAGCATCTTTACCTTTCCTAGAAAAAAAACTATCATCTTTACTCTTTACACGCTGAAACATGTCAGAAGAGTCCTAGAATATGGAGTCAAATGCATAAACCAACTACATTCGTGTCCTGATTTGCAGAAAATCAACACTTTACAATTCGTGACATTTTCCATAGCACGCACCGCTTGATAGTGGCAAAAATACTCTGAGCAATTTAAGCTGTTTTTGACATGGCAAATCGCACACGTGATGACATGGATGATGGCGCTGGGGAAATGACCATTAACAGTGCGCTCGGGATAGCCTAGCTCGGAGGCGCACGTTTGGCACAACCGAAACGTTTTCAATTGGCCGTTGCCTCACTCTCTCCCTTTCACTCTCGTCCTCGCTTGCGAGCTTGAGCTCCCGTGATCCCTTTCCTTTCTCCAATGCGGCGGTAGGACCCAGCGGCAGCGACAGAGTGGGCACAACATATATACCACAATGAGGGCAGCAGGGTAGTGCTATATGGTAGGGATCCTAGGTTGCCCAATCTTTCACAACTTGGAGGGGATCAAGAGTGGCACTAAAAAACCAGAAGGGAAACACTCAAGAAAAGTCCAATTGCACATCTACTCTCATCCAATACACATATAAGATCCACAAGATACATGAAACCAAAGGGAAAATAGCAACAAGGGTAAAGTTCATCCTAAATTCTAAAGTAGATGATGTCTTGGAGGGTAGTTCTTCTTCAAATCCACAAGGGAAGATGAGGGTCTTGGTGACTCACTTGTGGAATCCTTCTCCTAAAAGAGGGCTTGATGATCCATGATGACACTAGTAGAAAAATGGTTAGCCACAATTTTAGTTGGCGACGTCCCATTTTCATTCAACGCCACCACCATATTTTTAAAATAGTGGTGGTTTTGGCATATTTGGTATGACATCATTAAGACCGTAGTGGTGGCGTTGGCAAATTGTTGAACTACACTTGTAGGTGGGACCCACAATTGGTACAAGGCGTCATATAGTGGTGATGTGGCATAACATTGAACGCCAACACTATTATGTTTACTTGTGGCGTGTCATGTGTTGCCATATCAGCACTATATGAAGTGGGGTCTATTTTTTGGAATCACTTTTATTTGTAATGATTTATTCTTAATTGATTAAAATGTGTTCAATTATTTCTTAAATATTTTAGCCAAAAATATAGGACTTACATATATTAAATAAAAATATTATATTGTAAATGGTGAATATTTTCATATTATATTTTGAGACTTTTTACCTTTTTATTTTTTGTAAGTGGTGAACATTTTTATATTATACTAGTCAAAAAATATTGTAGTTACTCTTATTAAATTAATAATATTGTAATTGAAAATGTTGAAATTTTATAATATGTTTTCATTATTTTTTATTTTCTTACCTTTTTATTTTTTGTAAATGGTGGTGAACATTTTTATATTATAGTAGTCAAAAAATATTGTAGTTACTTTTATGAAAGTTAGAATATTTGAATTGGAAATGGTGACATTTTAAAAAACAATTGATTCTCTTAATTGTTTTTGTTAAAGTAAAAATTTGTCATTAATTTTATTAAAGTATGAATATTATTTTGAGTCTTTCGATAAATTAAAAAATGTAATTACTAGCACACTAGCCTATTGGGCCTTGCCCAAGAGTGCATCAGAAGCACCGGGGCAAAATGGAGGAGCATGAGACCCCCTCGTCCCAAATTCTCTCTCTGCTCGCGCTCTCTCTTTCTCTGTCGGTCCTGTTTCACCGCTACTCGTCGCCGGTCGATTCATTTTCGGTCGTCTCTGATGCCGAGGTAAACTTCTATAACTTCCCTTCTCGCTGCTCTATCTCGTAGACCCATTCGATTTGGATTTTTTGTGCTCACTAAAGTTATCCGATTAGATTCCCATGCTAGGGTTTCGGCGCCGGCAAGGGAGACGATGGTGATGAGCTCTGCCTCAGCTAAAAACCCGACAAGGTGAGCTCATGATGTTGCTATTTCATGCTTAGAGTTAAAGCCATGGCCGTGGTGATTTTGTGTTTAGGGTTAAAGCCATGGCCGTGGTGATTTTGTGCTTGGTTTAGGGTTACACCTTATGTCATGGCAATTTTGTGTTTAGGGTTAAAGCCTATAGCCGTGGCGATTTTGTGCTTGGTTAAAGATGCCATGTTGAACTCCATTTACTCAATTGACTAGTGTTTAGGGTTAAAGCCATAGTACATTGTTTGCCAAAGCTTTGACAATGCCAAAACCATGCCAAAAGCTTTGACAGTGCCAAAGCTCAACTTAATTTGACAGCTCCAAACTAGTGTTAATTTCTTTGGCCAAAGCTTTGATAGTGCAAAATAGTGTCAAAAGCTTTGACACTACCAAAGCTCAACTTAAATTGACAGCTCCAAACTAGTGTTATTTTTTTTTTTGCCAAAACTAGTGCCAAAACAGTGCCAAAAGCTAATGTCAACAGTTTTGACAATATCGAAGCTTTATTTAATTTGACAACTCCAAACTAGTGTTGATTTTTTTTGTTTGCCAAAGCTTGGACACTGCCAAACCTAGTGTTAATTGTTTTTTCCAAAGATTTGACAACCAAAGCTTTACTTAATTTGACAACCCAAAATTCAGAAATTGTCTTCACAATGTACCAGGCAGTAGGGATGGATGTAAAATTCAGAAATTGTCTTCACAATGTACTAGGTAATAGGACTGATATATGTGGAGAATTGTTATTATACATTTCTACTAGTACATTGCCATGGTATGTTATGTACATTCATAGTAACTACAAATCTGACTTGTTATTATTTTGCAGTTTGTGCCGATGAGTTCATTCAACAACCACTACAAATCTTCATGTAACTTCACATCGTATGCTGACGAAGCCGACGCGAACAGCAACCGAGTAAGAACTACTCTTCTTATTCGAAAAACTCATTCATGATGATTGCAAACACATGTATATCTAATGATTTCAAACATTGGACTTGGTAGGGATACATACCAAATCTGACGTAAGTTCAAGAACATGTCTATGATGTGGAGATGCGCAACCGCCAGCTTCTGGATTCTCATGAAAGTACCATCAGGCTTTGAAGGAGGTGAATGCTACGCTGAAGGGGGAGAGGGATCAACTAATCGATGAGAAGGTTGATCTCTTAGATAAGAGTCTTAGGCTAAAGGAGCAGAGGGAGCAGCTGATCGAGGAG
Source organism: Elymus sibiricus (assembly GCA_039707655.1). NCBI lineage: Eukaryota > Viridiplantae > Streptophyta > Magnoliopsida > Poales > Poaceae > Elymus > Elymus sibiricus. The sequence continues at coordinate 84,979,516 of CM077669.1, read as the reverse complement.
AGGGGTCAACTAAAGGAGAGGAAGCTCCTTAGGGCCGAGAGAAATGAGCTCAAAATGGTGAAAGCTCATTTTCTCAAAGAGGGAGAAAACAATAGGCACAAGATTCGATGGATCAAGGCAATCCTTGATTAAGTGTGATCGACCACCTATGATATCTAGTTTGTTAAGTTGATTATGTAGTATTATGTAGTTTGTTAAGTTGAACTAGCTTCGTTCTTAAACCGCAAACTATTATGTAGTTCGTTAAGTTGATGATGTACTACCTATCTAGTTTGTCAAGTTGAACTAGTTGATGTAGTAGTATCTTAAATTAGTTGATGAATTATGTAACTACATTTTTTATAAGCTAAAAATCTAATTGGTTACATGGCGCCAACAAGGCATGCCAATGCTAACATATACTTACTACTTAGCACACAAATACTGCTGACATGTGCTCCAAACGCCACCGGTAAATTTTATCACTGACGTCGTATTGGTGGCGTTGGCACCCAATGTGAGCAAGGCCAATTTTGCCACACTGTACCTAGGTGTTTCTACACTAGTGTGAGGTTCTTCTCCACAAGGAGGTTTGTTCCTCAAAGAGGGGATACAAGGAGCAAAACTCTCTTCTAGTTCATCTAATATGCTTTGCTAACCCTAGGAAGGAGGAGGGGGAGTCTATTTATAATACAAGTTAGATTGGGAGTGAGAGAGAAGGATACATGGCCACATGGGTCGGACTGCACATATGTAGGGTCAACTATTTGCGTAGCTAAGCAGATTGTCCGGGTAATGGCTGTATGATCCGGGTAGGAACTCGGATGGCCCGGATTCATCGAGAACCCATTGTTGCCTTCCCGGCCACCCGGTAGCCCGATTGTTCAAGTAGGAGTCCAAATGTCCGGCCATGCGCAAGAACTGCCTCGTCTTCTCTTTTTATTCTTGCTTTGCTTTTGTCCTAGCTTGGCCTTTTTCCATAGCTTTTGCATGGTTGTCTACTTGGTACCTACGTATGCAAAGGGTTTCCACTTGAGGCATGTTGCATTTGGATACATAGGGAGCTCAAAGAGGAGAGAGGTAACCTCAGTTTTAACAGCTTGTGCACGAGCTTTAGTCAGTGGTCCACTTGACGAGGGGATCCCCGACGTGGTCCCCGTAGTGCGCGTGCTCCTTGGGCTTGTGTTGTAGCTCCCATCCCCCGTCGATGCTGCATCGCCTTCTTCTTTTTTACTTTCTTGCTGCTTGATCCACCAAGGCGGAGGCGGACCCCAATCCCCCTCGCGCCCATCTCGCTCCCGCTGACGCGCCCACAAATATCGCTGGGCATTGTCCCGCAGCTCGCGTTCCTGTCGTTGCTTCGCCTTCGGGTATAGGGGCTCCATGGGGTGCTTGGAGGCGCGACGCTCGTCAGGGGACACCATAGCCACCACCTCGGTGAAGGATCTGGATAGAGGGGGAAGTACTGGAGAGGGAACTGGACGACGGGCGAGATGAACCAGCCGCCTCACCCTCGATTTGGTAGCAGGAAACCATCAAGCTTCTACGAATTTCTTGGGGTTAGTTCTTTTGGTGAATGCGACTGATGAGGAAAGTCATTAAATCCTGATCTCTAGCACCATCTGGTTCATATGCGATTGATGAAACATGTTGATCATGATGTACTTCTTTTTATTTAGCATTCCCCTTTTGTGTAATAAGTTTGGCTGTACAACTCTTTAGACTGCCTAGAACCTTGTTTGTTTAAACAGAACACCCAATACTTTATTCATTGGAAATAATAGTTACTCGTTTATGAGGAAGGGTACAATTTCAATCAAAGGTTCCTCAAACCAATCCAACGTCAAAGGTAATCTAGCCAACCTAGCAAGCTCATGAGCTTCTTTATTTGCTTCCCTATTACAGTGTTTGAACCTAGCTATAGTAAAATCACAAACATAATGATAGCAATCATTGAAAATCGTTGTCGCCCCCCCTAAGAATGACCGCTCTTCTTCATCGTGTCAATGACCTCTGGGTTGTCAGAATAAGTAACGAGTCGGTTGCATCCCACCCTTTGTGCAAGGGCAAGACCAAATCTGAGCGCCAAAGCTTCAGCCGCAAGGACATTTTACAGCCGTCGATCTTCACATTCCCTCCAGCGATGAAGTTTCCTTTATGACCCCTCAAGACCGCCTCTACCGTTCCCCTAAGAAAATCTTGATCGAAAGAAGCATGAATGTTAGGTTTGAAAAAACCCACAGGGGGCGGATCCTCCCCTTTCTTCTCATGGTAGCCTTTGGGTAGGACGCGGTAACATAGTTTTCCGTTATAGCATGAATCCCCATAGTAACCTAAAAAGCATATTGAACTACCCCTTCATTAACCAATTTATGCCTTACCCACCATAAATACCAAGTCGTAATGGCGATCATCTCCCGAGCATTCAGAAGATCCAAACTAGACAAATCCTGGTCTTCCAATAGAAGCAAGAATTCCAACACCGCCTCACCAGCACAGTCAACCTCACTGGCTCTATTAATAATTTCGTCCATCTTTTTCCAAACACTCCTAGTTGTATTACATAGAAACAACAAGTGCTTTGTATCTTCTGAACCAGCATAACAACAGGGGCATTTGGGCGAAACTTTCAAATGCCTATTGGCAAGAGTAACACGACATATGAGGGTGTCATGCAACGCATGCCAAATATATAAAAAAATTAACCTTTGCCGGTCGAGATAGCTTCCAAATATTACACCAACTAGGATTAAGTGTGGGTCGTCCCATTCCATTCGTATGTTGTAGTTGCCTCCCATGTTCATGATTTCATTCCATAAAATAAGCTCCTTTCAGAGCTCGCTCCGAAAATATATTAACCCTTCATTTCTAAATACTCCCTCCGTCCGAAATTACTTGTTGTCAAAATGGAAAGAAGTGGATGTATCTAAAACTAAAATACGTCTAGATACATCTATTTCTATGACAAGTAATTCCGGACGGAGGGAGTATAAGCACTTTTAAAGATTTCAATATAGACTACATACGGATGTATGTAGACATATTTTAGAGTGTAGATTCACTTATTTTGCTCCGTATGTAGCTCATATTAAAATATCTAAAATGTCTTATATTTAGATACGGAGAGGGTATAAATTTAATTTGTGTTAAAATTATGTATAACCTTGCTATCAGTTTGGTGTTGGTTTGGACTTTATGAGTTGAAAAAGCCCGGGCGCTGCTTGCTCCTTCGTCCTAAACAAAGATCACATAATATTGTCGTCCGCGTCAGTCAGTCTTTTTAGTTTGAGCGAATCTCACAAACGAAAAAAAGGTTGAACAACAAAAACGCCTTCGAGAAGTCCTTGGCCAAAGGAGTGAAGAAAACTAGAGGCTGGAACTAAGACCCTTCCATGTGTTTGGAATGCCCTTTTCAACTTTCAAGGTCTTCCCCATGACCCAACCCGCGCAAGCCGCAGTGAGAAAGTGACCACCCGACCAGCAACAGCCAACATTAAGCTAGTGCTACACGTAGTAAATTGATCAAGTCCCCTCAATGACCAATGACCCGTTCTTTCCCCGGTACCCGCCCTAGTCTGCTAACCAAGTACGTGCCCCGCTGCTTCCTACTCCTGCTTATGGTGCGGTGGTTCCCTCGCTTGTATATAATCTCGTACGCGTAACACGATCTTTTCACCCGCTCTGCGCAACCTCGTAGGCTCGTAGCACGAAATCTCAGCGCGATTTCATGCACGTCGTCCTTGCACCGTGCTCGCGCGGTCCTCCGTTTGCGCCACTGCTCGGCCACCTCGACTACCGTCGTGAAGGCAAAGGCGTCGCGAGCCTGCACGGCGCCGACCTGCCAGCAGGAGGGATGGACGACGCGCTGTCGCAGATCGGCGACGCGTTCCGGCTCGCCGGGGAGCTCATGGGCGACCTCCCGGCCACCCAGAACGACCCGGCCTACCTCGCCGCGCGCTGCTACGGCATTGTCTGCGCCTACAACACGGCCATCCGCATGCTGCAGCCCCACGGCGTGGGCGCCGTGAGCGCGGCCGCGGCGCGCCCGCTCGACGGCGGCGGGCCGCTGGACCTCCTGCGCCCGCGCGGCACGGAGGAAGCAGCCGGCGCCAGCCAGCTTCTCGGGGAGACCGCGACGCATCTGCAGGAGCCATTCCACATGCCGGCCGGTGCCCGAACGGTGCGCGCGGTGGCGGACGTCGCGGGCGCCTCCGGCGGCCCGGTGAGGAGGCTGGCGTCGTCGAGGTCCCCGCCGCCGGCCCAGCCACGGCAGGGCAGGAGGAGGTACGTGCGTGAGCCCGTACGTACCACGTACGGTGCTGTCGTCGGTCGTCGTTACATTTTTTGGGGTCAACGGTTCAAACACGGGGACCTTTTACCACGTCATGGCTCGGAAGTTTTCGTAGCCCCGCGCGCGCGCGCGCAGCGAATGTTCTCTTCGACAGCGACGTAGGGGCTAATTTCTAGCCAAGTCGTGGCCCCCTACGGGGAAGGTACACGGCGCCCCGAAGCATGCGCTTTTGATTATGTCGGGTACACGGGGAGATTAATATAAGACTCGGTGAGGATCGGATCCAGGACTTGTAATTAGTCGTGTTGGCTATTCTTCATGCGTTTGAATTTTTTTTAGGAACCAACGAGAGCCCTGCCTTTTCATATGGTAGGGGTAACGAAATGTGCAAGGGGCGAAACTTTTTGAAAGGAACTCGTCAAAACCCTCGCTTGAAAAAAAAATCATGTGTTAGTCAAATATGTGCAACCTTCGAGGCCGAGGTAGTGCTCGCAAGGCAAGCGCTGGTGAGAAGTGGGGATGATAGTGAGGCCGAGCCAAGAGCGATCCGGAGTTGAAGACGATGCGGCAGCGGGCTTCGCCTGTGGTAGGGAATCCGAGGTTGACATATTCAGGGGGTGGGGGAACGTGGTCATTGACGACCGAATCATGTCGGGGCTAGAGGAAATGATGGGGCAACGACAACACATTGGTGGGGACGAGCACCACATGTGGTGGGAGCAGTCCATTTGACTTACGTCCGAGGGCGGAGGAAGAAGACCATAGTCTCTTGGGTATTGAGGGAAATTCGATTGCATTGATTACTTTTTTACGCGATTGTTCAATCGACGACCCAAAAATTAATCAATGGAAGACCCAGTTAGCTAGTTTGTGCAGAAAATTGTTAATTTGTTTGATTTTCCTAGAGTATTTCTAATTAATAAGTATTTATAATCAAATAATATGTCTTTTAGGAGAGATAGCGGGCAGAGGGAGACGATAATGGTGCCGGCGCACCGGACGGGCAACACCGAGCTTCCACCGGACGACGGCTACACGTGGCGCAAGTACGGCCAGAAAGACATCCTCGGCTCCAGGTTTCCAAGGTAATCAAACGGCTAGTACTTATCAACTCCCGTCTATGCGGGGGCCAATTGACTGATTCACATTTCAAACCAGTTTGCTACACAATTTTCCGCTTTCTCCACGCCAACGATCACGCTTGGGAGAGCAGCAATAGTAAATACAATATTCACTGCCATGATTAGTCAGCAACCCCAAAGTTTTTCAAAGAAGACTGGACATTTCTTTTCCTTTTTTCGAAAATGCAGTTTTTAGTCGTCCGAGACTGGTCATTTCAAAGAAGACCACACAGTACACACTCCGAGAACCATGCATGCTGTTTCCAGTCCGTTTTTAGTACACTACCCGCACTTGTGCAAACTATGTGCATGTTTACAAATTAACAGGCTTTTGCACAGCACACATGACAATCTGAGTTTGTGCTGATCAAATCGAGTGCATGGTGTAACCAACAGGAGCTACTACCGGTGCACCCACAAGAACTACTACGGGTGCGACGCCAAGAAGAAGGTGCAGCGCCTGGACGACGACCCCTTCATGTACGAGGTCACGTACTGCGGCAGCCACAGCTGCCTCACCTCCACCACCCCGCTGCTCAACTTCCCCACCGCCACAGCCACCGCCACCAACTCTCCGACCGCCGCGACAGGCTCCGGCCTCGCCCCTGCGGACCACTTCTTGGCACCGGCCGAGCAGGTGGCCGTGTCGACATCAATGCACCTCGGCGTCGGCTGGATGCCGGCAAGCTTCCAGGGCGTTGTGGCAGCGAGGGACACGGATTACCCGGCGCTGGACCTCGCGGACGTCATGTTCAACTCCGGCGGCAGCACGGGCATCGGCTTGGACGGCATCTTCTCTTCTCATCATCGAGGTGATAGCTAGAAGGACGGCCATATGCAAGGAAGGATCTGGATTATTCGTTCTCATAGTCGATTACGTAGTAGAGAAGTAGCATGATTTATGTCTGGTTGCTCATCGTTAACTTGATTTATGTATACATAGTTTTTTTTGTGCTAATGAATTATACGCATAGTTGTAGCCTGTGTTAGACTAATTAGCAATTTTTGATGAAGTTTATTCAGGTATAAATTACTCCTTTACAGCTGTGCTAGAAATATTGATCTTTTATGCGGCAGTACACCTATGAAACAATGAACTAGCACGTCTACGAAATCAGCAAGAACAACAAGATGAAACAATAACAAGGTTTAAGTAACTCTTACCTTCTCACCTTTTATGTGAAAAATAAGAGATAGGAAGGACCATGCTAAAACTGCTCGTGATTAGAACGTAGATGCTTGGCTGTCTTTGGCATGTCAAAAACTCAGTAAAGGCAAGGGCACCAATGTAACATGACCAGTGAATCCCATGTAATTTCTAAAAGAATTATCCTATGAGTAAAAGGGCCTACGCTCGCTTGGATAAGAGCTTTGCTACACCTAGACACCAAATCTGCAAAATAAAAGCTACATGATTAGATGGCAATATCTCATGCGAATGAGAAGGGAAGGGGAGGCCCAAACCCTGAAATTCAGTGAGGGGATTAGTGAGGATTAGCCAGTCCATAGCCCACTTAGCGCATCTCCAAGGGACTCATCAAATCGCACCCAAATGTCCAGACCAGACGATCTGAGAACTTTCTAGGCCGCCAACGCCACTCACCAAATTCGGCCGGACTAGTCTGGACGTCCGAAATTCCTCAGGTCTGCCCAAATCAGTGGGAGCTCTAGGAAATTGTAGACGTCAATCATGCCGGACTCCGACACCCATGTCCCACCTAAACGCCACTCAGAGTCGCATTTTTCATAATCATGCCCTCCTCCTCCGCTCTCAATCTCTGCTCACGAAGACCGCCACCCTAGAACCCCCCGTCCCCCCGCCCCTGACGTTGCTAATGCTTATAGGAACCCCAGGACGCCACCCAGGCCTAGCCGGGTGCCACCGACGTACTACCACGGATGTGGTCACCGCCTAGGTACCCTCCGCCCCTACCGATGCCATCTAAGGCACCATGCCCGACAAGTGCTAGAAAAAATGCCATAGTGCAATTTTTTGATCTTCTCATTATTTACTTTGAAGCAAACACAATGGATTCAGACAAGGAGTACTTCTATGTCGAGTTCATGGATTTGTCTTCGTCGGGTGATGACGAAGATGAGGATGAAACGACGACAATGATGGCGGTTCTTGAAGAAATGAGCGTGCAGAGGAGCATGTTCTTTACTTCAAGGGTTCAAACAAGGGACATCGAGTGTCGAATCGGCATCAGGCATGGGGCATGTTGATATCCTCAATGATTACTTCTCCCCCGATGCGCTATTTGACCGCTAGTTCTGATGTCGATATCAGATGCATGGACCATTGTTCTTGCATATCATGGAAGGTGTTAGAGCCTCTGATGATTAGTTGAAGCTGAAGAGAGATGTCGTTGGCCGCATTGGGATCTCTAGTCTCCAGATGTGCACGACTGCTATGTGGATGCTTAGATATGGCACAACCACAAACTAGTGAGATGTGTACCTTTAGATGTCTGAGAGGACATGCCTTGAAACCATGGTCAGATTTGCTACTATAGTGGTCAAGGTGTTTTTATCAGAGTACATGAGAGATGCATATACCGAAGAGACAACAAGGCTCAAGGTACTTGCAGAATCAAGAGGGTTTCCAGGTATGCTTGGATCTCTAGATTACATTCATTGGAAATGGAAGAACAACCCATATGCTCAACAAGAGCAATACAAGGGCCATCATAAAAATTCTTCATCATTCTTGAAGTAGTTGTATCATAAGACCTTTGGATTTGACACCTTTTCTCTTTGGCATGATGGTCACACAATGACATCAGCGTGCTACAACAGTCTCCATTGTTTACAAGGTTGTATATGGGCCGAAGCTCCTGCGTGCAACTATACCATTAATGGGCATGAGCACAACATGTGGGTACTATCTTTATGATGGTATCTGTTCTTCGTGGGTGATCTTTGTCAGGACCATCTCCGATCAAATAGATAACAAAAAGACTAACTTTGCTACAAAACAAGGATATGGCATTTGGAGTGCTCCAAACCTGTTTTACAGTTCTTCGTGGACCTACTAAGCAAAGGGATGCAGCAACATTGTGGGAGATGATGATAGCTTATTTGAGCATACATAACATGATTATGAAAGATGAGGGTGAGGTAATTCACCAAGTTCTGAATTTTGAACAGATGGGTGACCCCATCCAGGTTTCGGAGCAGAATGCGGCGACGTTTGAACAAATTCTTTAGATGCATCACATATTCGCAAACGAGCAACTCATACATAACTTCAAAATGATCTAGTGGAGCACTTGTGAGTGGTTCATATGTACAATTAGAACATGTGAGAGAATATATTAACTTAAACTTGAACTGTTATACACTAGTAGAAAACAGGGCATTGGTTCGGGGCAGGCCATCCCATTAGTCCCGGTTCAGTAACGAACCGGGACTAATGGGTGCAACAGTCCCGGTTCGTGAGGCCAGACGGCCGGGCAGGCCACGTGGGGCATTGGTCCCGGTTCGTCTGGAACCTTTGGTCCCGGTTCCAGAAACGAACCGGGACCAATGTGCCTCGCTCCTGGCCCACAACCATTGGTCCCGGTTTGTGGAAGGAACCGGGACCAAATGTGTAACCGTTCGCCTGGTGCGCGCCCCTTTAGTCCCGGTTGGTGGTTCAAACCGGGACTAAAGGTTCGAACGTCTCGCATCCCACGACGTTTCGCGCTCCGAGAAACAGGAGGATAAAGCAACTGTTCCTCGGCGAGGGCTACAGTAACTTCGCCCATTTCTCTTCTTCTCCTCTCTTCTTCCCCATATCTTCTACCATGAATCCAATCACTCGCTACGGGGAGGTGCTCGCACATGGCAGTACCAATCTCGATGTCGTCTACACGAACGACAGCGCCATGGTGCTGCATTTTCTTTCCCTTTTGCAGAAATGGCTTCAAGTGGCGGATGAGAAAGACAAGTTCATAGGGCTTGATCTCGAGTACACGGCCAAGCAAGAAGATGTTGCCGTCATCCAGCTATGTTTCAAGAAACATGTCATGATCTTCCAATGGGCAAGGTGAGTTTTGAGGGTTTTCTTTGATCAATTAATAATTTATAGATTATTATGAAAATTGCATAGGATAGAAATATGTTCCATTTTGAATCCTATGGGAAAGATCAATATTTCTTTTAAATTTGTAGTGAAACAATTTTCCTTGTTGCAAAACGTGGGAGAACATATATGTCATATAGTTAATTTAGGGTTTCTTCATCAATTCATAGGATATGAAAATTGCATATATATAGGATATAGCAATATATATGTTCTATTTTGAATCCTATGGCAAAGATCAATTTCTCTTAAGTTGTAGTGAAATAATTTTCAATTTTTTTATGATATTACTGTTCACCGGGCTCAAATGAGCCCGGGAGCAAAAACTCAGCGTCTTCCTCTTTTGTTGCAGCGAAATAATTTTCCTTATATAGTTGCATATTATAATTCTGCCGAAATATACTTGTTGCAGCAGTATTTAACATTTGTTCCATTTTAATTTGTTGATGTTGCAGTAGTGACAAGCACTGCCCAGCACTCATGGACTTCCTACGCAGCGGCATACATTTTGCTAGCGTTGATGTAAGTAATGACAAGCTGAAGATGAGGCGCAGCTTCGGTATTGAGATACCAGCTGGCTGCCTTATTGATATCCAAGACATATTCAGGCTTCAGTATGAGAGGACTTCGATGGCTTCTATGGTAGTCGCCTTGATCGACGACTATTACGGAGATATGAAGACCAAATTCCCCCGGGCGCAGCACAAAGAGTGGGAGAGGACCCCACTTCAGCCTATCAACATTGAGTATGCAGCAAAAGATGCATACGTTGCATATGAGTTGTACCGCAAGATTCGAACCGTGAACTATGGGCAGCGTCACCTCGCACCACCACCACCATGGGAATATTCTTCTGATTCAGACTAGCTAGTAGTGTTTGCTTGGACGAGTACTTTCTGTAATGGATATCTGAACTATTATATATATATTACATATCTCTCTAGATATTATATATTTGTAGTGCTTTTCAATTCAGTTTTTTCTTAAATTCCGATTGTGGCTGAGAACAAAATGCAACAAAAAAGTGGGTTGTCATTGTTGGCAAGCACGCACACCATGCCAACTGTCAACCTTTTCAGAGTTCATTTGTAGTGCTTTTCAATTTCAGGGTCATAATTAGCTCAAAAAAATCATTAAATGGATGAAAAATACCAAATGAAGTCAGAAAGGGTTGAAAATTGATGATGTGGCTTCGAATGGTGCTTTTTGAACACACGAAAAGCCTGGAGTTCAAATAAGTTCAAGAAAATGAAATGCCTTTTGTAACCGATGAGTTTCCGTCTGAAACCCCGATACTTCGAAAGAGACTGTCCGTTTTGTACACGAAGTGCATCCAGCTTTTGCCGTAACCCTCTCAACTTTTTAGCACATGCTATGTGGGTGAAAGGTTGATACCATGCCAACTTTCAACCTTTTCAGAGTTCATTTGTAGTGCTTTTCAATTTCAGGGTCATTTAGCTCAAAAAAATCATTAAATGCATGAAAAATACCAAATGAAGTCAGAAAGGGTTGAAAATTGATGATGTGGCTTCGAATGGTGCATTTTGAACACACGAAAAGCCTGGAGTTCAAATAAGTTCAAGAAAATGAAATGCCTTTTGTAACCGATGAGTTTCCGTCCGAAACCCCGATACTTCGAAAGGGACTGTCCATTTTGTACACGAAGTGCATCCAGTTTTTGCCGTAACCCACTCAACATTTTAGCACATGCTATGTGGGTGAAAGGTTGATACCATGCCAACTTTCAACCTTTTCAGAGTTCATTTGTAGTGCTTTTCAATTTCAGGATCATTTAGCTCAAAAAAATCATTAAATGCATGAAAAATACCAAATGAAGTCAGAAAGGGTTAAAAATTCATGATGTGGCTTTGAATGGTGCATTTTGAACACACGAAAAGCCTGGAGTTCAAATAAGTTCAAGAAAATGAAATGCCTTTTGTAACCGATGAGTTTCCGTCCGAAACCTCGATACTTCGAAAGAGACTGTCCGTTTTGTACACGAAGTGCATCCAGTTTTTGCCGTAACCCACTCAACTTTTTATAACATGCTATGTGGGTGAAAGGTTGATACCATGCCAACTTTCAACCTTTTCAGAGTTCATTTGAAGTGCTTTTCAATTTCAGTGTTATTTAGCTCAAAAAAATCAGTAAGTGCATGAAAAATACCAAAATGAAGTCAGAAAGGGTTGAAAATTGATGATGTGGCTTTGAATGGTGCATTTTGAACATACAAAAAGTATGGAGTTCAAATAAGTTCAAAAAAATGAAATCCCTTTGTAACAGATGAGTTTTCGTCTGAAACCCTGATACTTCGAAAGAGATTGTCCATTTTGTACACGAAGTGCATCCAGTTTTTGCCGTAACCCTCTCAACTTTTTAGCACATGCTATGTGGGTGAAATGATGATACCATGCCAACTTTCAACCTTTTCAGAGTTCATTTGTAGTGCTTTTCAATTTCAGTGTTATTTAGCTCAAAAAATCAGTAAATGCATGAAAAATAACAAATGAAGTCAGAAAGGGTTAAAAATTGATGATGTGGCTTCGAATGGTGCATTTTGAACACATAAAAACTCTGGAGTTCAAATAAGTTCAAAAAAAATGAAATCCCTTTGTAACAGATGAGTTTTCATCCGAAACCCTGATACTTCGAAAGAGATTGTCCGTTTTGTACACGAAGTGCATCCAGTTTTTGCCGTAACCCTCTCAACTTTTTAGCACATGCTATGTGGGTGAAATGATGATACCATGCCAACTTTCAACCTTTTCAGAGTTCATTTGTAGTGCTTTTCAATTTCAGTGTTATTTAGCTCAAAAAATCAGTAAATGCATGAAAAATAACAAATGAAGTCAGAAAGGGTTAAAAATTGATGATGTGGCTTCGAATGGTGCATTTTGAACACACAAAAAGTCTGGAGTTCAAATAAGTTCAAAAAAATGAAATCCCTTTATAACAGATGAGTTTTCGTCCGAAACCCCGATACTTCGAAAGAGATTGTCCGTTTTGTACACGAAGTGCATCCAGTTTTTGCCGTAACCCTCTCAACTTTTTAGCACATGCTATGTGGGTGAAATGATGATACCATGCCAACTTTCAACATTTTCAGAGTTCATTTGTAGTGCTTTTCAATTTCAGTGTTATTTAGCTCAAAAAATCATTAAATGCATGAAAAATACCAAATGAAGTCAGAAAGGGTTAAAAATTCATGATGTGGCTTTGAATGGTGCTTTTTGAACACACGAAAAGCCTGGAGTTCAAATAAGTTCAAGAAAATGAAATGCCTTTTGTAACCGATGAGTTTCCGTCCGAAACCCCGATACTTCGAAAGAGACTGTCCGTTTTGTACACGAAGTGCATCCAGCTTTTGCCGTAACCCTCTCAACTTTTTAGCACATGCTATGTGGGTGAAAGGTTGATACCATGCCAACTTTCAACCTTTTCAGAGTTCATTTGTAGTGCTTTTCAATTTCAGGATCATTTAGCTCAAAAAAAATCATTAAATGCATGAAAAATACCAAATGAAGTCAAAAAGGGTTGAAAATTGATGATGTGGCTTCGAATGGTGCATTTTGAACACACGAAAAGCCTGGAGTTTAAATAAGTTCAAGAAAATGAAATGCCTTTTGTAACCGATGAGTTTCCGTCCGAAACCCCGATACTTCGAAAGGGACTGTCCGTTTTGTACACGAAGTGCATCCAGTTTTTGTCGTAACCCACTCAACATTTTAGAACATGCTATGTGGGTGAAAGGTTGATACCATGCCAACTTTCAACCTTTTCAGAATTCATTTGTAGTGCTTTTCAATTTCAGGGTCATTTAGCTCAAAAAAATCATTAAATGCATGAAAAATACCAAATGAAGTCAGAAAGGGTTAAAAATTCATGATGTGGGTTTGAATGGTGCATTTTGAACACACGAAAATCCTGGAGTTCAAATAAGTTCAGGAAAATGAAATGCCTTTTGTAACCGAGGAGTTTCCGTCCGAAACCCCGATACTTCGAAAGAGACTGTCCGTTTTGTACACGAAGTGCATCCAGTTTTTGCCGTAACCCACTCAACTTTTTATAACATGCTATGTGGGTGAAAGGTTGATACCATGCCAACTTTCAACCTTTTCAGAGTTCATTTGAAGTGCTTTTCAATTTCAGTGTTATTTAGCTCAAAAAAATCAGTAAGTGCATGAAAAATACCAAAATGAAGTCAGAAAGGGTTGAAAATTGATGATATGGCTTTGAATGGTGCATTTTGAACACACAAAAAGTATGGAGTTCAAATAAGTTCAAAAAAATGAAATCCCTTTGTAACAGATGAGTTTTCGTCCGAAACCCTGATACTTCGAAAGAGATTGTCCGTTTTGTACACGAAGTGCATCCAGTTTTTGCCGTAACCCTCTCAACTTTTTAGCACATGCTATGTGGGTGAAATGATGATACCATGCCAACTTTCAACCTTTTCAGAGTTCATTTGTAGTGCTTTTCAATTTCAGTGTTATTTAGCTCAAAAAACCAGTAAATGCATGAAAAATAACAAATGAAGTCAGAAAGGGTTAAAAATTGATGATGTGACTTCAAATGGTGCATTTTGAACACACAAAAAGTCTGGAGTTCAAATAAGTTCAAAAAAATGAAATCCCTTTGTAATAGATGAGTTTTCGTCCGAAACCCTGATACTTCGAAAGAGATTGTCCGTTTTGTACACGAAGTGCATCCAGTTTTTGCCCTAACCCTCTCAACTTTTTAGCACATGCTATGTGGGTGAAATGATGATACCATGCCAACTTTCAACCTTTTCAGAGTTCATTTGAAGTGCTTTTATAAAACTCTAATAGCAAAAGGAATCAACTAAAAAGCTTTTATAAACCTCTAGTATTTTTTAAACTAAAATTATATAAAATTTATGCAACTAAAATTATCAAAGTATTTTTTGTTCAAAACATTAACGGCAAAAAGAATTTTCATAAAGAAATTTTTAGTTACAAACTTTAATAGCAAAATAAAATAACAAAATCTGTTCTTGATTAAAACAGACATTGAAAATAACCTAAAAATTACCAAATTTAATATAATGATAAAACACAATAATATTAAATAGCAGGAAAAAGAATCACTGCAAAATCTATTTTTATAGTAAAGTTATTCACAAACTAGTGATTCACACAAATTTAAAAGAATTCAAATTTAAACTATTCAAATATGAAAATTAATGGCACTAACAGAAAGTCTATAATTTTTGTGACCTAACAGCAAAAAGAATCACTGGAAAACTGAAAAAAAAGCAAAAAAAAAAGCAAAAAAGAAAACAAAAAAACAGAAAAAATGCCACCTACTGGGCCACGACGGCCTGAATACGACTAGAAACCCTGTTAGTTGGGCCAGGATTCAGGCCCGCAGAAGGCCCAGCAGGCCCACAGGCATAGCAGCGTCAGATTAGGCCCATAGGCCTACAGTTCAGAGGAGTTCGAGAGGGAAGAGGCAGCGGGGCTTATAAACAGGTGCTCGGCGCTCTCAACTAGCGAGGTGGGACTAAACTCCCACCACCACGCCGCTGTGCAAGGCCATTGGTCCCGGTTGGTGCCACCAACCGGGACCAATGCCACCCTTTGGTCCCGGTTGGTACTACCAACCGGGACCAATGCGCACCTTTAGTTCCGGTTGGTGCCACCAACCGGGACCAAAGGTCTCTGCTTCCCGCCCTTTGGGCTGACGAAAAGAGACCATTGGTCCCGGTTGGTGCCACCAACCGGGACCAAAGGGTGGCATTGGTCCCGGTTGGTGGCACCAACCGGGACCAATGCTTCTTGTATATAAGAAAACCCTTGGAAAATTTCAGGTTTTCATCTACCAGTTGCCCCGAGCCCGCATCCCCGATTCCGCCGTCCCCGTCGTCGCCGCCGCCTCCCCGTCGCCTCCCCGAGCCCGCCTCCCCGATTCCGCCGTCCCCGTCGTCGCCGCCGCCTCCCCGTCGCCGCGTCGTCGCCGTCGCCGAGCCCGCCGTCCTCGTCGTCGTCGCCTCCCCGAGCCCGCCGTCCCCGTCGTCGCCGTCGCCTCCCCGACGTCGCCGCGTCGTCGCCGTCGCCGAGCCCGCCGTCCTCGTCGTCGTCGCCTCCCCGAGCCCGCCGTCCCAGTCGTCGCCGTTGCCTCCCCGTCGCCGTGTCGTCGGCTCCCCGAGCCCGCCGTCCTCCTCGTCGTCGCCTCCCCGAGCCCGCCGTCCCTGTCGTCGCCGTCGCCTCCCTGACGTCGCCGCGTCGTCGCCGTCGCCGAGCCCGCCGTCCCCGTCACCGCGTGCCGCCCCGAGCCCGCCGTCCCCGCCCCGAGCCCGCGTCGCCGAGCCCGCCGTCCCCGTCACCGAGCCCGCCGTCCCCGTCCTCGTCCCCGTCACCGCGTGCCGCCCCGAGCCCGCCGTCCTCGTCGCCGGCCTCCAGCCATCGCCGCCCACCCCAGTGAGCCCCCCCTTTCCGGCCATGTATATGTTTTTTTTCATGTCTATGTGTATGTTCATGTATATGTGTGTATATGTTCATGTAATTAAAAAGTCATGTATATGTTTTTTTCATGTATATGTATATGTTCATGTATATGTGTGTATATGTTCATGTAATTAAAAAGTCATGTATATGTTTTTTTCATGTATATGTATATATGTTCATGTATATGTGTGTATATGTTATCCGGAATGTATGTCGTTGTCGATATACCCCCTCCCCGATAACTTCGACATGAGGGGGGAGGGGGGGGGGGGGCGATCGATAGGCCACCCAAACCCTAGAAAAAAAATTCATACAGAAAACTCCGGTAATTGTGGCCTCCCGTCCCTCGATACCAACTCTCGAGGCCTCCCGTCCCTACCCGATAAACTCTCGAGGCCACCCAAACCCTAGAAGAAAGAGCGTTGTCGATCTCCTACCCCCTCCCGTCCCTACCCGATAAACTCTCGAGGCCACCCAAACCCTAGAAGAAAGAGCGTTGTCGATCTCCTACCCCCTCCCGTCCCTACCCGATAAATTCTCGAGGCCACCCAAACCCTAGAAGAAAGAGCGTTGGACCGCGCTGAAGGCAAATTTCATCCTACCGCCAGAGGAGGATCCGAATAAGCCAGTTATAGAGCCACTGGTCAAGGCGTGTGCTCTTAAGAAGATGGCAGATCTATTCAGGAGGTGGAAGAATGAGTTGAAATCAAAGTTTGTCGACAAAGGGAAGACTCCAGTATTCACCGGCCGATTTGAGAAGATAAGAGATCACTGGCCCGCATTTGTGGCCTACAAGACATCGGACAAGAGTATTAAAATGTCAGAGACAAACAAGACAAATGCTGCAAAGAAGCAGTATCACCATCACACGGGGTCAGGTGGCTACCTCAAAGCCCGGCCGTTGTGGGACAAAGCTGAGAAAGACCTGATTGCTAAAAACGTCGTACCACAGACATTGAACTGGCCAGACCGTTCAAGGACTTGGTTCTTCGGGGTTGGGGGAAGTTTGGACCCTGAAACAGGGAAGTGCCGTTGGACGAACGAGCAACTTGCAATACCCATGAACAAGCTTCAGGAGTATATCACCGCAGCGCAGGAAGGGACGTTCATTCCGAGAAGGACGAGCTGACTGAGGCCCTAGGGAATGCTGAGCACCCTGGACGAACACGAGGCACACCAGGCTCCGTTCCGTGGAAGGTTGGGTTTCCCGACGCAGGCGGTTACAGAAGCCGGGAGAGAAAGAGGAAAGCGGAGCTGAGCGAAATTCAGAAGCTCAATGCAAGACTACAAAAGCTAGAGGAAGCTGAGAGCCAGCGAGCTGTCGGCCAACCATCTCAGCAGCACGAAGCTACCCCAGAAGCTACCCCGCCATCTCAGCGGAGAAGCAGCGTCGCTTCCACGGAGCCCCTTCAGCCCGACTTCACGTCTCCTAGCTACCCCATGGATACTATCACGGAGGCTCAACATTGCAATCTTATGACGAAATGCCAGAACCTCACTTTATTGGCGGCTGTCGGCTCTGTTGCACCTCCTCAACCCAACGGAACTTTTCACTGCCGTCCGATTCCACATGGCTATGCTGTTGTGATGGTCGATGAAGTAATGAAGGAATTTGAGGAGCTCGAGCTTCACCACTCTACAGGTGAAGGGGAGAATCGGCTGGGTCGTGCCCTGAAGAGTACATGTCTATGGCAGAAGGAGTACATCAAGCTTCCAAACTGGACAACTCCGCCTCCTCCTCCTCCTCCGGCGAGTCAGGGCACTCCGCCTCCTCCTCCTCCTCCTTCGGCGAGTGATCAAGGCACCCCGCCTCCTTCTCCGGCTCCTCCGACGCGTGAGGGCACTCCGCCTACTCCGGCACGTCGGAGTAGTACGCCTCCTCCTCAGCCTCGTCGGCAACGACGGAAGACAGACGCCGCCGCTCCGGCTCCTCGGGCGCGTCGGAGCACTCCGCCTCCTTCTCCGCCTCGTAAGCAACGACAGAAGAGAGACGCCGCCGCTCCGGCGGCTAGCAGTACAAGAAGAGGCGGGAGGGATTACAGATACGGTCCATCTCTCAAGCCTCTGGAAAAGTTACCATCAGGCCGAATTGACGGCCCATTTTGCAAAGAAAAATCCACCTCCGAAGGAGAAGCTAGATCCGGTGAAAGTGATGCGCACTATCAATGCCCTGAAGCGACCACCACCGCCTCCGCCGGATTCCAACTTTGACCGCTGTGTTAAAAAGACATATCAAGACGCGCGGCGGTCGGGAAGTACTTCCAGTGATGCAAGGTTAGCAAAACGAAGAAGTGGGAAAAAAATTCCCCAGCTCGGCGAACAGGCGAACCAATCGTGCCCCCCGCTCAAGGTGTCTAGCGATATCGTCGCTAATCATCCGGGGATGGTGCCCGGTACCAATCCTGGTGATTACCTGAGCGATGATGTACAGTTTGAGCCGTTGGAGGTGGACGAATTCAGTTACCGGTACGGGCGGCCTCTCGTCAAACCTGATCATCCTCCTCTAACAACGATGATGCGAACATTGCATGAATGGTACATGAAAACCTGCAACGAGTTTGGGAGGGATACTTTGACGCTGGGAATTAAAGAGGAGCACGACCTCGTTGGAATGGATCTGTTGAATGTTGAATTTGAGGAGATATTCCAGTTATACAATCAAAAGGCCCTCGACAAAACAATCGTGACTTGCTACTGTCTGTAAGCACTACTTCTGTAATTAAGTCTCTCTATATATATAGCTCAGCTCTTTCATTGCATGTATATATAATTATCCTCACTATATTATGCAGATTGAAGATCGTCGAATGCAGAAAAGCACAAATGTATGACATTGGGTTCATTAACCCAAATATCATACATGAGTTTACGGTTAAAAACAATGTCACACAAACCGAGGACAACTTGCTACAATCGTTGCTTAAAAATCAAAACAAAGGGACAATACTCTTTCCTTACAACTTCAAGTGAGTGTTACTGTCTTGTGCATATTCGGTTTCCCTTATTACTCGAGGTTATAGTAATGTAATTGATGAGTTATGCATGCGTGCGCAGGTACCACTTTATTCTGCTAGAGATTAAGCTTGAGCGGGGAGTAGTAATCGTCTTAGACTCGAAACGAAAAGATCCCCAGGAATATGCGGACATGACTGAAATGCTCCAGAAGTAAGTTCAATCGATCATTATCGCATCATATCGACAACTTTGTTCATTTCCTGATATCAAGTAATTATTTTCTTTGTCTGACAGGGTTTGGAAAGAGTTCACCGCAATTGTTCCGGCACTGCCGAGGGAGCTGCGATTTACACACCCGAAAGTAAGTACTACTAGCTAGTTCCGCGCATCTCCCATTGATTCTAGTTCCATCAATACCATTTATGATGCTTGATTATCAGTTTGATTGAACTCTATTTCTCGTAAAGTGCTTGTGGCAGGAAAAAGGGAATAATTTGTGTGGATACTACGTTTGCGAGTTCATCTACAACGCGACGACCCCTAAGCGGGGCTACTCTGAAAAACAATTTCAAGTGCGTAAGCAATAATATTCACAACTTTATTTTATTACCATGATTTGTGTTGAGTTTCATTCATATATATGTATTGACCCCCTTCTTCAAATTAGACGTGGCAGATGTGGGATGAACTCCTACCACATGATCGCATACGAGCAATTCAAGAGGAATTGGCGGGATTCTTTCTTGACCACGTCATAAATAAAGCCGGAGAATACCATCTGGAATTTGAAATTAAATGTTAGGGATTGTAAGAGATCTTATATTGTATATATGTAGCTAGTAGCGTCGGATAGATATACGAAAACTTGTTGTTCGACCAATCTCTCGGAGAAAGAGAGATCGATCACTTCTCTGTGTATATGTTCATGACGATCTTGTGTACTTAATGGTTCCTTCATTTGCTTACTAGCTAGCGTGTCGAGTTCTCTCTATAGTAGCTAGCGTCGACCAAGCACGGAGAAAGAGAGGACACTTCTCTCTATTAGCTAGCTAACATAATATGAAACACCTCAATTAACCCTACAACCCCCCCCCCCTAAACCCCCTTTAAAAAAAACAAAAACTCCAGTGCCTTTTGGTCCCGGTTGATGTTGCCAACCGGGACTAAAGGTCCTGCCTTTTGGTCCCGGTTGGTGTTACCAACCGGGACTAAAGGTCCTCCTGCCCGGGCTCCCCGCGGCGGCCACGTGGACGGCCTTTGGTCCCGGTTCGTAAGCGAACCGGGACTAAAGGTTTTGGGCTTTAGTCCCGACCCTTTAGTCCCGATTCCAGAACCGGGACAAAAGGCCCTTACGAACCGGGACACATGGGGGTTTTCCTACTAGTGTATATGTAAAACTCTAATATGTTTGGATAGTAATTTCTATTGGAAATATTTTTGCATTGAAATATTTATTTCTGGATTCTTGGTGCATTTTTCTATTTTGTGTTCTTGATCAATATTTAAGAGTATAAAAAAGAAAATGAATTGCAGCGTGTCTGGTTCAAGAGACATAGTTGGATGATCGGGCCCCGTCAGATGTCCATAGGCACATCCATTGATTTTCTTTTTTAGGATCTCCTCCATCGATATTTTTATTGCATGGTAATACGTGTCACATTCATATCATAAAGATCAAATTACAAGTCACGTAAAGACCGACAAGACAAAACTGAAAAGATAACAGAACATCTCTGAGCTTGACACCAACGCCCGTCACCTGCCTCGGTCACCACAACAGCAGACATCGAAGAAAAGAATGACGGATCACCTCCTCACCCGAGCTCGACGCGGCTCCATCGCTGATATGCAGCTTTGTGGACCTCCAAGGTGGCTCACCAAAAGTGAAGCCCTTACCGTTGAACGAATCAGACCGGGGCAACACCCCTGACACGCCATCAAACTCCAGATCTGGCACCCCACCACGACTAAGACGACGAAGGAGGAAACCATACTTGCCATTCACAAACCACGATCCCAGCACACGTTCCGCCTTCCAGATATTGTCGATGCAGACCACAATCTGCATCCGCTTCTGGACTACCTCTCAAGCTCCGCGCCGATGCTGGAGCAAACGCCGTCGCAACGGCGAAGCCCGAGGACACATGTCCACCACGAGGATGCCGCCGCCGCCGCCACGCCATCCTTGCTTGAACATAATGGTTTCCAAGTCCATCCACAACCATAGGACCGATGGCCTCGTCAGGGAAGGATTCGAAGAATTTTTATTTAGCGCCGCCATTGTCACCACCAAAGCCAAGACGATGAACAACCTAAAAACCTAGACTACGAAAACTAAAAACGATCCACATGCGTGGATCTGGCCCTCTCACCACCGATGACCGTGGTCGCCGGCGGAGGGAAGCCGTCGGAGAACGGCGTTGGAAGTTGGCCTCTCTTGGTGGCGGTTAGGGTTCCAGACGCCAAGGACGAGGAAAACGATATGTTCTTCCATTGATATTTTGATCGCGTCCATTTTGTAATCTGCATCATATACGTCAATAAAGTCGGCCGATGTTACCGAAAAAGGGAATATTTTCCTAACATTAGAGTATTATAAAATATTGGATTAGATATTCACGTGCACGTATACATAAGCTTCCTACTAGTTCTTTCCACGGCACGATCTTTGGCTCGTGTCCGAGATCAAAACGCGCCGTCCGACGTAAAGTTGACGCGTGACGCGACTTCTGATCCGTTTCAGTCTCGGCCGCCACGCGCGTCCATAAGTAGCAGGACCGGGACCCCGCTAAGCACGTTCACAATTTGCGATCCAATCATCCAACACAATGGCCGCCATCGTGGAGACGCGCAAGCGCTGCGCCGCCGCGTTCCTCGACGAGCCGTCCCCGGCGCCGCCCCACCTCTGCAAGCGCGGCCGCGTCACGCCATGCGCGGGCTCCATGGCCCCGGCGCTGCCCACGTCTCTGGTGTTCGACCCGCTCGACGCCCTCCGCCACATCTTCCCGGGCGCCGACCCGAGGGGCCTGGAGGCCTGCTTCGCCGCCTCCGGCCGCGACATGCACGCCGCCGTGCAGGCGTACCGCGACCATCTGGCCAGGGACGCGCTGGCTTCCCGCCTCGCGCACGCGGCGGACGACGACGAGTGCTGCGCCGGCTTGCTCGTGGAGCAGATGACGGCAGCGACCGACGTGGCCAACGCCAAGAACCGGGCGACGTGGATGCTGGGGCTGATCAGGAACGCCGTAGCAGGGCGTGCCGCGCGCGAGGCCGCGACGGAGGTGGCAAGGTTGCGCGAGGAGAACGCCGCGCTGAGGGAGCAGGCGGAGCGCGGCGCGAGGGAGGGGGCGACACTGCGCGAGGAGAACGGGGCGCTGGCGCAGCGTGCAGCGGCGGCGGAGCGCGACGGGTCTGTGTTTAAGCGTGGCGTCATGGTGCAGCAGAGGCGCTATGAGGAGATGGAGCGCGCCGCCGCGGCGATGAAGAAGAAGGTGGCCGAGCTGGAGATGGCTAACTACGCGCTCGGAGTCCGGCTTCGCGACGCCGAGGCCAGCCGCTTCCCGGCGGCCTCCCGTGGCCCCGACGTGTTCTAGGGTGCTGTTTTGGTTCGAAGATCGATTTAGATACAACTCTCTTGTAAAACGATTGTAAATCCATGTCTCGGAATTCAATCAATGAAAAAATAGTGTGCTATAAGATTTAGGGCCGCCCTTCTTCGGATGCTATACAAGTTATAGCGTGCTAATAACGCGCTATATTTAAAAATAGCATTTTGCATAAAAATGTCAAATATATCACAAATTTAAGGCTTTCATAATTTACAAAGAAAGGAAACATTCCAAATTAAACAGAGAAGTATATGCTAGACCCGGGGCATGTACACTCCTAATTTATAAGGAAAGGGAACACTCCTAATTAAACAAAGAAAAATCAGTGGTGACTTGCCAGTGTCGGCGGCATGGTTGACGTCAACGCTTTCTTTCTGTAGTTGGAGGCGTGTCCGACGCCGCAAATTGGAGGGGAGATGGAGAGAAGTTGTTGGCGCTCACGAATTTCCACCGCCCTTCGCTCACGAGTCACGAACGCCGCCGTTTTCGCCGCCCTCGCTCACGAGCTAGTGGGAAATTGGTGACGAGTTGGCTAGGTTAGGCTGTACGTGTTGCCTTTGCGTCTAAGAGCTAGTGAGAGCGAGTTGGGCTGATGCGATGCAGTGATGCCTAATGTGCTGTTGTGTTGCACACGCTAAAACGTTGCAGCGATATTTCGTTTAGCGTCAAAATAGAAGGCTATAGCGCAAATAGCGCCGTAGCGAACAAATTAGTTAAAACGTAACGTGGCCCTTCCAAATATGCTATAGCGACGCTATAACGTCGAAATAGCGTGCTATTTTTTTGGTTGAATTCAATGCAATAGTTTGATTCGATCCGAGTAGATTTGATGCTTGATCAATTTCCTAATTGTTTGGTTCTAAGGTTAATTCAATCGTTTGGTTCTCAAGTTGCAATTCTTTTGGAGAAAATGATGGCACAATTCGGTTTTGCGCAGGTATGGATTGATATGGTGATGAGGACCGGTGTGTCACCTCTGCCCGTTTTTCTGTTAAGCTTAATGGAGGGCATCCAACCCCTTCTTGCTATCACGCGAGCTGCGGCAGGGCGACCCGTTATCGCCATACCTTTTTCTCTTCCGCGTCGAAAGTTTTTCTGCATTGCTCAAGAATGCTCAAACTGAGAGATCCATCATGGGGGTTACTTTTGGGAGCATTGGCCCCACTGTAACACACCTCCTTTTTGCTAACGACGGTGTGGTTTTCCTGGAAGGGTCTATTGGTAATTTTGAGGCTCTAAAATTAATTCTTCATGACTATGAAGTTGCTTCTCGGCAGAAGGTAAACCTCCAAAAATCATCCATATTTTTTGGTGAGGGAAGCAATGAGGTGGACAAACCTTTGTTGAAATCTGCAATCGGTATTACCTCGGAAGCATTGAATGAAAGGTACCTTGGGTTACCAACAGTGATTGGTAGATCCAAAGAGGGCACCTTCAAGCATGTCAAGGAATGTTCAAGAGGAAAAGTAGCCAGCTGGAAGGGGCAGGGCCTTTCCAAGGCGGCTAGAGAAGTGCTTGTCAAATCGGTGCTCCAAGCTACCTCTACGTACACCATGAGCTCTTTTCAACTCAATTTTTTTTGTGCCGGAACCTTACTTTGATCTCATCGAACTTTTGGTGGGGTGCAGCAAATGGTGAAAGAAAGGTACACAGGATCGCATGGGATAAGATGTGTGCGAGAAGATATGAGGGGGGCGGGGGGAGATGGGTTTTCGAGATAATGAAGCGTTTAACCAAGCTTTACTTGCAAAACAAGCATGGCGGATTTTCCAAAGCCCCAACTCATTGTGTGCTCGAGTGTTATGAATGCTACTTGCCCTCAGGGTGGATCTTTCACTTTTAGGAGTATAATATATGGTCGAGATCTGCTGAGGGAAGGCATGATTTGGCAAATTGGAGACGGCTCCAAGATTTATATTCATCATGATAGTTGGATTCCAAGGCATGGATGTCTTAAGCCATTGGGCGAAGTTTCTATGCAAGGAGTTCAAAAGGTCAGTGACCTGCTACTGTATACTAGAGAGGCGTGGGACATGTCGATGGTGGAAGGAATATTTTCACCTAACGACGCTCGAGACATACTGCAAACTCCAGTAGGTGGTTCGACTGTACAAGATTATATGGCATGGAATTTTACAAAAAAGGTAACTATACTGTCAAATTGGGTTGCCACCATAAAATGTCCCTAAACAAGGTTAAAACCAGACGATCGGAATCGTCTTCGTTGGCAGCTAACCATAGGGGATGGCTGGCCCTATGGGACACAGATGTGCCAAACAAGATCAAGATTTATTTCTGGAGATTGCTACAGAATGGATTGGCTGTTGGAGGAGAACTACATAGGAGAAGAATTAAAGCGGGCGTCTTCTGCCCGGCATGCGGCCGGGATGAAACGCTCCACCATAGGTTCTGGTCCTGCCCACATTCTTTATGTTTCTGAAAGTTACTGCGCTCGGCAAGGGGAGCACCGGCGGAGACCCCGTCGAAGATGGAGGGCTCTCAGGGTGTAATTTCAAGCTAGCTTCTCTCATGGCTCATGGATGCAGGATAAGATGAGAGGGCTTTGATGCTTCAGGCGAATAGCCTATGGTTGGTGATGAATGATACTCAGGATGGTAAGAGAATTGCGGAACCTCAGGCGGCGGTGAATGCAGTCTCAACTACATGGAAGAATGGAGAAATGCACATGTAGCTCGCTCAGCAAAGATGACAGTACTAGTGGTGAAGGAAAGATGGAGTGCACCTGACTTTGGTTGGGTGAAGTTGAACTGTGATGATACAATCTCAAAACTGCATGAGGAAGGAGGAGGAGGTGTGGTGCTGAGAGATCACAATGGCGTATATCAGGTGGGGGTGAGCTATGGCTTCTCGATGACAATGAATCCTGAAATAGTAGAAATACATGCATGTCAGGCGGGAGTGCAGCTAGCTAGGGAAAGAAATATCTTGAATATCCATATTGAGCTTGATTGCAAGGGCATGGTATTGATGCTAACAATGGAGAAAAAAACTTGTCTACTGATGGGCCTTTGATCGAGGATCTGAAGGAGAGAATTAAGGAGTTTCAGGAAGCTAAGGTGAGTTGGGTTCATAGATCAGCTAATGGGGCTGCTCACAAACTAGCAAAGGAGGGTTTGTGTGTTTATGGTAGTAGTATGTGGGACAATGCTCCCGCGAATTGTATTATGTAGATAGTAGCCTTAGAGATTTCCGAGAACTTTGTTTAAATATTGAAATTGGCTACCTAAAAAAAGCTATAATTCTTGCGGATGGACGTGGCAAATAGGTTGGATCGGAGGCCATGGGCTTTGTTAGAACTATGAGTGCCCGTGGGTTGCCTGCCACGGGAATACTTGTCTCTAAGTGACACAAACAAATCCCTAAAAGAAACGTTCATCTAAATCACGACAGCCATCGATGTTTTTATTCCCTCGTTCGATCTCTTACTATCTTGTTGGGAGCATAATGTGGTGTGCTAGGCATCTTAATTACCTTAGTATTGGTGAGGAAGCCAACAATTATTTCTAATTTCTACAAAAGCCTCACATTCTCTGAAAAATTACACACCAATTGCTTCTTGAAAGGGTTCAATTTGGGATCGTGCCAACACAATAACCTGCTCTGTCATAATTAATTAAGCGGATCACAACCACATGACTTGACTTTCCCATAAACTCTTACAAGACTTATTGTCTATACTAAGCTTGCAAAAATATTTTATAAGGATTGGCAAAAGTAAAATTATGGTCCATATGTAGACTAAAGATGATTTTGTGAATAATTTCATAGAAAAGAAATCAACACTTGGTATAACTCAGGCCAACTTCCCACTGGTACTTATGTTACTAGAAGAAAAATGAGCAACACCCAATTCTTTGTCGTGGAAATTTGTACGAGGAAGAGTAGCCGCATGATGTACTAGTTGTAAGAAGCTTGTGCGGATGATTTAGATTGATGTAAGGGCATCTCCAATGCCAACCCTCAAATTGCCCGCAACCGTCCGCACCATACTATCCGAATGCGTTTTGTCATCCAACGTGAGCTTGCATTGGTCTGCAGGCCAATCCTGATGCGTTTTCCCCGCAAACCAAAGACAAAGTGTGTGTGTGTGTGTGGGGGGGGGGGGCTGAAAGCACAACAAATCCCCGGATGGTTTTGGTAAATAATAACAACATATACATCATTGAACTAATGCTTATTCAAAGAACATTTTAGGAAAGTTCAATTAGGTATGACAATGGATGTGGATGTGGACCCCTCAAAATACAAAGGACATGGATTGACAAAAGCTCTAAGACTATACAGTTTTGGTTAAGTGATCCAAGATCACATTGAGTTCATAGGAAAGCCAATACTATTAAAAAGAGATGAGGTTTTGATCATGAGTCATTTGCTCAAGTGCTTGAAGATATTGCTCCAAAACCCTCAACCACACCTTCCAAACCATAGCATCCGAAGTGGATAAAAAACTTAGAGTTGACTTCTATCGCATCCAGCAGTTGCTTGCGGCGATCATCATCAAAGATGTCGTCGAAGAGGGTGGGATGTTCTACGCCGGCCCACAAACGCGGACTGACGTCAAAACTCCCATATAGCTAGAGTGTCAGAACATGACGCCTTTCACAAAGTTAGGGTACATCCTCCCGGACATGTTGAAGGAGACATCTAAGAAGAAGTGATTGACGATGACGATACCCGTTTAATTAATACTTTGTGTAGGGCAAAACTTTGAATTTCTGTACGACAAAACTTTGTGATGTAGACGGTCCTCCTGAACTTGCGTAGCCCTCTAGTTAGTTTGCGTACGACGAGCTTTGTTATGTTTACTATATGTTGCTTCTATTTGCTATCATTTTAACTCTTTCTCTTGGTGTTTCTTAAGTATATTATGTTTTAGTTTATCGATGAATTTTCATAATTATGACACATATGTGTTAGGGATATAGATCGATGACAAAGAAGTGGTATCCGTGTACAAAGGGAGGGTTCCAGGCATGTATGATGAGTGGTGAGAGTGTCAGGCCAGGTCCAAGTGGACTGCTTTCCAGGCAACAGCCACAAAGGATTTCAAAGTAAAAGCAAAGAGGAAGCTAGCTACTTGAAGTTCACGCTAGCGGGAGAGAGGAATCAAAACCGGGTCAAGAACTACATAATACCTCTCTTGCTCATCATGATCACTTCTCTCTTGTATGTGATCATAGTTTAGATCGATGCTGAAACTTGTGTATGTGACTATCTAGATATATTCGACACAGGTAATAACTTATATCACTATTTCGATGATGATGAGACTATGTTGTATTGATGATGATGATGAGACTGTGTTGGAGCACTATGATGATGCTGAGACATTTTTGTCTCATATAGTTTCAATGTTGTATGTCACATCGTAAATATGTAGAAGAAAAAAATATATCGAGAAAAGTAGTAGTGGCGCGGGGTAAGAGCCTAGTAGAAGCGCGAGGACATCGCTACTACTACACGGAGTTAGCTATTGCGTGGGACCTAGACCCGCGCTACTACCAGCAAAATTAGTAGTAGCACAGGGTGGAACCCCGCGTCACTGCTGGGCTTATCCCTAGTAGTGGTGAGATGAGTACTGATTTCTACTACGCAACTTTATTCTTGTAGACTCTTCTTGCGCCTCCAAGCGCAGAGTTTTGTAGAACAGTAGAAATTTTCCCTAAAGTGGATGACCTAAGGTTTATCAATCCGTGGGAGGTGTAGTATGAAGATGGTCTCTCTCAAACAACCCTGCAATCAAATACAAGAAATCTCTTGTGTCCCCAACACACCCAATACAATGGCAAATTGTATAGGTGAACTAGTTCGGCGAAAAGATGGTAATACAGGTGCAATATGGATGGTAGATAAAGGTTTTGTAATCTGAAAATATTAAAACAGCAAGGTAACAAGTGACAAAAGTGAGCACAAACGGTATTGCAATGCTTGAAAACAAGGCCTAGGGTCCGTACTTTCGCTAGTGCAATCTCTTAACAATGCTAATATAATTGGATCACATAACCATCCCTCAACGTGCAACGAAGAATCACTCCAAAGTTCTTATCTAGCGGAGAACATAAGAAGAAATAGTTTGTAGGGTACGAAACCACCTTAAAGTTATCCTTTCCGATCGATCTATCCAAGAGTTCGTACTAAAATAACATCAAGTTATCCTTTCCGATCAATCTATCTAGAGTTTGTACAAAAATAACACCATATGATACGCATCAACCAACTCTAATGTCACCTAGATACTCCAATGTCACCACAAGTATCCATGAGTTAATTATACGATACGCATCAAATAATTTCAGATTCATAATACTCAATCCAAGACAAAGAACCTCAAAGAGTGCCCCAAGATTTCTATCGGAGAACGTAGGACAAGAACATGCATCAACCCCTATGCATAGATTACCCCAATGTCACCTCGGGAATCCGCAAGTTGAGTACCAAAACATACATCAAGTGAATCAATAGAACACCCCATTGTCACCACGGGTATCCATATGCAGGACATATATCAAGTGTTCTCAAATCCAATATTCAATCCAAGATAACGATATCAAAAAGGGAAAGATTCAATTCATCTCAACATGATAGCAAGGGAATAACATCATATGATCCGACTATATTAACAAAGCCCGTGATACATCAAGATCATGACATCTCAAGAACACGAGAGAGAGAGAGAGAGAGAGAGATTGAACACATAGCTACTGGTACATACCCTCAGCCCCGATGGTGGACTACTCCCTCCTCGTCATGGCCTCCGCCGGGATGATGAAGATGGCCACCGGAGATGAACTACCCTCTCCGGCAGGGTACTAGAACGCCTCCAGATTGGTTTTTCTTCGACACAGAGAGTTACGGCGGCGGAACTTCTCGTCTAGGGTTATTTCTGGGGGTTTCTGAATATATAGAATTTTTGGGCGTCAGTTTCACGCGAAGATGGGCCACGAGTGGACCACAAGACACCAGGGCGCGCCAGAGGGGCCTGGCGCACCCTGGTGGGTTGTGCCCACCTCGTGGCTCTTCTGGCCCTCCAACGAAGCTTCTGGTGCCTCTTTTGTTCCAAAAAAAATTGTGAAAAAGTTTCGTTGCATTTGGAGAACTTTGATTTCTGCACAAAAAACAACACCACGGTAGTTCTGCTGAAAACAACGTCAGTCCGGGTTAGTTCTAAATAAATCATGTAAAGTGCATCAAAACCATATAAAAGTGTTGTAAACATAGGCAATCATGGCATGCATACTTCATAAATTATCGATACGTTGGAGACGTATCAACATCCCCAAGCTTAATTCCTGCTCGTCCTCGAGCAGGTTAATGATAAAAGAACTAGTTTATGAAGTGTGAATGCTAGCATAATATATATGTTTGATCATTGGTAATTTCAGTCAATTTTCTAGCATCATAACCAGCAAATTTTTCTCATAAAAATCATCATGATAAAGTAGCAACCAATTCACATGTTATGGTTCAAACAATGAATTCTCTTGAAACTTAACAACCTATGTTCTTAGTCACCAAACAATTGCAATTCAACTTATTCTCAACAAAGTCTAAGTAAGAGCTCCACATACTCAATCATCATATAGTCTTCTATGATTGCTAGTACTCAAAGCATATTTTTAGAACAAATGGCATCCATCGAACACAGAGAAAGATAGGGGCTTAATGTTTCGCCTCCCAACTCATTTATCATAGAGATAATTGTCAACAATAATAAGTCATGATCAAATATATTTGACTGGCCATATGTGCCTAGATCTTTCCCCACCACATGATGCTTGCCAACTAGAGAATAATTAAGGTTGAAATGAGAATGCATACTATTGACTCTTGCATAAAAGTAAATACTGAAAGGTAAAAGATAGGCCCTTCGCAGAGGGAAGCAGGGATTTGCAGAGGTGCCAGAGCTCAAAACTTAAATCAGAGATAAATATAATTTTGGGAGGTGCACCCTTCCTGTCAACGTTATGACCAAGAGTTATCAATATCTTCCATGTTAAACACATTAGTGGCGGTTCCCAAGCGGTAAAATTAAAGGTTTACTCCCCCTCCACCAACAAACACACTCCACGGCAAGTCGAATCCACGGGTACCGTCCACACCAACAACATTCCTGGGGGAGTTTTGTTTAATTATTTGCATTTTTTTCAGGACTGGGAATCCCTATTACCACCCCTCTTGTGCAAGGACGAGTGAATAAACACTCATCATGAGAATAACCCGCTTAACATGGAAGATACTGACTGCCCTCCGTTGCTCCATGAGCGGTCCAGGCACACAAAATAGATGTTTATTTGAATGTTTAGAGGTGGCACATGCAAATTTACTTGGAATGGCAGTGAAATACCATATATAGGTAGGTATGGTGGACTCTTATGGAAGAAAGCTCAAGGATTTGGATTCACAAGTAGTATCTCTACTTAGTACGAAATGTTGGCTAGCAAAAGGTTCTAAACAAGCACCACATGTTGGAGGATCCATAACAATATAACTTCTATGCAAATATACACAACCATAACTCATTACGTTGTCTTCCTTGTCCAACTTCAACTAATTTGCTCAAGTTAGAAAATAATTAATGGGTATTCACAATCATAGAAGATGTCCTAGATAATATATTTGTATGTGAAAGTTCTCTTCCTTATACTAATCATTCACGAATTGCTTGTATGACCAATATTGTGATTATCAATCTTCAAAAGATTTCACTTTCTAAACCCAATGTGAAGCTACTACTAGGCATGATATGAACATATAATTTCAACTTCATGGCATTCAATTCATTCAATAATTTACTCATAGGATATAAGTGAAGCACAAGAGTAAATGACAAGCTACTCTCAAAAGATATAAGTGAAGATCAATGAGTAGTCAAACAATTAGGTAGCTATGTGAGGACTCTCTCTCTCTCTCAATAAAGTTTTTTTTGAGAGAGTCAATAAAGATTTTCAGATCTGAGTATTTTATTCAAACATCAAACTAAACAAAAATAGAACTCCAAGAATAGCATGCATCATGTGAACGAATAAAAATGTAGGCTCAACATAGGCTAACCGATATTTGTTTGATGAAGAGATGCGGGATGCGTAGCATCCCCAAGCTTAGATGCTTGAGACTTCTTGAAATATTTACTTGGGGTGCCTTGGGCATCCCCAAGCTTGAGCTTTTGTTTCTCGTTCAATCCTCTCATGTCCCGGTTTCACCTAGGTCTCAAAAACTTCATCCACTCAAAACTCAAAAAGAACTCGTGAGATAGGTTAGTACACATAAGAACAAATCAACACTTCATGTACTGCCAAGACAAGTTGCAAAATAATTTTCAAACATCATCTATTGTTCACTATCATTTCCACAATTTATATCTACCAATATAGGCTATGGAAACTATAGGATAAGTACATAACAAAACTATGACAGCAATCTGTCCAAACAGAACAGTCTGTAGCAATTTATGAAAACAGTGTACGTCTATAACTCAAAAAATTATGAAAATTTAGGACATGCTAAAAATTTATATGAAAATACTGTGTAAAAATTTCAGAAACTTTCCTCGTTCCAGTAAAATATGAAAATTCAAACACGACAGAGAAAGTTTCTGTTTTTGCACACATCAAACATGCAATGCAAGCATCCTAAGGCAATTCTTGGAACTTTTTATTGAAAAAACAAGATTATAAATAACACCTAACAGAGAACAACAAAATAAAATGACGCTCCAAGCAAAACTCAT
The DNA here is from genome assembly GCA_039707655.1 of Elymus sibiricus. NCBI lineage: Eukaryota > Viridiplantae > Streptophyta > Magnoliopsida > Poales > Poaceae > Elymus > Elymus sibiricus. Next base: position 84,947,281 of record CM077669.1, on the reverse strand, counting down.
ATTATGTGATGAATAAAAATATAGCTCCAAGTAAGATATACCGATAGTGTTGAAGACGAAAGAGTGGATGCCTTCCGGGGCATCCCCAAGCTTAGACGCTTGAGTCTTCCTTGGATATTACCTTGGGGGTGCCTTGGGCATCCCCAAGCTTAGGTTCTTGTCACTCCTTATTCTCCTCATATCGGTGTCTCACCCAAAACTTGAAAACTTCAATCACACAAAACTTAACGGAACTTCATGAGATGGGTTAGTATAATGAATAAAGATCATTCACTTAGGTACTGTCAAGACAAGATTCATAATTGTTCTCACATAATACCTACTGTATTCTACCATTCACATAATTTATATCACTGAATATAAGTTATGGGAACACTAAAACAAGCAAACTATGCATGCAAAACACAATCTGTCAAAAACAGAACAGTCTGTGAAGATCTGTAGTGCAACCATACTTCCCTATCTCTACAAATTCTGAAAAGTTAGAAAACCTGAAGAATTTGTATATCAAGACTGTGTAAAAATTTCAGATCATTATCATGCTCCGGTAAAAAATGAAAATTCCTGTACTGGAGTCAAAAGTTTCCGTTTTGGTTCAGCATCAATTCTACTCATCTTGTGAGTCATTCCAAAGGCTTTACTTGGCACTTTATTGAAATAAAAGACAAAAAACATGATTACTACAGTAGCTTAATCATGTGAACACTCAAAAATATAAAATAAAAGTGTTGGGTTGTCTCCCAACAAGCGCTTTTCTTTAAAGCCTTTTAGCTAGGCATGATGATTTCAATGATGCTCGCATAGGAATAGTAATTGAAACATGCAAGGGAGCATCATGAATCACATGACAAGAACATTTAAGTCTAACCCACTTCCTATGCATAGGGATTTTGTGAGCAAACAATTTATGGGAGCAAGAATCAACTAGCATAGGAAGGCAAAACAAGCATATATTCAAGATTTTCAACACATAGAGAGGAAACTTGATATTATTGCAATTCCTACAAGCATATGTTCCTCCCTCATAATAATTTTCTGTAGCATCATGAAGGAATTCCACAATATAACTATCACATAAATCATCCTTTTCATGATCTACAAGCATAGAAAATTTATTACTCTCCACATAAGCATATTCCTTTTCATCCATGGTAGTGGGAGCAAACTCAACAAAATAACTATCATGAGATACTTGATTGACATAACCATATTGAAAATTAAAATCATGATGACAATTTTCATGGTTACTATCACTCTTTATAGCATACATGTCATCATCATAATCATCATAGATAGGAGGCATGCCATCATCATAATAAATTTGCTCATCAAAACTTGGGGGACTAAAAATATCATCTTCTTCAAGCATAGCATCCCCAAGCTTGTGGCTTTGCTTATCATTAGCATCATGAATATTCAGAGAATTCATACTAGCAACATTGCAATCATGCTCATCATTCAAGGAATTCTCATTAAGTATTTTCATAATTTCTTCCTCTACCAATTGAGCACAATTTTCTGACTCTTTATTTTCACGAAACACATTATAAAGACGATACAAATGATGCAACCTAAACTCCATTTTTTGTAGTTTTCTTTTATAAAACCAAACTAGTGAAAAAAAGAAACTAAAAGATTTAATTGCAAGATCTAAAGATATACCTTCAAGCACTCACCTCCCCGGTAACGGCGCCAGAAAAGGGATTGATGTCTACTACGCAACTTTATTCTTGTACACTCTTGTTGGGCCTCCAAGCGCAGAGTTTTGTAGGACAGTAGCAATTTTCCCTCAAGTGGATGACCTAAGGTTTATCAATCCATGGGAGGTGTAGGATGAAGATGGCCTCTCTCAAACAACCCTGCAATCAAATACAAGAAATCTCTTGTGTTCCCAACACACCCAATACAATGGCAAATTGTATAGGTGCACTAGTTTGGCGAAGAGATGGTAATACAGGTGCAATATGGATGGTAGATAAAGGTTTTTGTAATCTGAAAATATAAAAACAGCAAGGTAACAAGTGACAAAAGTGAGCACAAACGGTATTGCAATGCTTTAAAACAAGGCCTAGGGTCCGTACTTTCGCTAGTGCAATCTCTCAACAATGCTAATATAATTGGATCACATAACCATCCCTCAACGTACAATGAAGAATCACTCCAAAGTTCTTATCTCACGGAGAACATAAGAAGAAATTGTTTGTAGGGTACGAAACCACCTTAAAGTTATCCTTTCCGATCGATCTATCCAAGTGTTCGTACTAAAATAACACCAAGTTATCCTTTCCGATCAATCTATCTAGAGTTTGTACTAAAATAACACCATATGATACGCATCAACCAACTCTAATGTCACCTAGATACTCCAATGTCACCACAAGTATCCATGAGTTAATTATACGATATGCATCAAACAATTTCAGATTCATAATACTCAATCCAACACAAAGAACCTCAAAGAGTGCCCCAAGATTTCTATCGGAGAACGTAGGACAAGAACGTGCATCAACCCCTATGCATAGATTACCCCAATGTCACCTCGGGAATCCGCAAGTTGAGTACCAAAACATACATCAAGTGAATCAATAGAACACCCCATTGTCACCACGAGTATCCATATGCAAGACATATATCAAGTGTTCTCAAATCCAATATTCAATCCAACATAACGATATCTCAAAGGGAAAGATTCAATTCATCACAACATGATAGCAAGGGAATAACATCATATGATCCGACTATATGAACAAAGCCCGTGATACATCAAGATCATGACATCTCAAGAACACGAGAGAGAGAGAGAGAGATTGAACACATAGCTACTGGTACATACCCTCAGCCCCGAGGGTGGACTACTCCCTCCTCGTCATGGCCTCCGCCGGGATGATGAAGATGGCCACCGGAGATGAACTACCCTCTCCGGCAGGGTACTAGAACGCCTCCAGATTGGTTTTTCTTCGACACAGAGAGTTACGGCGGCGGAACTTCTCGTCTAGGGTTATTTCTGGGGGTTTCTGAATATATAGAATTTTTGGGCGTCGGTTTCACGCGAAGATGGGCCACGAGTGGACCACAAGACACCAGGGCGTGCCAGAGGGGCCTGGCGCGTCCTGGTGGGTTGTGCCCACCTCGTGGCTCTTCTGGCCCTCCAACGAAGCTTCTGGTGCCTCTTTTGTTCAAAAAAAAAATTCGTCAAAAAGTTTCGTTGCAGTTGGAGAACTTTGATTTCTGCACAAAAAACAACACCAGGGTAGTTCTGCTGAAAACAACGTCAGTCCGGGTTAGTTCTAAATAAATCATGTAAAGTGCATCAAAACCATATAAAAGTGTTGTAAACACAGGCAATCATGGCATGAATACTTCATAAATTATCAATATGTTGGAGACGTATCAAGTACCTCCGGATGTCTGAGAGCACATGCCTTGAAACCATGGTCAGATTTGCTACCGTAGTGGTCAAGGTGTTTATATCGGAGTACTTGAGACATAACAGAACGAAATACCGAAGACACAAGAAGGCTCAAGGTACTTGGAGAATCAAGAGAGTTTCCACGCATGCTTGGTTCCCTTGATTACATGCACTTGAAATTGAATACATACCCATATGCTCAACAAGGGTAATATTAGGCCATAATAAAAAGTCCACAATCATTCTTGAAGTAGTTGCATCACAAGACCTTTGAATTTGATTTTCTTCTTTGGCATGAGGGCACACAATGGCATCAACGTGCTGCAACTGTCTCTATTATTGGCAAGGTTGTATGAGGGCGAAGGTCATGTGTGCAAGTATACCATCAATAGGCATGGGCACAACATGGTTTTCTATCTTTATGATGGTATATATCCTTCGCGGGTGAACTTTATGAACTCTATTTGTGATCCAATAGAGAAAAAAACTAACTTTGGTACAAAACAAGAATGTGTTGGTGCAATCGAGTGCCACTGAATGTTTTTGGAGATTCTTGGAAAGAAGCAGAGGAGTTTTTTATAAACACATGAGATAGTTATCTGTGAAGCATAAAGGAATGCTAAAGCTATTGAGGAGATTGCGTGTCGGAGACGACCCCCAAAAATATTTCTGAGTCAAAGCAATTGCTATGATGGCGTCCGAGAGAAATTGACTGCAGCAGAGAAGAATGAAAACGAAGAGAAGACATAGCCTTTCTTCTGTAGTGCATTTTCTTTCTTTGTGTTGTAGGGCCACCATGAGGGAATCTTGGACTAGGGGATCCCAGTCGAGCTGGTCTAGTCTATGGACTGGGCTGGAGGCCCATCCTGGAGGAGGGACTTCCGAGGCCCCATGACGGAGCGTGAGCATATCAGATTCTACCAAGGACTTGGCGTGCACTCCAAGGAGAGGATGATTTGTTCGGCATTTAATCGATAGCTACCCCTGGTGCCTACATAAACCGGAGGGTTTAGCTCGTAAAGGATACTAGTACACATCATCATCACCCCTAGGGTTTAGACCACAAACATACGATCTCGAGGTAGATCAACTATGTACTCGTTACTCCATCAATATAAAAAGAGCAGGACATAGGGTTTTACCTTCATCGAGAGGGGCCGAACCTGGGTAAAAGCCTCGTGTTACTTGTCTCCTGTTACCATCGATCCGATCTCACAGCTCGGGCGCCCCTACCCGAGATCTGTCGGTTTTGACCGACATTGGTACTTTCGTCGAGAGCTCACTTTTGATCACCATAATTGATGGCTCGTTTGCAATTCGATAGCAGCATCGGCTGCGGTGACATCTTTGTCCCCGGCCAACTCTTCGCTTTCGGCAGTGTGGTACTGCATGCCGATCCCACAGGCCATCTAGGCCACATCGAGACTTTCACTCCAAATCAAGTTATCATGTTTGGGAGCTTGGAGTACGTCGCTGATGCCCGAGGTGATCTAGTTCTATGGGAACATATCGCAGTCCAATTTGAAGATCCTTCGGGCATAGACGCTTTGGATTAGGTTTCCGATCTCATCATCGGATTCCACCCCCTAGCGGAGCCTACCTCACAGATGGATCTAGGGCCCAACTCTTGCCTCCTCAGATGACATAGCTAAACCGAACTCGTTTTCGGATCTAACGGCTGCCCTGGAGGAGGCCACTCCGGTTTTCGAGCTGGAGCCAACCTAGAAGGGCCTAGAAAATGGACCTGCCTCGGGCGGTCCGAATAACTGATACGTCTCCAACGTATCTATAATTTTTGATTGTTCCATGCTATTATATTATCATTCTTGGATGTTTTACAATCATTTTATAGCAACTTTATATCATTTTTTGGGATTAACCTATTGACATAGTGCCAAGTGCAAGTTGCTGTTTTTTTGCTTGTTTTTACTTCGCAGAATATCAGTACCAAATGGAGTCCAATCGCAATGAAACTTTTTGGAGATTATTTTTGGATCAGAAGACAACCAGAGAGCCAAAGAAGCACCTGGGAGGAGGCCCGTAGGGCCCAGAAGACACCAGGGCGCGCCAGAGGCCCCCGGCGTGCCCTGGTGGTTGTGGTGGCCTCGGGAGTCCCCTCCACTGCCTCTGAGCTTTATAAATACCCAAATATTTGAGAAATCCTAGAGGAGTCGACGAAAAATACTTCCAGCCGCCGCAAGTTCTAGAACCGCGAGATCCAATCTAACACCATCATAGAGGGGTTCATCATCCTCATTGGTGCCTCTCCGATGATGCGTGAGTAGTCCACCATGGACCAACGGGTCCGTAGGCAGTAGCTAGACGGCTTTCGCTCTCTCTTTTGATTCTCAATGCAATGGTCTCTTGTAGATCTATTTGATGTAATGACTTTTTGCGGTGTGTTTGTTGGGATCCGATGAATTTTGAGTTCATGATCAGTTTCTGTCCATGAATATTATTGGAGTCTTCTTTTGATCTCTTAATGCATGATTACTTATAGCCTCATATTTCTTCTTCGAATCTTTGGTTTAGTTAGGCCAACTAGATCAATTTTTCTTGCCATGGGAAGAGGTGCTTTGTGATGGGTTCAATCTTGTGGCGTCCTCTCCTAGTGACAGAAGGGGCAGCGAGGCACGCATGTATCGTTGCTATTATGGATAATGACGTGGCTTTAGACAGCATCGGTATTTCCCCACAGAGGAAGGGATGATGCAGCACAGCGAAGGTAAGTATTTCCCTTAGTTATGAAACCAAGGTATCGAACCAGTAGGAGGATCACCACCACCAAATAAGCAGCACCTGCACACAAATAACAAATACTTGCAACCCAACACGAAAGATAGGTTGTCAATATCTCTACGGTAAAAAGATAGATTAGGTAATGATAGATAGATCTCTCAAGAACACAAAATAAGAAGGGAAAATAAAAAGTGCACCAATATGTTTTTGGGTTTTTGGTTTTGTAGATCTGAAAACAAAGAGGCAAAAAGATAGACCGGAAAGCAATATGTTGGAAAAGTAGACCCCGGGGCCGTAGGTTTCACTAGTGGCTTCTCTCATGAGTATAGCACATGGTGGGTGAACAAATTACTGTTGGGCAATTGATAGAAGATCAAATAATCATGACGATATCCAAGGCGATGATCATTATATAGGCATCACGTCCAAGATAAGTAGACCGACTCCTGCCTGCATCTATTACTCCACACATCGACCGCTATCCAGCATGCATCTAGTGTATTAAGTTCATGGAAAAACGGAGTAATGCAATAAGAACGATGACATGATGTAGACAAGATCTATTCATGTAGGAATATACCCCATCTTGTTATCGTTAATGGCAACCATACATGCGTGCCTTGCTGCCCCTTCTGTCACTGGGAAAGGACACCGCAAGATTGAACCCATCACAAAGCACCTCTTCCCATGGCAAGAAAAATCGATCTAGTTGGCCTAACTAAACCAAAGATTCGAAGAAGAAATACGAGGCTATAAGTAATCATGCATATAAGAGATCAAAGAAGACTCAAATAATATTCATGGATAGAAACTGATCATGAACTCAAAATTCATCGGATCCCAACAAACACACCGCAAAAGTTTACATCAAATAGATCTCCAAGAGACCATTGTATTGAGAATCATAAGAGAGAGAGAGAGAGGAAGCCATCTAGCTACTGCCTACGGACCCGTAGGTCTATGGTGGACTACTCACGCATCATCGGAGAGGCACCTATGAGGAAGATGAACCCCTCTGTGATGGTGTTTAGATTGGATCTCGAGGTTCTGGAACTTGCGGTGGCTAGAATTGTGTTTCGTCGACTCCCCTAGGGTTTTTGGAATATTTGGGAATTTATAGGCATCAGAGGCGGTGGAGAGGGTCCCCGTGGAGGGTACAACCCATCAGGGCGCGCCGAGGGCACCCTGGTGCGCCCTGGTGGGTTGTGGTCTCCACGGACCACATCTGTGGCACTTCTTTGGCTCACCGGGTGTCTTCTGGTCCAAAAAAAATCTCCAAAATTTTTCGTCGCGATTGGACTCTGTTTGGTATTGATATTCTGAAAAACAACAACTGGCACTATGTCAATAGGTTAGTCCCAAAAAATGATATAAAGTTGTTATAAAATGATTGTAAAACATCCAAGAAAGATAACATAACAGCATGGAACAAGCAAAAATTATAGATATGTTGGAGACGTATCAGCATCCCCAAGCTTAATTCCTACTCGTCCTCGAGAAGGTAAATGATAAAAACAGAATTTTTGATGTGGAATGCTGCCTAACATGTTCCTCTCATATTCTTTTCTTTTGTATAGCATGGACATTTGGACTTATAGATGATTCAAAGCAATAGTCTAGTTTTAACATAATGAATTCAATACTCAAGCATGTCAACAAGCAACCATGTCTTTCAAAATATCAACACTAAAGAAAGTTATCCCTAGCCCATCATGCTCAATCATTGATCCATTCATGAAACACACTTAAATATTAGCTATACCCAATGCTCAAGTACGATCATAGTACCCCCTAGTTGGTGCTTATAAGAGAAGATGGAGACTCAAAGTAAAAATAAAAATTGCATAAAGTAAATAGATAGGCCCTTCGTAGAGGGAAGTAGGGATTTGTAGAGGTGCTAGAGCTCAAAGGTCTAAATTGAGAGAGAGAGAAAATATTTTGGGTGGCATGCTTTTCCTGTCAACGAAAACGACAAAGTAGCTCACAATACTTTCCATGCTAGATATATCATAGGCGGTTCCCAAACAGAAAATAAAGTTTATTCCTTTTTCCACCAAACTTCCACTTTCCATGGCGGGCCGTATCCACGGTTGCCTTCCGATCCATACCAACACTTTCCAAGGAATTTATTATTTAACAACATAAAGTAAATATTTTTTCTTTTTCATTTCGGGAATGGGCATCCCTATTACCGTCGCACTCTCGTGCAATGACAAGTGAATAAACACTCATCTTGAGAATAACACATCTAGCATGGAAAAATATTGGACACTCCCCACCGTTTCATGAGCGATACGAGCACACAAAAGAGAAAATTTATTTTGAAAATTTAGAGATGGCACATACAAATTTGCTTGGAACGACATGGAAATACCGCATATAGGTAGGTATGGTGGACTCATAAGGCAAAACTTGGTTTAAGGATTTTGGATGCACAAGTAGTATTTCTACTTAGTACAAATGGAGGCTAGCAAATAGATTGAGAAGCAACCAAACCAAGAAACGAAAATTCACATAAGTGAGCATTGAGCATAACTAACACCGAATAATGTACCACAAGTAGGATGTAATTTCATTGCATAACTATTGACTTTCGTGCTTGCATAGGGAATCACAAACCTTAACACCAATATTCCTACTCAAGCATAATTAGTCACTAACATGACTCACATATTACTATCATCATGTTTTAAAACTATTACAAGGAATCAAGTTTAATTTGCCCAATGATCTTCATGAAAGTTTTTATTATATCCTCCTTGTATATCTATCACTTTGGGACTAGTTTCATATATTGCCATTGCTTTTTGACAAGCTCAAAAAATCTAAGTGAACCGCATGAGCATAAAGATTTCATCTCTCAAAATAGTATAAGTGAAGCATGAGAGGATTTCTTAAAAATTTACTACTCTCAAATTAATCTAAGTGAAGCATGAGAGGATTCCTACAAAAAATTCCAAGCACACCGTGCTCAAAAAGATATAAGTGAAGCACTAGAGGAATTCTATAGCTCAAAAAGTTTAAGTGAAGCATAGAGAGCAATTCTAACAAATCATGGCATAATTTTGGCTCTCCCAAATAGGTGTGTACAGAAAGGAAACAAATGAAAAACAAACAAGCAAATCAAGCAAAGATACAAGACGCTCCAAGCAAAACTCATGATATGTGATGAATAAAAATATAGCTCTAAGTAAAATACCGATGGTTGTTAGAAGAAAGAGGGGATGCCACTCGGGGGCATCCCCAAACTTAGTTGCTTGTTACTCTTTGGATATATCTTGGGGGTGTGGTAGCATCCCCAAGCTTAGGCTCTTATCACTCCTAATTCCTTCATCCATCGTGATCTCACCCAAAACTTGAAAACTTGTATCACACAAAACTCAACAAAATCTTCGTGAGATCCATTAGTATAATAAAGCAAATCACTACTTTAGGTACTGTTGCAAACCCATTCATATTTTATCATTGCATTATAAATACTGTATTTTAACTTTACCATGGCTCATACCCTTCAATATAACCCATAGATTCATCAAAACAAGCACACAATGCAACGAAAACAGAATCTGTCTTAAACAGAACAGTCTGTAGTAATCAGTACTCTAACCATACTTCTGTAACTCTAAAAATTCTGAAAAATTAGGAAAACGTAAAGAATTTGTATAGAAACACTGTGTTCAAATTTCAGCTCATGATCACGTTCCAGCAAAAAAATTAAAATTCAAATACTAGACTCAAAATTTCTGTTTCAGATTCAGCATCGCTTCTACTCATCTTATCAATTATCCTAAAGGCTCTACTTGGCACAAACACTAAATAAACCATAAAAACACAATTATAACAGAGGCATAATTGTGTCAACACTCAAAAACAGGAAGGAAAAAGAAAAAATAAATTTATTCATTGGGTTGCCTCCCAACAAGCGCTATCGTTTTACGCCGCTAGATAGGCATAACGCATAGATTCAATTATTGTCATCTTTGGTTTTGGATCCATAGGATGCCCTCATGATTGATTCATATGGTGACTTAATTCTTGTTCTAGGGAAGTGTTCCAGACCTTTTCTTAGTGGAAATTGAAAACGAATATTGCCTTCTTTCATATCAATCACGTCACCTATAGTGCGTAAAAACGGTCTACCAAGTATAATGGGACAAGACGGATTGCAATCAATATCAAGCACAATAAAATCTATGGGCACATAGTCCCTATTTACAAGAATAAGAACATCATTAATTCTTCCCAAAGGCTTTTTAATAGTAGAATCCGCCAAGTGCAAATTAAGAGAGCATTCTTCAATATTGGTGAGACCAAGCACATCACATAAAGATTTCGGAATCGTGGAAACACTAGCACCCAAATCACACAAAGAAAAGTACTCATAATTTTTAATATTGACCTTAATGGTGGGTTCCCACTCATCATGTAATTTTCTAGGAATAGAAATCTCCAACTCCAACTTTTCTTCAAAAGATTTCATCATGGCATCAACGATATGTTTATTAAAAGCTTTATTTTGCTCATAAGCATGGGGTGAATTCAACATGGATTGTAGCGAAGAAATACATTCAATCAAGGATCAACTATCACAATTAAAGTCTTTGCAATCTAAAATAGTGGGCACATCACTAGTTAAAGTTTTGACCTCTTCAAACCCACTTTTATCAAAATTTTCATCAAGATTTTCACCCTCCAAATTATTGGGACGCCTTCTAGCTAAAGTTGACTCTACTTCAGTCCCTTTATCATAAATTTTAATATTACTAAACAAGGAATCAGTAGTAGAAACACCAATCTCTTTAAGATCTACATCTTTTTTATGAAGGCAATCACTAGAAAATGACTTTTCTAAGATTTCTCTTTTAGCTCTAAGCATAGCGGTTCTTTTCTTACTTTCATCCATAGAGACATATAAAGCTTTAATAGATTCATCAATCTTAGTCACAAAAGCTTTTAACTTGAGATTTTCCACATCATGAGAAATTCTATCAATGCTTCTAGACATATCATCAATCTTATTCAACTTTTCTTCTATCGTAGTATTGAAAGCCTTTTGCGCATTGATAAATTCTTTAATATTACTCTAAAGATCAGTGGTGTTCCTATTATTAATGTAAGAGGAATTACCATAATTATTAGAGGAATTTCCAGGAAAAGGCCTAGCATTAAAATTACCTCTATAAGCATTGTTATTGAAATTGTTTCGCGAGACAAAGTTCACATCTACGGAATCACTATTTTGCTCAATCAAGGTAGACAAAGGCACATCATTAAGATCAATAGGAGCATTTTTACTAGCAACCAATTTCATCAAAGCATCAACCTTATCACTCAAGGTACTAATTTCTTCAACCGAATTAACTTTTTTACTAGTAGGTGCTCTTTCGGTATGCCATTGTGAATAATTTGCCACGATATTATCTAGCAATTTAGTAGCTTCACCCAAAGTAATTTCCATAAAAGTACCACCCACGGCGGAATCTAAAAGATTTCTAGAGATAAAATTCAACCCCGCATAAATTTTTTGTATGATCATCCAAAGATTTAAACCATGAGTAGGACAATTTCTTAGCATCAACTTCATTCTTTCCCAAGATTGTGCAACATGTTCATGATCAAGTTGCTTAAAATTCATGATTTGCGTCCTAAGGGAAATAATTTTCACGGGCAAAAAATACTTAGTAATAAAACCATCCTTGCACTTATTCCAAGAATCGATACTATTGCGAGGCAAAGAGGAAAACCAAATTTTTGCACGACCCCGCAAGGAAAAAGGAAATAATTTCAACTTCACAATATCATTGTCTACATATTTTTTCTTTTGCATATCACACAATTCTACGAATGTGTTTAGATGGGACGTGACATCCTCATTAGGATTACCGGCAAATTGATCTTTCATGACAAGATTCAACAAAGCGGCATTAATATCACAAGACTCCACACTAGTGGCGGGAGGAGCGATCGGAGTACTAATAAAATCATTGTTATTAGTATTGGAAAAATCACACAACTTGGTGTTTTTTTTTGAGTCATCGTGACTACGCAAACAAGATTGCCAGCAAGGAAGAGATCCGGCAAGAAAAGGCAAATAAAAAAGAGGGCGAATAAAACGGCAAATTGGTGAAGTGGGGGAGAGGAAAACGAGAGGCAAATGGCAAATAATGTAATTACAAGGAGATGAGATTTGTGATTAGGAACCTGATAGATGAAGATGGAGTCCCCTCGGCGCGTGAGATAGGCACGTAGAAGAGACCGCTTCCTCCCCGGCAACGGCGCCAGAAATTCCTTTGACGTGGCTTGATACTGCGTCGGTATTTGCCCAAAGAGGAAGGGATGATGCAGCACATCGATGGTAAGTATTTCCCTCAGTTATGAAACCAAGGTTATCGAACTAGTAGGAGGATCACCACCACCCAATAAGCAGCACCTGCACACAAACAACAAAAACTTGCAACCCGACGCGAAAGAGAGGTTGTCAATCTCTCTACGGTAAAAAGATAGATTAGGTAATGATAGATAGGAGAGATAGATCTCTCAAGAACACAAAATAAGAAGAGCAAAAAGTGCAGCAATGTGTTTTTGGGTTTTTGGTTTTGTAGATCTGAAAACACAGAAGCAAAAAGATAGATCGGAAAGCAATATGTTGGAAAAGTAGACCCGGGGGCTGTAGGATTCACTAGTGACTTCTCTCATGAGTATAGCACACGGTGGGTGAACAAATTACTGTTGGCCAGTTGATAGAAGATCAAATAATCATGACGATATCCAAGGCGATGATCATTATATAGGCATCACGTCCAAGATAAGTAGACCGACTCCTGCCTGCATCTACCACTATTACTCCACACATCGACCGCTATCCAGCATGCATCTAGTGTATTAAGTTCATGGAAAAACGGAGTAATGCAATAAGAACGATGACATGATGTAGACAAGATCTAATCATGTAGGAATAGAGCCCATCTTGTTATCCTTAATGGCAACGATACATGCGTGCCTTGCTGCCCCTTGTGTCACTGGTAAAGGACACCGCAAGATCGAACCCATCACAAAGCACCTCTTCCCATGGCAAGAAAAATCCATCTAGTTGGCCTAACTAAACCAAAGATTCGAAGAAGAAATACGAGGCTATAAGTAATCATGCATATAATAGATCAAAGAAGACTCAAATAATATTCATGGATATAAACTGATCATGAACTCAAAATTCATCGGATCCCAACAAACACACCGCAAAAGTTTACATCAAATAGATCTCCAAGAGACCATTGTATTGAGAATCATAAGAAAGAGAGAGGAAGCCATCTAGCTACTACCTACGGACCCGTAGGTCTATGGTGGACTACTCACGCATCATCGGAGAGGCACCTATGAGGAAGATGAACCCCTCCGTGATGGTGTTTAGATTGGATCTTGAGGTTCTAGAACTTGCGGCGGCTGGAATTGTGTTTCGTCGACTCCCCTAGGGTTTTTGGAATATTTGGGAATTTATAGGCATCAGGGGCGGTGGAGAGGGGCCCTGTGGTGGGCACAACCCATCAGGGCACGCCGGGGCCCCCCTGGCACGCCCTGGTGGGTTGTGGTCTCCACGACCCACCTCTCTGGCACTTCTTTGGCCCACTGGGTGTCTTTTGGTCCAAAAAAAATCTCCAAAAAGTTTCGTCGTGATTGGACTCCGTTTGGTATTGATATTCTGCGAAGTAAAAAACAAGCAAAAACAACAACTGGTACTTTGGCACTATGTCAATAGGTTAGTCCCAAAAAATGATATAAAGTTGTTATAAAATGATTGTAAAACATCCAAGAATGATAATATAACAGCATGGAACAAACAAAAATTATAGATATGTTGGAGACGTATCAGCGCGCCCTGGTGGGTTGTGGTGGCCTCGTAAGTCCCCTCCACCGCCTCTGAGCTCTATAAATGTAACACCCTGGATTTTGCCCATTTCTTTTTCTTTTGATTTTGGTCTGGTTTTGCTTTTCCGTGGCTTGCTAGTCTTGGAGCCTGGAAGGATCATCCTTGATTTCTTTTCTCTAGTGGTTTTCCAACCTCTAGCCCATCCCAAGACCCTGTCATTTCTATCTTGAGCCAATCCCAATATTCTTTTTCATGGGAATATTCCTTTTTCTATTAAAGGAATAGCCATGTCTGCTCTGGGTTGTGAAGCAACCCATATCTCTCTCATTCCAAAAATTCCCAATTTATTCCCATAAATACTTTGGATCATATATTCCTCAAATAGGTCAAAATCTTTCCTTGCCATGTTCAAGAATCTTCCTCCAATATTCCTTTTCCTATTCTGTCCCTGATGGCAGTTTGTGAGGAAAGTGCAATCTATATTGGCTTTCTTGCTCTCAAACTTTTTGGGGACATTTTCCTATCCATATCATTGTTGCATGACAAAATCCAACTCAATTTGGCTAACACATATTTTCTGGAAAATTTCCAAAGTTTCTGATCCAATAGAAGCTTTGTGAAGCAAGTGCCAGCTAAGAGTATGCCAATGGGTTGAAATTTTGCAGGCACCTTGATATGCCCAAATCATGGATCTCCTCAAGATTTCAGCATCATCCCATCTTCTTTGTGGCCTCAGCATCAAATCTTTGCTTCTGGTCATATTTTCCCAATGTGAAGCAACTATATTTTATGTCGCTTCATAATTGCTGAAAATTTACCAGGACATTCTATTATCCATATCATCCATCTCCTCCAAATTTGGTCTCATTTCATCTAGCCATTTTGCCTTAGGAATTTTCCTAAGATTCTGGTCAGAGAGGACCATTATGAAGGAAGTACTATTTGTGCTCATGCAAATGGTATGAAATTTTTATGGCACTCTCATATGACCAAATCATCATCTTGTGCCCATTTTCAGCTCAAGGAAATATAGTATGTGAGTGCCACATCCTGTTTTCCTTTCTAGACCAGATTAATCAGTTGCAAAGCAACCCCATTAAATCTTGGTCCTCTTCCTATCAAATTCTCCAGATATTTAGTTCCTCCTATCCTGAATCTCCTAGACATCAATTGAGATCCTTATCTCTTCTCTGTTCAAATCTGTGGAGTGGTCAAGTTTGCAGCAGCAAACTTCAGGTGATCTCTCCCATCCATTCTTGGCCCCTTCTGTCGATCTATCTTTTCATAGGGGTCCATGACTGTAAGGACTAGCTGCTAGACATCAGGCTACATGCCAGAATGCTCCATGGGTGCCAGCTCACGCGGTGACCACGCGTTTGGCATGCCATGAGCGCGCTCTGTGCAATGGAGCCCTTGGGGTCGTCGTTTTCCTCCGCCCCTCAACGTCTAGCTTTGTCCAACAGTTTCCTCTCATCGTCCCTTTCCTCCTAGACCCCTCTCCCCCTCTCGAGTCCCCTCCGACGCGGTGCAGTTGTCATGCCCGTGTCATGGCCGACTCTGTCCCGTCGCGTCCGGTCGCCTCAAGCCCTCCCAATCTTTCTTGGCCTCGCCTGAGCCCTCTCCCCTCCCCGCGAAGCCTCTCGTCGCCGCAAGCCGCCAGCCACGTCCCCCCCGAGTGCCAGGACGGCGATAAGCTCGCCACGGCGGCCGTGGTTATCCACTCGCCGTCGGGCGGCTATAAAAGCCGTGGCCTCGAGCCCCGGGGATGGCCAGCGCATGAAGCGTCTTCCCCTTTCCCCTTGTGTCCTCCCCAGCCCTTCCATTGAGCTCGGAGAGCTCCAAGTTGGCTCCCATGGCCGCCTCGCCTTCGGTTCAAATTGGAGCAAGCCGGCGCTTCCCTCGCCCTCCTCTTCCGCCTCCGAGGAACCCTGAAGCCTCGTGGCCCTTTCCCCGGAGCTCTTCACCCCTCCCCGTGGCCAGGGCGCTCTGCCCACCGTCGCCATGGCCGGTGGCCGCCGAGGGCCGCGCCCTGCCCTGCTCTGCTTTCCCCCTTCCTGCCCCGGTGGGTGAAGCTGCTCCTCCTCGTCTCGCCGGTGGCCGGGCCTCGCCAGGAGATGGCCTGTGCCGCCGGGGATCACCGGCGCCCGAGCAGCCGCGCCCTCTGCTCCCCGTCGCGAGCGTGAGGAAGAAGGAGACAGGGGGAGAGAGAGAAGCTGGATGGGCCCCGCGTGTCATTGAGACAGCGAAGGGGTATGTGCCACCGCCAGCTGGGCCCGGTCCCTTTAAGTGGAGGCGCATTCCTTCTTTTGCGCTTTTCTCACTGGAAAGCGTATTCTCAGAAGGGCGCGACCGACTGGGCTGCTCAGGGACCCGGATGCAATTCTCCCTTTTGCTGTTTCCTTTTGCAGATTAGTCCCTCATCTTCATCAGGCCATATCTTTTTGCTCGTAGCTCCAATCGAGGTGATTCCAAAGCCATCGTCTTCGTCTCGTCGAGCCCGTCATGTTGGTATCACTTTCATGCTGTCTTGACACAGTGAAAGTGACCCTTCTGCCCTTGTCCGTAAACAGTCCCCCTCCGAGAGAGAACTATTTCCGGCAGTCCTTCCGCGGTCTCTCCGCACCCTTTCCCGGTGGATCCTTCATCTCCAGGCAAGCCAGGACCCCCATTCTATGAAGTATTTCAATAGCGTTGCATCTTTAATTAAATTGCTTGCATTTACAAAGGAATTACTTTCATTTACCTGCTATATGATAATGCATAGTAATTAATCTAAATGCCTAGTTGCTGCCACTTTAAATATTGTGATGGACCACTTTATTGGCTAAATGAACTTAGTGGTTGATCTTGAGCCACCTGTCCGGGAACATCGTGCAACCACATTTGCCGGTATGGGACGGCCTTGACCGGGTCTGATTGCGTGATCTTTCATCGGTACCTCCATACAGGGAGGGTTAGGCGCGGCATGCTACCCTGATCAGGTAAGCGGCGATAACCCTGTGGGCCAGTTGTTGAGTTTTGCGCGCGGTCCCCGTTTGGGACAGTTTGACCCCATTTGGGTCGTGGCCACGACGGTGGCAGGTGTCAAGAGGACACAAGGGCCACCCAAGGCTGACCTCCTGGGGAGGAAAAGTGCCGGAGGTACGATGAAAGAGTCATGGGTCAGGCAGGTTTCGTTGGAGATGTCCTAGTCCACTCCTATGGGACGAGTTCCAAGGATCCTGTGGGACAAGTCCCAAGGGGCTGGATGAGGGAGGAACTCCATGGTGTGGGTAAAGTGTGCAACCTCTGCAGAGTGTAAAATCTATTCGAATAGCCGCGTCCACGGTAATGGACGACCCGTTCAGACCTCAGTAGCCGATCAACCAAGTTAATAATATTATTGTTGGAAGATCTCATCCTGAGTAGACATCAGAGGATGTCAGGAATATGATATGGTAGCCAAGGGATGGCTATATGATGAGTGGTCGAAGGACCACGTGATTGAATTTGGACTTGAGTCAGTCCAGGTTGGATCATGAGCATGTTGAGGGTTGTGAGACAACCCCGAGAGTAAGTTGATGGCTAATAACAGTAATTGAAGCACTTAAGTATTTAATCTGATAATTGCCATGCTATTGTTTGCTGCATTGTTTGGTTGTCTTGAGCTTGCGAGTACATTCAAAGTACTCACCTGGCGTATCATGCCAGTTTGCAGGTCATGCCATGATTGCTTGTTTGCCGTGGATGTCGAGTTCGCGAGCTAGGATACGCGTTCCAGCCAGAGTCCCTGCAGGGTGGAGTCCATCATCGCAGTTGCTGTTCCGCTGCCAGGAGTTCTCTGCTTCCTCAGGCAGTTCCGCTGTTAGTGTAGAGCTGGTTTGTTCTATGCCAACAGTGCCGTATTCCAGAAGACTCGTCCTTGGGCTGGAATACGGGGCGTTCCGGTCTTCTCTGAGCCGGGGTGCCACAAACGTTGGTATCAGAGCCAGGCTGGCTGTAGGACGCGCGATCTAGACGCGAGCGTTAGTAACCGGTAGTATAGGATCCAGTTGGTCTGCTGCACTTGTTCGTTGCATTTGATTGTGCATAGCATGCATATAGACTAGATAGTTTATCACTAACGATGGACCTGGTGAGTGTAGGTGGCATCGGTTTCGATTCACCACCTGCGCTCTCCAGTTTGCATTCTTGTTTCTTGGTGTTGTGTTATCTCCGTCTTAGCGGAGTGATCGGTGGCATCCCTTGTCGGATTGATGCACCGGTACCACAGCAATGTTTTCTCTTCAGTTTTTTCCCTTATAGTTTCGGTGATAGATATGTTTCTATCCCGGATCTTGGGGCAACCCTTACTGATCTTAGTTATCAGAACAAGGCAATGCCGCAAGCCCTTCTTTCCATCGCCATCTTTCTCTGCCATCCATTCTCTGGACGAGTACGGATCTTCCCCGTACGCTTGATGATGATGTGGTCGTGACCCCCCGTGTTCCGACCCACGATCACCAAGTTCGTCCTCGCCACCGTGCCCGTTCAGACGGAATCGGTATAAGCCCTGTTTGGTGTAACTTTGTTTACACCAGCTCCTTGCACACATTGATTCACTTTCATGCACATCGCCACAGCATGTAGACCGTAGTACCGGAGTTCTTGCGAGATTTGTGTGCTTAAGTAGGAATGCACATTATTGCTGTTGCTTGTGTGTGATCTTGTGTCGTTTCTTTTGCTTCTTTCTTTGGGCCTTGGTGTTACCTTATTTTCCCCTTAAGGCAGTTGCTCACCGACACTGGACTCAAGGAAATCAGTAAAGGCAGTTCCTTGGAAGATCAACCCAGCAATATAGAATCTTGAGCGGACTGCATTATATCCGGAATATCGGGCCTGAATATAAAGGATATCCTGGCTGAATTGGTTATCAGCGTCGAGTATACATCAGTGCACTACAGAAATCAGTGAATCAGCAAGACGGCAGACTGTGTGCCCGATCCCCAGTACATTCCGCGTCAAAGGTATGATTCATATACACGGTTGAGTCTGCTATGAGTACAATTTGAAACTTGCCATATCCTGGAATCAAGTTAGAATGTGCCATGAACCTAGTGTTCAGCAAGAAGGATAGCCGAATACTCTGTTGCATACAACAAGTAACCGACATCAGGAGCATTAAGGGATACATATATATAAGCACTCAGACCGTATATGGCAAAAAGGAAAGCTTCAGGTGTATGCAACCCAGTCCTTCTCAAGCTACCAGAAAAAAAAGTACTATGCAAGGATCCCTGTGTCTTCCTCGATACGACACACGGACGTCTCTGGTGCAAGGTACTCAGGCTTCCTCAATAGGACACCACTGCAGCCTCTACGGTACCGAGTCTTCCCAGCAAGTCCTTGAGAAGGAAAGTTTCTGAGGTACGGTGCCCAGTCCTCTTTAGGAAGCCACTTTGATAAAAACTTCAGGCACGAGCAATTCCATCTCCCTCAGCAAGAAGACTTCGATGGCTCTCAGCACAAGCTATGCCATCCTCGTCAGCAAAGTATCGCATCGGTGTTAGTACCAGCTATTCCATCGATAGTTGGCAGCATATGACCATGCATTCCAAGGAATCAGATCCGCAACAGTCGTTCAGAAGGCAAAGGGTCAGTCAGGACACAAGCCTGCTTCAGGAATCGAGCGCTCAGCCGCATATACTTAATAGATATGGTGGACATGCTGCCAAGGCCATATTAGTCATACAGTAATACCAGCCCGGTGAGAATCTGACTATGGCATGAGCTATGAGAGAAGAAGAAGAACGCCAGTTATACACTTTAGTGAGATGACCAACAACCTATGGACAAGCTGTATGGGACACAGATGAACCCTTGCCCGTCTTTCTTTGGTAACGGCACCACGCCTGTGTTCTGAGCTGTTTCCGGCCGTCCGGGGTGGATGCCGACTTTTTCTTTCTCTTGTCAACAACCGACCCGTGTTCTGAGCTGTTTTTCGGCCGTCTCGAGCAGCTGTTGAATTTCTTTCCGTAGCAGCAACCCTATGTTCTGAGCTGTTTTTCGGCCGTCTTAGGGAACTGCTACTTTCTTCTTATCGACACCGTCTCATGCTCTGAGCGGCTTTTCAGCCGTCTTGAGTCGGGGTTGAGTTACTCCAGTAAACGTCCCAGATCCGAGTTGTAAAGACCGTTCTGGTGGCCACTGGTTTATTTGCCGGTTTTATCCAAGGGTTCAGACGGTCATTTCCCTACAGCTACAACTTGTTAAGTAATATGCCTGCCGGAATATTGTACCTGGCAGCATCCAGGGTCATCCAAGGAATCAGGAACACATCAGGCCAAGCTCTTTCAGCTAAGGATCTAGGCAAAGAGAACCAGAATAAAGGAGCAAGGTCGGCCATACAAGTATGATAATGGTTGCAAGATCAACATGGTACGGATGCTCAAGACAGTCTGGTTCGCTGCCAATCACCATGGGTACACACCCACGGGGTCTATTCCGTTTGCACGGACCCCATATCGAGTCAATCCACTCAGCCAGCTTTATATTCTCAGAATCGTCAGAGGAGGATATTCAAGCTGGTCAGATGGAATAATCATAAGGATGATAACTGCCTCAGAGCATGTGTCCTCACATGTGGGAATCAGTTAAAGGATAACCTACTGGGGACAAGATCTTTCTGTTAGGACCACCGTCAGGCAAGTCTGCAGATAATGCCGTCATAAGGACGCACCCTTTATGCTAGTCACGATAGGCTATGGCTAAGTCATTGGTACATATGTGATGCTAAGGACAGCGAACCTAGCCAAGATATTTCCGTAACCCCTGCAAGGAGTCCGATTCTGCCAGGAGAACGGTATGAATCACAGCACCAGTCGAGTCTGGAGGGCACACAAGCCATTTAAAACCACCTAATGCAAGGAGTAAAAGATTTCATGACCATCAAGAAAAATTGTTCACAACTCAATGAACGGTTGTCTGTATTGGACTTCATCACAACCTGTCCATGAGGAATAACTCTCAGACTTGCGAAAAAGACAGGTATTTCAGACAGGAGATGCTACTGCACCCAGATAAGTCAACAGACATAAAAGGACTGGAGTCAGAGTAATATATGAGGTAAGACCTGTCAGAATAAGGATCTTGTAAAACAAACTACCCCGGAGCCAGGCAGTCAGTCAGAAGATATCCAGTGGAAGCATAGGACAAAGGCAAAAAGGAAACCCGAGTTGGAAACGGTTTCCTCCAGTGGGGATATTTATGGTTAACCCCTGAGCAACCAAATCTCGAGGACGAGATTTCTTTAAGGGGGGTAGGTTTGTAACACCCTGGATTTTGCCCATTTCTTTTTCTTTTGATTTTGGTCTGGTTTTGCTTTTCTGTGGCTTGCTAGTCTTGGAGCCTGGAAGGATCATCCTTGATTTCTTTTCTCTAGTGGTTTTCCAACCTCTAGCCCATCCCAAGACCCTGTCATTTCTATCTTGAGCCAATCCCAATATTCTTTTTCATGGGAATATTCCTTTTTCTATTAAAGGAATAGCCATGTCTGCTCTGGGTTGTGAAGCAACCCATATCTCTCTCATTCCAAAAATTCCCAATTTATTCCCATAAATCCTTTGGATCATATATTCCTCAAATAGGTCAAAATCTTTCCTTGCCATGTTCAAGAATCTTCCTCCAATATTCCTTTTCCTATTCTATCCCTGATGGCAGTTTGTGAGGAAAGTGCAATCTATATTGGCTTTCTTGCTCTCAAACTTTTTGGGGACATTTTCCTATCCATATCATTGTTGCATGACAAAATCCAACTCAATTTGGCTAACACATATTTTCTGGCAAATTTCCAAAGTTTCTGATCCAGTAGAAGCTTTGTGAAGCAAGTGCCAGCTAAGAGTATGCCAATGGGTTGAAATTTTGCAGGCACCTTGATATGCCCAAATCATGGATCTCCTCAAGATTTCAGCATCATCCCATCTTCTTTATGGCCTCAGCATCAAATCTTTGCTTCTGGTCATATTTTCCCATTGTGAAGCAACTATATTTTATGTCGCTTCATAATTGCTGAAAATTTACCAGGACATTCTATTATCCATATCATCCATCTCCTCCAAATTTGGTCTCATTTAATCTAGCCATTTTGCCTTAGGAATTTTCCTAAGATTCTGGTCAGAGAGGACCATTATGAAGGAAGTACTATTTGTGCTCATGCAAATGGTATGAAATTTTTATGGCACTCTCATATGACCAAATCATCATCTTGTGCCCATTTTCAGCTCAAGGAAATACAGTATGTGAGTGCCACATCCTGTTTTCCTTTCTAGACCAGATTAATCAGTTGCAAAGCAACCCCATTAAATCTTGGTCCTCTTCCTATCAAATTCTCTAGATATTTAGTTCCTCCTATCCTGAATCTCCTAGACATCAATTGAGATCCTTATCTCTTCTCTGTTCAAATCTTTGGAGTGGTCAAGTTTGCAGCAGCAAACTTCAGGTGATCTCTCCCATCCATTCTTGGCCCCTTCTGTCGATCTATCTTTTCATAGGGGTCCATGACTGTAAGGACTAGCCGCTAGACATCAGGCTACATGCCAGAATGCTCCATGGGTGCCAGCTCACGCGGTGACCACGCGTTTGGCATGCCATGAGCGCGCTCTGTGCAATGGAGCCCTTGGGGTCGTCGTTTTCCTCCGCCCCTCAACGTCTAGCCTTGTCCAACAGTTTCCTCTCGTCGTCCCTTTCCTCCTGGACCCCTCTCCCCCTCTCGAGTCCCCTCCGACGCGGTGCAGTTGTCGTGCCCGTGTCATGGCCGACTCTGTCCCGTCGCGTCCGGTCGCCTCAATCCCTCCCGATCTTTCTTGGCCTCGCCTGAGCCCTCTCCCCTCCCCGCGAAGCCTCTTGTCGCCGCAAGCCGCCAGCCACGTCCCCCCCCCCGAGCGCCAGGACGGCGATAAGCTCGCCACGGTGGCCGTGGTTATCCACTCGCCGTCGGGCGGCTATAAAAGCCGTGGCCTTGAGCCCTGGGGATGGCCAGCGCATGAAGCGTCTTCCCCTTTCCCCTTGTGTCCTCCCCAGCCCTTCCATTGAGCTCGGAGAGCTCCAAGTTGGCTCCCATGGCCGCCTCGGCTTCGGTTCAAATTGGAGCAAGCCGGCGCTTCCCTCGCCCTCCTCTTCCGCCTCCGAGGAACCCTGAAGCCTCGTGGCCCTCTCCCCGGAGCTCTTCGCCCCTCCCCGTGGCCAGGGCGCTCTGCCCACCGTCGCCATGGCCGGTGGCCGCCGAGGGCCGCGCCCTGCCCTGCTCTGCTTTCCCCCTTCCTGCCCCGGTGGGTGAAGCTGCTCCTCCTCGTCTCGCCGGTGGCCGGGCCTCGCCAGGAGATGGCCTGTGCCGCCGGGGATCACCGGCGCCCGAGCAGCCGCGCCCTCTGCTCCCCGTCGCGAGCGTGAGGAAGAAGGAGACAGGGGGAGAGAGAGAAGCTGGATGGGCCCCGCGTGTCATTGAGACAGCGAAGGGGTATGGGCCACCGCCAGCTGGGCCCGGTCCCTTTAAGTGGAGGCGCATTCCTTCTTTTGCGCTTTTCTCGCTGGAAAGCGTATTCTCAGAAGGGCGCGACCGACTGGGCTGCTCAAGGACCCGGATGCAATTCTCCCTTTTGCTGTTTCCTTTTGCAGATTAGTCCCTCATCTTCATCAGGCCATATCTTTTTGCTCGTAGGTCCAATCGAGGTGATTCCAAAGCCATCGTCTTCGTCTCGTCGAGCCCGTCATGTTGGTATCACTTTCATGCTGTCTTGACACAGTGAAAGTGACCCTTCTGCCCTTGTCCGTAAACAGTCCCCCTCCGAGAGAGAACTGTTTCCGGCAGTCCTTCCGCGGTCTCTCCGCACCCTTTCCCGGTGGATCCTTCATCTCCAGGCAAGCCAGGACCCCCATTCTATGAAGTATTTCAATAGCGTTGCATCTTTAATTAAATTGCTTGCATTTACAAAGGAATTACTTTCATTTACCTGCTATATGATAATGCATAGTAATTAATCTAAATGCCTAGTTGCTGCCACTTTAAATATTGTGATGGACCACTTTATTGGCTAAATGAACTTAGTGGTTGATCTTGAGCCACCTGTCCGGGAACATCGTGCAACCACATTTGCCGGTATGGGACGGCCTTGACCGGGTCTGATTGCGTGATCTTTCATCGGTACCTCCATACAGGGAGGGTTAGGCGCGGCGTGCTACCCTGATCAGGTAAGCGGCGATAACCCTGTGGGCCAGTTGTTGAGTTTTGCGCGCGGTCCCCGTTTGGGACATTTTGACCCCGTTTGGGTCGTGGCCACGACGGTGGCAGGTGTCAAGAGGACACAAGGGCCACCCAAGGCTGACCTCCCGGGGAGGAAAAGTGCCGGAGGTACGATGAAAGAGTCATGGGTCAGGCAGGTTTCGTTGGAGATGTCCTAGTCCACTCCTATGGGACGAGTTCCAAGGATCCTGTGGGACAAGTCCCAAGGGGCTGGATGAGGGAGGAACTCCATGGTGTGGGTAAAGTGTGCAACCTCTGCAGAGTGTAAAATCTATTCGAATAGCCGCGTCCACGGTAATGGACGACCCGTTCAGACCTCAGTAGCCGATCAACCAAGTTAATAATATTATTGTTGGAAGAACTCATCCTGAGTAGACATCAGAGGATGTCAGGAATATGATATGGTAGCCAAGGGATGGCTATATGATGAGTGGTCGAAGGACCACGTGATTGAATTTGGACTTGAGTCAGTCCAGGTTGGATCATGAGCATGTTGAGGGTTGTGAGACAACCCCGAGAGTAAGTTGATGGCTAATAACAGTAATTGAAGCACTTAAGTATTTAATCTGATAATTGCCATGCTATTGTTTGCTGCATTGTTTGGTTGTCTTGAGCTTGCGAGTACATTCAAAGTACTCACCTGGCGTATCATGCCAGTTTGCAGGTCATGCCATGATTGCTTGTTTGCCGTGGATGTCGAGTTCGCGAGCTAGGATACGCGTTCCAGCCAGAGTCCCTGCGGGGTGGAGTCCATCATCGCAGTTGCTGTTCCGCTGCCAGGAGTTCTCTGCTTCCTCAGGCGGTTCCGCTGTTAGTGTAGAGCTGGTTTGTTCTATGCCAACAGTGCCGTATTCCAGAAGACTCGTCCTTGGGCTGGAATACGGGGCGTTCCGGTCTTCTCTGAGCCGGGGTGCCACAATAAATACCCAAATATTCCAGAAATCCTAGAGGAGTCGACGAAAAATACTTCCAGCCACTGGAAGTTCCAGAACCACGAGATCCAATCGAACACCATCACAGAGGGGTTCATCATCCTCATTGGTGCCTCTCCGATGATGCGTGAGTAGTCCACCATAGACGTACGGGTCCGTAGGTAGTAGCTAGATGGCTTTCTCTCTCTCTTTTGATTCTCAATACAATGGTCTCTTGGAGATCTATTTGATGTAATGACTTTTTGCGGTATATTTGTTGGGATCCGATGAATTTTGAGTTCATGATCAGTTTCTATCCATGAATATACTTTGAGTCTTCTTTTGATCTCTTATATGCATGATTACTTATAGCCTTGTATTTCTTCTTCGAATGTTTGGTTTAGTTAGGCCAACTAGATCGATTTTTCTTGCCATGGGAAGAGGTGCTTTGTGATGGGTTCGATCTTGCGTTGTCCTCTTCCAGTGACAGAAGGGGCAGTGAGGCACGCATGTATCGTTGCTATTAAGGATAACAACATGGGGTCTATTCCTACATGAATAGATCTTGTCTACATCATGTCATCGTTCTTATTGCATTACTCCGTTTCTCCATGAACTTAATACACTAGATGCATGCTGGATAGCGGTCGATGTGTGGAGTAATAGTAGTAGATGCAGAATCGTTTCGGTCTACTAATCTTGGACGTGATGCCTATATAATGATCATCGCCTTGGATATCGTCATGTTTATTTGATCATCTATTAATTTCCCAACAGTAATTTGTTTACCCACCGTGTGCTATACTCATGAGAGAAGCCACCAGTGAAATCTACAACCCCCGGGTATACTCTTTCAACATATTGCTTTCCGATCTATCTTTTGCCGTTTTTGTTTTTAGATCTGTTAATCCAAAAACCTAAAAATACCTTGCTGCACTTTTTATTTGCTTCTTTTATTTTGTGTTCTTGTGTGATCTATCTATCCAATCTACTACAATCTAATCTATCTTTTTACCGTGGAGAGATTGACAACCTCTCTTACGCGTCGGGTTGCAAGTATTTGTTCTTTGTGTGCAGGTACCGTTTACATAGTGTTGCA
Source organism: Elymus sibiricus (assembly GCA_039707655.1). Lineage (NCBI taxonomy): Eukaryota > Viridiplantae > Streptophyta > Magnoliopsida > Poales > Poaceae > Elymus > Elymus sibiricus. The sequence goes on along the minus strand of CM077669.1, from coordinate 84,921,004 downwards.
TGGTTCTCCTACTGGTTTGATAACCTTGGTTTCATAACTGAGGGAAATACTTACCGTAGCTGTGTTGCATCATCCCTTCCTCTTTGGGGAAATACCGACGCAGTCTCAAGCCACGTCAATAACCCTTTTCAAATCAGTCCGGCTTATCGCTAGGCCCTCGACTCGGAGTAGCTCTCGTAGATAAACAAGGTACCGGGCCGGATCCAAAGCCTGGCAATCTCATATGCAGTTTATGATCAGATCGGATGTAAAGCCAACAATCGTGAATTTTTCATCCCACCCACCATCCACTTAGTCGCCACCGTTGAATATTTGACCGATGTGCTAGACTACAGATCCGACGAGGCCATCAACATAGATGAAGATGACCACGATAATTACAGACTACACTCACCTATGGTCGTTCCCCGAATAGGGATGTGGGACGCAACATCCATTATAAGCTCGGGGGCTACTCTGGGTAGACACTTACGGTCCTGGACCAATTATTTTTTCTTATGCTAATAACTATTCATTATAAGCTCCTAGCAATTCTATGCACTTGTTGTATTAACAAGGAAAAGCAGGAACACATCTTATCTCAAAGCCTTAAAAGAGGCCTCGAAAGACCCCCCTCATGCCTGCCTCCGCGGACCGGTAGCATCGTAGAACCGCACCCATTAATGTGCGGTGCTCGGCGCGGATGGAAGAGCCCTCCATGGCTGCTTCCACCTCCTCTGTCCACCCCTTGGACGCCTGCCCTTTGGCTGGCGGGGGAGAATGGACCGCCTCGACTCCCTCCCTTAGCAGAGAGGGGACCACCGGGGTAGATGACAGATGCGTCTGGGTGTCCTTGGGCGCCGAAGACGCTGGCTTCCCCAGCTTTGATCCTTCTGTAGAAGAAGGAAACTTCACCAATGGGTCCCCGACAGCCGAGGACTCCACCCCAACCATGGGCGTGCTGGCACTTTCCCCGTGGTCAAGATGGGTGGGGCTGGCGAGGTCGCCTCCCCCAGCGCCTCGAAGGCAGGAGGGGAGGGGCGATGCCCATCGGACGAGCTGCCTGGAGGAAGGTCGCTTGACCCCCCCGTCATCCGGGACCGAACCCTGGGTCCTGTAAAAGGCAAAAAGGGGAGAATGATAAAACTTAGAGGCAAGAAGAGACACTGTATGAAGCATAAGATAAAAGCTAAGGGACGTACCTCCTCGGCGGCGGCTTGCTCCTGCCAGCCTCAGATTGTTCGCTCTCCGAGGAGGAGAGAATAACCTGGGCCTTGGCCTTATGGGACGTGGCATGGGACGCCTTCACGAGGCGCTTCCGACCACCGCGGGTTTCCACCCCCACGGTGTCCTTGGATGCCGTCCTCTTCCTCGGAGGGGAGGAGTTGTCCTCGCTCGGCTCCTCCTCATCATCGTCTCCTCCTTCCGAGGAGACAGACTTGAGCTTCTCGAATTTGAAATCCAAGGGCTCCTCGATTTGAAGACTTCCCCTCTCCAGCTCCCTATTAGCCTTGGCCAGGACCTTTGTGGGCGCCACGGCCGGAAGAGCCTGAAGATCAGGGGAGATGACATCTTCAAGCAAAGAGGCATGACAGCTGATGTTTGCTTCCTGATCCAACCACTTCTGCATATGAAGGAAAATATTTCATCTATAAAGAATAACTTTGAATTAAAAGGGCCATCGGTAGAGGAGTTTACCTTGTTTGGAGTGTGTGCCTCCGAGTATCCGCTGTCAGGCCCATTCATGGGGAACTTGTTCTTTTCAGCTTGAAAACATATGTCCACATGCCATCCATATCCGCGCAGAAGAATTAGTGGAACATCCAGGGGTGCTCGGGCTTGTAAAGCCACATCGGGTTGGCCCGAAGTTGGAGCGGTAGGATGCCGCGGTGCAGCATCACGTCGACCACATCCACGGGATTGGTGCTACGCTGAAGGTTGTGGATCTTTTCCTGGAGGATGGAGACCTCCTCGGGGTTGCCCCACTCCAAGCTCTTCTGCTGCCAGGAGTTTAGCTTCCTCGGAGGCAAACTTGTGAAGGGCGGGAGTGCGGCCAGGTTCTCGATGAGGGGCTCGGTGATGTAGAACCAGTCCCACTGCCACATCTTTAGTGTCTCCATGAAGGTCCTGTCTAGCCACTCCGCTTTCTGGAGTTTACTGATCATCGCGCCGCCGCATTCGGCGAAGCCACCGCCTCCGCCGCGGCCACCCACACTCTTCGGCTTGACACAGAATGTCTTCAGCCAAAGGCCGAAGTGTGGTGGCACCCTCAAGAAAGCCTCACATTCCGTACTAAATGCAGCAAGGTGAAGAATGCAATTCGGGGCAAATTTATATAAGTCAAGCCCGTAAAAGAAAAGAACCCCCCGCATAGAGGGATGCAGGGGGAAGCCTAGACCTCTGAAAAGGTGGGAGACGAAGATGACCCGTTCCCTGGCCTGGGGAGTGGGGATGCGCTGGTTAGGCTCCGAAACTCTGCAGGTCGTGCCTTCGGGGGTGTACCCCGCTGTCCGGATCTCGTTGATGGTGGCAAGGTCAACCCTCGAAGGGACCTGTCGGGGATATAACCCCGTGGTATGAACCGTCCTATTGGGCCGGGTCAATGTATGGCGGCTCTGGAATTATATTCAAGATGGGCTGCGTCGAGAAGATGAGGCGAGCAAGGCAGTTACTAAGTAAGCCGCTGGGCGGCCCAAGCGCGTGGGGACGGTGACTCAAGGCCCATAGGGCAGAAGACGCCGGAAGATTCCTTGCTTAAGAGGCAAGGCATGTTAGAGACATGATAGGTTATGAGTTGTAATATGACTCATACTCTGTTGTACACCTTAGGGTCTCGACCTGTATATAAAGGTGAGCCCCTAGGGCCAAAAGACTTAAGTTAGACACCCTCGAAAGCTAGGTTAGCGATCCCGCACCCTTGTAATCGAGATCATCATCAATATAGACACAAAGTAGGACGTAGGCTATTACCTCCATCGGAGGGGCCGAATCTGGGTAAACTTGCCTCCCATTCCCGTTTAACCCCTTTGAGTCGCCACCTAGCGGCGATGGCCTCACACCTAAGTCCTTGCACAAGGACATTTGCCGTGACAAAACCACGATAGTTGGCGCCCACCGTGGGGCTCTCGCCCGGTGGAGTTGAGTTCTCAAAGGGAGCCCTTCTAGGGTTCGGGAGCTACGTGGCGGCTCGCATGACCAAGAGCCACCGCGGCAAGATCTACATCGACGATTCAGGTTGGGGCCCCGAAGCCGACTCAATCGAGTACGGGTACCGGGTCCCCTTCGGCAAAATCCACGTCTTCATCAGCCAGATCGGTGCATTGGTGCCCGAGTCGGACATCTGCGCCAACATCGTCGAGCTGGCTTGGCGCGCCCAACCCAGCCGGCATCAACCCGACCGGCGTCACGAGATCAAGATCCTTGAGGAGGTTCATGAGTTGCCCCGTCAAGTCGCTCTCTACACGGCAGGAACCGCGGCGGTGTTGGAAATATGCCCTAGAGGCAATAATAAATTGGTTATTATTATATTTCCTTGTTAATGATAATCGTTTATTATCCATGCTATAATTGTATTGATTGGAAACTCAAATACATGTGTGGGTACATAGACAACACTGTGTCCCTAGTAAGCCTCTAGTTGACTAGCTTGTTGATCAAAGATGGTTAAGGTTTCCTAGCCATGGACATGAGATGTCATTTGATAACGGGATCACATCATTAGGAGAATGATGTGATGGACAAGACCCAAACTGTAAACGTAGCATTTGATCGTGTCAGTTTATTGCTATTGTTTTCTGCATGTCAAGTATCTGTTCCTTTGACCATGAGATCATGCAACTCACTGACACCGGAGGAATACCTTGTGTGTATCAAACGTCACAACGTAACTGGGTGACTATAAAGGTGCTCTACAGGTATCTCCGAGGGTGTCTGTTGGGTTGGCATGGATCAAGACTGGGATTTGTTACTCCGTGTGACGGAGAGGTATCTCAGGGCCCACTCGGTAATACAACATCACATTGAGCCTTGCAAGCAAAGTGACTAAAGAGTTAGCCACAGGATCTTGTATTACGGAATGAGTAAAGAGACTTGCCGGTAACGAGATTGAACTAGGTATAGTGATACCGACGATCGAATCTCGGGCAAGTAACATACCGAAGAACAAAGGGAACAGCATACGGGATTAACTGAATCCTTGACATAGAGGTTCGACCGATAAAGATCTTCGTAGAATATGTAGGAGCCAATATGGGCATCCAGGTCCCGCTATTGGTTATTGGCCGTAGAGGTGTCTCGGTCATGTCTACATAGTTCTCGAACCCGCAGGGTCTACACACTTAACGTTTGGTGACGATTAGTATAATTGAGTTATTATGTTGGTGACCGAAAGTTGTTCGGAGTCCCGGATAAGATCCCGGACATGACGAGGATCTCCGGAATAGTCCGGAGGTAAAGATTGATATATGTGATAATAGTGTTTTGATCTCCGGAAGAGTTCCGAAGTTCACCGGAAGGGGTTCCGGATGTTTACCGAAGTGTTCGGGTGCAGCAACACTTTATATGAGCCAAAGGGATAAAGCCCACAAGGTATTGGAAAGTGCAAAAGTAGTTTTGCTGCCGCGTAAGCGGTACTACCGCTTGGTGAAGCGGTACTACCGCCGGAGCGGTACTACCGCTTGTGTGAAGCGGTACTACCGCCCAAGCGGTACTACCGCTTGTGTGAAGCGGTACTACCGCTTGTGCGCGGCTGTGCACGGTTCGGCCGGGATCCGAGTTGGACTCTTTCCCTGCGGGCCAAACCGACCTTGTGCGGGCAAAACCGACCCGGAGGAGGCTTTTACTCCAAGTTTAGACCCCAAGGCTCAACATATAAATAGAGGGGCAGGGCTAGCACACGGGACACATCAGGATTTCCCAAGCCGTGTGCCGGCAACCCTAGCCCTCTAGTTCCTCCGTCATAATCTCCGTAGTGCTTGGCGAAGCCCTGCAGAGATTGTTCCTCACCACCATCACCACGCCGTCGTGCTGCTGGAACTCAACCACTACTTCACCATCGCTCGCTGGATCGAGGAGGTGAAGGCGTCATCAAGCCGTACGTGTGTTGAACGCGGAGGTGCCTTCCGTTCGGCACTAGATCGGAAGGATCGTGATTGGATCGCGGGACGCTCGGCGATTTGGATCGCGAAGACGTTCGACTACATCAACCGCGTTTATTAACGCTTCCGCTTAGCGATCTACAAGGGTATGTAGATTCACTCTCCCTCTCGTAGATGCTCATCACCATGGATAGATCTTGCGTGTGCGTAGGAAAATTTTTGTTTCCCATGCAACGTTCCCCAACAGTGGCATCTGAGCTAGGTCTATGCGTAGATGAGATCTCGAGTAGAACACAAACGAGTTGTGGGCGTGGGTGTATACATATTGCTTGCCGTTACTAGTTGATACTTGATTCCGCGGTATTGTGAGATGAAGCGGCCCGGACCGACATTACGCGTACGCTTACGCGAGACTGGTTTCACCGCTGCGTGCACTTGTTGCATAAAGGTGACTGGCGGGTGTCTGTCTCTCTCACTTTAGTTGAATCGGTTCAATGAAGAGGGTTCTTTTAGAAGATCAAAAAGCAATCACTACACCACGTTGTGGTTTTGCGTAGGTAAGAATCGTTCTTGCTAGATACCCGTAGCAGCCACGTAAAATTTGCAACAACAATTAGAGGACGTCTAACTTGTTTTTGCAGGGTATGTTGTGATGTGATATGGCCAATTACATGATGAGATATATGTGATGTATGAGATGATCATGTGATGTATAGAATATCACGACTTGCATGTCGATGAGTACGGCAACTGGCAGGAGCCATAGAGTTGTCTTTAATTATTGTATGACCTGCGTGTCAATCATTAAGCGCTATGTAATGCTTTACTTTATCGCTAAACGTTAGCTATAGTCGTGGAAGCAACAGTCAGCGCGACAACCTTATGGCGACACGTTGATGGAGATCAAGATGATGGAGATCATGGTGTCATGCCGGTGACGATGGAGATCATGCCGGTGCTTTGGAGATGGAGATCAAAAGCACAAGTTCATGGCCATATCATGTCACTTATGATTTGCATGTGATGTTAATCCTTTTATGCATCTTATTTTGCTTAGGACGACGGTAGCATTATAAGGTGATCCCTCACTTAAATTTCAAGATAAATTGTGTTCTCCCCAAGTGTGCACCGTTGCGAAAGTTCGTCGTTTCGAGACACGCCGTGATGATCGGGTGTGATAGACTCTACGTTCGCATACAACGGGTGTAAGCCATGTTACACGTGCGGAACACTCGGGTTAAACTTGACGAGCCTAGCATGTACAGACATGGCCTCGGAACACAAGAGACCGAAAGGTCGAACATGAGTCATATAGTAGATATGATCAACATGAAGATGTTCACCATTGAAACCACCTCAACTCACGTGATGATCGGACTTGAGTTGGTGGATTTGGATCATGTTACACTCGAATGATCGGAGGGATGTCAATTTGAGTGGGAGTTTTTAAGTAATATGATTAACTAAACTCATTATCTAAGAACAATAGTCTAAGTTGTCTTTGCAATATTTATGTTGTAGATCATGGCTCGCGCGGTAGCACCCCTGAATTTTAATGCGTTCCTAGAGAAAGCTAAGTTGAAAGATGATGGAAGTAACTTTGTGGACTGGGCCCGTAATCTAAGGATTATCCTTACGGCTTCCCAGAAGGCTTATGTCCTTGATGCACCGCTTGGTGATCCACCCGCTCCAGTTGAGTCTCTAGACGTTGTGAACGCCTGGCAGGCTCGTTCTGATGATTACTCAATAGTTCAATGTGCAATGTTGTATGGCTTAGAACCGGGACTTCAAAGACGTTTTGAACGTCATGGAGCATATGAGATGTTCCAGGAGTTGAAGTTTATCTTTCAGAAGAATGCCCGGATCGAGAGATATGAGATCTCCGATAAGTTCTATGCTTGCAAGATGGAGGAGAACGGGTCTATCAGTGATCACGTGCTCAGAATGTCTGGGTACTCCACCCGCCTGGCTGAGTTAGGGATGCCCCTTCCGCCAGAGGCTATCACTGACAGAGTTCTTCAATCATTGCCACCAAGCTACAAGAGCTTCGTGTTGAACTATAACATGCACGGGATGAACAAGTCAGTCGCCGAGCTGTTTGCGATGCTGAAAGCCGCTGAGTCTGAAATTCAGAAGGAGCATCAAGTGTTGATGGTCAATAAAACCACTAGTTTCAAGAAAAATGGCAAGGGTAAGAAGGGTAACTCCAAGCAGAGTGGCAAAGCAGTTGCTCCTCTCGTGAAGAAACCCAAGGCTGGACCCAAACCAGAAACTGTGTGTTTTCATTGCAAGGGAACTGGACACTGGAAGCGGAATTGCCCCAAGTATTTGGCTGACAAGAAGGCAGCCAACAACAAACAAGGTATATATGATATACATGTTATTGATGTGTACCTTACCAACTCTCGTTGTAGTGCCTGGGTATTTGATACCGGTGCGGTTGCTCATATTTGCAACTCAAAACAGGAACTGCGGAATAGACGGAGGCTGGCAAAGGACGAAGTGACGATGCGCGTGGGAAATGGTTCCAAGGTTGATGTGATCGCCGTCGGCACGCTCGCTCTTCGATTACCGTCGGGATTAGTGATGAACCTAAATAAGTGTTATTTGGTGCCTGCGTTAAGCATGAACATTATATCTGGATCTTGTTTATTGCGAGACGGTTACTCATTTAAATCAGAGAATAATGGTTGTTCTATTTATATGAGTAATATCTTTTATGGTCATGCACCCGATGTGAAGGGTTTATTCTTATTGAATCTCGATAGTAATGATACACATGTTCATAACATTGATGCCAAAAGATGTAGAATTGATAATGATAATACCACTTTCTTGTGGCACTGCCGTTTAGGTCATATTGGCGTAAAACGCATGAAGAAGCTCCATGCTGATGGACTTTTGGAGTCACTTGATTTTGAATCACTTGACACATGTGAGCCATGCCTCATGGGCAAGATGACTAAAACGCCGTTCTCTGGAACAATGGAATGGGCAAGTGACTTGTTGGAAATCATACATACTGATGTATGCGGTCCGATGAGTATTGAGGCGCGCGGTGGTTATCGTTACTTTCTCACCTTCACTGATGACTTAAGTAGATATGGGTATATTTACTTAATGAAACACAAGTCTGAAACATTTGAAAAGTTCAAACAATTTCAGAGTGAAGTTGAGAATCATCGTAACAAGAAGATTAAATTCCTACGATCTGATCGAGGAGGAGAATATCTGAGTTATGAGTTTGGCAGTCACTTAAGACAGTGTGGAATTGTTTCACAATTAACACCGCCTGGAACACCACAGCGTAATGGTGTGTCCGAACGTCGTAATCGAACCTTATTGGATATGGTGCGATCTATGATGTCTCTTGCCGATTTGCCACTATCGTTTTGGGGTTATGCATTAGAGACAGCTGCATTCACTTTAAATAGGGCACCATCGAAATCCGTTGAGACGACGCCTTATGAACTTTGGTTTAACAAGAAGCCAAAGCTGTCGTTTCTTAAAGTTTGGGGATGTGATGCTTATGTCAAAAAGCTTCAGCCTGAAAAGCTGGAACCCAAAGCGGAGAAATGCGTCTTCATAGGATACCCAAAAGAGACAGTTGGGTATACCTTCTACCTCAGATCCGAAGGCAAAGTGTTTGTCGCTAAAAACGGAACATTTCTTGAGAAAGAGTTTCTCTCGAAAGAATTGAGTGGGAGGAAGATAGAACTTGATGAGGTTGTTGAACCTTTACTTCAACCTGAGAGTAGCGCAGCGCAGAAAATTGTTTCTGTGGAGCCTACATTAGCTGAAGAGGAAGTTAATGATGATGATCATGAAGCTTTGGATCAAGTTGCTATCGAACCTCGTAGGTCGACAAGGACGCGTACTGCTCCCGAGTGGTACGGCAACCCTGTCTTAGAGGTCATGTTGTTAGACAACAATGAACCTACGAGCTATGGAGAAGCGATGATGAGCCCGGATTCCGAGAAGTGGTTAGAGGCCATGAAATCCGAGATGGGATCCATGTATGAAAACAAAGTATGGACTTTGGAAGTATTACCTGAAGGGCGTAAGGCCATTCAGAACAAATGGATCTTTAAGAGGAAGACGGACGCGGACGGTAATGTCACCGTCTATAAAGCTCGACTTGTGGCAAAGGGTTTTTCACAAGTTCAAGGAGTTGACTACGATGAGACCTTCTCACCCGTAGCGATGCTTAAGTCCGTCAGAATCATGTTGGCAATAGCTGCCTTTTTCGATTATGAAATTTGGCAGATGGATGTCAAAACAGCGTTCCTTAACGGTTTCCTTAAGGAAGAGTTGTATATGATGCAACCAGAAGGTTTTGTCGATCCAGAAAATGCTGACAAAGTTTGCAAACTCCAGCGATCCATTTATGGACTGGTGCAAGCATCTCGGAGTTGGAATCTTCGTTTTGATGAGGTGATCAAAGCGTTCGAGTTTATACAAGTTTACGGAGAAGCTTGTATTTACAAGAAAGTGAGTGGGAGCTCTATAGCGTTTCTAATATTATATGTGGATGACATATTGCTGATTGGAAACAATATAGAAATGCTGGAAAGCGTAAAGGAATATTTGAACAAGAGTTTTTCAATGAAGGACCTAGGAGAAGCTGCTTTCATATTAGGCATCAAGATCTATAGAGATAGATCGAGACGCTTAATAGGACTTTCACAAAGCACATACCTTGATAAGATTTTGAAGAAGTTCAAAATGGATCAGTCCAAGAAGGGGTTCTTGCCTGTTTTGCAAGGTGTGAAGTTGAGTAAGACTCAATGCCCAGTGACTGCAGAAGATAGAGAAAAGATGAGTGTCATCCCCTATGCTTCAGCCATAGGCTCTATCATGTATGCAATGCTGTGCACAAGACCCGATGTCAGCCTTGCCATAAGTATGGCCGGAAGGTTTCAAAGTGATCCAGGAATGGAACACTGGACGGCGGTCAAGAATATCCTGAAGTACCTGAAAAGGACTAAGGACATGTTTCTCGTTTATGGAGGTGATCAAGAGCTCGTCGTAAAGGGTTACGTCGATGCAAGCTTTGACACTGATCCGGATGACTCTAAGTCGCAAACCGGATACGTATTTATTCTTAATGGGGGTGCGGTTAGCTGGTGCAGTTCCAAGCAAAGCGTGGTAGCTGATTCTGCATGCGAAGCGGAGTACATCGCTGCCTCGGAGGCGGCGAAGGAAGGTGTCTGGATGAAGGAGTTCATGACAGATCTTGGAGTAGTGCCAAGTGCACTTAACCCAATGACTCTGTTTTGTGATAATACTGGTGCCATTGCTCTAGCCAAGGAACCAAGATTTCACAAGAGGACCAGACACATAAAGCGACGTTTCAATTCCATCCGCGATTACATCAAGGAGGACGACATAAATATTTGCAAAGTACACACGGATCTGAATGTTGCAGATCCGATGACTAAACCTCTTCCAAGGGCTAAACATGAACAACACCAGAACTGCATGGGTGTTCGATTCATTACAATGTAAATCACATAGTGATGTGAACTAGATTATTGACTCTAGTGCAAGTGGGAGACTGTTGGAAATATGCCCTAGAGGCAATAATAAATTGGTTATTATTATATTTCCTTGTTAATGATAATCGTTTATTATCCATGCTATAATTGTATTGATTGGAAACTCAAATACATGTGTGGGTACATAGACAACACTGTGTCCCTAGTAAGCCTCTAGTTGACTAGCTTGTTGATCAAAGATGGTTAAGGTTTCCTAGCCATGGACATGAGATGTCATTTGATAACGGGATCACATCATTAGGAGAATGATGTGATGGACAAGACCCAAACTGTAAACGTAGCATTTGATCGTGTCAGTTTATTGCTATTGTTTTCTGCATGTCAAGTATCTGTTCCTTTGACCATGAGATCATGCAACTCACTGACACCGGAGGAATACCTTGTGTGTATCAAACGTCGCAACGTAACTGGGTGACTATAAAGGTGCTCTACAGGTATCTCCGAGGGTGTCTGTTGGGTTGGCATGGATCAAGACTGGGATTTGTTACTCCGTGTGACGGAGAGGTATCTCAGGGCCCACTCGGTAATACAACATCACATTGAGCCTTGCAAGCAAAGTGACTAAAGAGTTAGCCACAGGATCTTGTATTACGGAACGAGTAAAGAGACTTGCCGGTAACGAGATTGAACTAGGTATAGTGATACCGACGATCGAATCTCGGGCAAGTAACATACCGAAGAACAAAGGGAACAGCATACGGGATTAACTGAATCCTTGACATAGAGGTTCGACCGATAAAGATCTTCGTAGAATATGTAGGAGCCAATATGGGCATCCAGGTCCCGCTATTGGTTATTGGCCGTAGAGGTGTCTCGGTCATGTCTACATAGTTCTCGAACCCGCAGGGTCTACACACTTAACGTTTGGTGACGATTAGTATAATTGAGTTATTATAGTGGTGACCGAAAGTTGTTCGGAGTCCCGGATAAGATCCCGGACATGACGAGGATCTCCGGAATAGTCCGGAGGTAAAGATTGATATATGTGATAATAGTGTTTTGATCTCCGGAAGAGTTCCGAAGTTCACCGGAAGGGGTTCCGGATGTTTACCGAAGTGTTCGGGTGCAGCAACACTTTATATGAGCCAAAGGGATAAAGCCCACAAGGTATTGGAAAGTGCAAAAGTAGTTTTGCTGCCGCGTAAGCGGTACTACCGCTTGGTGAAGCGGTACTACCGCCGGAGCGGTACTACCGCTTGTGTGAAGCGGTACTACCGCCCAAGCGGTACTACCGCTTGTGTGAAGCGGTACTACCGCCCAAGCGGTACTACCGCTTGTGTGAAGCGGTACTACCGCTTGTGCGCGGCTGTGCACGGTTCGGCCGGGATCCGAGTTGGACTCTTTCCCTGCGGGCCAAACCGACCTTGTGCGGGCAAAACCGACCCGGAGGAGGCTTTTACTCCAAGTTTAGACCCCAAGGCTCAACATATAAATAGAGGGGCAGGGCTAGCACACGGGACACATCAGGATTTCCCAAGCCGTGTGCCGGCAACCCTAGCCCTCTAGTTCCTCCGTCATAATCTCCGTAGTGCTTGGCGAAGCCCTGCAGAGATTGTTCCTCACCACCATCACCACGCCGTCGTGCTGCTGGAACTCAACCACTACTTCACCATCGCTCGCTGGATCGAGGAGGTGAAGGCGTCATCAAGCCGTACGTGTGTTGAACGCGGAGGTGCCGTCCGTTCGGCACTAGATCGGAAGGATCGTGATTGGATCGCGGGACGCTCGGCGATTTGGATCGCGAAGACGTTCGACTACATCAACCGCGTTTATTAACGCTTCCGCTTAGCGATCTACAAGGGTATGTAGATTCACTCTCCCTCTCGTAGATGCTCATCACCATGGATAGATCTTGCGTGTGCGTAGGAAAATTTTTGTTTCCCATGCAACGTTCCCCAACAGGCGGCCCATGATCCGCCCACGCCAGGAGCATCAGGCGGTTTTGGCTTGCCATTGGGCGGCTCGGGGGCCGAAATTCGTCAGCAGGGAAGCAACAGTGGTGGACAGCTTTTTGGCCAAGACGATCAGCAGCATGGTAGCCAAAGTGTTTTCCAAAGTAATCCCCAGCAGCTGAATAGCGCCCAGTACCATGTATTCACCACTAGTACTTGCAAGCGAGACAGTAAGGTCAAAAGCAGAGCCGTCAACATGGTTGAGCCGGCAGTGCCCAGGTATCTCAACTGGTCTGAACATTCAATTACCTGGAGCAGGGTGGATCATCCCTCCCGGGTTGACAACCCTGGCGGTTTGGCTTTGGTGGTGGCACCTCAAGTAGGCAGCTACACTTTGTCCAAGGTCCTTATGGACGGAGGTAGTAGCATAAACATCTTGTATTACGAAACTTTCCGCCGGATGAACCTACCTGAGAGCAAGCTGCTCCCCTCAACAACGGTGTTTCACGGGATTGTTCCTGGAAAGTCAGCTTATCCAATCGGGTGGATCAAGCTTGACGTTGCTTTCGGCGCGATGAGTTCAATTTCAGATGCGAGCCTATGATGTTTGAGGTAGTCAAGATAAAGAGCCCTTATCACGCCCTCTTTGGGTAGCTGGCTTACACTCGTTTCATGGCCCGGCCTTGTTATGTCTATCTCAAGCTCAAGATGCCGGGACCGAAAGGCACGATTACGGTGGACGGAAGCTGGAAGATAGCTCAGGAGTGCGAGGAAGGGGATGCGGCCTACGCCGAGTCGGCTTGCGCGGCTGAAGAATTAAAGTTTTATACAGCCAACATCGACCCAGCTGATATGAGCCCCCTCAAGAAGCCCAATACTGAGTCAGAGCCTTCGCTCAAGTTTAAGCCGGCTGAAGATACAAAGCAGATCAATTTCACGCCAGTCGATTCATCCAATCAGTTCACTATTGGGACCAGCTTGGATCCCAAATAGGAAAGTGCGCTCATCGAGTTTATCTGTGAGAATCGGGACATCTTTGTATGGAAACCTTCTGACATGCCTGGAGTCCCGAGAAAACTCGCTGAGCACCATCTTAAGGATCCAAAGATGAAACCAGTACGCCAATATCTTCGTCACTTTAATGAGGAGAGACGTAAAGCTATTGGAGAAGAGGTGGCCCGGCTCCTAGCTGCCGGGTTTATCATTGAAGTTTTTCACCCCGAGTGGTTGGCTAACCCGGTGCTTGTTCTGAAAAAGAACGACACCTGGCGCATGTGTGTTGACTACACAGATCTCAACAAAGCTTGTTCGAAGGATCCTTTTGCTCTCCCACATATCGATCAGATCATTGATTCTACGGCGGGTTGTGAGCGTCTGTGCTTCCTAGATGCATACTCCGGCTATCACCATATCAAGATGGCTGTTGAAGATCAAGAGAAGACGGCTTTCATCACTCCTTTTGGTGCTTTCTGCTATGTCTCTATGCCTTTTGAGCTTAAGAGCGCAGGGGCGACTTATCAGCACTGCGTCCAGAATTGCCTTCAGCCGCAGATTGGGCGCAATGTTCACGCCTCTGTCGTCGACATCGTGGTGAAATCTCAGAAGAAAGAGATGCTCTTGGAAGACATCAAGGAGACATTTGATAATCTTCGAAGCTAACCCGGCAAAGTGTGCTTTTGGTGTTCCTGCAGGCAAGCTATTTCCTAGTTTCTGAGCGAGGCATCGAAGCTAACCCGGACAAGATTAGGACAGTAACTTCGCTGGCTGAGCCGGCTAATGTAAATCAGGTTCATCGCCTGGCGGGTCGCATCGCGGCCTTAAGCCAGTTCATAAGCCACCTGGGAGAAAAAGCTATTCCTTTTTATCAGTTGTTAAAAAAGACACACAATTTTAAGTGGACTGACGCTGCTAATGAAGCCTTTGAAGCACTGAAACAACAACTTGTTAACCCACCCATCCTAGCTGCTCCTGCTGACAAAGAGCCAATGCTCCTGTACATTGCTACCAATTCCAAAGTGGTAAGCGTGGCAGTTGTCGTTGGCGGAGAGAGGAAGGGAAATAATATGCAATGCCCAGTTTACTTCGTCAGCGAAGTCTTAACCTTGTCCAAGCAGCGGTACCCGCATTGGCAAAAGTTGGTCTTCGGGATTTTCATGGCAAGCTGGAAGTTGAAGCACTATTTCCAGGAGCACCCAATCACTGTGGTCAGTTCGGCACCCCTTGGCGACATCATACAAAACCGAGAGGCCACTGGCCGGATTGATAAGTGGGCAATTGTGCTTGGTGATCACCATCTAAAGTACGTGCCCCGAACCGCCATCAAGTCCCAAGCGCTGGTAGATTTCATCAATGACTAGACAGAGATCAGATTCCAGAAGATAGGCCAGATAACACGTACTAGACTATACACTTTGATGGATCCAGACAATTGGAGGGCTCGGGAGCTGGAGTTATACTATCTTCTCCACAAGGTGATAAATTTTGTTATGTTCTACGGCTCATGTTCCCTTGTACTAACAATGCAGCTGAGTACGAGGAGACGTGGCTTGGACTGCGTCGGTATTTCCCCAAAGAGGAAGGGATGATGCAGCACAGCGACGGTAAGTATTTCCCTCAGTTATGAAACCAAGGTTATCGAACCAGTAGGAGGATCACCACCACCCAATAAGCAACACTTGCACACAAACAACAAATACTTGCAACCCGACGCAAAAGAGAGGTTGTCAATCTCTCTACGGTAATAAGATAGATTAGGTACTGATAGATAGGAGAGCTAGATCTCTCAAGAACACAAATAAAAAGAGTAAATATGCAGCAATATATTTTTGGGTTTTTGGTTTTGTAGATCTGAAAATAAAGATTGCAAAAAACGTAGATCGGAAAGCAATATGATGGAAAAGTAGACCCGGGGGCCGTAGGGTTCACTAGTGGCTCCTCTCATGAGTATAGCACACGATGGGTGAACAAATTACTATTGGGCAATTGATAGAATATCAAATAATCATGACAATATCCAAGGCGATGATCATTATATAGGGATCACGTCCAAGATTAGTAGACCGAAACGATTCTGCATCTACTACTATTACTCCACACATCGACCTCTATTGAGCATGCATCTAGTGTATTAAGTTCATGCAAAAACAGAGTAATGCAATAAGAATGGTGACATGACGTAGAAAAGATCTATTCATGTAGGAACATACCCCATCTTGTTATCCTTAATAGCAATGATACATGCATGCCTCGCTGCCCCTTCTGTCACTGGGAGAAGACACCGCAAGATCGAACCCATCACAAAGCACCTCTTCCCATGGCAAGAAAAATCGATCTAGTTGGCCTAACTAAACCAAAGATTCGAAGAAGAAATACGATGCTATAAGCAATCATGCATATAAGAGATCAAAGAAGACTCAAATAATATTCATGGATAGAAACTGATCATGAACTCAAAATTCATTGGATCCCAACAAACACACCGCAAAAGTTTACATCAAATAGATCTCCAAGAGACCATTGTATTGAGAATCATAAGAGAGAGAGAGAAGAAGCCATCTAGCTACTGCCTACGGACCCGAAGGTCTATGGTGGACTACTGACGCATCATCGGAGAGGCACCTATGAGGAAGATGAACCCCTCCGTGATGGTGTTTAGATTGGATCTCGCGGTTCCGGAACTTGCGGTGGCTTGAATTGTGTTTCGTCGACTCCTCTAGGGTTTTTGGATTTTCTAGGAATTTATAGGCATGATAGTCAGTTAAGGGGGTGCCCGAGGTGCCCAGCACCTACTAGGCCGCGCCAGGGGGCCTCTGGCGCGCCCTGGTGAGGGTTGGCCACCCTGGGCCCCCTCTTCTGGTGATCTTTGGCCCATCTGGTTTCTTCTAGTCCGTAAAAAATCCACAAAAATCCCTGCAGTGTTTTGTCTCTGTTTGGTACTGATTTTCTGCGAAGTAAAAAAACAAGCAAAAACAGCAACTGGCACTTTGGCACTATGTCAATAGGTTAGTCCCAAAAAATGATATAAAGTTGTAATAAAATGATTGTAAAACATCCAAGAATGATAATATAACAGCATGGAACAAGCAAAAATTATAGATACGTTGGAGACATATCACGAGGCCCTCCTACATGGACTCAGAATAGCTAAGGAGATGAATTTGAGCCAGGTCAGGTGTTTGGGCGACTCAGATTTGGTGGCTCAGCATGTTTCAGGGACTTGGGATTCTAAGGACCCCTTGATGGCGGCTTACTAGCGGGCGGTCTCTGATGTGGCGGGTCATTTTCAAGGCTATCAAGTCGATCATATAGACCGCCGGCATAATGAGGCGGCCGACGCCCTGTCAAGACTCGGCTCACAGAGGAAGCCGGTCCCCCCTAACGTATTTTTGGATGTCCTTCATAATCCATCGGTCAAATTGTCATCTAAAGAGGACATAGCTATTCCTGACCCGGAGGCACATTTGGTGGCAGCTCTCCATGCTACCCCTGACTGGACTGTGTCATATCTGGCTTATCTAACTCGAGGCGAGCTCCTAGCTGAGGAAATCATCGCCCGGCAGATAATTCGGTGGTCCAAATCGATGACTATCGTCAATGCCGAGTTACATCGGCGAAGCAGCACTGGCGTGTTCCAACGCTGTGTTTGCCCCGAGGAAGGCCAGGAGATTCTTAATGAAATTCATGCTGGCGATTGTGGACACATGCCGGCTCACGATCTTTGGTGGCAAAAGCTTTTCGACACGGTTTCTATTGATTGATGGCTCACGCACATGCAGAAGAAATTGTGCGCAAGTGCGATGGGTGTCAAAAGCTTGCTCGATAGGCTCATGTATTGGCTCCGGAGTTGCGTATGATCCCAATGACCTGGCCGTTTGCGGTTTGGGGGCTTGACATGGTTGGCACGTTCAAGCCGTCCTCTGATAAGAAGACCCACCTCTTAGTGGCGGTTGATAAATTCACCAAGTGGGTTGAAGAAGAGCCAGTCAGTAGTTGTGATGCAGAGACTGCGATCAAATTCTTGAAAAAGCTGATTTTCTGTTTTGGCTACACTCATAGCATTATCACTGATAACGGTACCAATTTGTCCATGGGAGCTGTGGAACAATTTTGTCAACGAGAGCACATCTGACTTGACCTGGCCGCAGTTGCACATCCACAATCCAATGGACAAGCCGAACGAGCTAATCAGGAAATCCATAGAGGGATCAAACCCCGGCTTATGGTGTTCCTTGAGCGTACTCCGGGTTGTTGGGTTGAAGAACTTCCCGTAGTACTTTGGAGCATCCGTACAACTCCAAATAGATCCACTGGATACACACCTTTCTTTTTGGTTTATGGAGCCAAGGAGGTTCTACCAAGCGATATTCGCCATGACTCACCTCGGGTAACTGCCTACGTTGAGGCGGACAATGAGCTAGCACGTCAAGACTCCGTGGATGCCTTGGAAGAAGAGCGTGATTTAGCAGCAGCCAGATCTGCTATATATCAACAAGACCTTGATACGTCCATTTTGCATCATGATGTCCTACTATTATTTATAATGTTTTGTTGAATAATAATGCTTTAGGGAGTGATTCTAATGCCTTTTCTCTCATAATATGCAAGGTTTGCACAAAGAGGGAGAATACTGGTAGGTGGAATTCTGGACTTGAAAAAGCACATCAGAGATACCTATTCTGCACATCTCCAAATAAGTTGAAACTTTACGGAGAATTATTTTGGAATAAAAAAATACTAGAGCAAATAACTAGCGGAGGGGGCCACCCTGGTGAGCACAAGACACCAGGGTGCGCCAGGCCCCCCAGGCGCGCCCTCGTGGGTTGTGCCCAACACGGCCCACCTCCGGTGCCCATCTTCTGGTATATAAGGTCTTTTGACCTAGAAAAAATACAGAGAGGACTTTCGGGACGGAACGCCACCGTCTCAAGGTGGAATTTGGGCAGGAGCACTTTTGCCCTCCGGCGGAGCGATTCCGCCGGGGGAACTTCCCTCCCGGAGGGGGAAATCGAAGCCATCGTCATCACCAACACCCCTCTCATCTTTGGGAGGCCAATCTTCATCAACATCTTCAACAGCACCATCTCCTCTCAAACCCTAGTTCATCTCTTGTGTTCAATCTTTGTACCAGAACCTCGGATTGGTACCTGTGGGTGACTAGTAGTGTTGATTACATCTTGTACTTGATTACTATATGGTTTTATTTGGTGGAAGATTATATGTTCAGATCCATTATGCTATTCAATACCCCTCTGATCTTGAGCATGAATATTATTTGTGAGTATTTACCTTTGTTCTTGAGGTCACGGGAGAAGTCATGTTGCAAGTAATCATGTGAATTTGATATGTGTTCGATATTTTGATGATATGTATGTTGTGATTCCCTTAGTGGTGTCATGTGAACGTCGACTACATGATACTTCACCATCCTTGGGCCTAAGGGAATGCATTGTGGAGTAGTTATTAGATGATGGGTTGCTAGAGTGACAGAAGCTTAAACCCTAGTTTATGCGCTACTTCATAAGGGGCTGATTTGGATCCAAACGTTTAATGCTATGGTTAGATTTTATCTTAATACTTTTCTCATAGTTGCGGATGCTTGCGAGGGGGTTAATCATAAGTGGGAGGTTTGTTCAAGTAAGAACAACACCCAAGCACCGGTCCACCCACATATCAAATTATCAAAGTAGCGAACGCAAATCAAACCAACATGATAAAAGTGACTAGATGAAATTCCCGTGTACCCTCAAGAACACTTTGCCTATTATAAGAGACTGTTCTGGCCTGTCCTTTGCCACAAAAGGATTGGGCTACCTTGCTGCACTTTATTTACCATTACCGTTACTTGCTTGTTACCAATTATCTTGCTATCAAACTATCTGTTACTTACAATTTCAGTGCTTGCAGAAATTACCTTGCTGAAAACCGCTTGTCATTTCCTTCTGCTCCTCGTTGGGTTCGACACTCTTTCTTATCAAAAGGACTATGATTGATCCCCTATACTTGTCAGTCATTAGACCTACGTTGCAATCACAGCCGTAGAGTCCGAAGTCGTACTTTTCAAGAAGGCGACTTAGTGCTCCGACTGATTCAAGATCAAACAGGAATGCATAAACTTTCCCCACCTTGGGAGGGTCCTTTCGTCATCAGCAGAAACCTCAATAACGGTTCATATTATCTGGTGGACTTACGAGAAGGATCATACACCTTTGAGGAAGAGACAACCCGGCCCTGGAACATTGCTCACCTATGGCCTTATTATACTTAAGAGCCACTGGCTCCCCTTTTTTTGTAATCCCCCCTGCAATACATACTTCTTTATGTTCAAATATAATAAAGCCGGCACCCTCGAAACTCGGGGTCTCTGTCGTTTCAACCTACACATTGAGCATGAGTCTATATTTTTTGAAACATAGGTCACTTGGGGGCTTCCAACTCATCGAGTTTAGCTTTCTCACCCTCTTGACCCGGCCCAAACGCCACAATATATGGTTAAACCTGCATGTATGCTTGATGCGACTCCGATCAGGTGATCCCGTGTACTCTTGACAAGTCAATCCTTTTTGGACCCTGAACTTCTCAAGGTTAAAACACCGGCTTGAGTCACGTGAGAGCCAGCATACAGAGAGCTAGGATAAATCATGGGTTATCATACCAGCTTCATTGAAGCAAGACTTGAGCCTCGAACGCCAGTCTCCTTTTTGCCGATTCTCACTGAGCCGGCTTATTTACAATACTTTATATAAGTAAAATTTTATATTATGATTTTTCAGGAACAAAATTGTCCCTATTACAAGCTCATATATGATCATCTGGTTCAATAAACTGTGGTCCTATTATGAGTGGGTTCAAATAACCTATCCTCAATATCATTGTGGAAAGATTCAACAAAGACTTGGGCCTCGAAAGTCAAGTTCTTTTGCCAGCTTGTTTTTTGACTTATCCTTTTTGTTTCAATCAAGCAACTCATTGCGCACAACAACAGAGGTATTCAAGAACAAGCAATAAAGAAGCACAATCCTATCTCAGCAAACAACTCGAAAGATTGGAGTTTTGCACCAACAAAGGTGCACACGTGCGCGATGGCACGACACAAAATTTCAAAAGAAGTTTTAAGACTACCCCTATTATAGGCCCATAAAGGAGCCACACAGTACTCAAAGTTTTCCCCAAACACTTGGGAGATAGCTCAGTAGGCAACTCACTTATCTTCAGAGATACCTTCATGCCTTCTCCTCATCAAGCCGCCTCTGGATCTGAATCCAATGGCTCATCATCCTCGTCAACCTACTGGCCTTTCTGTTACCATCAAATTGAGTTCAATGATTCAAAATTGGACGTCCCCTCAACAAGGGATGATGCATCAACATCAGGAGCAAAAGGTCTCTTACGTCAAGGAGGAACCAACTCAGACGGCTCATCTTTTGGCGCGGTGATACGCTCATTATCATTGAAGTACGCAGGATGGTATTTTGAGAGGTCAATTTCTTCAGCTATACGAGTCGCCAGTGGCCGAGTCTCTGTGACGCACTTAGCATAGTCTGAATGAGTAAACGCGGAGCCATCGAGTTTGAACTCAGGAAAACCGTCTTTTAAGAGCTCCACATCCAGTTCAGGTAAATACCATATTTGCCTCCTTGAGCCGCCGCTTTCCGGGTTTCAGTGACCCATTGTGGCATGGTGGAAAGTTGCTTCAACATGTCCTTGATGTTTCTGGGTGGGTGTTTTAAATTCTTTATTGCCATAATGGAGTAAACATATATGGTGAACAGTTGCTCCACATATGTGAAAATGGCCTTCAATTTCACAATAGGCAGCTCTACAAGATTGTGGTCTTTTCGTCCTGCAAATAGAGCAAAAAATACAATGAGCCGCCGTATCATCGTATGCCGATAAATTTACAAAAGAGAGGCATAATACATACCGAAGATTGCCGTCAACATTTCGTTTATTTGTTTCACGAGAGTGGCGTATTTCTCTTTCAACGGACCAAGTTTCCCTTCCGCCTTTTCAGTACGTTTTAAAAGGGTGGCCTTTTCCGCCTCAAACAACTTTATAGCTTGTTCAAGGCGTTCATTAGCCTGTCGTGCATAATCCTCAAAATGAGTCGCCATGAGCTCAGCACCAGCTTTTAGCTTCCTCTCTTCTTTGAGGCATTTCTTCAATTTCACAGCAATAGATTCAGCATCCCCTACATATTCCTGACAGACATACAAGAAGTGTCAGCAAATACTTCTACAATAGCTTCAAGCCGCCCTACGACGGACTACTTATTTTTTTATCAAAGTTCCAAGCAGATCGCAAGCAATATCCTTGACACTTGGGGGCTAATGCATGCCAGTTTTTCTTATTCTTATAAATCTAAGCATGGAAAGACCCGACCCATGTCAACAAGATGAGTCGTCCCTTGGGGGCTACAGGTCGATTTCCTCCAGCTTATTAAGTAAAACCCGACCCATCTCAAGAAGATGAGTCGGCCCTTGGGGGCTATAGGTCGATTTCCTCTAGCTTCTTAAGTAAGACCTGACTCATCTCAAGACGATGAGACGTCCCTTGGGGGCTACAGGTCGATTTCCTCTAGCTTATTAAGTAAAACACGACCCATCTCAATAAGATGAGTCGGCCCTTGGGGGCTACAGGTCGATTTCCTCTAGCTTCTTAAGTAAGACCCGACTCATCTCAAGACGATCAGACGGCCCTTGGGGGCTACAGGTCGATTTCTTCACAATTCCAACAAAGACCCAACCCATCTCACGCAGATGCGTCGGCCCTTGGGGGCTGGATGATGTTGCTTTCCCTACTACAAAGTACCGGCTCACTATATTCATAGCGACCCGGTCCTTGGGGGCTACAGCTATAGGTTATATTTATTTTATGGAACCAACTTATCATAATGAGCTAGTCCTTGGAGGCTAATGACAGTATAAAGATAATGGTGAAATATGAATCTTACCTCATACTTTTGTTGGAAATATGCCCTAGAGGCAATAATAAAGTGGTTATTATTATATTTCCTTGTTCATTATAATCGTTTATTATCCATGCTATAATTGTATTGATTGGAAACACATTGCATGTGTGGATACATAGACAACACTGTGTCCCTAGTATGCCTCTAGTAGACTAGCTTGTTGATCAAAGATGGTCAAGGTTTCCTAGCCATAGACATGAGATGTCATTTGATAACGGGATCACATCATTAGGAGAATGATGTGATGGACAATACCCAAACTATGAACGTAGCATATGATCGTGTCAGTTTATTGCTATTGTTTTCTACATGTCAAGTATCTGTTCCTATGACCATGAGATCATGCAACTCACTGACACCGGAGGAATACCTTGTGTGTATCAAACGTCACAATGTAACTGGGTGACTATAAAGATGCTCTACAGGTATCTCCGAAGGTGTCTGTTGAGCTGGCATGGATTAAGACTGGGATTTGTTACTCTGTATGACGGAGAGGTATCTCAGGGCCCACTCGGTAATACAACATCACAATAAGCCTTGCAAGCAATGTGACTAAGTGTTAGCCATGGGATCTTGTATTACGGAACGAGTAAAGAGACTTGCCGGTAATGAGATTGAACTGGGTATAGAGATACCGACGATCGAATCTCGGGCAAGTAACATACCGAAGAACAAAGGGAACAACCTACGGGATTAACTGAATCCTTGACATAGAGGTTCAACCGATAAAGATCTTCATAGAATATGTAGGAACCAATATGGGCATCCAGGTCCCGCTATTGGTTATTGACCGTAGAGGTGTCTCGGTCATGTCTACATAGTTCTCGACCCCGCAGGGTCTACACACTTAACGTTCGGTGACGTTTCGGTAGTAGTGAGTTATGTATGGTGGTGACCGAAGGTTGTTCGGAGTCCCGGATGAGATCCCGGACGTCACGAGGAGCTCTGGAATGGTCCGGAGGTAAAGATTGATATATAGGAAGTCCCGTTTTGGTCACCGGAAAAGTTTCGGGTATTTCCGGTAGTGTACCGGGAGTGCCGGGAGGGTCCCGGAGGGCCATCGGGAGGGGCCACTCACGCCGGGAGGCCACATGGGCCTTAGGGGTGGCGCACCAGCCCTTAGTGGGATGGGCAAGCTAGCCCCTAAGGGCCCATGCGGCTGGGGTGAGGGGAAAGGTAAAAGCCCAAGAGGAGGAAGGGTTTCCAAGTGGGGGAGGAATCCTACTAGGAGTAGGATTGGAGTTCGACTCCCTCTCCTCCCCACTTCGGCTGACTCCTAGGGGCTGCCCTAGGGGCGCCGGCCCCTCCCCTCCCTCCTATATATACTATAGGGAGAGAGGGCCAAACACACCCAACCCTAAAGGCCACGGTGCAGCCCTCTCTCCCAATAGATCGTCTCCTCTAGTTTTCGACGGTGCTTAGGCGAAGCCCTGCCAGAATAGTTCCGCCACCACCGCCGCCGCGCCATCGCGCTGCTGGAGAACTCATCTTCCTCTCCGCTCCCTCTTGCTGGATCAAGAAGGTGGATATCGTCATCGAGCTGTACGTGTGCTGAACGCGGAGGTGCCGTCCATTCGGCACTAGATCGTGATTGGATCGCGGGACGACTAGCGATTTGGATCGCGAAGACATTCGACTACATCAACCGAGTTTCTTAATGCTTCCCGCTTAGCGATCTACAAGGGTATTTAGATCCACTCTCCCTCTCGTAGATGCTCATCACCATGGATAGATCTTGCGTGTGCGTAGGAAAATTTTTGTTTCCCATGCAACGTTCCCCGTCAGTGGCATCATGAGCTAGGTCTATGTGTAGATGAGATCATGAGTAGAACACAAAGGAGTTTGTGGGCATTGATATTCAGATTGCTTCCTCCCTTGGTCTTTTCTTGATTCAACGGTATTGTGGGATGAAGCGGCCCGGACCAACATTACTCGTACGCTTACGAGAGACCGGTTCCATCAACTGACATGTAACTTTGTTGCATAAAGATGGCTGGCGGGTGTCTATTTCTCCCACTTTAGTTGGATCGGATTCAACAAAGGCTGTCCTTGAGAAGGTTGAATAGCAATTTGTGTATCACCGTTTTGGTTTTGCGTAGGTAAGAATTGTTCTTGCTAGATACCCGTAGCAGCCACGTAAAACATGCAACAACAATTAGAGGACGTCTAACTTGTTTTTGCAAGGTATGTTGTGATGTGATATGGCCAATTACATGATGAGAGATATGTGATGTATGAGATGATCATGTTTTGTATAGAATATCACGACTTGCATGTCGATGAGTACGGCAACCGGCAGGAGCCATAGGGTTGTCTTTAATTTATTTTCACCGTTTTTTGCTTTACTTTATCGCTATGAGTTAGCAATAGTCGTAGAAGCAATAGTCGGCGTGACAACCTCATGGCGACACGTTGATGGAGATCAAGATGATGGAGATCATGGTGTCATGCCGGTGACGATGGAGATCATGTCGGTGCTTTGAAGATGGAGATCAAAAGCACAAGTTCATGGCCATATCATGTCGCTTATTATTTGCATGTGATGTTAATCCTTTTATGCATCTTATTTTGCTTAGGACGACGGTAGCATTATAAGGTGATCCCTCAATTAAAATTCAAGATAAAATTGTGTTCTCCCCGAGTGTGCACCATTGCGAAAGTTCATCGTTTTGAGACACCACGTGATGATCGGGTGTGATAGACTCTACGTTTGCATACAACGGGTGCAAGCCAGTGTTGCACGTGCGGAACACTCGAGTTAAACTTGACGAGCCTAGCATGTACAGACATGGCCTCGGCACACAAGAGACCGAAAGGTCGAACATGAGTCATATAGTAGATATGATCAACATGAAGATGTTCACCATTGAAACCACCTCATCTCAAGTGATGATCGGACTTGAGTTGGTGGATTTGGATCATGTGACACTCGAATGACCGGAGGGATGTCAATTTGGGTGTGAGTTTTAAAGTAATTAACTAAACTCATTATCTTGAACAATAGTCTAAGTTGTCTTTGCAAAATTTATGTTGTAGATCAATGGCTCGCGCAGTAGCACCCCTGAATTTTAATGCGCTCCTAGAGAAAGCTAAGTTGAAAGATGATGGAAGTAACTTTGTGGACTGGGCCCGTAATCTAAGGATTATCCTTACGGTTTCCCAAAAGGCTTATGTCCTTGATGCACTGCTTGGTGAACCACCCGCTCCAGTATCGTCTGCAGACGTTGCGAACGCCTGGCAGGCACGTTCTGATGATTACTCAATGGTTCAATGTGTAATGTTGTATGGCTTAGAACCGGGACTTCAAAGACGTTTTGAACGTCATGGAGCATATGATATTTTCCAAGAGTTGAAGTTTATCTTTCAGAGGAATGCCCGGATCGAGAGGTATGAGTCCTCCGAAAAGTTCTGCTTGCAAGATGGAGGAGAACGGGTCTGTCAGTGAACACATACTCAAAATGTCTGGGTATTCCACCCGTCTGGCTGAATTGGGGATGCCCCTTTCGATAGAGGTGATCACTGACAAAGTTCTTCAATCATTGCCACCTAGCTACAAGAGCTTCGTATTGAACTATAACATGCACGGGATGAACAAGTCAGTCGCCGAGCTGTTTGCGATGTTGAAAGTCGCTGAGTCTGAGATTCAGAAGGAGCATCAAGTGTTGATGGTCAATAAAACCACTAGTTTCAAGAAGAATGGCAGGGTAAGAAGGGTAACTCCAAGAAGAGTGGCAAAGCAGTTGCCCCTCCCGTGAAGAAACCCAAGGCTGGACCCAAGCCAGAAACTGAGTGCTTTCATTGCAAGGGAATTGGTCACTGGAAGCGGAACTGCCCCAAGTATCTGGCTGACAAGAAGGCGGCCAACACCAAACAAGGTATATATGATATACATGTTATTGATGTGTACCTTACCAACTCTCATTGTAGTGCCTGGGTATTTGACACCAGTTCGGTTGCTCACATTTGCAACTCAAAACAGGAACTGCGGAATAGAAGGAGGCTGGCAAAGGACGAAGTGACGATGCGCGTGGGAAATGGTTCCAAGGTTGATGTGATCGCCGTCGGCACGCTCGCTCTTCGATTACCATCGGGATTAGTGATGAACCTGAATAATTATTAATTAGTGCCTGCGTTAAGCATGAACATTATATCTGGATCTTGTTTATTGCGAGACGATTACTCATTTAAATCAGAGAATAATTGTTGTTCTATTTATATGAGTAATATCTTTTATGGTCATGCACCCAATGTGAGGGGTTTATTCTTATTGAATCTCGATAGTGATGATACACATGTTCATAACATTGATGCCAAAAGATGTAGAGTTGATAATGATAGTACCACTTTCTTGTGGCACTGCCGTTTAGGTCATATTGGTGTAAAACGCATGAAGAAGCTCCATGCTGATGGACTTTTGGAGTCACTTGATTTTGAATCACTTGACACATGTGAACCATGCCTCATGGGCAAGATGACTAAGACCCCGTTCTCTGGAACAATGGAACGGGCAAGTGACTTGTTGGAAATCATACATACTGATGTGTGCGGTCCAATGAGCATTGAGGCGCGCGGTGGATATCGTTATTTTCTCACCTTCACTGATGACTTAAGTAGATATGGGTATATTTACTTAATGAAACACAAGTCTGAAACGTTTGAAAAGTTCAAGCAATTTCAGACTGAAGTTGAGAATCATCATAACAAGAAGATTAAATTCCTACGATCTGATCGAGGAAGAGAATATCTGAGTTATGAGTTTGGCAGTCACTTAAGACAGTGTGGAATTGTTTCACAATTGACACCGCCTGGAACACCACAGCGTAATGGTGTGTCTGAACGTCGTAATCGAACCTTATTGGATATGTTGCGATCTATGATGTCTCTTGCCGATTTGCCACTATCGTTTTGGGGTTATGCATTAGAGACAACTGCATTCACTTTAAATAGGGCACCATCGAAATCCGTTGAGACGACGCCATATGAACTATGGTTTGGCAAGAAGCCAAAGTTGTCGTTTCTTAAAGTTTGGGGATGTGATGCTTATGTCAAAAAGCTTCAGCCTGAAGAGCTGGAACCCAAAGCGGAGAAATGCGTCTTCATAGGATACCCAAAAGATACAGTTGGGTATACCTTCTATCTCAGATCCGAAGGCAAAGTGTTTGTCGCTAAAAATGGAACATTTCTTGAGAAAGTGTTTCTCTTGAAAGAATTGAGTGGGAGGAAAATAGAACTTGATGAGGTTGTTGAACCTTTACTTCAACCTGAGAGTAGCGCAGCGCAGAAAGATGTTTCTCTAGAGCCTACATCAGTTGAAGAGGAAGTTAATGATGATGACCATGAAGCTTCGGATCAAGTTGCTATCGAACCTCGTAGGTCGACAAGGACGCGTACTGCTCCTGAGTGGTACGACAACCCTGTCTTAAAGGTCATGTTGTTGGACAACGATGAACCTACGAGCTATGGAGAAGCGATGATGGGCCCGGATTCCGAGAAATGGTTAGAGGCCATGAAATCCGAGATGGGATCCATGTATGAAAACAAAGTATGGGCTTTGGAAGTATTACCTGAAGGGCAAAAGGCCATTCAGAATAAAAGGATCTTTAAGAGGAAGACGGACACGGACGGTAATGTCACCGTCTATAAAGCTCGACTTGTGGCAAAGGGTTTTTCACAAGTTCAAGGAGTTGACTATGATGAGACCTTCTCACCCGTAGCGATGCTTAAGTCCGTCAGAATCATGTTAGCAATAGCTGCCTTTTTCGATTATGAAATTTGGCAGATGGATGTCAAAACAGCGTTCCTTAATGGTTTCCTTAAGGAAGAGTTGTATATGATGCAACCAGAAGGTTTTGTCGATCCAGACAATGCTGACAAAGTTTGCAAACTCCAGCGATCCATTTATGGACTGGTGCAAGCATCTCGGAGTTGGAATCTTCGCTTTGATGAGGTGATCAAAGCGTTCGGGTTTATACAAGTTTACGGAGAAGCTTGTATTTACAAGAAAATGAGTGGGAGCTCTATAGGATTTCTAATATTATATGTGGATGACATATTACTGATTGGAAACAATATAGAACTTTTGGAGAGCGTGAAGGAATATTTGAACAAGAGTTTTTCAATGAAGGACCTAGGAGAAGCTGCTTTCATATTAGGCATCAAGATCTATAGAGATAGATCGAGACACTTAATATGACTTTCACAGAGCACATACCTTGACAAAGTTTTGAAGAAGTTCAAAATGGATCAGTCCAAGAATGGGTTCTTGCCTGTATTGCAAGGTGTGAAGTTGAGTAAGACTCAATGCCCAGTGACTGCAGAAGATAGAGAAAAGATGAGTGTCGTCCCCTATGCTTCAGCCATAGGCTCTATCATGTATGCAATGCTGTGGACAAGACCCGATGTCAGCCTTGCCATAAGTATGGCCGGTAGGTTTCAAAGTGATCCAGGAATGGAACACTGGACGGCGGTCAAGAATATCCTGAAGTACCCGACAAGGACTAAGGACATGTTTCTCGTTTATGGAGGTGATCAAGAGCTCATCGTAAAGGGTTACGTCGATGCAAGCTTTGACACTGATCTAGATGACTCTAAGTCTCAAACTGGATACGTATTTATTCTCAATGGGGGTGCAGTAAGCTGGTGTAGTTCCAAGCAAAGCATGGTAGCTGATTCTACATGCGAAGCGGAGTACATCGCTGCCTCGGAGGTGGCGAAGGAAGGTGTCTGGATGAAGGAGTTCATGACAGATCTTGGAGTAGTGCCTAGTGCACTAAACCCAATGTCTCTGTTCTGTGACAACACCGGTGCCATTGCTCTAGCCAAGGAACCAAGGTTTCACAAGAGGACCAGACACATAAAGCGATGTTTCAATTCCATCCGCGATTACATCAAGGAGGAGGACATAAATATTTGCAAAGTGCACACGGATCTGAATGTCGCAGACCCGATGACTAAACCTCTTCCATAGTGATGTGAACTAGATTATTGACTCCAGAGCTGTATGGGTGTTAGATTCATTACAATGTAAATCAAATAGTGATGTGAACTAGATTATTGACACTAGTGCAAGTGGGAGACTGTTGGAAATATGCCCTAGAGGCAATAATAAAGTGGTTATTATTATATTTCGTTGTTCATTATAATCGTTTATTATCCATGCTATAATTGTATTTGTTGTAAACACATTGCATGTGTGGATACATAGACAACACTGTGTCCCTAGTATGCCTCTAGTAGACTAGCTTGTTGATCAAAGATGGTCAAGGTTTCCTAGCCATAGACATGAGATGTCATTTGATAACGGGATCACATCATTAGGAGAATGATGTGATGGACAAGACCCAAACTATGAATGTAGCATATGATCGTGTCAGTTTATTGCTATTGTTTTCTGCATGTCATGTATCTGTTCCTATGACCATGCGATCATGCAACTCACTGATGCCGGAGGAATACCTTGTGTGTATCAAACGTCACAACATAATTGGGTGACTATAAAGATGCTCTACAGGTATCTCCGAAGGTGTCTGTTGAGCTGGCATGGATCGAGACTGGGATTTGTTACTCCGTATGACGGAGAGGTATCTCAGGGCCCACTCGGTAATACAACATCACAATAAGCCTTGCAAGCAATGTGACTAAGTGTTAGCCATGGGATCTCATATTACGGAACGAGTAAAGAGACTTGCCGATAACGAGATTGAACTAAATATAGAGATACCGACGATCGAATCTCGGGCAAGTAACATACCGAAGAACAAAGGGAACATCATACGGGATTAACTGAATCCTTGACATAGAGGTTCAACCGATAAATATCTTCGTAGAATATGTCGGAACCAATATGGGCATCTAGGTCCCGCTATTGGTTATTGACCGTAGAGGTGTCTCGGTCAACTCTACATAGTTCTCGAACCCGCATGGTCTGCACACTTAACGTTCGGTGACGTTTTGGTAGGATTGAGTTATGTATGGTGGTGACCGAAGGTTGTTCGGAGTCCCGGATGAGATCCTGGACGTCACAAGGAGCTCCGGAATGGTCTGGAGGTAAAGATTGATATATAGGAAGTCCCGTTTTGGTCACCGGAAAAGTTTCGGGTATTTCCGGTAGTGTACCGGGAATGCCGGGAGGGTCCCGGAGGGCCATCGGGAGGGACCACTCATGCCGGGAGGCCACATGGGCCTTAGGGGTGGTGCACCAGCCCTTAGTGGGCTGGGAAAGCCAGCCCCTAAGGGCCCATGCGGCTGGGGTGAGGGGAAAGGCAAAAGCCCAAGTGGGGGAAGGGTTTCCATGTGGGGGAGGAATCCTACTAGGAGTAGGATTGGAGTTGGACTCCCTCTTCTCCCCACTTCGACCGACTCCTAGGGGCTGCCCTAGGGGCGCCGGCCCCTCCCCTCCCTCCTATATATACTAGAGGGAGAGAGGGCCAAACACGCCCAACCCTAAAGGCCACGGTGCAGCCCTCTCCCAATAGATCGTCTCCTCTAGTTTCCGACGGTGCTTAGGCGAAGCCCTGCCGGAATAGTTCCACCACCACCGCCGCCGCGTCGTCGCGCTGCCGGAGAACTCATCTACCTCTCCGCTCCCTCTTGCTGGATCAAGAAGGCGGAGATCATCATCGAGCTGTACGTGTGCTGAACGCGGAGGTGCTGTCCGTTCGGCACTAGATCATGAGTGGATCGCGGGTGTCGGTGTCAAAACCGGCGGATCTCGGGTAGGGGCTCCCGAACTGTGATACTTGGATCGATGGTAACAGGAGACAAAGGGGACAAGGTTTTACCCAGGTTCGGGCCCTCCTATGGAGGTAATACCCTACGTCCTGCTCGATTATATTGATCGTATAGAGAGTACAGAGTTGATCTACCACGAGATCGTATGACTAAACCCTAGATGAGTTCTCTTGGCCTATGACCTAAAACCCTCCGGCTTATATAGACGCCGGGGGTGCCTAGGGTTACACATGGTCGGTTACACGTCGAAGAAATAAACATGCCTAATCTACTTTAAACGTGGAGAACACGCCTTGATTCTCGAAGCTTCCCTCCTGGAGTCCGGGCCTTCAATCAATCCAGTGTCCGGCGAGCGGCGCATATAGTCCATCCCATATGAGATAGGTCGGCCTCCCGAGGACCCCTTAGTCCAGGACTCCCTCAGTAGCCCCCGGACTAGCCTCCAACGCCGATGTATATCCGGAGAGTCTTGCACAGCGAAGTCTTCGGCTTGCGAGGCGAGTCCCTCTAGTCCTTCATGTTCGGCAACCGTCCTGTGATCGGCGAAATTTTGAGCGCCGCGAGATCGCCAGGTCCACCACAGTAATGCTTCTCGAACCTCGCGCATTGTGGGGAGACGAGCGGTTTAACAGTTTTTTACAAAACTACCCCTCCCCAAGAATGAAAACACCATCCATTTAAACAAACTGGATCGTGATCCAAATCACATCTTCACCTTCCCCCTTAGACGAAGTCTCCAGCGAAAAGCCCTTCACAAAAAATGGCGAGCACCCCCAGTTCGTCCTCGAATCCTTACGTATCCCGCCCAGGGGATTGGGCCAGCTGTTCCGTATCGCTCCTTCAACTTCGCAACCTCGAGACCCAGGGATACCTCCCCTCCTCAGATCTGATGACCGTTCGCGCCGGCTTGACTTCATTTAGCGGTGAGGCCTTCGCGGAGAACTTCCCCCATCCACGAAAGGGAGAACATGTATGCTTTGTTCCGTTCCTCCTACGAGGGCTCGGATTTCCCATCCACCCGTTCCTGAGAGGGTTACTGGCATTCTACGGGATCCAGCTCCATCACCTCACCCCAGGGTCTATACTATACATCTCGGTCTTTGTGGCCCTTTGCGAGATGTTCCTGGGGTGCGAGGCACATTTCGAATTGTGGAGGAGGTACTTCTGCCTTGTTCCCCGTACTAGGGACGGGACATTTTTCGAGGTCGGCGGGGCCGAAGTATGCCGCATAGCGGGGACGGGTTACCCCGTGGGAACGCCAAAGGAATCTGAAATGTGGACTTCGGAATGGTTTTATATTGAAGACGTTCCTTTATTTGATCCAACTCAGAGGGGTTTGCCCGAATACTCCGATGCTCTCCCAAAGAAGAGGTACAACTGGCGTCCGAAGAGCCTGCCCCAAGAGGAAAGTGCCGAAGTGCAGCGCCTAGCAACCCGCGTGAGGCTACTGGCCCATCACAAGCTGACCATGATAGATGTCATGGCTGCTGCCCTCACTCGGTGCGTCCAACCCCTTCAACAGAGGGTACACCCTCTGTGGCGCTATAACGGGACAAGCGACACCACCCGTTCCCGAAGACTGGGTCCTGCCGATCAAACAGCATTAGCCGCCGCACTTGCCGCTCTATTCAAAGGGGAACAAGAAGACTTTATTCAGCGGTCAAAAAAGGACGGATATTCAAGCCATAATCCCATCGAATGGGTGAGCCTTTCTACCCCCTGCAGTCATAGTTTGGTTTCTCAACATGTCCCTTTTTTTGACCGAAGCCTTTAAACTTATGCGAACAGGAATGGAGGAGCTTCATCGAGACAGTCAACTGTCCGGCTCCCCAGCCCGAAGACTATTCCCGTGAGGACGATCCGAGTTATCACGAAGATCCGGACCTGTCGATCGAATTTGAAGACGGGGTTTTCTACCAGGAAGGCCTCGACGGCTCCAAAGTGGCCATTGTCGCCGATTACCCTGGATCCTTCCCTTCCCCTGCTGCAAGCAAGAAGAAGAAGAAGAAGACGTCCCATAAGAGACAAGCATCCGCTACTGACCCTAACATACGGGCGTCTACAACCAAACGCCGTAGGTCCGTGAGACTTGCACTGGCCGCAGCAGCAGTGGCCGGATCGGGAAGTAATAAGGATCCAGCAGATAAGCCGATCATAGGGGCGAGTGCGCCTATGAGTTCACCCCAAAGGTACATCGCTTGCCCACAAGTTTTACCATCACGATTCGATAAAGCCCATTGACAGATTATTTTGCCCGAATATTCAGGCAAGCAGTTAGGCCGTCTCCTACCGAGGATGCTGCCAGGACATCCATTGGTGCCCAAGGTTCCGGTCCTTCCGCCCATGCCAATCCTGCCGCCGGAGCCTCCACTGTCAACCCTGCCCCAGCCGATTCAGGCGATGCCATATCCGTCACCAAATCAGAGGTCGGGAGTGCTATGCGTCATCGGCAGCGACGTAAAGTCCTGCAGCATCCGGTTTTTTCTGAACAAGAGTTCAGCGCTCTGCGAACGGCGGATGCATACCTCGGGGCCGCCCGAACTGGGTTCGGGGAGGCCATAAAATTAATATCGTCCAGCTTGCAGGTGAGTTGTTTATTAAAATCCGAACACTCATGTGAACCCAGTAGCCTCCGAGCCTTAAATTGGTCGGCACGACCGAATTAAGGATCCCTTCCTGCTAATGCAGGCCTCTAAGCAACAGTGCGAGCAACTGACCAAGGAGCTTGAAGCCAGCCGAACACAGGTCGAATCTGTGAAGGCCGAGCTAGAGAAAGTGAAGAGCTTTACTCGGGAGGCACATGGTGAGTATATTTATTTGGCTAATAGATAACATGTTCCCGTGCTTACGCGAGGGTGCTATGTAGCAGCTGAATCAATAGGGCAATTACAAAAAGATTTGGATGTAGCCCGAGAATCTCAGCGGTATGCCAAGTCCCAGCATGAGGCTGGAGGTCGCGTTATGACACGACACATTGAAGAAAAGAACCGCCTCAAGGAGGAGAACAAGCAGCAGGCCGAGGAAATTGAAAGCTTAAAAGCTTAATTGGCCCAGGCCCAGGGAGAGAACCAAATTTTATAGAGGGGCATGTTCAGTGAGTATGATTCTAACATCAGTAGGTATTAGTCCTTTATGGATGTATTATGACCTGCATGCCGCAATCTCGTGTGTAGGTCTCCTGACCGGACGATCCGAAGAAGAGATCGGATCCTACCGGGGAAGCCTGCTAAAAGAACTGTCCGCCCTTCACGAGCGGGCTCGGAAGGCCATGAAGAGCATGGTAAAAGCACTATGGCCCGCTGAGCAACCTCCAGAGGGAATGACCGAGCTAGTCGATCGTTTCAAGGGAGACCGAAATAGGTTCGAGCTGTGGAAGACATCGGCGTGCCGAGAGGGAGCACGAGAGGCGTGGGCTATGATCAAGACCCGCTATAATGGTCTTGACCCTGAGCGTATGGCTCGGGTTGGGCCCATGGGGTTAGATGGACAAGAAGTGCCGCTTCACCTGGTATACAATCAGGTGATGCCTGCGCCCGTCTCTCACAAGAAGATTGTTCTCTCGATACAATAATCGATAATCTCGATCAGAGGCCCGATGAATGATTATATGTAGCTTATGTACTGATAATCAGAAAATTGCTCCGCTGTGTTGTAAACTTTGTCTTAACCGGCCATCGGCTTTGACCTCCCGTGCTAAACGCTCGGGAGTGTTCCGCAAAAACTATCACCCTTGAGGGACGAACTATGTTCGGGGAACCAGGCAATCCGGCCATGTGGTGCGAACAGACAGAAAGCACGCAGGGAGGTATGTTATATTACTGTTTAGCGTAAGAAACATCTTCTGAAGAAAATAGTACCTCTATCGATACCTTTCGTCAGGTTGCTACATAAATCATAGACTATAGCCCGTACCTTTTTAGTATACGGCTAAGGGTTTATTGCAAGAAAACGAACCCTGGAATGGTCAGGACGACCATAATATGATAGATTAAATCCGTCGTGGCCGATCAATTGTCTACAGAAGATAGCTAGCTTTTGGCTTCACCTGTCTGAGGCACGTATCCGGATGACCCGGTCGTAACAATCGCAAAGGTGCTCCCTTTACCCTCTAGCCGAACAATCGGGAACGTAGAGGGCTACCACAGGAGCGAGGCAACCCAGCTTGGCAAAGTCTTAGTTCGAATTGATGCATATGATGGCTTGAAAACGACAAGGAAAACGTGCACACACAATGAATGTGAATAAGTGCTGAGAATATAAAAACATTGGCTCCAGAAAAGAAGCCCCCAGGTTCTGTGTTCGGATTCAACACGTGAAGGTGTGAGCCGAAAAAATCTTATGAAAAGACCGGTTCAGCCGAACATAGAGTTGGGAGAAAAATGGTAGAAATCTGCCAAAGAAAATTAAGGTGGAAGGAAAATTGGAAAATAAAGAAGGAAAGAACGAGGAAAGAAATATAAGGTAAAGAGTGCGACGACACCGGTTTATCCGTAGAAGCGCCGAAGACGAGCTGCGTTCCATGGGTTTGGTTCGAGGCGGTGATCCGACGGGTTCCGAAGACGATAAGCCCCTCCCATCAGTACTTCGTCGATTATGAAGGGGCCTTCCCATTTGGGCTTGAGTTTATGCTTCTGCTTCTCCGGGAGTCGTAGAACTAATTCACCCACGTTGTATGCTTGCGCCCTCACCTCTCTGCTCTGGTAACGCCGGGCCTGCTGCTGATAAAAAGTAGAACGGGCCCGAGCTATGTCTCGCTCTTCCTCCAAGGCATCCAAGTCGTCCTGCCGATCTAATTCGGCCTCTCTTTCCTCATACATGCGTACTCTTGGCGCATCGTGAATAATATCACAAGGAAGGACCGCTTCGGCCCCGTAGACCATAAAGAACGGTGTGTAACCCGTTGATCTATTCGGGGTGGTGCGCAAGCCCCATAGTACGGAGTCGAGCTCCTCAACCCACTGACAATCGGATTCCTGCAGAGACCGGACCAAACGCGGCTTGATGCCGCTCATTATGAGGCCATTTGCTCGTTCGACTTGTCCATTAGTCTGCGGGTGGTAAACCGAGGCGTAATCGAGCTTGATGCCCATCTTTGTGCACCAGTCTTTGACTTCCTGAGCGGTGAAATTGGATCCGTTATCAGTAATTATACTGTGCGGGACACCGTAACGGTGTATCACGCCGGATATAAAGTCGATTACTGGTCCGGATTTGGCTGACTTAATGGGTTTAGCCTCTATCCATTTGGTGAACTTGTCGACCATGACCAGTAAGTATTTATTTTTCTTGGTCCCCCCTTTAAGTGGTCCGACCATGTCTAGCCCCAAGACCGCGAAAGGCCAGGTGATCGGAATAGTCCGAAGAGCTGTTGGGGGCATGTGACTTTGGTTTGCGAAAAGTTGACACCCTACGCAATATTTGACAAGTGACTGGGCATCCGCCCGAGCTGTGGGCCAAAAGAACCCAGCCCGGAAGGCCTTGCTTACTAAGGCTCTTGCAGTGGCGTGATGACCGCCCATTCCTGCGTGTACTTCGGCTAAAAGCTCCCGCCCCTCTTCCTCAGGTATGCACCGCTGTAGTACTCCAGTGGTGCTCTTTTTATATAGCTCTCCTTCGTGTACCTTAAAGGCTTTGGAGCGCCGGACTATACGTCGGGCCTCCGTTTGATCATCAGGGAGTTCCTTGCGAAGGAGATAGGTGAGGAAGGGTTCGGTCCAAGGCGCGATTATTGCCATGACCTCGTGAGCCGAGGGCGTCTCGTTCATTACGGAGCCGCCGATTATTTTGTCGTCTGGTTCGTTTACAGGGGGAACAACCGTGTCTGCACTTGAGAGGTCGGCGCCCTTGTGATCGTCCTGCCAAACCACGGATGGCTTAAATAGCCGTTCCAGGAAAGTGTTCGGCGGGACAGGGTCGCGTTTGGCTCCTAAACGGGCCAGTATATCAGCGGCTTGGTTGTCGTCTCTAGCGACGTGGTGAAACTCCAGTCCCTCGAACCGTGCGGATATTTTGAGGACAGCGTTTCAATATGCCGCCATCTTCGGATTCTTGGCGTCGAACTCGCCGTTGACTTGAGAGATGGCCAGATTAGAATCTCCCCGTACCTCCAGCCGATGTATGCCCATTGAGGCTGCCATCCGAAGACCGTGTAGAAGGGCTTCGTATTCGGCTGCGTTGTTGGAGTCGGCATACATGATCTGTAACACGTATCGGACGTTGTCACCTGTGGGGGATGTGAGAACGACTCCAGCCCCCAGTCCGGCCAAGGTTTTGGATCCATCAAAGTACATCGTCCAATGGGAGTATGTACTGTATTCCCGGGGGAGTTCGACTTCTGTCCATTCGGCGAGGAAATCCGCTAATACCTGAGATTTAATAGCTCGGCGTGGTTTGTACATGATCTCAAAAGGAAGGAGTTCAATCGCCCATTTGGCTATACGGCCTGTGGCGTCCCTGTTGTTGATTATATCATTCAGGGGTACTTCCGATGCCACCGTGACCGAACACTCTTGGAAGTAATGTCTTAGTTTTCCTGATGCCATAAATACCGTATAGGCTATCTTCTGGTAGTGCGGGTATCTTGACTTGCATTGCGTTAGCACCTCTGACACGTAATAGACCGGCCTCTGTATCAAGATTTTGTGTCCCTCCTCCTCTTGTTCGACGACGAGTACTGCGCTAACCACTTGGTTGGTGGCCGATATGTATAATAACATGGGCTCACCCGTGCTTGGCGCTGTGTGCATGGGGTTACTTGCCAGCAGTGTCTTAATATCTTCTAACGCAGCCTTTGCTTCGTCGGTCCATTCAAAATTCTTGGTCCGTTTCAGCAACTTATACAGCGGTAAATCTTTTTCACCGAGGCGGGAGATAAAGCGGCTTAACGCCGCCACGCAACCTGCCAATCTTTGGACATGCTTTAGCTCTGTGGGAATTGCAAGTTCTGACAATGCGCGGATCTTGGCCGGATTCGCTTCTATTCCTCTATGGGAAACAATGAATCCGAGCAACTTACCAGCGGGGACTCCGAAGACACACTTCTCCGGATTGAGCCGAATATCGTATTCGCGTAGGCTCGCAAAGGTTTGCCTTAGATCGTCGATCAAATTGCTAACGTGATTGGTTTTGATGACCACGTCGTCCACGTATGCTTCGACTGTTTTGCTGACCTGTTTTTCGAGGCAGGTCTGGATCATGCGCTGGTATGTAGCCCCAGCGTTTTTTAGCTCGAAAGGCATTGTGTTAAAGCAGAAAGGCCCATAGGGAGTGATGAATGCGGTTGCCGCTTGATCGGATTCCTTCATTTTAATCTGATGGTATCCGGAATAAGCGTCGAGGAAACGCAGTGAGTCGTGTCCGGCTGTGGCATCAATAATCTGGTCTATTCGCGGTAGAGGGAAAGGGTCCTTGGGGCAGGCCTTGTTGAGGTCTTTAAAGTCGACGCACAGCCGCCAGGATTTGTCTTTCTTTGGTACCATGACCAGGTTTGCCTGCCATTCGGGGTGCTTAATGTCCCGAATGAATCCGGCCTCTAGCAATTTGGCTAATTCTTCGCCCATAGCTTGTCGTTTGGGCTCGGAGAAACGGCGCAGAGTCTGTTTGACGGGCTTGAAACCTGTCATGATGTTCAGACTGTGTTCTGCCAATCATCGTGGGATGCCGGGCATATCGGAAGGATGCCAGGCGAATATGTCCCAATTTTCTTGTAAGAAAGCTCGCAGCGCTTCATCCACAACGGGGTCGAACTGAGCTCCGATAGACGCTGTCTTGTTAGGGTCCGTCGGGTGTACCTGAATTTTAATGATTTCCTTTGTTGGCTTGAAGGACGTGGATTTGGGCCTCTTGCTGAGGATCACATCGTCCTTGTCCACTGTGGACCGAAGTGCGGTCAGCTCTTCTGCAGCAAAGGTCTTGGCTAGAGCCTCGAGGGCAAGCGCTGCCGTTTTGTTTTCGGCCCGTAGGGCTGTATTCGGATCACTAGCAATTGTGATTATTCCGTTTGGTCCTGGCAACTTAAGTTTCATATACCCATAATGTGGTATAGCCTGGAATTTTGTGAAGGCTTCGCGGCCCAGAAGGGCGTGATAGCCACTGGGGAAGGGCACGATGTGGAAGAGGATCTCTTCAGATCGGTAGTTGTCGGGCGTGCCGAACACTACGTCGAGGGTAATACATCCTGAACAGCGTGCCTCCTTCCCTGGGATTATTCCCCGGAAAGTTGTGTTGCTATGTTCGATCCGAGATCGGTCGAATTGCATTTTCTCTAGGGTATCTTCGTAGATTAGGTTTAGACCGCTGCCGCCGTCCATTAGCACCTTGTGCAACCTGAAGCCGTCAATAATGGGGTTCAGGACTAGTGCGGCCGGTGAATGGCCGGGAAGAATGGCTGGTCGGTCAGCGTCTCCGAAGGTGATGGGTGTATCTGCCCATGCACTTGTTGCTGCCACGTGATATACCTATTCGAGTTCTTTGATAGCTCTTTTCCTCCTGTTCCTTGAAGGGAACGTTTCGTAGATCGTCAGGACTTCGGCATTATATTCCGATGACGCTGCAGGGCGCCTTCTAGAAGGTGATGCCTCAAGAATGGCCTCGCCACTTTTTGCGACCTGCCTGACGACCCAGCAAGTTCTAAGGCTGTGAGTCGGAGCTGTCTTCAGCAATACGGAGTGTATGGGGCAAGGTTTGTCCAGTAGTCCGTCCAGGACAGTACTGACCCCTGGAAGGGATCTGTTTCTCTTTTTGGCGGGCTCACGTTGGGCTGACCGTTTCGGGTGTATCCTTTTTTGCTGATCTCCTCTAGGGTATTCGGCAAAATTTTGTTCCGAAAATAGCCGCTCTGTTTGCCAAGCACTTTCCATGGCACAATACTTCTGTACCAAGATGGACAGCTCGGAAAAGTCAGTAACGTGCCGCCGCGCCAGGGCATTGAGGATTCCCTTGTTGTGGCAATTTCGTTGGAAGGTTGCCTTTATGTCTTTATCGCTAAGGCCCCGCACGTTGTGTCGGGCAAGGAGCAGTCTGGCCCAGTAATGGTGGACCGACTCTCCTGACAGATGTGCGATGTCCGGCCGTTCCGCGGGATTGGGCTCTGATGTGATGAGCGAGTCATCGGCTTGGGAGGTGGGTGGGAAAAAGGTTGATCCCTCACCACGATGGCAGTTCGGGTTTATGAATTCTGAACTGTGTGATATGTCAGGGACCGACACCGGACTGTTGCTTGAGCGGACGCCGGTGACTGGGTCGCGGGCAAGGTCTCGGTGATCGGAAATCGGAGTATAGACCGTTTTTAATTCCGGTAGTTGGGAGGTCGAGCCCCCCGCCCTCGACGGTGGCGACAAGGTGGGTGACCGTGGGGATGTTAATTTCCCTGTCATCGGGTTTAAGCCCAAGCCGGTCATAGACCGGGGTATGGTCATCGGCCATCCGAACAATTTCCATCCGATCGAACAGCTCGTTGAGAAATGAGGCGATGGTGGGGTGTGTGTCGCCGAAACGAGTGGGTCTGTATGCGGCGTTGCCGTTCCGGAGCCGCGCGAGGGCGTTCTCGGATTCTGCTCGGCCACAGTGGGTCCGGTAGCCATGACCGGACCAGGTGGTTCTGATGATCCCGAGATAGCAAATTCATCTCCGGAGTCAAGGCCCGATATCTCCGGCGTCGAGGCGTCGGGATCTGTGGGCTTCTCCGTAAGAGTCAGGGTTTCCATCAGTTCAAGTTCTCCCCGGGAATTGGTCGAGAACTCTAAGGTTCCGAACCTAATCCTTTGATCAGGGGAAGAGTTTCCGATCTGGCATGGGTGGCCGATCGGGTGAGCGTGCAACGAGATGTCGCCACTCTCGAGGATCTGGTCCGGGGCTGAAATTCCCCGGGCACAAATTTCGCTGTCAAAGACAAGGCGAGCCATCAATTCCTTCTGGCGATCACAGTGGAACTCTCAATGAAAGCACCAATGTCGGTGTCAAAACCGGCGGATCTCGGGTAGGGGGTCCCGAACTGTGATACTTGGATCGATGGTAACAGGAGACAAAGGGGACAAGGTTTTACCCAGGTTCGGGCCCTCCTATGGAGGTAATACCCTACGTCCTGCTCGATTATATTGATCGTATAGAGAGTACAGAGTTGATCTACCACGAGATCGTATGACTA
This sequence comes from Elymus sibiricus, assembly GCA_039707655.1. Classification (NCBI taxonomy): domain Eukaryota; kingdom Viridiplantae; phylum Streptophyta; class Magnoliopsida; order Poales; family Poaceae; genus Elymus; species Elymus sibiricus. The sequence continues at coordinate 84,879,638 of CM077669.1, read as the reverse complement.
AACCCTAGATGAGTTCTCTTGGCCTATGACCTAAAACCCTCCGGCTTACATAGACGCCGGGGGTGCCTAGGGTTACACATGGTCGGTTACATGTCGAAGAGATAAACATGCCTAATCTACTTTAAACGTGGAGAACATGCCTTGATTCTCGAAGCTTCCCTCCTGGAGTCTGGGCCTTCACTCAATCCAGTGTCCGGCGAGCGGCGCATATAGTCCGGCCCATATGAGATAGGTCGGCCTCCCGAGGACCCCTTAGTCTAGGACTCCCTCAGCGGGACGGCTAGCGATTTGGATCGCATGTCGGGTAACGCAGCAGAAAACAAAAAATTCCGACCTACGCACCATCCCAGGACCACTATGGAGACTGCATACAAGGTTTGATCTTTTTCGTTACCGACTCGTAGCGCAGCGGAAGTAGAGTCGATGACGCTCGGCGGTGCAGATCCACACAGCTAGGATTTACAACCTCCCAACCGCGAGGATCTATACCCTCATCTGCCCCTCGGACAGCCCTCCGGGAGGCGGTCGGACAGTCCCCCGGACGGTGTCGCCGACTGCCCTTCGGGAGGACCTTCGAAACTCGGACGGTCACTCGGACAGCCCTTCGGGAGGACCTTTGAAACTCGAACGGTCACACGGATGGCCCTTCGGGAGGCACTCTCGAACTAAGACCGAAACTACGATCTCTCTACAGAGTTGCACACATAGGTGTCATCTATCTGGTAGGGCTTCGCCGTCCAGAACTAGTTCCTGCCGGAACCCAGACAGCCTTTTGGCTCTACGAAACTATTTCGCGGGGAGGGAGAGAGAAGCCAGACAAGTCTATGGCATGTGTATGAGAGCAAGGATGAGTGTTTGGCCAGCCCCCTCCAATCCTTTTATAGGGAAACCAAGGGGTAGAGTTGGCACAAAAATACCAAAAATACCCACACTTTATGTCATACATAAAGGGCATAAGGGGAAAAAGGAGTGCCATGTGGAGCTCCAAGGAGGAACCCCACCCTTGGCGGGCCACCCTCATGGGGGCCCCCCAAAGGGGCTTCCTTGGTCCCTAAGTCCTTCTAGAAGCCTTTTTGTAAAAGCCCTAAAAGGTGGCTTTCAAATAAAGTAACCATAAAGCTGATTTCACTATTCATGACGACATTTTTCAGCGTCCGTTCGAACCGAAAATATTTATGTGGGCTTAGAACATTTCCAGTACCCACTAAAATAATTTTCGACGCATTCCGAAACAATTCCGGATTAGTGATTTTCATCTGCGAAAAGCAAAAAAAGCGGTTCCGGCAGCTCCGGAACATTTCCGGCACTGTGTCTGGCCAGACGATGATGGATACTGTAACACCGAGAGGGCCCGGGAATATCTCTCCATCGTCGGAGGAGCAAATCCCAATCTTGAGCTATCTTGTTACTTGCCATACTTTTCAATGAACCCGTAAGCCGCCGTAATAGCCACCCAGTAATGGATGACGTTTAACAAACCCCAAAGTTCACGAAGCAAGCACGAAGGAACTCGATACTCTCATGGTCTAAGGAATTATGCAAACATTAACTATCTCTGTGTTATTAACCATTAACTTGTGACGAATGTATCTCATAGCATAACATCAATTTGGGTCGATTCAACACAAGTGTTATACCAACATTGCGCCCTCAAAATTGCCGGCATAGCCATGCCCATGATCAGGAAAACAGGATCATCATGCAATACTTGAGCCAGTCTTAGAGGCAAGACTAGGAATACATTTTACCATTTATTATACCACACGTGCAAATGAGTTTCCCTCGGGGCCTCGTGGATATTGCAGACTCGAGAATCATTGCAGTTATAGCATGGAATATAAATTTAATTAGGAACATGGGGATAAATAATAACATTTATTATTGCCTCTTGGGCATATCTCCTACGGACTTACACTTGCACTAGAGTCAATAATCTAGTCAATGCTAATGCACTTTACACCTATGGCATACTGGTGTAAAATATGCTTCGCTTGTGGTATAGCCCGATGTCCAACGGATCTGACAACTTCAACTCCGTGTGTATCTTTGCATATCCTCGCGTTTTCATGCTTTCACAAAATTCATATTTTGTGTGGACTTGGCTTTGTATATATGTGAATCACTGGTCGAACCTTGATTCCTCAGACGGAGTTATGGAGCAACTATCTACAATAGTGTCCCATTGACCAAAGTCATCTTGGAACCATACTAAGTTCATGAACGAACTATATGATTCAACATCTTCTTTTTCGCTTCCAAAACGTCAACATACTTAGCCTTTGTTATAGAATTCGCCACAGTAACCTGTTTAGAACAATTCCAACTTACCGTGCCACCGTATTGTGTATTACACAAAACCTTAAATCAAATCGAAAAATCGCATGGAGCATTGATGAAGACTGTATCGATGTAATTACTTACAACGAGCACTTCATAATCTCTGCTTGCGAGAAAACATGTCATCAGTGCTACTTTAGTACTCAATGACATATTTCACTGTTGTCCTTTGATCAGTACTTTGATCACTTTGGTATCTATACTCGCAACAGTTTGGGAGTATCGGACATATCTGGTTGTTTTACATACCATGGAATACATGATTAATCCAAACACAAGAGTGTGTGGAATCTCCATCATGTATTTTGCTCATCAGTGTTTTGGGACACTGAGTCTAACAAAACTCTTTCCATGTGACTTCGGCAAGAATCACTCCTTGGCGGTTTTAGTGCTAAATTGTTTTAGCATCTTGTCAATATGTATTTTTGCTTAGCCCCATTAGGCAAATCTATCTCCATAGATCATTATGCCTAATAGCAAGGCTATTTACCCCAAGCACTTCATCGAAAACTATTTTCAAATGAAGTCCTAATTCGTGTCAAGAAATTTATTTCTAGTTAACAATGTGTCAAGCACACAAGGTTTTTAGAAATATTATTATGCTCCCACTTACTTTCTTGAAACCACAAGCATCTTCATTATCCATTGATGAAATCAAACTCTTTTGATCATTTCATCAAAACGAAGATTCCAAGTCCATTTTGCTCTCTTCTGTCCATTGCTGGAACTCTGAAGTTTGCATACTCACTAGCATCCTTTGGATCGACCAAATACTTTGGACTGTATCACATACAAATCCTAGTTTGTTTTCTCATTTCATGGAAATTCTTTTGTCATCCATGTTTCATATCTCATGATTGAAATATGTATTAATTGCTAGTTCAACCAGAACTGACTTTAAGCATTGCTACGGTGAAACAACCTCATCGTAGTCAACTCCTTGAACTTGTTATTGCAACAAGTCGAGCTTTATGGATAAAACATTTTATCCACATCAGTTTATAGTTTCATAAATATTCGTTAGACTCTAAGTCTTCCGAAAGGTGTATCAAGGTTTTAATCTTGAATCACTTATATGGAAACTATCTCGGATTGTATTGGCATTTAGCCAATTCCGGAGTCAGGGCCCATCAACGCTTCCTTGTGTATCGTAGGTATACTGTTGTCTAACAACAATATCTCGTATGCGCACCTGAGAGGTTTGCACGAGTTTTTCCTACGTGGTTCAGCTGCAAGTTCGACTGAAGTCCATACATCTCATGTAGAGGCTTCCGTATCAGTCACAGTAGGAAACTATGGAATTACGTCCAAGGTCTCTTTCCTTTGATCTGATGACGAAGATACTATTTATCTCATCGAGTTGCACTGTTCTCCCACTCACCTTTTTGAAAGAATAGTTTTCTTCAAAAACCATACCGTTCTTTGTGGCAAAAACCTTAGCCTCGGTATAGTGGTGGGGGAATACCCAATAACTTGGGATAACCTACAAAGTAGCACTTGTCTGATTTGGAATAGGTTTGTAACCTTTTACACAAGCCCCATATTCCAAATGTTAAGAAAAGATAAAACATGGTTGGGCGTACCATACCATGGCGTCATTTCAACAGACCCGATGGAGCTCTTTTCAGTGTAAAAGCCGCAGTGTCTAAAGCATCACTTTAAAAGGGATAATGGCAAATTTATTTATGTCATCTTTGATCTTACCATGTCATGAATGGTTCGATTACATCTTCACGAACTCTCCACTTGCAGTGGTGTTCTGGGAGGTGCAAGTTATGAAAACCCTTTCACAACTCATCAAACATTTGCTAAACTTGTAACTCAAATATTCCTTTCTGCAATCGAATTGTAGAAACATAATTTTCTTGTTACAACAACTTCTACTTCATTTTTGAAAACCTTTCGAATGATTTCAAAAGATCCAGACTTACGTCTCATCAAGTAAATATCCATATATCTACTTGAGTCATTTCTGAAGAGAGATAAATCCACTACTTGCAACAACATTTATTGAACTACACACATCAAATTGTCTGATCATCAATAAGTTTGTTGCTCGTTCCTTATGGCCTGTGAACGGTATTTCAGTCACTTCACTTTTCGGACGAAAGTTGCAAGTGTCAGATGATTTAAAATCAACCGACTTCAAAATCCAGCATAATGGAATTTTCCATGCGGGTTTCTCCAATGTGACCAAATGCAGTGCCACACTTGTGTGGTATTCTTTTAGTCTTGCGACATTTAGTGTCAGTGTTATGGATGTATCATATTTCCATCAATATTCATAACATACATCCCATCTTGGATGGAAGCATGGCCTTTCATGTTATTCATAATACTGAACAACAATTGTTCTTTTATGAAGAACCCTTTTGCAACAAACATTGTGCACTGGGTTAGAGTGTATGAAACTCTAAAATGAATTATGAAAGTAAACACAGAGGTAATATATTAATATCATTTTTCATAACATACATATCATTCATAATGAAAGTATGGCCCTTATGTTTATTCATAACACCGAACATCAAAAGATCTCTTATGAACAACCTTCTTGCAAGATACCTTATGCAAAGGGCTAGAGTGTGTAAAGCTCTAAAATGAATTATGAAAGAAAACACATAGGTAATACACCGATGAAAGGTATAGTTACTTTTACTATGTTCCCAGTGTGTATCAAGACCTCATTCCCGGCTAGTCTTTCAGGCCATAGTAATTCTTGCATCGAGTCGCAACAGAATGCAATCGAGCGGGTATCTTTGTGATCAACTCACAATACCCATAATTCCCAAGAACTATATCTTTGACCAGCCTTCTATACATCAAAAACTTGTATGACATTCATACATGAGCTGGATATTCCAGTCTTCTTTCTTTCTACCTTTATACTTCTAACAGTTTAACTTTTAGTATTTCTCCTACTCTCAGAAGAAGCACCCAACTTAAGAGTGGCGTTTAGCCCCAGACTTCCTAGGCGTGAAAGTTTCACTAACACCCTTCGGACACTTCCTTTCTCTTTAAGTTGTTGTTTTATTCACCTTCATTTACATGACAGACGTTCTCCTGGATCCCTCTCTTATCAGTCTAATGCATAGTAAACACCTTTACTAATAGTTTGCAAACAACTATTGCTTTGGATATTTCATATCTTTAAGCCTTTGTTTGTATCTGAAAATTAATTTTCAATTCCATGAATATCACATAACTATCCCAAAACTTTCGAAGTTTGGGTCTCATGGAAGCAAACGTATTGCACTTGACTGAAACGGAATTCTAGCTTTTGGATCGAAGCACGAGAGTCACATGATCCATAGCATTAGCGGGAGAATACCAAAAGCATGCGATAGGACAAAGTCCTTCTCGGCATTCTTGAGGAAAATCCTCACATTACGTTATCAATCGTAAAGTTTAAACCAGATAAATAACAGCTTATTCAATTTTAATAGGGAAGGTGGAAACATGAGCCATTATTCTACAACTATTATGCAAATCACACTTAGATAGTGTTCAAAATTAATTGCACTAAGAATTAAAAGAATTAATTCTAAAGTGCGCTCCCACTCAAATCAATATCTCTCATAATTGATTCTGAGTGATTCAAGATCCGCATTTCAATTCAACGCCATTGATGTGGACATCACTGATGACGGGAATTTTAATCGGTAGGCAAACTTGCCAATCACATCTTTATGTGACTCTTGTTCATCTTTCGATGGGTGTGTTCCGAGCTCAGGACTATCCTGCCTGAACGTCAAAGACAACCAAGTGATCTTGCTGCGAGGTCTGACCTCACCCGCCTCATTCCTCTCGATTCGTTCGTACCCATGTGGACATGGCGCACCCCGAAAAGATACGAATTTCAGACAGTGCTACACTTGGGTGAACACTAACTACTTTGAAATTTAAAGTGGGAGATCACCCTAATAAAAAGCGACTACCGCGCAATCAAGAAGGGTGCATCATAAGGGATAAACATCTCAGGCAATTCATAATTAGCATGACATGGTATAGCCCCTTCTAACGGAGAAGTCAAACATTTCTTCATCTTCGGCATTTGCGTCGGTGTTCACCTTCGCGAAGATTGCCACCACCTTGTTGATGCATCAGATAATATTGCTATCTCTATAGCTAATAAAATAAGTGCATTACTCAAGGTTGACACGTAGGTCATTAAAGTGACAATCATATGGCTCCAACCATCATGCCGAATCATGACACGCAGGTCATGATAATTTACATCATATAGTCATCTCATACATAATCAAATTAATATGAGCATTGCTATACCACATCACATGCTCATGCAAACCCTCCTGCAAAACCAAGTTAGACGCCTCTAATCGGTTTATGCAAGAACTTGTTTTTCGTGGCTTCTAAGGTTTCGAAACAAAACGAAGCTACCAACGTCCATCGTCAAGTATGATAATTCAAGTTGCTAGATTATCTTTGCGGGGTGTATGAAACACGAGATAATAAAATCTTGAGCCCCATACTGAACTTTGTCATACGCATGACCCCCGTGCAGATCATATCTGCATTGCCCTTTCGTCTGCGAAATTTCATCTTTCTTTTTAACTACAGCGGAATTCAATGAACTATTAGCACTTCGTTGATCAATTAGGATCACGGATTGCCAGAACATTGAAACTCCACCATGCTGTTATCAAGATCAGAAATATGCAAATCCCACAGAAGCAACAAGAACATCGTGTAACAGATTTCATCTGCTACCCGCACAAATAATTTTCAGTAATAGAACTCATCTACTACCTAATTATATTGTGCAACACCCATACATCTCTATGTATTCTAGATCGCAACCTGCATCTACGCATAGCACGACTCATGATGCCACTATCGGGTAACGCAGCAGAAAACAAAAATTTCTGACCTACGCACCAGCCCAGGACCACTATGGAGACTGCATACAAGGTTTGATCTTTTTCGTTACCGACTCGTAGCGCAGCGGAAGTAGAGTCGATGACGATCGGCGGTGCAGATCCCCACAGCTAGGATTTACAACCTCCCAACCGCGAGGATGTATACCCTCATCTGCCCCTCGGACAGCCCTCCCGGAGGCGGTCGGACAGTCCCCCGGACGGTGTCGCGGACAGCCCTTCGGGAGGACCTTTGAAACTCGGACGGTCACACAGACAGCCCTTCGGGAGGCACTCTCGAACTAAGACTGAAACTATGATCTCTCTACAGAGTTGCACACATACGGTGTCATCTATCCGGCAGGGCTTCGCCGTCCAGAACTAGTTCCTGCCGGAACCCAGACAGCCTTTCGGCTCTACGAAACTATTTCGCGGGGAGGGAGAGAGAAGCCAGAAAAGTCTATGGCATGTGTATGAGAGCAAGGATGAGTGTTTGGGAAGCACCCTCCACTCCTTTTATAGGAAAACCAAGGGGTAGAGTTGGCACAAAAATACCAAAAATACCCACACTTTATGTCATACATAAAGGGCACAAGGGGAAAAAGGAGTGCCATGTGGAGCTCCAAGGAGGAACCCCACCCTTGGCTGGCCACACTCATGCCCCCCCCCCAAAGGGGCTTCCTTGGTCCCTAAGTCCTTCTAGAAGCCTTTTTGTAAATGCCGTAAAAGGTGGCTTTCAAATAAAGTAACCATAAAGCTGATTTCACTATTCATGACGACATTTTTCAGCGTCCGTTCGAACCGAAAATATTTATGTGGGCTTAGAACATTTCCAGTACCCACTAAAATAATTTTCGACGCATTCCGAAACAATTCTGGATTAGTGATTTTCAGCTGCGAAAAGCAAACAAAGCGGTTCCGGCAGCTCCGGAACATTTCCGGTTTTTCTTCCGGAAAATTCCTAAAAGTTTCCAGAATGATTCTGGCACCCTCCAAGAATTATCAGGTGTGTGCCGAAACCAATTTGACTTAATGGTATCCCCTGAAACAACTTTTCAGTTTTACCGGAACTCATCCGGTGACCTCTCTCTTCGGAACTTTTCCGCTGTCTCCGAAACTTTTTCTGGAGACTTTCTCTCAGACTCCCTGTCTAGTATTCAGTAGATAGATGACCCTTAAGCGTGTGACCCTATAGGTTCGGTGAAGTATATACATGATCCGGAACCCCTTCCGATCAATGATTAACACCGGAGCCGTGGACACCCATATTGACCCCTATACCCACACGAATGAATATTCGAGTGAACCTCCAGTTGCCGTGTGCTATCCCTGTTGCTTCGCGATATGTTACAACCATCCGAGGTGAGATTTTCTGCATCCCCATGGATCAACAACTTGTCCACTATCCAAGTTACCTCGTTACCGTTTTTGTTCTCTTTTCTCGTTTTCGTGTTCCGGCATCCCTGTGATCAAATCACACTATGTCTGGCCAGACGATGATGGATACCATAACACCGAGAGGGCCCGAGAATATCTCTCCATCGTCGGAGTTGCAAATCCCAATATTGAGCTATCTTGTTACTTGCCATACTTTTCCGTGAACCCGTAAGCCGCCATAATAGCCACCCGGTAACGGATGACGTTTAACAAACCCTAAAGTTCACGAAGCAAGCACGAAGGAACTCGATACTCTCATGGTCTAAGGAATTATGCAAACATTAACTATATCTGTGTTATTAACCATTAACTTGTGACGAATGTATCTCATAGCATAACATCAATTCGGGTCGATTCAACACAAGTGTTCTACCAACATTGCGCCCTCAAAATTGCCGGCATAGCCATGCCCATGATCAGGAAAACAGGATCATCATGCAATACTTGAGCCAGTCTTAGAGGCAAGACTACGAATACATTTTACCATTTATTATACCACACGTGCAAATGAGTTTCCCTCCGGGCCTCGTGGATATTGCAGACTCGAGAATCATTGCAGTTATAGCATGGAATATAAACTTAATTAGGAACATGGGGATAAATAATAACATTTATTATTGCCTCTTGGCCATATCTCCTACATCGCGAAGACGTTCGACAACATCAACCGCGTTTCTTAACGCTTCCCGCTTAGCGATCTACAAGGGTATGTAGATTCACTCTCCCTCTCGTAGATGCTCATCACCATGGATAGATCTTGCGTGTGCGTAGGAATTTTTTGTTTCCCATGCAACGTTCCCCGTCAACTTTTCCTTCATAGCATTTATCATGCTAATTTCAATTTCCCGGCTCTCAGACAGCCGGGTCAAGTATTGCTGGTGTAAATCTTCAGTACCAAGTACTGACAACTCTGGAATCTTCAGTTTGGCTTTCCCTTTGTTCAAGTCCACCGGCTCATCCTTAGCCACAATTTTAGCCAAGGAGGTGGAAACAGTTGGAACTTGGAAACCCTCCTTAACACTGATAACATCTGGAAGGCTTGTTTCTGCCTGCGCCATGGGATCATCCAAATGAAGTGCCGGGCTGGAAGGACGAACCGGGCTTGGCAGACGGGTAGAGGGGTCATCCGACGCGCCGTGAGCCTCTGGTGGCGTATCCATAAAAACCGGCTCATCTGGCTTGGGCGTCTCAACGACGATTGCTGCCTTAGCCCTCACGTTTGGTTCCTTCTCCACAAAGAGGCCAACTTCCATGGGTATTTTCACTAACGGGGGGTCTGAAATATTTTGGTTTTGGGTACCAGAAGATGACCCGCCAGCCCGCTTCGACGAAGTAGCCTTGGCCCTATGATTGCAAAAATCAAGTATTATGCTAACGAAAATATAGCTCAAGGTTTAAAACGACATAAGTCAACAGTGCAAGTTCAGGAGCTTACCCGCGGTTGACGTTAAAATAGGAAGCTGTGTTGCAGTTGAGTCGCCCGAAGATGGAGGGGAAGCTTGATAAAGTGAATTCGAAGGACTAAGAGTTTGTTTAATCAAACCGGCTCTAGGTTGAGAATTGGTTGGACTATGAGGCACCTCGAGACGTGGTTTGCGAGTCGGCGGTGCATGAGACAAACCGGGGTGTAAGTCACCCGATCCACTCCGGGTCTTGCGTTTTGACGAGCCAGCGAACTACGATTTCTTCAAAAGAAAATCAAGAGCCAGGTGAGCATCTGGATGTCTCAACTTAACCTTCCAAACGACTTGTCTTGTCTTTCTGGGAACAAACGTTTCTGAAGAACTGGAGGAGATTGGAGTTACCTCAATTTCGCCGGCTTGGCTAGATTCCGAGGCACCCTGATAAGAAGGCGCGTCAGCAAGCTCAATAAATAGGCAGCCAAGAGAATCAAGTTCTACCTCGGATTCCTCCCCCGAAGACGACGAAACGGTTGGGTTATCTTTTCTACCCAATGAGGAAATAGGGGCTTGAGGTGTGACTTTCCAAAAGATAGAGTTCTCCTGCAAAATATAAAGCATGTGGTAAGAACGACGGGTCAAAGTAAAATTGACAAAGGACAAGAGTAAAAGTGATCAGTACCGGAGGCGGCGGATTGAGCAGATAGAATGGACCCAAGCCGGTAACACTGCATTGCTCCTTTGAGTCGGAGAAGAACCTCTTCGTTTCTTTGTTAAGGGCGTCATCAGTCAGACTTTCAGGAGAAAAGCGCTGAGGATCAGATGAGGCACCTGAGTAATCACACATCAAGCCATCCCTTATGCTGACAGGCTGGATTTGCCATTTTAGCCAGCAACGAAACAATTCAATCCCGGTTAAGCCATGCGCGGTCAGAGCTCTCAATTTGGTATGAAGAGGCGCTAATGGAGCCCTTTTTTCATCTGTTGGCCAACCTGAAAATTCCACTTTACTACTGAGCCTCTCGAGTGTAAAACCCGGCAGAGGATTTTCTCCCTTGGATGCAGTATTCTTGCAATAGAACCAAGTCTTGTTCCATCCTTTTGGATGACTCACCAGCTTTGATTCAGGAAAGGCGTTGTTCTTTCTCTTTTGAATGGAAACTCCGCCAAGTTCACAGGCAGCACCATTCTTCACCTCAGTCTGACGGTTGAGATAGAAAAATTCCCTAAAAAGGGTCACAGACGGCTCAACCTGAAGATATACCTCGCATAACACTTGGAATTGACAAATGTTGGTCATGGAATTCGGGCCGATGTCTTGAGGCCTGAGGTTGAAGAAGTGCAAAAGGTCTCTAAAAAACATTGAGCTGGGGGGTCGGAAACCACTATGCAAATGATCAGTAAAAACAACAACTTCTCCTTGCTGTGGCTGTGGATATGGTTCTTCTTTGGGAGCCCGCCATTCTATCTCTTTTCGAGCCGGCAAGAAACCTTGATCCACAAGGTTATCTAAGGGAAGCTTGGATTCTTTGGTCTTGGCCTAGTTACAGACTTTGGAGTTTTAAGGAGCCATGGCGGGTTATGGAGCAACTACAAGAGTAACAAGAAAAATGAGATGGCGCGTATCATAAGCCGCCTATAATGATTTGTTATTTGAGCCGGCAAAAATCGAGGGAAGTCAAAGCATATCTTCACAAGACTTAGCAAAAAAGGAACTGGTTCGCAAGCAGATTTCTACAAAAGTGCTTTTCTGGATGGATCTGGATAAATGGAAATAACAATGAAATATGCGTTCTAGCTGACGGAAAGACCAAAACTACAGCGTTCAAAGGATACCCTCGGTGGATCATTTTAGATCTACCTATGAGGAAAACAAGACGGAGACCATACTAAAGCTATGCAACACTAAGAAATATCGAGTGTGTGGATCTACATACTACATCTCAGACGAACACGATGAACATGACATGAACACCGAAAGGATCAAACCCTAAATGAAAGGGATTCGTACCAGATTTTATTGGGACGAAAATGGAGATGATCGTGCTTGCTCTGGCGGCCGCGAGAAGGCTCGATGGCGTTGACGACGAAGCTGAAGACCCCGATGATGCCTCCGAAGCTCCGATGGTTCGGCCGAAGAAGGAGCGAGAGGAAGAAGATGACGGGAAAGTTATCACAGGGGCTCAGTGGACTTATTTATAAGGAGGAAAGCGGAATGGCGCTGTGAAAGACGAAACGGTTGCGGTAAATTTGTGGCTAGAAGTGTGCCTCTATTTTCGCATCAGCCTGGATTTGGCGCAGTTTTCGAAAGATTCGTTATGATGACTCTGAAGGGCAACTGTCAGCAAGGATGACGTGACTAACAGACGAGCACTGGAAAAATAACAAGTCTGGAAGTATTGTGAGCCGGCACTTCGGGATCCATGAACACATATGCGAGCAGATGATAAGCCGCCAAGAGAAATTGATATGAATAAATTCAAATCAATCTGGGGCCTAATGTCGGGGATATAGCCCCACGGTATGACCCGTCCTATTGGGTCGGGTCAATGTAATGGCGACTCTGGAATTATATTCAAGATGGGCCGCGTCGAGAAGATGAAGCAAGCAAGGCGGTTACTAAGTAAGCCGCCGGGGGGGCCCAAGCACGTGGAGACGGTGACTCAAGGCCCACAGGGCAGAAGGCGCCGGAAGATTCCTTGCTTAAGAGGCAAGGCATGTTAAAGGCATGATAGGTTACGAGTTGTAACATGACTCAGACTCCGTTGTAAACCCTAGGGTCTCGACCTGTATATAAAGGCGAGCACCTAGGGCCGAAAGACATAAGTTAGACACCCTCGAAAGCTAGGTTAGCGACCCCACACCGTTGTAATCGAGATCATCATCAATATAGACACAAAGCAGGACGTAGGCTATTACCTCCATTGGAGGGGCCGAACCTGGGTAAACTTGCCTCCCGTTTCCGTTTAACCCCATTGAGTCGCCACCTAGCGGCGATGGCCTCACACCTAAGTCCTTGCACGAGGACATCTACCGTGACAAAACCACGACAGGACCCACTGCCCCTTCAGATCTGCGTCTACATTTTGGTGGAGAACTTGGAGCTGTCTGGAAGGGTTTGTGAGCATTGGAGCAGAAGGGGTTTCAATGCTAGGGTGAGAGGAGAGCGAGGAGAAAAAGGATTAACCCACCCCGGGCCTTTATAGGCTAGTAAAAAGGTGAAAAGTCCCCTTAACTACGCCGGTAAAATCGCCATGTTTTGGATGGATCGAGCCGTTGTGGACGCGTGGGGTGAAGTAATCGATTGATGATATCCCTTAAAATGCGGGGCACGATCCATGTTTTGATACGACATGCCAAGGGTCGCCTCGAACCACGGTTCGAGTAAGTTGTGACCGATATACATGATGTCATTAATATGACGATTCGGAAAAAGTTGACAGTGCTTTGTTACTGGACACGCCTATATTTCTAGTCCTCGGGACTTAATCATACATTTCAGACAAGGGAATGTGTTACGCGGTAACTTAAAGGTTGTTGAACTCGTCTGTCGAGCCGAAGTTTCTATCGTCCGAAGTCATGTGTCCGAAGAAAATTGTTCGACGAAGGCTGCCGCACTCATCGTCGAAGACTAGTTCGGAGGCTACTGAGGGAGTCCTGGACTAGGGGGTCTCAGCCGAGCTGGTCTAGTCCATGGGCCGGGCTGGAGGCCCATCCTGGATGAGGGACTTCCGAGGCCCCATGACGGAGCGTGAGCATATCGGATTCTACCAAAGACTTGGCGTGCACTCCAAGGAGAGGATGATTCGTTCGACATGTAATCTGTAGATGGTAATCGACATTCATGTAACCCTAGCTACCCCTGATGCCTATATAAACCGGAGGGTCTAGTCCATAGAGGATACCCATACACATCATCATCACCCCTACGGTTTCGACCACAAACATACGATCTCGAGGTAGATCAATTATGTACTCGTTACACCATAAATATAACAAAAAACGTAGGGTTTTACCTCCGTCGAGAGGGCCCGGGCCTGGGTAAAAGCCTCGTGTTCCTTGTGTCCTGTTACCATCGATCCGATCTCACAGCTCGGGCCTCCCTACCCGAGGTCTTCCGGTTTTGACACCGACACACCATGCTATCAAGAGTAATTTCAAGGATTCAAGACTTGCGTCTACTAATGCTTAACCGAAATATATCCCAAGCAAGTGGAGAGATATCTCTACATGCGATGAGTAGTTACTTGTCAGATAGAGACAAAGTTCTTCCGGGCTGTGAGAGACTTGCTCTAGCAGTAGAGTTAGCTTTACATGTTTCTCAAGTAAAAGTTGTCGTGTGAGTGTGAAATCCGACTGTTGGAAACGTATAGGTTGACCATTGGCTGGGCCGTAGGCACCGATCGGTCATTTCACTCTTGGGATTGCTACGGCTATAAATAGCCACTTGGCGCCGACCGTTATGGTTGTCTACTCTATTTGATTTCCCATAAGTTTGTCTGAGCACCCCTTTCTGAGATATTTGAGTGAATACGCCGAAAGAAAACCCCAGAGCCAAAACTTAAATAGTGGCTGGGAATCACATAGATTTAAGTCGAGATCTTAGAGCCTATTAATCTTGAGAGATGGTAACTCTCTACACGGTTAGGCGTCTCTCTAAGTGACCAAGAGTGATTGGTCTTCGAAAACAAAGTCCATCGAAGGTTTGAATATCGTCGAGAAGGATCTATCACGAGTGAAATCAATTGAAGTTTGAGGAACTCCACATTGAGGAGAATATGACAAAGAGAGGTTTGCTCCTGTGTTCAATCACAAGTCCCTCCAACCAGACGTAACTCTTTTGCAGTAGACTGAAGTAGTCTAGCAAATAACTTGTCGCCAGTGCATATTAGTTTCTATACTCCGACATGCTTGTCTTCCTATTCCAAATCGTTGTGCTGACGGTCATATGTTTTTATGTTCTCTATTGTTTATCTTCCTCTACCTTGTAATTTTTCTCAGCAATGTTCTGATTAGTAATTTGCAGTAGAGTTACCCGTTTCCTTTCTGTAGTAGTTTTGTTTTGTAGTAGTGCATCTATTTTGTTTTATTTTTGTTGTGTTGTGTATTGTGTTGAGAGATTTCAAGTTACGCAAGAAAATTTGAAACTCGCATTCACCCCCACTGGTCGATATACTTCGATCCTACAAAATGTTCTAGGAAGGGTGTGAATAAGACATACGAAGTGCTCCAAACCTATTTTACAGTTGTTCGGAGACCTACTACGCAATGGGATGTGGGAGGTGATGATAACTTGTGTGATCATGCATAACATGAGGATGAAAGATGAGGGTGAGATAATTCACAAAGTTCTGGATATTGAACATATGGGTGACCCTATCCAGCTTCCAGAGCATAATGCGGCTGCGTTTGAACATGTGCATCATCGTATTCGCAATCGAGCAACTCATACACAACTTCAGAATGATCAACTGGAGCACTTGTAAGCGGTTCATATGTACAATTAGAACATGTGTCGAAATAAATTGAATTTAAATCTGAGCTATAATATTTTAAAACTCTAGTATGTTTGGATAGTAATTTATATTGAAAATATTGTCGCACTGAGATATTTTTTCCTGGATTCTTGATGCATTGTGCTATCTAGTGTTCTTAATTGATGCATTGACATATTTTCAATATTTAGGATTAGGAGTATACAAAAAGAAAATGGATTGCTGCGTGTCCGCCTGATTCAAGAGACATGTTGGATGACCGACTCCTGGTCGGATGTCTTATGGACAAATCCATTGATATTTTGATGCGTCCGTTTGGTGATCGCCTTTGAGAATGCCCTTATGTTATCTTCATCCATGCGTCTGTAAAGTCGGCTGCTGTTACTAAAAAGGAATATTTTCCACGCTACGTTGTTTGGTTCGTATCCGAGATCAAAACGCGCCGTCCGACATAAACTTGACGCGTGACGCGACTTCTGAACCATTTCAGGCTCGTCTATAGCACGCGCGGCCGGGCCATAAGTAGGGTGACCAGGACACCGCTGAGCACGCTCGCGACTTGCGATCTAACACCATGGCCGCCATCGTGGAGACGCGCAAGCGCTGCGCCGCCGCGTTCCTCGACGAGCCGTCCCCGGCGCCGCCCCACCTCTGCAAGCGCGGCCGCGTCATGCCATGCGCGGGCTCCATGGCCCCGGCGCCGCTCACGTCTCTGGTGTTCGACCCGCTCGACGCCCTCCGCCACATCTTCCCGGGCGCCGACCCGAGGGGCCTGGAGGCCTGCTTCGCCGCCTCCGGCCGCGACATGCACGCCGCCGTGCAGGCGTACCGAGACTATCAGGCCAGGGACGCGCTGGCCTCCCGCCTCGCGCACGCGGCGGACGACGACGAGTGCTGCGCCGGCTTGCTCGTGGAGCAGATGACGGCGGCGACCGGCGTGCCCGACGCCAAGAACCGGGCGACGTGGATGCTGGGGCTGATCAAGAACACTGTCTCCGAGCGTGCCGCGTGCGAGGCTGCAGCGGAGGTGGCGCGGCTGCGCGAGGAGAACGTCGCGCTGAGGGAGCAGGCGGAGCACGGCGCGAGGGAGGGGGCGACACTGCGCGAGGAGAACGAGGCGCTGGCGCAGCGTGCAGCAGCGGCGGAGCGCGACGGGTCGGTGCTTAAGCGCGGCGTCATGGTGCAGCAGAGGCGCTATGAGGATATGGAGCGCGCCGTGGCGGCGATGAAGAAGAAGGTGGCCGAGCTGGAGATGGCTAACTACGCGCTCGGAGTCCGGCTGCGCGACGCTGAGGGCAGCCGCTTCCCGGCGGCATACGGTGGCCCCGACGTGTTCTAGGGCTAGCCCGAGTGCTGTTTTGGTTCCAAGTTCGATTCAGATACAAATTTCTCTTGTAAAACGACTGTAAATCCATGTACGATGGGATTCAATGCAGTAGTTCGGTTCCATCCAAGTAGATTTGATGTTTGACCCATTTCCTAATTTTTGGGTTTTAAGATGGATTTAATTGTGAACGCGAGTTGCAAGCAGATCCATCTACCAAGGAGTATTCTTGCGGATGGAGGTGGCTAAGTGGTTGGATCGTATGCCATGACCTTTGCGGAAACTATGAATGAAATTTTCATCTAAATCGCGACAACCATCGGTGTTTTTATTCGCTCCTTCGACCTCTTACCACGCACATGCCGGGTTCGTGGTTGCCTCAGGCCCTCTCTTGTTTTGTTTGACCTTCCTATCTTGTTGGGAGCTGAATGTGGTGTGCTAGGCATCTTAATTACCTTAGTATTGGTCGGGAAACCAATAATATTTCTCTTTTCTACAAAAGCCCCATGTTTTCTCAAAAATTACACACCAATTGCTTCAAGAAAGGGTTCAATTTGGGATCGTGCCAACACAATAACCTGCTCTGTCAAAATCAATTCAGCTGATCACAACCATATGACTTGAATTTCCCATAAACTCTTACTACAACATATTGTTGGTTTCCTGAATTTCTCATAAACTCATACCTTAATTACCTTAGTATCTTGTTGGGAGCTGAATGTGGTGTGCTAGGCATCTTAATTACCTTAGTATTGTAAAAGTATTTTATAAGGATTGGCAAAAGTAAAAATTGTGGTCCATATGTATACCAAAGTTGCTTTTGTGAATAAGTTCAAAGAAGAAAAATCAGCACTTGATTAGGGGCAAAAGCTACCCGAGCATAACTCAGTTTCTAGTAGCCAACTTCCCACTAGTACTTTTGTTGCTAGAAGCAAAATGAGCAACACCCAATTCTTGGACAGGTCTAGGGAGCGGCCGGCTGCTCCCTAGCGCTCCGGAGCAGCCGGCCGAAAAAGGAAATTTCTGGTCTAAAGGAAATATTTTATCCCCTTAATAATCTCTAAATTAAAATAGTTTGTCCGCTAAATTCATATTAGCAAAAATGATCACACGCGATCATGTGTGAACAAAAAAGGTAAAAAGTAAATGCAAACCATCCACGTGAACATGTGTGAACGCACTTAATTCGGGCTTCCAATTCTTTTTAAACCCATAACGTTCAAACCTCGCATCGAAATTAAGATCCATTTTCTCCGTTGAAACCCTCACGACGTGCTCTTCGAAACTAGATCCCGCATGGGTATGTTTCGATGAATTTTTGTGTGTGCAATTTAGCCTCCGTTTTGTGTAATTGCTTAGCAGTCGATGTGCAACTACTTGACAGTGGATGTGCAACTTTCTACGTACCCCGTGGATGTAAAGTTGTCACTGATGGCACATCCATCCCTAAACTACCTCCTTCTAGTGATATGCGCAAATTCGTGTGTTGCCCAGGCCAACTGCCTAGTAGTTGATGTGCAACTTTCCCCCTACCCGTGGTTGTGCTTTCACTGTTTGTTTGTTGCATCAGCCAACTGCCTAGCAGTGGATGTGCAACTTCAGATACTGCCACGGTCAATTGTCTACCAGTGATGTGCAACTTTTCCTCATACCCCGTGGATGTGTAATTTCCCTACTAGCATACTGCCAAACCACCCCTCCGGTGGGATGTGCAACTGTAGCATTCCATTTATATGCAACTTTTCACTACCCTCATGAATATGTAACTTTTCACTACCCTCATGATGTGGAAAGGACTTGCAGATCGAGCAATAGGAAGTTGGCTCGAACAATAGACTAAGTTGTACATATCGCTAGTAGGGAGGGGGGCAGGGGTGTCAGCTGTAAAAAAACTACACATCCACGAGTAGGGACAAGGGTTGCACATTGACTATTAGATAGTTGATCGGGACCGTAGACTAGTTGCACATCAAGGTTTCATGGTTGCTAGGTTGCAACCTGATATGAAGTCATGCAGCTTCAAAAACTGGTTTTGAAATTTTTTTGCAACATGTAGTACTAAAGTTGCACAATGCAGTACTGAAGTTGCATCATATAGTACCAAAGTTGGCATAAAAAATTCATTGAAACATACGCATGTGGGATCTAGTTTCAAAGATCTCGTCGCACATAATACAACGGTGAAGACGGATCTGAATTCCGACGCGCGGTTTGAAAGATAGGACTTTTTAAAAATGAGGATAGCCGAAATAAATGCACGTGGAGTTGTTTCTTTCAAACGGAACTAACTTGTATGAACACATTTAATGCTTATAGCCACATTGACTAGCATACAAAATAAATAACACATGCATGCATGTGAATGCACTTTGAAAATTTTAGGCCAATGCTTTGTTGTGGAAATTTCTACGAGGAAGAGTAGCTGCATGATGTACTTCTTTAAAAGAGTTGTGAGAAGCTTGTGCAAATGATTTAGGTTGATGTAATGACTCTATAGGAGTCCCGGCGCAAAACCATATTTGGAAGAAGTTACAGTTTTATCAGCATACTAATACCAGATCTTAGTGGAAGGCTGGTATGAAGCTGATTTATAAGAGGGAGCAGTTCTATCAACACTTATCCTATCAGATAAAGCATGCCATTTAATCTCAACCCTCTTGTTGAAATCATCCTTCAAGCATTCAAAATTTGTGTTATCTGAACCTCTTCCTAAGTATTTGGGCAGGACAACATGATGGGTCCTGAAAAAATAAAAATGGAGATGTGAGATACATAAAACTAGATGATACCCCGCGCGTAATGACGGGAATTTGTTGCAATATGCTCTCATGATATTTGATAATTTTGAACATGAATATTTGGATGAATAATACGACAGCTAAAACTAAAAATGTATATATTGCATTTAATTAAATGAGGTGGGCCTTCTACCATGTTTGATTCTAAGGTGGATCTTTTCGATGCATGTTTTAATGATGAGGTAGCATGTGTGCATGTTGAGAGAAATATGTTAGTGAGGGCTAGCTATTTAGATATAGAAGATACCTTTGCCAGCCTTTGTTTCTCATTTTCTATAGCCTTTTTTTGGTTGTGTAAATATATGACACATTCACCATGTGTTAATCCTTCCTTTGCAAATGACATTCAGATCATTAGTTATCCCGAGTATAATCTTCATCAGTTGCATCATGAAAAAAAAGTCAAATGTTTGAATAGCATGAAGAACTTCTTCTACTTAAATCATGTCAAGAGCTTTGCCAACATTTTGTGCATTATCATCAACAACTTCAAATACCGAGTGGGGCACTATAATCATATTGAAGAGCGAACTGAAATGAGAACCCTGGTGAATACCTCTGTATCTTATAGGTCCAAGTTCTTCATTCAAACCTCTCCTGATTTGAAGTTCAAAATTATGCAATGGCTATTGAATTATGTTTTGCTTTTTTCTAAGCATATCTGTATTCTTAAAAGAATTTTCAACAGTGGACATAATAACACTCATCCACTCAAAAAGCCGTACCACATCTTCATGATTTTTTGCATCTGCCACTAGTGTCAACTGAAGTTCCATTATAGCATGGGCAACAGATTCGAGAAGGGATCAGGTTATGTTTTGTAAGCACTGCATATAAATAGCTTTTGGAAGAGCAAGATAAGTTGTTTGAGTAAGATAAGAAATTCCAATAAGCCGCTCCACTGATACCCCCCCCCCCCCCCTTTATCGACATAACTTATAGCAAGATATTTATCAAACAATATAGAAAAGTATTGGGTCGTGTTCGGGGCGTAGGAAAAAACGGAGGAAAACCAAAGGAAACTCGTTCCTAAGGAATAGCTAGCTTTTAGGCCATTCGTTCAAAGGAATCTGCCTCTGCCGATCCTCTGGAAAGCTTTTCCTACATGCGTTTTCACGGGAAAATGAACATCCAGTCCTACCTCTTGCCGAGGTAGCGCAAGGAAAATCTGTTGAACCATTTACCTTGGGGCCCATGTGGGAGTTGATCTGTACATGTTGGGACCCACGTCCATATGATTTAAGGCAGGAGTTGGCCTATTTATGAATCCTGAGAGGAGCTCATGTGAGTTGATTTCCCGTGGTTTCTTTCATCTATTCAAAACGCCAGCTCTGCAAGTCTATATGCCTTTTATTCTTTCCTATGTTATGCATTGCTATTCCTTTCCATTTCCTTTGTTTCAGTCAAACCTGTGTTTTTCCCCTTTGTTTCGAACACAACCTTCATCTCCAAGATGTTCTATGATTTTTTTCACTGTTTCTATAGCACAAGCTTCCACAATATATTTCTAGATAATAGAAGAAACCAACTTCATATGCATAGGAGCATTCTTCAAACAAGCAACAACCACATCAGGAGAATGTGCAACCTACTTGTTGGGGATATAACCTCGTGGTAAGACCCGCCCAGGAGGGGCCGGGTCATGAGGTTGGCGGCTTGGCAGTGAGGCCTGAGCGGGCTGAAAGGTCAAGACAAGGCCTGGAAGTGACTTGCCAGACGGGACTGGAAGAGGCCCAGAGCCAGAAGGCTACGTGTGACCCGGAGGCATAAGCCGCTGGGAGATGGCTTGCCAGACAGGGCAAGGACAGTTAGAGACGAGGTCAGTTACTAATGTAACCCGGCCCGGACTCTTGTAAGCCCAGGGCCTCGACCTGTGTATATAAAGGCGGGTTCCCTAGGCGGCTTAGGACACGAAACCTTTGATCAAGTACTAGGTCAAGCGAATCCGCTCCCTTGTAATCGATATCCAATCAATACAACTCAAAGCAGGACGTAGGCTATTACCTCCTTCGAGAGGGGCCGAACCTAGGTAAACCTGTGTCTTTCGTCCCGATCAACCCATTCGAGTTAATCGCCGTAGCGATGGCTTCACCCCTAAGTTCTTGCACTAGGACATCTGCCGTGATAAAACCACGACAGTTGGCGCCCACCGTGGGGCCAGTGCACGGTGGTTTGGAATACTCGAAGGGCTCTCTCCCAGGGATCGAGGGATACGCCGTTGGCAGGATGACCAAGAGTCGCCGCGGCAAGCTCTACATCGACGACGCTGGCTGGGGCCCCGAGGCCGACTCAATTGAGTACGGGTACCGGGTCCCCTTCGGCGGAATTCACGTCTTCATCGGCAAGATCGGCGGATCTAAGCCTGGGCCGGACATCTGCACCGACCTCGTCGAGTCGGCCCGGCGCGCGCAACCCGCCCGGATCAACCCGGGCCGGAAGCACGTCTTCGTCGGCTTCACCCAAGGCGCGGAACTTGAGGAATGTTCCGTGTCGCGGGAGGAAACCCTCATCTGCTCAGAGGATGGATCCTCGAGCAGAGAGGCGGAATCAATCTACCGGCTTCACAACGGCGGGCTTGGGGGCTACTTTGAGGGGTACCATGACCCGGAGCCCTATGAGCCGCCGAGCCAAGCCGTCGTCTTCATGGCTGGATCGGCACCGGCTTTTGGCAGCACGGCGACTGGGACGGCGGCGGCCGGCGCGGCGGGGGCCGGGTCAGCTAGGTCCCCGGCTCAAGTTTTGCTGGACCTGATGAACGAACTTACGACTCTGACGGGAACCGAGGTCACAGCCGAAAACCAAGCAAACCGTAACGCGGAGATTACAAGGTTGAAGGACCAGATGACCAGGGCCCAAGAGGAAATCAATGCGTTGAAGGCTCAGATGGATGCTGAGTCGGAGCGCCTCAGGGCGGAAGCCTTTCGTCTCAATCTGGATCAACAAGCCTCAGATGCAGTTATTCGGATGAGGCATCAGACCCGCCTGCCTGATCAGTATGAGCCAAGGAATCTTTTCAACACGCCGGGGGCAAGACGGAACGCGCCTCTAACCGTGACCCGAACGGTGGAAGTACCTGGGAATAGGGCAGCGACTCAGCATCGGCAGCCAGACCCGCCCCGCAGGAACCAGACCCTGCCACAGCGTTTTCTAACACCACCTGGTCATTACTCTAACCCGGTGGAGAACATGGTGGCGGCGGCTAGGCTCAATGCGCTCCCCCTTGCTGAGGGAACACCCTTTGCTGAGGAAGCCCGGAACGCAATTGGGTACTTGCAGACATCGGTGGAGCAACAGGAGAAGTATACTTACAGCAGGAGTCGTGTGCACTCAACCCCTATCCTAAGCCGCAGTTATAGCCGGCATTTGGAGTCGCCGGCGGTCTCTAGCAGTGAGCGACGCAGGAACCCGCCCCGTGATGACCCGCCCGTTGTGGACGCTCAAGCGATTGTGGATAATGCTAGAGCTCAGCGGGAGGCGGCGGCCGCGGCGGCTTACCAGGAGCCGCCCCCGATGACCCCCTCAGCTTCGGTGGGAGCCAGAGTTGTTGGAAATATGCCCTAGAGGCAATAATAAAAGTAGTTATTATTATATTTCCTTGTTCATGATAATCGTTTATTATCCATGCTATAATTGTATTGATTGGAAACTCAAATACATGTGTGGGTACAAAGACAACACTGTGTCCTTAGTAAGCCTCTAGTTAACTAACTCGTTGATCAAAGGATGGTAAAGGTTTCCTGACCATGGACATGAGATGTCATTTGATAACGGGATCACATCATTAGGAGAATGATGTGATGGACAAGACCCAAACTATAAACGTAGCATATGATCGTGTCAGTTTATTGCTATTGTTTTCTGCATGTCAAGTATCTGTTCCTATGACCATGAGATCATGCAACTCACTGACACCGGAGGAATACCTTGTGTGTATCAAACGTCGCAACGTAACTGGGTGACTATAAAGATGCTCTACAGGTATCTCCAAAGGTGTCCGTTGAGTTGGCATGGATCAAGACTGGGATTTGTTACTCCGTGTGACAGAGAGGTATCTCAGGGCCCACTCGGTAATACAACATCACTATAAGCCTTGCAAGCAATGTGACTAAGGTGTTAGCCACGGGATCTTGTATTACGGAACGAGTAAAGAGACTTGCCGATAACGAGATTGAACTAGGTATAGAGATACCGACGATCGAATCTCGGGCAAGTAACATACCGAAGAACAAAGGGAACAACATACGGGATTAACTGAATCCTTGACATAGAGGTTCGACCGATATAGATCTTCGTAGAATATGTAGGAACCAATATGGGCATCCAGGTCCCGTTATTGGTTATTGGCCGTAGAGGTGTCTCGGTCATGTCTACATAGTTCTCGAACCCGCAGGGTCTACACACTTAACGTTTGGTGACGATTAATATAGTTGGGTTATCATTGGTGACCGAAGGTTGTTCGGAGTCTCGGATAAGATCCCGGACATGACGAGGATCTCCGGAAGAGTCCAGAGGTAAAGATTGATATATGTGATAATGGTGTTTTGATCTCCGGAAAGGGTTCCGGAATTCACCGGAAGGGGTTCCGGATGTTCACCGAAGTGTTCGGGTGCAGCAACACTTTATATGGGCCAAAGGGGTATAGCCCACGAGATATTGGAAAGTGCAAAAGGGGTTTTGCTGCTGCCTTAAGCAGTAAGGCAGTACTGCCGCTCAAGCGGTACTACCGCTTGGGTGAAGCGGTACTACCGCTCAAGCGGTACTACCGCTCCCGAGCGGTACTACCGCTTGTGCGCAGTGCTGCAGGGATCCGAGTTGGACTCTTTCCTTGTGGGCCAAACCGATCTTGTGCGGGCAAAACCGACCTTGTAGAGGTTTTTCCTCCAAGTTTAGACCCCAGGGCTCAACATATAAATAGAGGGGCAGGGCTAGCACACGGGACACATCAGGATTTCCCAAGCCGTGTGCCGGCAACCCTAGCCCTCTAGTTCCTCCGTCATAATCTCCGTAGTGCTTGGCGAAGCCCTGCAGAGATTGTTCCTCACCACCATCACCAAGCCGTCGTGCTGCTGGAACTCATCTACTACTTCATCACTGCTCGTTGGATCGAGGAGGTGAAGGCGTCATCAAGCCGTACGTGTGTTGAACGTGTAGGTGCCGTCCGTTCGGCACTAGATCGGAAGGCTCGTGATTGGATCGCGAAGACGTTCGACTACATCAACCGCGTCTCTTAACGCTTCCGCTTAGCGATCTACAAGGGTATGTAGATTCAATCTCCCTCTCGTAGATGCTCATCACCATGGATAGGTCTTGCGTGTGCGTAGGAAAATTTTTGTTTCCCATGCAACGTTCCCCAACAGTGGCATCTGAGCTAGGTCTATGCGTAGATGAGATCTCGAGTAGAACACAAAGGAGTTGTGGGCGTGGGTGTATACATATTGCTTGCCGTTACTAGTTGATACTTGATTCGGCGGTATTGTGAGATGAAGTGGCCTGGACCGACATTACGCGTACGCTTACGCGAGACTGGTTTCACCGCTGCGTGCACTTGTTGCATAAAGGTGACTGGCAGGTGTCTGTCTCTCTCACTTTAGTTGAATCGGTTCAATGAAGAGGGTTCTTTTAGAAGATCAAAAAGCAATCACTACACCACGTTGTGGTTTTGCGTAGGTAAGAATCGTTCTTGCTAGATACCCGTAGCAGCCACGTAAAACTTGCAACAACAATTAGAGGACGTCTAACTTGTTTTTGCCGGGTATGTTGTGATGTGATATGGCCAATTACATGATGAGATATATGTGATGTATGAGATGATCATGTGTTGTATAGAATATCACGACTTGCATGTCGATGAGTACGGCAACTGGCAGGAGCCATAGAGTTGTCTTTAATTATTTTTGCCGTTTTGCTTTACTTTATCGCTATGAGTTAGCAATAGTCGTGGAAGCAACAGTCGGTGCGACAACCTCATGGCGACACGTTGATGGAGATCAAGATGATGGAGATCATGGTGTCATGCCGGTGACGATGGAGATCATGCCGGTGCTTTGGAGATGGAGATCAAAAGCACAAGTTCATGGCCATATCATGTCACTTATGATTTGCATGTGATGTTAATCCTTTTATGCATCTTATTTTGCTTAGGACGACGGTAGCATTATAAGATGATCCCTCACTTAAATTTCAAGATAAAATTGTGTTCTCCCCGAGTGTGCACCGTTGCGAAAGTTCGTCGTTTCGAGACACCACGTGATGATCGGGTGTGATAGATTCTACGTTCGCATACAACGGGTGCAAGCCAGTGTTGCACATGCGGAACACTCGGGTTAAACTTGACGAGCCTAGCATGTACAGACATGGCCTCGGAACACAAGAGACCGAAAGGTCGAACATGAGTCATATAGTAGATATGATCAACATGAAGATGTTCACCATTGAAACCACCTCAACTCACGTGATGATCGGACTTGAGTTGGTTGATTTGGATCATGTCACACTCGAATGACCGGAGGGATGTCAATTTGAGTGGGAGTTTTTAAGTAATATGATTAACTAAACTCATTATCTTGAACAATAGTCTAAGTTGTCTTTGCACTATTTATGTTGTAGATCATGGCTCGCGCAGTAGCACCCCTGAATTTTAATGCGTTCCTAGAGAAAGCTAAGTTGAAAGATGATGGAAGTAACTTTGTGGACTGGGCCCGTAATCTAAGGATTATCCTTACGGCTTCCCAGAAGGCTTATGTCCTTGATGCACCGCTTGGTGATCCACCCGCTCCAGTCGAGTCTCCAGACGTTGTGAACGCCTGGCAGGCTCGTTCTGATGATTACTCAATAGTTCAATGTGCAATGTTGTATGGCTTGGAACCGGGACTTCAAAGACGTTTTGAACGTCATGGAGCATATGATATGTTCGAGGAGTTGAAGTTTATCTTTCAGAAGAATGCCCGGATCGAGAGGTATGAGACCTCCGATAAGTTCTATGCTTGCAAGATGGAGGAGAACGGGTCTGTCAGTGATCACATACTCAGAATGTCTGGGTACTCCACCCGCCTGGCTGAATTGGGGATGCCACTTCCGCCAGAGGCTATCACTGACAGAATTCTTCAATCATTGCCACCTAGCTACAAGAGCTTCGTGTTGAACTATAACATGCACGGGATGAACAAGTCAGTCGCCGAGCTGTTTGCGATGTTGAAAGTCGCTGAGTCTGAGATTCAGAAGGAGCATCAAGTGTTGATGGTCAATAAAACCACTAGTTTCAAGAAGAATGGCAAGGGTAAGAAGGGTAACTCCAAGAAGAGTGGCAAAGCAGTTGCCCCTCCCGTGAAGAAACCCAAGGCTGGACCCAAGCCAGAAACTGAGTGCTTTCATTGCAAGGGAACTGGTCACTGGAAGCGGAACTGCCCCAAGTATTTGGCTGACAAGAAGGCGGCCAACAACAAACAAGGTATATATGATATACATGTTATTGATGTGTACCTTACCAACTCTCGTTGTAGTGCCTGGGTATTTGATACCGGTGCGGTTGCTCACATTTGCAACTCAAAACAGGAACTGCGGAATAGACGGAGGCTGGCAAAGGACGAAGTGACGATGTGCGTGGGAAATGGTTCCAAGGTTGATGTGATCGCCGTCGGCACGCTCGCTCTTCGATTACCATCAGGATTAGTGATGAACCTGAATAATTGTTATTTAGTGCCTGCGTTAAGCATGAACATTATATCTGGATCTTGTTTATTGCGAGACGGTTACTCATTTAAATCTGAGAATAATGGTTGTTCTATTTATATGAGTAATATCTTTTATGGTCATGCACCCAATGTGAGGGGTTTATTCTTATTGAATCTCGATAGTGATGATACACATGTTCATAACATTGATGCCAAAAGATGTAGATTTGATAATGATAATACCACTTTCTTGTGGCACTGCCGTTTAGGTCATATTGGCGTAAAACGCATGAAGAAGCTCCATGCTGATGGAGTTTTGGAGTCACTTGATTTTGAATCACTTGACACATATGAGCCATGCCTCATGGGCAAGATGACTAAGACGCCGTTTTCTGGTACGATGGAACGGGCAAGTGACTTGTTGGAAATCATACATACTGATGTGTGCGGTCCGATGAGCATTGAGGCGCGCGGTGGTTATCGTTACTTTCTCACCTTCACTGATGACTTAAGTATATATGGGTATATTTACTTAATGAAACACAAGTCTGAAACGTTTGAAAAGTTCAAGCAATTTCAGAGTGAAGTTGAGAATCATCGTAACAAGAAGATTAAATTCCTATGATCTGATCGAGGAGGAGAATATCTGAGTTATGAGTTTGGCAGTCACTTAAGACAGTGTGGAATTGTTTCACAATTGACACCGCCTGGAACACCACAGCGTAATGGTGTGTCCGAACGTCGTAATCGAACCTTATTGGATATGGTGCGATCTATGATGTCTCTTGCCGATTTGCCACTATCGTTTTGGGGTTATGCATTAGAGACAGCTGCATTCACTTTAAATAGGGCACCATCGAAATCCGTTGAGACGACGCCATATGAATTGTGGTTTGGCAAGAAGCCAAAATTGTCGTTTCTTAAAGTTTGGGGATGTGATGCTTATGTCAAAAAGCTTCAGCCTGAAAAGCTGGAACCCAAAGCGGAGAAATGCGTCTTCATAGGATATCCAAAAGAGACAGTTGGGTATACCTTCTATCTCAGATCCGAAGGCAAAGTGTTTGTCGCTAAAAACGGAACATTTCTTGAGAAAGAGTTTCTCTCGAAAGAATTGAGTGGGAGGAAGATAGAACTTGATGAGGTTATTGAACCTTTACTTCAACCAGAGAGTAGCGCAGCGCAGAAAGATGTTTCTGTAGAGCCTACATCAGTTGAAGAGGAAGTTCATGATGAAGATCATGAAGCTTCGGATCAAGTTGCTATCGAACCTCGTAGGTCGACAAGGACGCGTACTGCTCCTGAGTGGTACGGCAACCCTGTCTTAGAGGTCATGTTGTTGGACAACGATGAACCTACGAGCTATGGAGAAGCGATGGTGGGCCCGGATTCCGAGAAATGGTTAGAGGCCATGAAATCCGAGATGGGATCCATGTATGAAAACAAAGTATGGACTTTGGAAGTATTACCTGAAGGGCGTAAGGCCATTCAGAACAAATGGATCTTTAAGAGGAAGACGGACGCAGACGGTAATGTCACCGTCTATAAAGCTCGACTTGTGGCAAAGGGTTTTTCACAAGTTCAAGGAGTTGACTACGATGAGACCTTCTCACCCGTAGCGATGCTTAAGTCTGTCAGAATCATGTTAGCAATAGCTG
The DNA here is from genome assembly GCA_039707655.1 of Elymus sibiricus. Taxonomy (NCBI): domain Eukaryota; kingdom Viridiplantae; phylum Streptophyta; class Magnoliopsida; order Poales; family Poaceae; genus Elymus; species Elymus sibiricus. The sequence continues at coordinate 84,850,645 of CM077669.1, read as the reverse complement.
CCTTTTTCGATTATGAAATTTGGCAGATGGATGTCAAAACAGCGTTCCTTAACGGTTTCCTTAAGGAAGAGTTGTATATGATGCAACCAGAAGGTTTTGTCGATCCAGAGAATGCTGACAAAGTTTGCAAACTCCAGCGATCCATTTATGGACTGGTGCAAGCATCTCGGAGTTGGAATCTTTGCTTTGATGAGGTGATCAAAGCGTTCGGGTTTATACAAGTTTACGGAGAAGCTTGTATTTACAAGAAAGTGAGTGGGAGCTCTATAGCGTTTCTAATATTATATGTGGATGACATATTGCTGATTGGAAACAATATAGAAATGTTGGAAAGCGTGAAGGAATATTTGAACAAGAGTTTTTCAATGAAGGACCTAGGAGAAGCTGCTTTCATATTAGGCATCAAGATCTATAGAGATAGATCAAGACGTTTAATAGGACTTCACAAAGCACATACCTTGATAAGATTTTGAAGAAGTTCAAAATGGATCAGTCCAAGAAGGGGTTCTTGCCTGTTCTACAAGGTGTGAAGTTGAGTAAGACTCAATGCCCAGTGACTGCAGAAGATAGAAAAAAGATGAGTGTCGTCCCCTATGCTTCAGCCATAGGCTCTATCATGTATGCAATGCTGTGCACAAGACCCGATGTCAGCCTTGCCATAAGTATGGCCGGAAGGTTTCAAAGTGATCCAGGAATGGAACACTCGACGGCGGTCAAGAATATCCTGAAGTACCTGAAAAGGACTAAGGACATGTTTCTCGTTTATGGAGGTGATCAAGAGCTCGTCATAAAGGGTTACGTCGATGCAAGCTTTGACACTGATCCGGATGACTCTAAGTCGCAAACCGGATACGTATTTATTCTCAATGGGGGTGCGGTTAGATGGTGCAGTTCCAAGCAAAGCGTGGTAGCTGATTCTACATGTGAAGCGGAGTACATCGCTGCCTCGGAGGCGGCGAAGGAAGGTGTCTGGATGAAGGAGTTCATGTCAGATCTTGGAGTAGTGCCTAGTGCACTTAACCCAATGACTCTGTTCTGTGATAATACTGGTGCCATTGCTCTAGCCAAGGAACCAAGATTTCACAAGAGGACCAGACACATAAAGCGACGTTTCAATTCCATCCGCGATTACATCAAGGAGGACGACATAAATATTTGCAAAGTACATACGGATCTGAATGTTGCAGATCCGATGACTAAACCTCTTCCAAGGGCTAAACATGAACAACACCAGAACTACATGGGTGTTCGATTCATTACTTTGTAAATCACATAGAGATGTGAACTAGATTATTGACTCTAGTGCAAGTGGGAGACTGTTGGAAATATGCCCTAGAGGCAATAATAAAAGTAGTTATTATTATATTTCCTTGTTCATGATAATCGTTTATTATCCATGCTATAATTGTATTGATTGGAAACTCAAATACATGTGTGGGTACAAAGACAACACTGTGTCCTTAGTAAGCCTCTAGTTAACTAACTCGTTGATCAAAGGATGGTAAAGGTTTCCTGACCATGGACATGAGATGTCATTTGATAACGGGATCACATCATTAGGAGAATGATGTGATGGACAAGACCCAAACTATAAACGTAGCATATGATCGTGTCAGTTTATTGCTATTGTTTTCTGCATGTCAAGTATCTGTTCCTATGACCATGAGATCATGCAACTCACTGACACCGGAGGAATACCTTGTGTGTATCAAACGTCGCAACGTAACTGGGTGACTATAAAGATGCTCTACAGGTATCTCCAAAGGTGTCCGTTGAGTTGGCATGGATCAAGACTGGGATTTGTTACTCCGTGTGACGGAGAGGTATCTCAGGGCCCACTCGGTAATACAACATCACTATAAGCCTTGCAAGCAATGTGACTAAGGTGTTAGCCACGGGATCTTGTATTACGGAACGAGTAAAGAGACTTGCCGGTAACGAGATTGAACTAGGTATAGAGATACCGACGATCGAATCTCGGGCAAGTAACATACCGAAGAACAAAGGGAACAACATACGGGATTAACTGAATCCTTGACATAGAGGTTCGACCGATATAGATCTTCGTAGAATATGTAGGAACCAATATGGGCATCCAGGTCCCGCTATTGGTTATTGGCCGTAGAGGTGTCTCGGTCATGTCTACATAGTTCTCGAACCCGCAGGGTCTACACACTTAACGTTTGGTGACGATTAATATAGTTGAGTTATCGTTGGTGACCGAAGGTTGTTCGGAGTCTCGGATAAGATCCCGGACATGACGAGGATCTCCGGAAGAGTCCGGAGGTAAAGATTGATATATGTGATAATGGTGTTTTGATCTCCGGAAAGGGTTCCGGAATTCACCGGAAGGGGTTCCGGATGTTCACCGAAGTGTTCGGGTGCAGCAACACTTTATATGGGCCAAAGGGGTATAGCCCACGAGATATTGGAAAGTGCAAAAGGGGTTTTGCTGCTGCCTTAAGCAGTAAGGCAGTACTGCCGCTCAAGCGGTACTACCGCTTGGGTGAAGCGGTACTACCGCTCAAGCGGTACTACCGCTCCCGAGCGGTACTACCGCTTGTGCGCGGTGCTGCAGGGATCCGAGTTGGACTCTTTCCTTGCGGGCCAAACCGATCTTGTGCGGGCAAAACCGACCTTGTAGAGGTTTTTCCTCCAAGTTTAGACCCCAGGGCTCAACATATAAATAGAGGGGCAGGGCTAGCACACGGGACACATCAGGATTTCCCAAGCCGTGTGCCGGCAACCCTAGCCCTCTAGTTCCTCCGTCATAATCTCCGTAGTGCTTGGCGAAGCCCTGCAGAGATTGTTCCTCACCACCATCACCATGCCGTCGTGCTGCTGGAACTCATCTACTACTTCATCATCGCTCGCTGGATCGAGGAGGTGAAGGCATCATCAAGCCGTACGTGTGTTGAACGCGGAGGTGCCGTCCGTTCGGCACTAGATCGGAAGGCTCGTGATTGAATCGCGGGACGCTCAGCGATTTGGATCGCGAAGACGTTCGACTACATCAACCGCGTCTCTTAACGCTTCCGCTTAGCGATCTACAAGGGTATGTAGATTCAATCTCCCTCTCGTAGATGCTCATCACCATGGATAGGTCTTGCGTGTGCGTAGGAAATTTTTTGTTTCCCACGCAACGTTCCCCAACAGGAGTCACCTCCAGAGCTGTGGGAGTGCCGTGTTTAGCACCGGCTCTGCGGAACGAGTGCCTGCCGAAAGATTTTAAATGTCCGCGCAAAGTGCCTAATTATACAGCTGATCTGCCCCCAGAAGCGTGGATCGAGAGTTATGAGCTAGCCATGGAGATGTTAGACGTCAGTGATGCAGTATGCGCTAAGTACTTCATCATGATGCTGGAAGGACCGGCTCGTACATGGTTAAAGGGTTTGCCACCCAATACCATCAATTCCTGGGCCGAGTTGAAAGCAAAGTTCATTAAAAAATTTCAAGGGACGTGCAAGCAGCCTATGACGATCGTTGATTTGGATCATTGCGTGCAGCGTGAGGATGAGTTGGCCCATCATTGGGTCCGGCGGGTTTCAACCATTATTCATTCGTCTGACAATATCACGGCGGCTCAGGCAGTTCGGATCCTGGAGAAAAAATGTCATTTTTGCCCCTTAAGCAGAAGCTGGGACGTCATAAGCGTTCCTGCCAGGACATGGGCGAGCTCATGGCGGCTCTCACCAAATATGCAGATTCTGATAACACGAATGTCGGGGATATACCCCGCGGTGTAACCCGGCCGGAAGTATGACCCGGCCAGGACTTGGCGACTCACTGGTGACCCGGTCGAGACTTGGCCATTTACTGGTGACCCGGCAGGCGGGTTAGACGAGCGACAAGGCCCAAGGCCCAGCGTGTAAGCCGGTGCCCGGCGGCTCACAAGAGAAGGCCCAAAGGAGAGAAAGGATTCCCTCACGAAGGAAACAAGACCCGGATTAGGATTCATGAAAGACTAGTCCTAGTCCTACTCCCAGTAGGAATCTACATGTAAACCTACCCCTTCCACTTATATAAGGAGGGGTAAGGCGCCCTTAGAAACACAAGTTAAGACAGACACAAGTCATTAGAGATAGACAGATTAGAGGTTCTCGAGATTAGAGGTAGCAACCTTGCACCCTTGTAACCGAGAGATCTTCCTCATCATCAATACAACACAAAGCAGGACGTAGGCTTTTACCTCCATCGGAGGGGCCGAACCTGGGTAAACTCGCGTCTCTCGATTCCGACCAACCCCTCTCAAGCCGCCACATAGTTGCGATGGCCTCACACCTAAGTCCGTTAATTCGGACATCTTGCCGTGACAAATCCGCGACAGTTGGCGCCCACCGTGGGGCCAGGCGCACGGTGGAATTATGTTCTTGAAGGGATCTCTCTTAGGGATCGAGAAGCTTACGACCCGCCGGATCCGCAAGAGCCGGCTCGAAGATCTGACTCCAATTTCAAGATTGATTTGGACGAACGATGCGAGGAAAAAATTGCAGCGAGGCAGCCAGAACGGCATATACAAAATTAGATCAAGACATATCTGACATGGAGAAAGAATTAGGGTTGCACGTCTATGAGCCGCCGCAAGTCGTCGAGTTGAAGCAGTCAAAAATTTCGCTGTCGTATCAATATGTACAGCGGCCGAGTCCGACTGCTATTGTGCTTGGCTCGTCCAGGTCAAATCAGAAGGATCCAAGTCCCGAGGAAATCAATAACAGATGCTATTATTTTGTGACGGGCAGACATGACTAAATCCAAAAGAATCATCACGTGCTACATCAATTAGTACTCAGTAACATGATTACAAAAAGCGGCAATATTTGGTCCCAACTGCTACATCCACCACGCAATTATCAGTCGCCGCCGCTGTATTCGACTCAGGATCACCTTTTGTCAGATTGGTCAACAAGAGGAGACCAACGCCTATACACATCTATCCATCACGCAGGAACCACCAAATCCATCCATCCGCTAGTATGATCAAGAGAAGGAAACGGACATGGATTGGAAAAAGACGGCCCCGACCTGGAAGCGGACAAGACCGCTGACTCGCCTGGATGTTGTGGCCTCGCCTGGACCCGTAGCGTTTGCCTTTGACGCGCGCCTGGCTCCGGCAGCTGCGCTGCTACGAGCGCACCTGCGGCTCCAGGCCAGCTCTGCCGTTTGCCCCGTGCGACGCTTCGCCTCCGCTCGGCCTCGATCCCGCCTCCGATCTGCCGCCCCAGTCGTCGCCCGACTCGGACTTGACCTCACCTCGAGTCGCCATCGCACCTTGAGCGCCGGTGTTGCCAGCCACCGTCTGCGCCCTGAGCCGCCGTCGCACCTCGAGCCACCGAGCCGTCGGCCTCTGCCGCCTGGAGCCGCCGTGGCGTCGGCCTCCACCTCACCCAGCTCCACTTCACCTCGTCTCCGCCGGTGCAGCTCCACCCGCGCGCCCATGCAAGCTCCGCCCCGCACACCGGTACAAGCTCCACCCACACCTGCCGCCGCGCCTCCGCGAGCCATTGCCTCGTGCCTCGGGTGCTCCCGCCTCCACGCACTGCTTCGGGCGGCTCCCGCCTGCGCGCGTCTCGCCTCAACGGCCGCGCCGCGAGCAGCCGCGGTCTCCGAGTCGCCCTGCCGCGCCGCTGCTCCCGCGAGCCGCCGCGCCGCTGAGCCCGCCTGGCCCCAAGTCGCCACCACCGAGTTGCCGCTCTGCTCACCTCGCTGCGCTCACTTCGAGCCGCCTCCGCGTGCCCAACTCCACCGCGGCTCGCCCTCGCCCCGCCTTGAGTCGAACTCTCCCGAGCTCGCTGCCCGCTGGCCCCTGCCATCACCTCCGCCTTGAGTGTGGCCTTGCCGCCTCGCCACCACCGCAAGCAGCCGCAGCCATTGTGCTCCGCTTCCAAGCCGTGACCCGCCCCGTGTACCGGCTCTGCCATTGTGCATCCATCCTCGCCTGGCCCCTAGCCGGCCCGCCTCGCCCGCTCTCGCCTCGCTTGCTCGTCGAGCCGTTGGACCGCTTCGCTCCTACCTCTGCCATGGTTACTCGCCTCGCGCCGGCCTCACTTCGAGCCGCCTCGCATGCCTAAGGTCCGTCAACTTGAGTGCTCGATTGAACAAGCCGGTGGCTGGTTGTTTCGTACGTGCATATCCTATGCCAGGCATGTGTGCTTGTTTCGTGTGCACTGACGTATTTGTGTACGAGCGTATCAACGCAAGAAGGATCAATTGGCTAGCTAGCAAGCGAAGCTACAGCCTACGTACGCGTACGTGTGTTATTGACGGAAAGTACACTTCACAAGCTACATAAGACTCGGGGCATGTGCTAATAATCTCCAAGGATTTCTACAAAGCTAACGAGGAGGCGGCAGAGCAGAAAAAGAAGGAAGAAATACAAAGGAAGATTACGTGGTATTGGAGCTACATCAGATCAATCAAAAGTTAGACGTACCTCTACTATTCGTCTATGTTTAGAGTTAACCAACACCAGCGTCCGCACCGACTTCAATAACTCCGACTGAAAATCTCCCGGCGTCCATGATGCGCTGTCAAACGGACATGCACGGTCCATCATCCCTATGATCCAAAGTGGAGGCCTGCAAAATCTATCAAGTAGTATTTTTTGGGAGTGGATCGGTCTGCGTATATAAACTCGGTTCGCTCATTCGCGTTCATCCGGCAAAATACCAGGTGCTATTCGCCCTTTCTATTTTCAGTACATATTAAATTTTTTTTTTGAGAACATTACTTTGGCCTGCAATATTTTTATGCAGGACAAGTATTCATGTGGCATTATACCGCAGAGGTGGAGCGCACGCCAGCATCGTTCTGTACTGGTGTTCGTCCGTGTCGCGTTGCTCAATGGACGCGCGTGCGTCGCCGCCCCCGCGGCCCGGTCTACATCAACTCGCCAGTACCGCGCGCGCTCACCCGCCAGTATGAGCCACCCAATGGACGTGGCAAGCCGCCGTATCTGCGATATGGTTTTTACCAACAACGCCACGGCTGACTCGCCATCCGCACTGGCTTACAAACGTCACGGGCGACTTGCACGTCCGTGCCAGTTTACAGTGGCGCGGCCGACTCGCCGTCTGCACCGGCTTACAACGCCGCGGTTTTCTCTCGAGACCGCACCGGCTTACAACGCAACGACCGTCTCTCGCAACCGCACCGGCTTACAACGCCACGGCCGTCTCGCAACCGCGCCGTCTTCAAACGCGCGGCCGACTTCTACATCTACATCAACACGCCAGGGGCCGCATGCACCAGTACAAGCTGCCCAACGGACGTTTATAAGTCGCCGCCCTGCGGTCCAATCTACATTGACATGCTGGTGTTGTGCTTGTTCGTCCAAGCCGCCCAACGGACGCGCGCAAGTCGCCGCCCGCAGTCTAATCTACATCAACATATTGGTGTAGTGTTTCGTCTATACGAGCCGCCCAAACGGACAGGCACATAAGTCGCCGCCACTGCAGTTTGGTTAACTTCAACAACCAGCCGGGACGAACCATCGACCGGATTATTGAAACAATTCATACGGGATCGTCTATAACCCGCCACGGTCAACCTCAACCTTCAGTGGAGATTCTCAAGTCGCCTCTTCGAGTCAACTTAAGACTCGGGGGCTACAGACATGGCTCGACACATTTGGTCGTTTTCAACGAGAACCCCGTGTCATTACAAGGAAAGTTAACCCAATCCTGGGGGCTACTACATTATTGGCGGAAGAATCGCCTCCGCCTTGAGCCGCCGTGACGCACCGTTCAAACATGGGTGCCCGGGTTTATTGGATCATCATAAGGTCACTTGGGAGCTTCTGTTGTTTCTTCATACGAGATGGCGGCTTACAAGATGGTGCAACAATGTTGATACTTCAACAAAGGTCATTTGGGGGCTTCCAACCCGCCGGGTTTAGCTCGCTCACCCTCTTGATCGGCTCTTCAGCCACAATAGTAAACAATATGGCGGCTTACAAGTTGGCGGTCCACACGACGGCGGCTTACAAGACGGTGCACAAGTTGATATCATCGACAAGGTCGTTAGGGGGCTTTCAACCCACCGGGTTAAGCTTCAACCCTCTCGATCAGGCTTTTCAGCAACTGTGACCCGCCGAACGCTTATCAGTTAATCTTGCCAGGAGACCCTGAGCACTGGTTAAGGTTCAAACGGCGGACTGTGTCACGTGAGAGGGGGCTTCTAGGCCCTAGGGATACTCATGCCCTGCTGTGTCTCTTGCTGGGACGCTGCGCTCATCAATCCTCGCCTAGAAACCGAGTATTGTTATGAGTTCAAGTAGCGAGTCTACCCAGCGGAACCAGCGTCCGTGTCTCTTTCTAGGACGTTGCGCTCAGCAATCCTCGCCTGGAAACCGAGTTTTGTTATGAGTTCAAGCAATGAGTCCACCCAGCAGAACCGGCAGATGTGTCTCTTTCTGGTTCGTTGCGCTCTTATCAGTTAATCTCGCCTAGAGACCCTGAGCCGCAAAGAGGAGTTGACGGTCACTCTCGTTAGAGACCCTGCACTGGTATGAGGTCAAGCATCGAGTCCAGCCAGAAAGAACCATCATATGAGTTTTTTGAAAAGAAAAGCAAGAACATCATACATTGCATCATACATTGCATCGTGCATTCCATCATACATTACATCATGCATTTCATCATACTTACATATCATGCCGGTTTGCCAAACCGGGTCAGAGCAAGATTATGAAAGAAGAAGCAAGGCTATAAAAGATTTTAACATCTCCGGGTTATGCTTTTTCAAGCCGCCCTCACAACAATGCAAAACATACTCTGTCTTGTTTGTTTTTGCAGGTCTTATCTCCTTATCTGAGCCGCCATTAAGTGTGACGAAAGATGTCACGAGCAGAATATAAGACAGATAAGTACATAAGGATATAAGGAAAGGCAAGGAACCGGTTTTTTCAAACCGGGTTATATTATTCAAATCTTAAATAGCCAACATGGCTGGATTTTTCATTATGGTTGTCATAACCAGCATTGGATGATTGAGGTTTTCAAAGCCCTTCAGAGTAATGGCTATAGTTCCTTTGCCGAAGAAATACCAGCTTACAGCAAGGAGCATGGTTCAACATTGATATTCAAGGCTTTCAGCAACATCATCTGGAGAGTGGATAAGATTTTATTCTGCAATGGAAGGAATAGTCCCGAGTCGCCGCAGGCATGCAACCCGGCACTTGGGGGCTACATTATTCAAGTCCAGTTTATATCAACTATGCAAGTCCCATGTCACTGCAAGCACGCACCACGGCACTTGGGGGCTAATGCAAGCTGTTTTTCAAGTCATTACATTGTCAGCAGACCCTGTTATCTCAAGGAGATGAGCCGGCCTTTATATCTTTTTCTAAGTCCCAGCCCAGTACTTCTTACTGACCCGGCACTTGGGGGCTACACTACTCAGATCAAAATTGCTAAAGTCCCAAGTCGCCGCAGGCGTGCGACCCGGCACTTGGGGGCTACAGTATTCAACTGTTCAAGCAGATTATAAGGTCCAAATTGAAAGACCCGGCCCATCACACGCTGATGAGCCGGCCCTTGGGGGCTACACTTGTGAAATACAAGACACTCAGTATATATCTGGCGACTCAGATGACAACCAAGATTTCTCAACATTCAACACCAAGTTCAAAAGTCCCAGGTTGTTGCAAGCAAAACAACCCGGTCCTTGGGGGCTACACCAGCCGAAGCTTTATAAAGTATAAGGCAGTTACAAGTCCCAGGCTGCTGCAGGCAAGACAACCTGGTACTTGGGGGCTACACAATCAAAGATATTATTGCAAAGCGCCGAGTCATCATGGATAAATTTGGAGCTTGGGGGCTACAGGTAATATGGAGATAAAAATAGCAGGACATTTTTAAGCTATCAAATTTTGAGTGAGATAGGTCTCATTTCTTCATGGAGCTGAAGCGTTGGAAGACCAGCTCTACATGAGATCGATTTTCGTCCCAATATTTTTATCAAGTCAGCTGGAGTCTAGCTGTTTGACCCGACGTCACCAACAATCATGACCCGGCATTATCAAAAGATCATAACCCGGCAGAATTTATATAAGCCGCCCGGCTTCACAACAATGGAAGGCCGGCTCAACGTTATGCGGAATTCTTATTTCCAAGATTTTAATCAAGCCAAAGTATTAGAGGCCGACTCAACGGCATATGGGTGTTCTATTCTCAATATTTTGCAAAGGACATGGACCTGCAAGATGACTCGTTCATATGAAGAAGAAACCCGGATTTTCAAGGAGCTACTTCATTAAGCCGGCCAGTGGAGCAAGCCGGTCCCTTAACATATTTATTATTCTTATTCCAGGAGGTTACCATGAATAAATTCAAGCTAACCTGGGGGCTAATGTCGGGGATATACCCCGCGGTGTAACCCGGCCGAAAGTATGACCCGGCCAGGACTTGGCGACTCACTGGTGACCCTGTCGAGACTTGGCCATTTACTGGTGACCCGGCAGGCGGGTCAGACGAGCGACAAGGCCCAAGGCCCGACGTGTAAGCCGGTGCCCGGCGGCTCACAAGAGAAGGCCCAAAGGAGAGAGGATTCTGTTGGGGATATAACCCCATAGTAAGACCCGCCCAGGAGGGGCCGGGTCGTACCTGGCGGCTCATAGCCCAAGACCCATAAGGTGGGCCGGAAGATGAAGACCAGGCCGCGTGGCGGCTTACCCGATGGGCTAAGGCGGAGGCCCAGAGGCAGAAGATGGTAAGAAGACCCGGGCGGTTAAGCCGCCCGGAGACGGCTTGCCCAAGACGGCAAGGCGGCTTAGAGACAGAATAGACTACGTTGTGTAAGATGGTTTACGACGTGTAACCCAAGGCCTTGACCTCCTATATAAAGGCGAGTCCCTGGGGCGGCTTAGACAAGAAACCAAGCTATCGAGAACTAGGTCAAGCAATCCACTCCCTTGTAATCGATACTCCAATCAATACCACACAAGCAGGACGTAGGCTTTTACCTCTACTTGAGGGGCTGAACCTGGGTAAACTCGTGTCCTTCGTCCCGATCAACCCCTTTGGGTCCACTACCATGGCGTTGGCCTCGAACCTAAGTCTTCGGACATCTGCCATGTTAAAACCACGACAGTTGGCGCCCACCGTGGGGCTAGCACTCGGTGGTATGGAGTTCTCAAAGGGCTCTCTCCCAGGGATCGAGGGGTACGCGGTTGGCAGGATGACCAAGAGTCGCTGTGGCCGGCTCTACATCGACGACGCCGGCTGGGGCCCCGAGGCTGACTCCATCGAGTACGGTTTCCGGGTCCCCTTCGGCGGGATTCACGTTTTCATCGGCAAGATCGGCGGACCTGAACCCGGGCCGGACACCTGCACTGACATCGTCGAGCCGGCCCGACGCGTGCAACCCGCCCGACGTGTGCAACCCGCCCGTGCTAAACCGGGCAGGAAGCATGTCTTCGTCAGCTTCACTCAGGGCATGGATCTCGAGGGATCTATGTCACAGGAGGAAACTCTCATCTGCTCCGAGGATGGATCTTCGAGCGGAGAGACGGAATCAATCTACCAGCTCCACAATGGCGGGCTCGGGGGCTACGTTGAGCCTTACCCCGAGTCGGAGTTCCATGAGCCAGAGGAGTATGAGCCGCCGAGCCGCGCTGCCATCTTCATGGCGGGTTCAGCGCTGGCTCATGGCAGCCCGGCCGCCGGGGCAACCGGATCTGGGGCTGGCAGGCCGCCGGCTCAGGTCCTTCTGGATCTGATGGGTGAGCTTACAACCCTGATGGCGACTGAGGTCACAGCTGAAAATCAAGAGGCCCGTAATACGGAGATCGCAAGGTTGAAAAACCAGATGACTGAAGTCCAGCGGGAGATTAATGAGCTGAAGGCTCAGATGGATGCTGAGGCGGAGTGCCTTAGGGTGGACGCTTTCCGTCTTGAGCTGGAACAGCAGTCTGCGGCGGCGGTTCAGCGGATGAGGCACCAATCCCGCTTGCCGGATCAATATGAAGTGAGGAATCTTTTCAACACGCCAGGAAAGGGACAGGACATGCCTTTGGCCGTAACTCGGACGGCGGAAGTGCCTGGAAGCCGGGCGGCGGTTCAGCATCAGCAGATTAACCCACCCCGGCGGAACCAGGCTACGCCAACTTCTTTCCCTACACCGCCGGGTCATTATTCTAACCCGGCGGAGAACATGGTGGTGGCGGCAACCCGGCTTGCCGCTATCCCCATCCCCGACGAGTCGCCTTTTGCGGAAGAGGTGCAGAACGCTGTTGGATACCTGCGGACGGCGGTGGCCCAGCAGGAGAAGTATGCTTACAGCCGGAGTCGCGTGCACTCAACCCCCATCCCCAGTCGTAGCTACAGTCGGCGTTATGAGTCGCCGGCGGTTTCTAGCAGTGAACGACATCAGAACCCACCGCGAGCCGATCGGGCGGCTCTGGATGCTCAAGCACTGGTGGATCGAGCGAGAGCACAGCGAGAGGCGGCGGCTCTGGCGGCAGCGGCGGCTTATCAGGAACCCACAGTAGCACCCTCTGCTTCAGTCGGAGCGGGGTTAACTTCCAGGGTTGTGGGAGTGTCGTACTTAATGCCAGCTTTGCGGAATGAGCGCCTGCCGAAGGATTTCAAGGGCCCTCGCAAGGTGCCTAATTACACGGCTGATTTGCCTCCAGAGGCTTGGATCGAAAGCTATGAGCTGGCCATGGAGATGTTGAATGTTAGTGATTCAGTATGTGCCAAGTACTTCATCATGATGCTGGAAGGGCCGGCTCGCACGTGGTTGAAGGGATTGCCACCCAACACCATTACTTCCTCGGCCGAGTTGAAGGCGAAATTTATCAAAAATTTCAAAGGGACGTGCAAGCAGCCCATGACGATCGTGGATTTGGATCATTGTGTGCAACAGGCGGATGAGTCGGCTCATCATTGGGTTCGGCGGGTCTCAACCATCATCCACTCTTCAGAACAGATCACGGCGGCTCAAGCGGTTTTGATTCTAGAGAAGAATTGCCACTTTACACCTTTGAAACAGAAGCTTGGCCGGCTCAAACGCTCGTGTCAAGACATGGGGGAGCTCATGCGGCTCTCACCAAATATGCAGACTCTGACAACACGAAAGACCCGGGCTCTGATGATGAAAAATCAGGTCAGGGGAAGAAGAGTAACAATGGAAAGGGTCAGCAGCAGAACGCGGCTGGAAACGGCAATTCTGGCAAGCGGAAACACCCGGACGGCGGGTCAGAGCTGGTGGCGAACACCAGCGCCGGAAACAACCGTGCTAAGGGCAACGGGAACTTCAGGCAACACTTTAACAAGGGTAAAGCTCCTTTCAACTTGGAAGCGATGCTCAATAAACCTTGTCCAGAGCATAGTCAGCCTGATAAGCCGGCAGGCTATACATGGAGGAATTGCAGCATTATGCGACAGTTTTGAGATTACAGCCTTCAACAGCATCACAATGACGGCAATGGTCCGTCTGGCGGTTCAGGACCAGGCGGGTCAGGGGCCGGCTTTGGTGCCGGCGGCTCAGGACCCGGTTACCAGGGTCAAGGCAATCAAGGAGGACATCAACAGTCTGGCGGTGGAGGCCAGCAGCAGCATAACCAGTCAGGGTACCAGAGTAACTCAAAGCAGCTCAGTGGGGGTCAATATCATGTTTTTATGACCAGCTTTGACAAGCGGGACCAGAAGGTGCGCAAGCGGGCGGTTACTACGGTCATGCCGGCTCTCCCGCAATATTTGAAGTGGTCCGAGTATGACATCACTTGGAGCCGGGCGGATCACCTGCCGCGGGTTGACAACCCGGGGCAGTTAGCTTTGGTGGTTTCCCCCCAAGTAGGTGGATACATGTTCACTAAGGTGCTTATGGATGGTGGCAGCAGCATCAACATCCTGTATTATGATACTTTCAGCCGGATGGGTTTGCTTGACAAGGATCTTAAGCCCTCTTCCACAGTGTTTCATGGTGTGGTGCCTGGCAAGTCGGCTTATCCAGTAGGCAAGATTTCTCTGGAGGTAGCTTTTGGTGATGAATACAACTACAGGGTGGAGTCATTGTGGTTTGAGGTGGTCAAAATTAAAAGTCCATATCATGCTTTATTTGGACGGCCGGCTTATGCCAAGTTCATGGCTAGGCCTTGTTATGTCTACTTACAGCTCAAGATGCCCGGGTTAAGAGGAACGATTACCGTGCATGGTGATCGGAAGACGGCTCTTGAGTGCGAGGAAGGTGATGCAGCTTACGCAGAGTCAAGTTGTGCAGAGGCAGAGCTCAAGTTTTACAAAGAGAATGTCGACCCGGAGGATATGTCTCCGTTGAAGAAGCCTACTACGGAATCAGAGCCGCCCCTCAAGTTTGCGGCGGATGATACCAAGCAGGTGGATTTCACCGAGGGCGACTCATCTCAGCAGTTCACTATCGGGGCTAACATGGACCCCTCATAGGAAAGCGCACTCATCAAATTCATCCGTGAGAATCGGGACATCTTTCCATGGAAGCCATCTGACATGCCGGGTGTACCGAGAGAGTTTGCTGAGCACCACCTTAATGTGGATCCTAAGTTCAAGCCAATCAAGCAATTCCTTCGTCGTTTCAATGAAGAGCAGCGCAAGGCTATTGGAGAAGAGGTGGCCTGGCTCTTAGCGGCAGGGTTCATCGTGGAGGTCTTTCACCTGAAGTGGTTAGCTAACCCGGTGCTAGTGCTTAAGAACAACGGCACTTGGCGTATGTGCGTGGATTACACGGATCTTAATAAAGCCAGTCCAGTTGACCCGTTTGCTCTCCCCCGTATTGACCAGATCATTGATGCAACGGCGGGTTGCGAGAGTTTATGCTTCCTGGACGCCTATTCAGGTTATCACCAGATCAAGATGGCAGTCAAAGACCAAGAGAAGACGGCTTTCATCACGCCTTTTGGTGCTTTCTGCTACGTGTCTATGCCTTTTGGGCTCAAGAGTGCCCAGGCGACTTATCAGCGTTGTGTGCAGAACTGTCTTCACAGTCAAATTGGGCGCAATGTTCATGCTTATGTGGATGATATTGTGGTCAAGGCAAGGAAGAAGGAAACTTTGCTGGACGACCTGAAGGAATCTTTCGATAACTTACGGGTTTACAAGATGATGCTTAACCCGGCCAAGTGTGTTTTTGGAGTTCCTGCAGGCAAGCTTTTGGGGTTTCTGGTCTCTGAGCGTGGAATTGAAGCTAACCCGGACAAGATAAAAGCGATCACTTATTTGTCTGAGCTGGAGTGCATAAACGACGTTCAGCGCCTGGCGGGTCGGATCGCTGCGTTAAGCCGATTCATAAGCCGCCTGGGCGAGAAGGCAATCCCTTTATATCAGATGATGAAGAAAACAGACGATTTCGTCTGGAGCAAGGTGGCGGGTGAGGCGTTTGAGGCGCTCAAAAAGCAGCTGACTGAGCCGCCAGTCTTGGCCGCTCCGGCTGAGAAGGAACCCTTACTCCTCTATGTGGCAGCTAACAACAGGGCAGTCAGTGCTGCGGTTGTTGTGGAGCGCAAGGAGGCAGGGAAGGAATATCCGGTTCAAAGGCCGGTTTACTACGACAGCGAAGTTCTGATTGAGTCCAAGCAACGGTACCCATATTGGCAGAAACTGATCTATGGGGTATTCATGGCGAATTGAAAGATGAAGCACTATTTCCTGGGACACCCGATCACAGTGGTCAGCTCTGCCCCGCTGGGAGACATAATTCAAAACAGAGAAGCCACTGGCCGGATTGCTAAGTGGGCATTGGAGCTTTGACCTCTTAATCTGAAGTATGTGCCTCGCACGGCTGTCAAGTCTCAAGCCTTGGTGGACTTTATAAATGACTGGACGGAATGTCAGTCGCCAGAGGAGAAGCCGGACAACACATACTGGACAATTCACTTCGACGGGTCTAGACAGCTGGAAGGCTCGGGGGCTGGAGTTGTCTTAACTTCCCCTAAAGGTGATAAGTTCTGTTATGTGCTCAGGCTGATGTTTCCTTGTACTAACAATGCAGCTGAGTACGAGGCTTTACTTCATGGCCTCCGGGTGGCTAAGGAGATGAACCTAAGCCGGGTTAGATGCCTCGGCGACTCAGACCTTGTGGCTCAGCAAGTTTCAGGCACGTGGGACTCCAAAGACCCACGAATGGCGGCTTATCGTCAGGCGGTGGACATCATTGCAGGTCACTTCAAAGGTTATCAGGTGGATCATATTGATCATCGCAAGAATGAGGCGGCTGATGCATTATCCAGACTCGGCTCTCGGCGTAAGCCGGTGCCGCCTAACGTATTCTTGGATGTGTTATATCACCCGTCCGTTAAGCTACCTTCGGAGGAGGATCTGGCTATACCTGACCCGGAGGGACAGCTGGTGGCGGCTCTACATGCTATTCCTGATTGGACGTTACCTTACCTGGCATATCTGACTCGCGGCGAGTTACCTGAGGACGAGACCTTGTCAAGGCAAATCATCAGGCGATCAAAGTCCATGACGGTCATCAACGGCGAGTTACATAAGCGCAGCGGTACCGGCGTTTTTCAACGTTGTGTTTCACCTGAGGAAGGCAAGGAAATCTTGAATGAAATCCACGCCGGAGATTGTGGTCATCATGCCGGCTCAAAATCTCTGGTGGCCAAGGCTTTTCGACATGGTTTCTTCTGGCTGACGGCTCATAAGGACGCAGAAAACTTGGTTCTCAGGTGTGACGGCTGTCAAAAGTTCGGGCGGCGTGCTCACGTGCCGGCTCAGGAATTGCGCATGATCCCAATTACCTGGCCGTTTGCAGTCTGGGGGCTTGATATGGTCGGACCCTTCAAAAGATCCAAAGATAAGAAGACCCACCTTTTGGTGGCGGTGGACAAGTTTACCAAGTGGGCGGAGGCTGAGCCGGTCGGCAAGTGTGACGCGGCTATGGCGGTTCAGTTTGTCAAAAAACTGATCTATCGTTTTGGTTACCCCCATAGTATCATCACAGATAATGGCACAAACCTATCCAAGGGGGCTATGCAAGCGTTCTGTGAAAGTGAACACATCCGGCTTGACGTCTCGGCTGTGGCTCATCCACAGTCCAATGGTCAAGCGGAGCGTGCTAACCAGGAGATCTTAAGAGGTATCAAGCCCCGGCTTATGGTTCCTCTCCAGAGAACGCCGGGTTGTTGGGTTGAGGAGTTACCGTCAGTTCTATGGAGCATCAATACAACTCCCAACAGATCAACAGGTTATACGTCTTTCTTCATGGTTTACGGCGCAGAGGCCGTCTTACCAAGTGACATACGTCATGACTCGCCACGGGTGGCGGCTTACGTTGAGGCAGATAATGAGACGGCACGTCAGGATGCGTTAGATGCTTTGGATGAAGAGCGTGATCTGGCGGCTGCTCGATCGGCAATTTATCAACAAGACCTGCGTCGCTATCACAGCCGCAGGGTTAAGACCCGGACGTTTCAAGAAGGCGACTTATTGTTGCGCCTGATTCAAGATCAGACGGACGCGCACAAGTTGTCTCCTCCATGGGAAGGGCCTTTTGTGGTTAGCAGAAACCTCAACAATGGGTCATACTATCTCATCGACGTACGGGACGAGTCACGCACTTCTGGGCAGGAGACCTACCGGCCGTGGAACATTGCTCATCTGCGGCCTTACTACACCTAGAGTCATTGACTCCCCCCATTGTATATCATCATTGTATATATCGCATATATATATAATAAAGTTGGCATCCCTGCAAGCCGGGGCCTCTGCCATTTTACGTATCTCACATTGCTCAAAGATGGATACAATCATACGATCATTTGGGGGCTTTTAACCCGCTGGGTTAAGCTTCAACCCTCTTGATCGGCTCTTCAGCCAAAATGGCACCATCAACTGGCGGCTTACGAGAGGGCGGCTTACAAGGTGGTGTGTAAGTCGATATCATCGACCAGGTCGTTTGGGGGCTTTCAACCCGCCGGGTTAAGCTTCAACCCTCTCGATCAGGCTTTTCAACCACTGTAAGGCGGGTCGTGGACCCAAACGTTGACTCCGTCAACAGAGATCACTAGGGGTGCAGCGAGTTGTGAACTTACCCCCTTTTCCGATCTGCAAGGCCGGGTTATACCTGCCTGTAAGTAGCTGCCGCTTTGCCAGGGGTGCAGCAAGTTCTAAAACTTACCCCCTGCAAGGGCCTCTTACAGCGGCGAGGCAAACTCTCTCATCTGCAAGGCCGGGTTATACCTGCCTGTAAGTTGCTGCCGCTTTGCCAGGGGTGCAGCGAGTTCTAAAACTTACCCCCTACAAGGGCCTCTTACAGCGGCGAGGCAAACTCTCCCATCTGCTGCGTACTCTCCGCCAAGTGGCCCGTCGTACCCTGGAGGTTCAAACGATGGATTTACGTCACGTGAGAAGTAGCTTATGGGTTCTAAGGGTACTTATACCCTGCTGCATCTCTTTCTGGTTCACTGTGCTCTTATCAGTTAATCTCATCCAGAGACCCTGAGCCGTTTAAAGAATTAACGGTTAATCTCGCTAGAGACCCTGTACTGTTAAGAGTTCAAGCAGTGAATCCACCCAGAAGAACCGGCTTATGAGTTTTTCAAGGTTATGAAAGATCTAACGTTTCCGGGTTGTGCTTTTTCAAGCCGCCCTTACGGCAAAACAGAGCATGTTGTCTTGTTTATTTTTGCAGGGTTTATTGTTTCAGATAAGCCACCGTGCAAGCCGGTATCATAAGCCAGACAAAGTCAAACAAGGCATATATCAAGTCAGGCAAAAGATTTATACGTGCACGATGGCACGGCTCAGACAGAGAGTTTTTGCTACGCCTATTACAAAGCTCTCCACGAGAGCCCAAAAGTCAACAGACTTAAGTTTTGTACAACTCAGTTTGGCGGCTCAGGCGGCCGAGTTATCAAATTTACAGTGATTAGCTCGATGGCGGGTCATCCTACGTCGGGTCTTCGACCTCCTCTATCTAAAGATTGTCCACATCCCAGTTGCAGTTTGTTAGAGCTACAAACTGAGCCTCTTCAAATAGAGGAGACGGGTCAATCTCAGGGGCGAAGAGGTGCTTACGACGAGCTGGAGTCAAGTCTCTGGTTTCAAAAGTCGGACCGCGCACTCTCTTGCTGGGCTCGCTGTAAGCCGCCTGATATGTTGATAGATCAAGTTCATCCGCCAGTGTTGAGGCAAGCACCCTAGAGGCTTTCCTACACTTGGCATAGTCAGCTTCTGTGAACTTTGAGCCGTCATCTTTTCTTGATGGAAACCCGTCCATCATTTCATCAACAGACAGCTCCGGAGCAAAGGCTAGGCACCGGCTCAGCGCGGCCATGGCTCCCTGACGGGCGGCTGATTTTTTGAGCTCTCCAATTTGTTTTGGCAGAGTTGAAAGTAGTTCTATGACTCCCATCATATGCTTGGGGATGCTCTGCTCAGTTAACATCGCCTTTATAGTGCAAAGGGTCCCGCAATACAGTTGCTCCGCCAAAGAGTACACTGCCTTCAATCTCAGCAAGCTGTCGGATGAAAATTGGTGGCTCCTTTCGCCTGCCAGGAAGGGTTTGGTGGTGTAAGCCGCCAGCAAGGTTATTTAGTATGGAAAGGAAAGTCACTAAGTATTACATGCTTACCAAAGATAGCAGAAGTCATCCTGGATATGTGGCGTTTCAGAGTTTGCAATTCTTCTGACACAAGATTTAGCCGCCCTTCCGCATCGTCTGCGCGTTTGGTCAGGGCGGCTTGTTCAGTTTCGGCGGTCTTCCTAAAGAGAGCAAAATCAACTTGCATCTTCTCAAGTTCTTCTATGGAAATCCGCCACTTATTTTCCGCCTCGGACCGAGCGGTTTGTTGTGAAGCAAGATTTCCTCTTAGGCTGGTCAGTTCAGACTCAGCCGCCTCTAAGTTATCCTGTATCATACAAGTGCCAAACAGGGTTAAGTCGCCAGGCTGAGCTATTGGAGGATAATTGATGACACAGTTATGCTACAAGTCTCAAGCAGATTGCAAGCAATATAATTGACACTTGGGGGCTAATGTCTGTTTGCTCTTCAAGTCTATACTACAGTTCCGGCTCATCTTCGCAAAGGTAAGCCGGCACTTGGGGGCTACACGCGACGCTCTCAAGTCTTTCCTTAAAGTTCCGGCTCATCTCTGCAACGATAAGTCGGCACTTGGGGGCTACAATCGGTGCTCTACAGATTTGCAACACAGTCCCGGCTCATCTTCATGAAGATCAGCCGACACTTGGGGGCTACAATCAGTATTTTCAAAGTTTCCAGTGAAATTCCGGTTCATCATTTTATGTTAACCCGGACTTGGGGGCTACCATTGATCACACTCTACAAGTCGAGTATCGGCTTACTATCTACACTAACCCGATACTTGGGGGCTACACGTCAAGCTACTTGGAATATGGTATAGATTGGAAGACCCGGTCTACTATCTGCAATACTAAACCAGCTCTTGGCGGCTATATAAGGGTGTAAGGAAAGGCAGGCAAAGGGCTTACCTCATATTTTTTTCTTCATCATATTAACAAGCTTGAGCTCCAAGTTTCGGCTTGTCGTCAGGCGGTTCAGGTAACCAGCATGGAGCTCATCAGCAGTCAGCTTCTCCAATGATGGGAATTCAAATTCAAACTTCTCAGGCAAAGAAGTTTCAGCCTGACTAGTATGCCTTGTCAGCACATGAGGTTCAGAGGTTTGATGACCCGTCCCAGTAAAGACAACTTCTGGAGGGACCGTGTCTTCAACAGCTGTTGATGGGCTGGGCGGTTTAGGGTCATCCCTTGCAGGGCTTTCAGCGGCCGTGTTATGACCCGCCGGCTCAGATGGCTGGTGAGTATCGTCAGGTGCATCCTTCATAGTATCACTGGGCTCAGCATGAGTTAAAGGAGAGGCCGGCTTAGCAAATGCTGGCTCTTGGGCAGGAGGGGCGGCAGTAGACCCACCAGTTTTCCTTCGTTTCGCTTGGGCCCTGGAAGGCATAGATGATGGTTACATAGATGTCAAGAGTATTAAGGCATTTGGTGCAGAAGTAAAATACGCACTCCGGGTTGATCTTCATTGGAGGCAGCTTGGAGGCAGTCAAGTCGTCAGAGGAAGGAGGAGAGTCCTGAAGGCAGTTAAGACAATACAAAGCAGAGTAAGGTTACAATGCAAGTTTGATTAAAATTATGTCTCAGTTAAAGAATACCTCAGCTGGCCGTTTCCGTTGAGCCAGAGCATGTGATAACCCGGCCACGAGATCTTCAGAGCCGGAGCTCCGGGTTTGGTGTCGGGAGGTGTGCTGTTGCTTTTTCAAAAGAAAATTGGGATCTAAGTGAGCAAGAGGATGAGAGAAGGGGACTTTCCGGACGACCCGCCGTATTCTGTCTTGTGGAAAGATCTCTGAATCAGAAATGTCAATTACCTCAGGGCGTTCGCGTGGCTCGTCTCTGTTTCATCCTGTGAATGCTGGTTGTCAATAAGTGACATAAAAAGACGGCCAAGGGAGTCAAGTTCTACCTCCGAGTCATCAGATTCAAGCGGCTCTGGAGTGGCGGTCTTCTTCTTCTTCCGAGCGGGGGTTTTCACCTTTGGCTTCCTCGTCGGCGGGGTATACTTCTTTTTCCAGAAGGGGGAGTCGGCCTGTACATAAGCCGCCAACAAAGGTTAAAAGGTGCAAGGCAAATATGATCAATTGAGGGCAAAGAGTTTTACATCTGGAGCTGGATTCTTGGCAGAAAAGGGTTTTAGCCCGGTTTTGTTGCAAACCGATTGCTTTTCACCTAGAAGTCCTTTTACGGTGGAATTGATATCTTCATCAGTCAGAGGGGTGGCATTGAAGCAGAGGGGGTCATTGGGTTCACCCGTATATTCATGCATAGGCCGGTCACGCCGGCTCAGTGGCAGAATTTTCCAGCTGACCCAGCAGCGGGTTAGATCGACGCTTGTCAAGCCGTTGGCCATTAAGGCTCTGATCTTTGCGAAAGTTGGAGCATATTTTGCTCGTTCTGTGGCTGACATCCGGCTTGGGAGGTCTCCGGAATTGGGAAGCCGGGTAGGGCGATAACCCGGCAATGGATTTTCTCCCTCTGGAGAAGTGTCTGTACAATAAAACCAAGTCTTGTTCCAGTCTTTTGGATGACTTGGCAAGGTAGCTATTGGGTATGGCAAATCTCTCCGTCTCTGGATTGTAATGCCCCCAAGCTCTAAACTTGGCCCAGCCGCCATTTCAGTTTGGCGGTTGGCATAATGATAGTAATGGAAGAGGTCAACAGACGGCTCTTCTTGCAGATAGACTTCACTCAAGACTTGGAACTGGCAAATGTTGGTGACTGAATTCGGGCCTATCACTACTGGAATCAGCTTCTTTGCCGTCTGCCATAGCAGACGACAAAGGCATGCCTGGCGAACGGCAAAGCCTTTGCCGTCTGCCAGCAGACGGCCAACAGTCCGGCCGAACAGCTAACGACAAAGGCCCCTTTGCCGTCTGCTAGCAGACGGCAAAGAAGCCAAGCTCTTTGCCGTCTGCTGGCAGACGACAAAGAGCTGCAGCTGACGTCAGCTGACGTCAGGCGTCAGCTGGGCCAGCGCAAGCTCTTTGCCGTCTGCCAGCAAACGTCAAAGAGCTTGGCTTCTTTGCCGTCTGCTCGCAGACGGCAAACAGGCCAAATAGGCCAGCCCATACTGCACAGGCTGCTGCCACGTGGCCTCTTTGCCGTCTGCTAGCAGACGACAAAGTGACTATATAGCCCCTGTTTTTACTGTTTTCTCTTATATCAATTCAGTTGCACAGAAATTCACACACACATATATATATATATATATTCAGAATCACATAATAAGGCAAACATTATGCCAAGTCCATCACATAAAATGTCTCATCCACCACATAATAAACAACACATATGCAAATAATATGCAAGCCATATGGATATGATCATCCAACACATACCAAATCAAAACATATGCAAGTCTCATCCATACATATGCAAGTTTCATTCATCTATACATACATATGCCAGTGTCAATTGTTGATCCTACAAAATCAAAACAAAATGGAAGGACAAGGACTCCATGAACGCAAGCTTCTGTGAAGTGAATCAAATCTGCAAAATGGGAAAGAAGGAAGTTAGAAGAAGAAGAAGACTAGAAGAAGAAGAAGAAAAAGAAGAAGAAGAAGACTAGAAGAAGAAGAAGAAAAAGAAGAAGAAGAAGACTTGTGTCATTTTTCTTCTCTTTCTTTTTTTTCTTCTTATTGCTTACTTGTGTCATTTTAGAGCTAACCTAGTTAAATATGCCATTTTTGACCTAAATATGCTAAGTATGTCATAAATGAACTAAATAAGCTAAGTATAGGTCATTTCAGAGCTAACCTAGGTAATTATGCCATTTTTGAGCTAATTAAGCATATTAAGTCATTTTGGAGCTAAATAGGTCATTTCTTAAGCATATTATGTCATTTTTGAGCTAGCTAAGCATATTGAGTCATTTTGGAGGAATAAATGCTAAGTATAGGTAACTTTAGAGCTATCCTAGGTTAAATAGGTCATTTTTGAGCTAATTAAGGTTATTATGTCATTTTTGAGCTAGCTAACCATATAAATTCATTTTTGGAGGAATAAATGCTAAGTATATGTCATTTTAGAGCTTTCCTAGGTTAAATAGGTCATTTTGGAGCTAAATAGGTGATTTCTTAAGCTAAACTAAGTATAGGTCATTTGAGAGCTATCCGTGGTAAAATTGGTCATTTTGGAGCTAATTAAAGTTATTATGTCATTTTGTAGGAAATAATGCTAAGTACAGGTCATTTTAGAGCTAAATATGTCATTTCTTAAGCTAAGCTAAGTATAGGTCATTTGAGAGCTATCCATGGTAAAATTGGTCATTTTGGAGCTAAGTAAGGTTATAATGTCATTTTCGAGGAAACTAAGCTAAGTATACGGCATTTTGGAGATAAATAGGTCATTTCTTAAGCTAAGTACGCATTTGTTATGCTAAACACTTGCGAAAACTTACCGTCACCACGGAGGTGTAGTTGTAGGTGTAGTTGTAGGACCGGTCGCGCCAGTGGCTGACGGAGGAGGATCGGTCGATGCTTGTCGGGAGTTATGCTGCACCAAAGATCATTTCCAATGTATCGTTAGCATGATGCAACTCAAATGTGAAGACTAGTAACTAATGACCATTCAAATGAAACTCACCGTGTCCGCCGGAGCAATGACTGGCATCGGCGGAGGGGTCGTGCCGGCCTTCTCGCACAGGGTCTGCACATTTGGTTTTGACGAGTCAGTCATATTAGATACTACTGTAAGGAACATTACATGCATGATTTGGCTAATATGCAGAAGAAACTTACCGCGAACATCTCGTATAGGGCCCGGTTAGCCATCATGTTCCGGTTCCTCTCCTCCTCCAACGCATTAGCCGTCCTGTCCTCAAGCTCCCTCTCCCTCTCCGCCGCCTGCCGGTCCCTCTCCTCTAGAATCTCCTAGGTCTTCGCTCTCTCTTCCTCAATAGCAGCCTGGGTCTTCGCTCTCTCTGCCTCAATAGCAGCCTGCAACACCACTCGTTAGCATTGTAATCATCGACGGCCGCACACACAATGTAATGAAGGAAAGGTATCTGAGTCCGTATAACTAACCTTGAATTCGAGCTCCACTGGCCGTGCATGAGGCATTATCTCAGGATCGGAGCTGGTCTGGCGCTTCTTGATCTGCGGGAGAGTGCTACTACAACGTATCAGTCCATCCCCAATGGCTAACGAGCCATGGGGCCTCCCGCCACCAGATATCATCACCAGCTCTGGATCAAGAGGTTGCTGGCTCGGGTTAAAGTCCGGCCCTTTCCTCGCCTTCCCCTCGTCTCTGTACCTCACAAGCTTGTGGTGGGAGGCGCGGTTGGTGAATTTCTTTGGATCATCGAGATCAGACTCGGAGAATGCCTTGGCCTTCTTGTACGAGGCAGTATTGGACATGGCATAGAGGTCGAACAGCTGTGGCACTGGAGCCTTGTTCTCTCGCGCCTAAAAGAGAGGAACAGAGTATTAGTTGAGGGCTCAAGCTAGCATGAAGAATAAATTTGCATGAATCATGAAGCAAACCACATACCCAGTTTTCCCCGTACTGATGTAGGTTGACGCTGCCTAGATGGTGTGGGACACCTTTCATTTTGCCACGCTTGTCCTTTGCAGTGTCGTGGGTGGAGCGCCATTGGGGAGAGCACCACTCATCCACCAACGCCTCCCAACAGTCCATCCTATCCGCACACCATCTCGGGGGCACCTAAGTTAAGCAAGAGAAATTTGAGCGCTACGCCTACGAATCAAATCAAGGAAACTAAGTACAAGGCCTTAAGAATAGGTAATTACCTTCATGTACTTCTCCTTACTCAGAAACTTCTCGCGGCACTTCTCTCTTTTCCTCCTAATACCAGCCGAGGCGAAGTAGTCTCGAATAGCCTGCGTCCGAGCCTCGTGCCGAAAGTTTTGAAGTAGGCGCCTGCACTCGTTGTCGATAACCCGAGCCGCGGCCTCCTCCTGTCCCTCAGCACACCTGTAGAAGGTCTGCAATAAAACAAGAAAACATGGATTAGTACAATCACTAGGGTTGCCAATCAAAGAAGGAAACACAACGTAGACGGCATAGGAGAAATTACCCAAAACGTCTAGATCACAATGTCGGCCACCTTGTGGCACTCGACATCGCCGATCCTATGCCCCGGCGGGGCCGGGGCAGCCAAGTAGTGCTCCCAGGTCATTCCTAGCTCTGGAACCCGGCCCTCACCGGGCAACGTGACCCACCCCAGGAAGCTCTGGCGACAAATCACACCAAGTACACTGTTGGGCCTGCGGACATGAGGCTCGTATGTCCAAGACCTGCAGTATGACAAGTGTCGGTGTCAAAACCGGCGGATCTCGGGTAGGGGGTCCCAAACTATGATGCTTGGATCGATGGTAACAGGAGACGAAGGGGACAAGGTTTTACCCAGGTTCGGGCCCTCCTATGGAGGTAATACCCTACGTCCTGCTCGATTATATTGATCGTGTAGAGATTACAAGGTTGATCTACCACGAGATCATATGACTAAAACCCTAGATGGTTCTGTTGGCCGATGACCTAAAACCCTCCGGCTTATATAGACGCCGGGGGTGCCTAGGGTTTACACATGGTCGGTTACACGGCGAGGAGATAAAACATGCCTATTCTACTTTAAACGTGGAACACACGCCTTGCTTCTAGAAACTTCCCTTCTGGAGTCTGGTCCTCCGAGCGATCCAGTGTCCGGTGAACGGCCCATACAATCCGGCCCATACTAGATAGGCCGGCCTCCCGAGGACCCCCTAATCTAGGACTCCCTCAGTAGCCCCCGGACTAGCCTCCAACGCCGATGTATATCCGGAGAATCTTGAACAGAGAAGTCTTCGGCTTGCGAGGCGAGTCCCTCTTCCCCTTATTGTTCGTCATCCGACCTGTGATCGGCGAAATCCCAAACGTTGCGGGATCGCCAAGTCCATTGCAATAATGCCTCTCGAACCTCGCGTATCGCAAAGAAACGAATGGTTTAGCAGTTCTTTATAGAACCGCCCCCCTCCGAAAAAGGGGTACCATCTATTTAATTAAATTGGATCGCGATCCTCATCACATCTTCACCTTCCCCCTTTAGACGGAACTCCCAGCAAAAAATCCTTTACCAAAAGAAAATGGCGAGCGTCCCTGGTTCTTCCTCGGATCCTTATGGATCTCGCCCAGGGGATTGGGGAAGCTGTTCCGTGTCAACTCTTCGTCTTCGCCAACTGGAGACCCAAGGGTATCTCCCTTCCTCAGATCTAACGTCCGTCCGTGCCGGCTTGAATTCATTCAACGGCGTGGTCCTTGCGGAGAACTTCCCTCGTCCACAAAAAGGAGAGCACGTGTGCTTCGTCCCGTTCCTCCTGCGAGGGCTCGGATTTCCCATCCACCCGTTCTTGAGAGGGTTATTGGCATTCTATGGGATCCAGCTCCATCACCTTACCCCAGGGTCTATCCTTCACATCTCGGGCTTTGTAGCCCTCTGCGAGATGTTCCTGGGGTGCAAGGCACATTTCGAATTATGGAGGAAGTATTTTTGCCTTGTTCCACGTACAAGGGACGGAACAATTTTCGAAGTTGGCGGAGTCGAAGTATGCCGCATAGCGGGGACGGGTTACCCCGTAGGAACCCCAAAGGAATTCGAAATGTGGTCGTCAGAGTGGTTTTATATTGAAGATGTTCCTTTGTTCGATCCAACTCGGCGGGGTTTGCCCGAATACTCCGACGCCTTTCCAAAGAAAAGGTACAACTGGCGTCCGAAGAGCCTGCCCCAAGAGGAAAGTGCGGAGGTGTTGCGTTTATCGACCCACGTGAGGTTATTAGCCCATCACAAGCTGACCATGATAGACGTCGTGGCCGCCGTCCTCACTCGATGCGTCCAACCTCTTCAACAGAGGGTACATCCTTTGTGGCGCTACAACGGGACAAGCGATACTACTCGCTCCCGAAGACTAGGTCCTGCCGATCAAACGGCACTAGCAGCCGCACTTGCCGATCTATACAAGGGGGAGCAAGAAGACTTTGTTCGGCGGTCATCGAAGGACGGATATTCAAGCCACAATCCCATCGAATGGGTGAGCCTTTATACCCACTGTGATTATAGTTCGGTTTTTTTCGTTACGTCCATTCTTGACCGAAGCCATCAACTTTTATGCAAACAGGAATGGAGGAGCTTCATCGAGACAGTCAACTGTCCGGCTCCTCAGCCCGAAGACTATGCCCGTGAGGACGATCCGGGCTATCATGAAGACCCGGACCTAACAGTCGAATTCGAAGGCGGGGTTTTATACCAGGAGGGCCTTGATTACGCCAAAGTGGCTATCGTTGCCGACTACCCTGGATTTTTTCCTTCCCCTGCCGTAAACAAGAAGAAAAAGAAGACATCCCACAAGAGACAAACGTCCACCACTGACCCCGACATATTGGCCCCTATCGTCAAACGCCGCAGATCTGCGCGACTTACACCGGCCGCAGCAACAGTGGCCGAATCGGGAAGTAGCAAGGATCCGGTAGATAGACCGGTCACAAGGGCAAGTGTACCAGAGAGCTCATCCCAAAGGTATTTTGCCCGATCACACAATTTAACATCATGATTTGATAAAGCTCGTTGAAAAATAACTCCGCCGAAATATCCAGGCGAGAAGTTCGGCCGCCTCCTGCCGAGGATGCCGTAAGGACATCTGCCGGTGGCCAAGGTTCAGGGCCTTCCGCCCATGCTGATCCTGTTGCCGGAGCTTCCACCGCCAATCTCGCCCCAGCCGATTCAGGTGATGCCATATCGGTCACCAAGTCCGAGGTTGGGAGCGCTATGCGTCATCGGCAGCGACGTAAAGTTCTGCAGCATCCAGCCTTTTCCGAACAGGAGTTCGGCGCTCTACGCACGACGGATGCATATCTCGGGGCCGCCCGCACTGGGTTCGGGGAAGCCATAAAGTTGATATCGTCTAGCTTGCAGGTGAGTTGTTGGGTATTAAAATCCGAACACTCATATAAACCCAGTAGCCCCCGAGCCTTAAATTGGTCGGAACAACCGAATTAAGGATCCCTTTCTGTTAATGCAGGCCGCGAAGCAGCAGTGCGAGCAACTGGCTAAGCAGCTGAAAGCCAGCCAAGCACAGGTCGAATCTGTGAAGGCTGAGCTAGAGCAAGTGAAGAGCTTTACTCGGGAGGCACACGGTGAGTGCATATATTAGCCGAATATATAACATATTCCCATGCTTACGCCAAGGTATTGTATAGCAGCTGAATCAATAGGGCAATTACAAAAAGATTTAGAGGTAGCCCGAGAATCTCAGCGGTACGTCGAGTCCCAGCATGAAGCTGGAGGTCGTGTTATGACGCGACACATCGAAGAGAAGAACCGCTACAAAGAGGAGAACAAGAAGCAAGCCGAGGAAATTGAAAGCTTGAAGGCTCAATTGGCCCAGGTCCAGGGAGAGAACAAAATCTTACAGAGTGGCATACATGGTTAGTATGATGCCATCATCAGAAGGTAATTTTTATGAATGTAATTATAACCTATATGCCATGACTCATATGTAGGTGTCCTGACCGGGCACTCCAAAGAAGAGATCGGATCTTACCAGGGAAACTTGCTGAAGGATCTATCCGCTTTACACGAGCGGGCTCGGAAGGCCATAAAGGGCCTGGTAAAAGTACTGTGGCCCGCTGAGCAGCCTGCCGAGGGGATGACCGAGCTAGTCGATCGTTGCAGGGGAGCTCGAACTAGATTCGAGCTGTGGAAGACGTCGGCATGCCGGGAGGGAGCGAGGGAGGCGTGGGCGATGATAAAGACCCGCTATACCGGACTTGATCCCGAGCATATGGCTCGGGTTGGGCCAGTAGGGGTAGATGGACAAGAAATTCCGCTCCACTTGGTTTATGACCAGGTGATGCCTGCCGCCCGATTGTCACAACAAGACTGCTCCCTGGACACTATAATCGATAATCTCGATCAGCAGCCGGATTTATAATTGTACGTATCTATGTACTATCAATCAAAAATTTGCTCCGCTGTGTTGTAAACTTTGTCTTAACCGGCCATCGGCTTTAACCTCCCGGGCTATAAGCGTGGGAGTGTTCCGCTGAAAGTATCACCCAAGGGTGGACGAACTATATTCGGGGAACCAGGCAATCCGGCCATGTGGTACGAACAGACAGAAAGCACACAGGGAGATATGTTATATTACTAATAAGCGTAAGAAACATCTTCTGAAGAAAATAGCACCTCTATCGATACCTTTCGTCAGGTTGCTACGCAAAACGTAGGCTGTAGCCCATATACTGATAGTATACGGCTAAGGTTTATTGTAAGAAAACAAACCCTGGTAATGGTCATAAGGACCATAGTGTTGTAAATTATTTCCGTCGGGGCCGACCAATTGTCTACGTAAGATAGCTAGCTTTTGGCTTCACCCGTCTGAGGCGCGTATCCGGATGACCCGGTCGCAACAATCGCAGAGGTGCTCCCTTTACCCTCTAGCCGAACAATCGGGAACGTAGAGGGTAACCACAGGAGCGAGGCAACCCAGCATGGCAAATCTTAGTTCGAATTGATGCATAAGATGGCTTAAAAACGACAAGGAAAAACTGGCACCCATGATGAACATGAACAAGTGCGGAAAAGATAAAATCATTGGCTTCGTGGAAGAAGCCCCCAGGTGCTGTGTTCGGATTTAACACTTAAAAGTGTAAAACGAAAAATCTCATAACAAGGTCGGATGAGCCGGACACAAAGTTGGGATAAAAAAGGTGCGAAACCTGCCAAGAATTAATGCGAAAGGAGAATTGAAAAATAATAAGGAAAAAACGAAGAGAAAAACAGAAAGTAAGGAGTGCGACAACACCGGTTTATCCGTAGAAGCGCCGAAGGCGAGCTGCGTTCCATGGGTTTTGTTCGAGGCGGTGATCCGACGGGTTCCGAAGACGATAAGCCCCTCCCGTAAGTACTTCATCAATTATGAAAGGGCCTTCCCACTTGGGCTTGAGTTTATGCTTCTGCTTCTCCGGGAGTCGTAGGACTAATTCACCTACGTTGTATGCTTGTGCCCGCACCTCTCTGCTCTGGTAACGCCGGGCCTGCTGCTGATAAAAGGTAGAACGGGCCCGAGCTATATCTCGCTCCTCCTCCAAGGCATCCAAATCGTCCTGCCGATCTAACTCGGCCTCTCTTTCCTTGTACATGCGTACTCTTGGCGCATCGTGAATAATATCACAAGGAAGGACCGCTTCGGCCCCGTAGACCATAAAGAACGGTGTGTAACCCGTTGATCTATTCGGGGTGGTGCGCAAGCCCCATAGTACGGAGTCCAGCTCCTCAACCCACTGACAATCGGATTCTTGCAGAGATCGGACCAAACGCGGCTTGATGCCGCTCATGATGAGGCCGTTTGCTCTTTCCACTTGTCCATTAGTCTGTGGGTGATAAACCGAGGCGTAATCGAGCTTGATGCCCATCTTTGCACACCAGTCCTTGACTTCCTGAGCAGTAAAATTGGATCCGTTATCAGTTATTATACTATGCGGGACACCGTAACGGTGCACCACGCCGGATATAAAGTCGATTACTGGTCCGGATTTGGCTGACTTAACGGGTTTAGCCTCTATCCATTTGGTGAACTTGTCGACCATGACCAGCAAGTATTTATTTTTCTTGGTCCCCCCTTTAAGTGGTCCGACCATGTCTAGCCCCCAGACCGCGAAAGGCCAAGTGATCGGAATAGTCCGAAGAGCTGTTGGGGGCATGTGACTTTGGTTTGCGAAGAGTTGACACCCTACGCAATATTTGACGAGTGACTGGGCGTCCGCCCGAGCTGTGGGCCAAAAGAACCCTGCCCGGAAGGCCTTGCTTACTAAGGCTCTTGCTGCGGCATGATGACCGCCCATCCCTGCGTGTACTTCGGCGAGAAGCTCCCGCCCCTCTTCCTCAGATATGCACCGCTGTAGTACTCCGGTGGTGCTCTTTTTATATAACTCTCCTTCGTGTACCTTAAAGGCTTTGGAGCGCCGGACTATACGTCGGGCCTCCGTTTGATCATCGGGGAGTTCTTTACGAAGGAGGTAGGCGAGGAAGGGTTCGGTCCAAGGAGCGATTACTGCCATGACCTCGTGGGCCGAGGGCGTTTCGTTCATTACGGAGCCGCCGATGATTCTGTCGTCTGGTTCGATAACAGGGGGAACAACCGTGTCTGCGCTTGAAAGATCGGCGGCCGTTTGATCGTCCTGCCAAACCACGGACGGCTTAAAGAGCCGTTCCAGGAAAATGTTCGGCGGGACCGGGTCGCGTTTGGCTCCTAAACGTGCCAGTATGTCAGCGGCTTGGTTGTCGTCTCTAGCGACGTGGTGGAACTCCAGCCCCTCGAACCGTGCAGATATTTTGAGGACAGCGTTTCGATATGCCGCCATCTTTGGATTTTTGGCGTCGAACTCACCGTTTACTTGAGAGATGGCCAGATTAGAATCTCCCCGGACCTCCAGCCGCTGTATGCCCATTGAAGCTGCCATCCGAAGACCGTGTAGAAGGGCTTCGTATTCGGCTGCGTTGTTAGAGTCGGCATACATGATCTGGAGCACATATCGGACGTTGTCTCCTGTGGGGGAGGTGAGAACAACCCCAGCCCCCAGTCCGGTTAAGGTTTTAGACCCATCAAAGTACATCGTTCAATGTAAGTATGTACTGTACTCCCTGGGGAGTTCGGCTTCTGTCCATTCGGCGAGGAAATCCGCTAATACCTGAGATTTAATAGCTCGGCGCGGTTTTTATGTGATCTCAAAAGGAAGGAGCTCGATCGCCCATTTGGCTATACGGCCTGTGGCGTCCCGGTTATTGATTATATCATTCAGGGGTACTTCCGATGCCACCGTGACCGAACACTCTTGGAAGTAATGTCTTAATTTACGTGATGCCATGAATACCGTATAGGCTATCTTTTGGTAATGCGGGTATCTTGACTTGCATTGCGTTAGCACCTCTGACACGTAATAGACCGGCTTCTGTTGCCGGAATTTTTGCCCCTCCTCCGCTCGTTCGATGACGAGCACTGCGCTGACAACTTGGTTGGTGGCCGATATGTATAACAACATGGGCTCACCCGCGCTTGGTGCTGTGAGTATGGGGTTACTTGCCAGCAGTGTCTTGATATCTTCTAACGCGGCCTTTGCTTCGTCGGTCCATTCAAAAGTCTTGGTCCGTTTCAGCAATTTATACAACGGTAAAGCTTTTTCACCGAGGCGGGAGATAAAGCGGCTTAATGCCGCCACGCAACCCGCCAATCTCTGGACATGCTTTAGCTCTGTGGGGACTGCAAGTTCCGATAAGGCGCGGATCTTGGCCGGATTCGCTTCTATTCCTCTATGGGAAACAATGAATCCGAGCAACTTACCGGCGGGGACTCCGAAGACACACTTCTCCGGATTGAGCCGAATATCGTATTCGCGTAGGCTTGCAAAGGTTTGCCTTAGGTCATCGATCAAATTGCTAACGTGTTTGGTTTTAATGACCACGTCGTCCACGTATGCTTCGACTGTTTTGCCGACCTGTTTCTCAAGACAGGTCTGGATCATGCGCTGGTATGTAGCCCCAGCGTTTTTTAGCCCGAAAGGCATTGTGTTAAAACAGAACGGCCCGTAGGGGGTGATGAATGCGGTTGCCGCTTGATCGGACTCCTTCATTTTAATCTGATGGTATCCGGAATAAGCGTCGAGGAAACACAGCAAGTCGTGTCCGGCTGTGGCATCAATAATCTGGTCTATTCGTGGTAGAGGGAAAGGGTCCTTGGGGCAGGCCTTGTTGAGGTCTTTGAAGTCGACGCACAGCCGCCAGGATTTGTCTTTCTTTGGTACCATCACCAGGTTTGCCAGCCATTCGGGGTGTTTAATGTCCCGAATAAATCCGGCCTCTAGCAATTTAGCTAATTCTTCACCCATAGCTTGCCGTTTGGGCTCGGAGAAACGGCGGAGAGTCTGTTTGACGGGCTTAAAGCCTGCCAGGATGTTCAGACTGTGTTCTGCCAATCGGCGCGGGATGCCAGGCATATCAGAAGGATGCCAGGCAAATATGTCCCAATTTTCTTGTAAGAAAGCTCGCGGCGCCTCCTCCGTGGCGGGGTCGAGCTGTGCTCCGATGGACGCTGTCTTGTTGGGGTCCGTCGGGTGCACCTGAACTTTAATAACTTCTTTTGCTGGCTTGAAGGACGTGGATTTGGGCCTCTTGCTGAGGATCACGTCGTCTTTGTCTACCGTTGACCGGAGTGCGGTCAGCTCTTCTGCAGCAAAGGTCTCGGCCAGAGCCTCGAGGGCGAGTGCAGCTGTTTTGTTTTCGGCCCGTAGGGCTATATTCGGATCACCAGCTATTGTGATTACTCCGTTTGGTCCTGGCATTTTAAGTTTCATATACCCGTAATGTGGTATAGCCTGGAATTTTGTGAAGGCTTCACGTCCTAGGAGGGCGTGGTAGCCGCTGGGGAAGGGCACGATGTGGAAGAGGAGCTCTTCCGATCGGTAGTTGTCGGGCGTGCCGAACACTACGTCCAGGGTAATACATCCTGAGCAGCGTGCCTCCTTCCCTGGGATTATTCCCCGAAAGGTTGTGTTGCTATGTACGATCCGAGATCGGTCGACTTGCATTTTTTCTAGCGTGTCTTCGTAAATTAGGTTTTGACCGCTGCCACCGTCCATTAGCACCTTGTGTAACCGGAAGCCGTCAATGACGGGGTTCAGGACTAGGGCGGTTGGTGAATGGTCGGGATGAATGGCTGGCCGATCAGCATCTCCAAAGGTGATTGGAGTATCTGCCCATATACTTGTTGCAGCGACGTGATACACCTGTCCAATCTCTTTAAGGGCTCTTTTCCTTTTGTTCCTCGAAGGGAACGTTTCGTAGATCGTCAAGACTTCGGCGTGACGTTCCGATGAGTCTGCGGGGCACCTTCTAGGCGGTGACGCCTCGAGGATGGCCTCTCCGCTTTTTGCGATCTGTCTGACGACCCAGCAAGTTCTAAAACTGTGGGTTGGAGCTGTGTTTAGCAATGCGGAGTGTATAGGGCAAGGTTTGTTCAATAGTCCGTCCAGGACAGTGCTGACCCCGGGAGGGGATCTATTTCTCTTTTTGGCGGGCTCAGTTTGGGCTATTTGGTTCGGGGGTATTCTCTTTTGCCGATCTCCTCTACGGTATTCGGCAGAGGTTTGGTCCGAAAACAGCCGCTCTGATTGCCAAGCACTTTCCATGGCGCAATACTTCTGTACCAAGATGGATAGCTCGTAATAGTCAGTTATGTTCCGCCGCGCCAGGGCATTGAGAATTCCCTCGTTGTGGCAATTACGTTTAAAGGTTGCCATTATATCTGTGTCGCTAAGGCCGTGCCCGTTGTGTCGTGCGAGGAGTAGTCTGGCCCAGTAATGATGGACCGATTCCCCTGGCAAGTGAGCAATGTCTGATAGATTCGAGCGAGTTGGCTTTGGTGCGATGATCAAGTCATCGGCTTGGGAGGTGGGTGGGAGAAAATGTTGTCCCTCACCAAGATGGGAGTTCGGAACTATGAGTCTCGAACCGTTTGATATGTCGGGGACCGACACCGGACTATTACTGGGGCCGGTGACTGGGTCACAGGTAAGATCTCGGTGGTCGGAAACTGAAGTATAGACCGTTTTTAGTTCCGGTAGCTGGGAGGTCGAGCCCTCCGCCGGACACTCGACGGTGGCGACGAGGTGGGTGACCGTGGGAACACAAATTTCCCTGTCATCGGGTTTAAGCCCGAGCCGGTCATAGACCGGTATCTGGTCATCGGCCATACGCATAGTCTCCATCCGATCGAACAGCTCGTTGAGAAACGAGGCGATGGTGGGATGCGTGTCACCGAAGCGAGTGGGGTCGGTAAGCGGCGTCGTTGTTTCAGAGTCGCGTGAGGGCGTTCCTGAATCCTGCTCAGATTCGCCCCGACCCGTCCAAAGGCCGATCTGAAAGAAGATCGGAGTTGGGTCGTTGTTGATTTTCGTCGACGAGATCCGATCTAGAGCTTTATTGAGTATCGAGAGCTCGGTCGGACCGGCCTGCACAGAGCTTCCGGAGTCAACCTCCGATGCGTCCGTGCAGGGAGTGTGTTCGGCAAGAACGGGTGTTCGGCTGTCGGGCACTATGACCTGATCCAAACATAAGATCGGGCCTCCACCAGGGCCGATCCCACAGGCGGAGCCAGAAGATGAGTCCGAGGTTAAAGCCTCAGGGTGCTCGGGCATGGCAGGCGAGACTGCTAGCCCGATTAGCGATAGATCGCCACGGGAGTCTACGGAGAACTCTAGGTTCCCGAATCTGATTTCCTGATCAGGGGCGAAACTTTCGACGCGGCCAAGGCGGCCGGTCGGGTCGGCGTGCAGCACTATGCTGCCGAAAGCGAAGATCTGTCCAGGGACAAAAGTCCCTGTATTGCGGACCTCTTCGTTGACGACTAGGCGAGCCATCGATTCCTTCCAGCGATCACAGTGGAACTCTCAATGAAAGCACCAATGTCGGTGTCAAAACCGGCGGATCTCGGGTAGGGGGTCCCAAACTATGATGCTTGGATCGATGGTAACAGGAGACGAAGGGGACAAGGTTTTACCCAGGTTCGGGCCCTCCTATGGAGGTAATACCCTACGTCCTGCTCGATTATATTGATCGTGTAGAGATTACAAGGTTGATCTACCACGAGATCATATGACTAAAACCCTAGATGGTTCTGTTGGCCGATGACCTAAAACCCTCCGGCTTATATAGACGCCGGGGGTGCCTAGGGTTTACACATGGTCGGTTACACGGCGAGGAGATAAAACATGCCTATTCTACTTTAAACGTGGAACACACGCCTTGCTTCTAGAAACTTCCCTTCTGGAGTCTCGTCCTCCGAGCGATCCAGTGTCCGGTGAACGGCCCATACAATCCGGCCCATACTAGATAGGCCGGCCTCCCGAGGACCCCCTAATCCAGGACTCCCTCAACAAGGCCAACGCATTAGATATTCGAAGAAACGTGAAGGCAAAAGGTTAAAAAAGAGTAAATGCACTTACTTGGCCCCGTTAGGCGCAATCAACCACCTCTGGTCGGGGGTCGCCGGGGTGGGCGGGAGCTTTGTACCACCACGCTGGTAGACTTTGCGCCCCTCAACCCACTCACCCTCGCTATAGCTATCAGAACTATAGCCACCCTCAGCACGGCCACTCGACTCCGTCGACTTCCGCTGCGACTCAGCGTGATCCCTGCTGAGCTCTGGAGTCTCGTGGGACGAAGGCTCGTCGGCCCGAGGCTCATCTGCCATAGGCTCGTCGGCCCGAGGCTCGTGGACCGGAGTCCGAGACGGGTCCACCTCAGGCGGCTCCATCTCAGACAGAGCACTCCTGTGGTCGGGTGAATCAGCTGGGGGTGGCGGCGAGGAAGGCGTAGTAGCAGCCTTCCTACCTCTCCCGCCGCCACGTCCACCTCTACCAGCCTTCTTCCCCCCCCCCCCCCGACCTCTCCCGGCCGAAGAAGAAGCGACCGCCGGTGGTGTCTGCATAGTGAGATCCAGCGCTCTCCGGAGGCTATGGGGTGGAATGGAACTACCCCTCCCACCACGCGCCGAGGTAGGAGCCTCGGAGCACTCTCGACCCGCGCCCACCATCTGTCAACACCTGCAATGACAAAGAGTAAACGAAATTAGTACAACATAAAAAGAATGAATACCTGACATGAATAATATGTATATAATTTAAGTGTATCATCATCATGAACATAAATACATAATAAAAAATTGAATACCTAACATGAACTAATTGTCGTGGTGTCGTGGTGTCGGGGTGTCGGGGTGTCGGGGGTGTCGTGTCTGGGTGTCGGGGTGTCGGGGTGTCAGGGTGTCGGGGTGTCGTGTCGGGGTCGGGGTGTCGAGGTGTCGGGGTCGAGGGGTCGAGGGGTCGAGTGGTCGAGGGGTCGAGTGGCTGAGGGATGACACCCCGACACCATGACACCCCGACACCCCGACACCCAGACACGACACCCCCGACACCCCGACACCCGACACGACACCCCGACCCCGACACCCCGACACCCCGACCCCGACACGACACCCTAACACTCCGACACCCCGACACCCAGACACAACACCCCCGACACCACGACACCCCGACACCCGACACGACACCCCGACCCCGACACCCCGACAAATCATCTACACAAAGCATCTCCAAAGGAGCAACATATTCATGGCAAACATCAAGGGAAGTAGCCCTCACAATATAACAGACAGAGGACTTAGTGAAAAATCACTGTCACAGCAACATTCTGGAGCATACTTTGGAGCAAGCTACGGGACAAGAACATGGCATACAAAGGCATGGCATTAAATTACAAGTAATGCACAGAAAAACATCCAAAGGGAGCATCTCCATATGAGCTACAGATTCATGGCAATTATCCAAGCAAGATGACAAGTTTTAAAACAGACAGTCAACACTTAGTGAAAAACTGCTAAGTGTTGCAGAAAACAGAAACTAGCGCACTTTGCAACAAGATATGATCATGCATATGAATCCTAACATGGCAACAAATGGCATGGCATCAAACTAGACATGAAGGGCTACAAAACTCATGAAGAAACCTACTGCATATGACTTTTAGATTGGTGGCAAACATCAACTCAAAAACGCAAATATAACAGTGACAGCAGCTAACAGCAACATGCCACTTTGCAACAGAGATTTGAACAACTAGATGAACTCAAACATGGATGCAACCACTACCATCGTGTAGATCACAGAGAACACTACAACTTTCGTTATTGGCACATCGCAACGGACACACAGATCGAGCGGTACATCAAGATGAACAGGGCAAAAAAATAACAGAAAAGGGGACTTAGCAGATTTTCACCTAAGGTTTCTTCTAGAACTCCGGCGAGATCCGGCGGGTTTGAGCCTCTCCGGCGAGGCACGGCGAGGCAGAGGCAGAGGGAGAGGTGGAGGAGCGCGGGGGGGGGCGTCTCGGTGGTGCGGCGCGGCGGCGAGGCCCTCGGGCGGCGGGGTCGAGCGGGCGGCGGGGCGGCGCGGTCGGGAGCGGCGGCGGCTCAGGAGGAGCTCGGGAGGAGCGGGCGGCGCGGCGGCGGAGGGGGAGGGGCGGGGCGGCGGCGGCGACCGGCGGCGGCGGGGCGAAATTTAAGGGGGAAAAGGGCGCGTGGGAGAAAGAGAAGAGAGAGAGGGAGCAAGAGAGAAGAGAGAGAGGAGGGGGGTAACGGCCCGTTAGGAGTTATTTTCTTTGCCGTCTGCTAGCAGACGGCAAAGTTTCTTTGCCGTCCGCTAGCAGACGGCAAAGAGGGGGGTGGGCCGTTGCAGTTAACTGGCCTCCACTGGGCCCCACCCCACCTCTTTGCCGTCTGCTAGCGGACGGCAAAGAAACTTTGCCGTCCGCTGGCAGACGGCAAAGAGATGGCTGATGGCAAATAGTGTCTTTGCCATCATCCAGCTCTTTGTCGTCTGCTTTCACAAACCTGACGGCAAACAACCTCTTTGCCGTCTGCCAGCAGACGGCAAAGAGCTGGCAAATGGCAAAGTCCCTGATTCCAGTAGTGTATGTCTTGAGGATGAAGCTTGAAGAAGTGAAGAACATCTCGAAAGAATTTTGACCCGGGAGGGCTGAACCCGCGGAGGATATGATCAGTAAATATGATAACCTCCCCCTCTTTGGGTTCATGCCTCTTTTCTGACCCTGGCACCTGCCAATGTATAACATCTTTAGCCGGCAACTTGCCTGACTCGACAAAGTCAAGCAGAAGTTCTTCGGTGACACCAGAGCAGACCCAGTCACATGATGATGGCGCCCTTGACATAATGGCGGGTTAGGCTGTAGAAGCACAGAGCGTGGCGGGTTAGAAAAACATGAAATGGATAAGGCGTCTGTGGTCAGTATAATGGTGAAGAGTTAAGCCACCAAAGCATATTGATCAAGAGCCGCCAAACATGATGGCGGGTTAGATGGACAAGGCGACGCTGGAAAATATGACTAGGTACAGAAAAACAGGTTTTGCATATTGTTATATCAGTCGCAAGATCTACGGGCAAGGGAAATGAAATATATTCATGACCTAAAAAAGCAGATGAAGAACAGGCGGACGGTACGCGGTGGAAACTGTAATACAGATTCAAAGCAAGTAGGGCATTGGTATTAGGAGCATAACCGTGGTGGATGGACAGCACTACGGGGTGCGAGGTGATGCTTGGTGGTCTCTCTACGTTATGAACACCGATGAACACCGAAGAGCTCGGGAACCCTAATGGGGATAGATGCGGATTCGACAAGGGCCGGAAAGAATACCTTGTGAATGCGGACGTGCCGGTGAGGTTCTGGTCCAGTTCAGGTTGATGCAGCGGCCGGCGACGGGGGCAACGGCGAGGTCCAGTTGCGGGCGGCCGAGCTCTGGAGGTACGGTTGTTCGAAGGAAGAAGACGACAGCGACAGTAGAGGAGGCGGAGAAAGGAAAAAGGGGCACACGTGTCCCTATTTATAAGTTGGAAGGGCAACAGTGCGCGCGAAAATTGGGGAGGCACAGTGGCGATTGACCGAACGTGGAGCCTCAATTTTAGGGATGGCCTTTCGGTGAAAAAAGATCCGTTATACACGTCATGGAATATTTTCAGGATATCCGATATGACGTCATGGCGGGTTACAAGTTGTCTTTTCAGATGACAGAATATGAAGACTCGCCGCCAAGTGAATTGAAGATTGACATGAGCTGGCTCAAATCAACCTGGGGCCTAATGTTGGGGATATAACCCCGTAGTAAGACCCGCCCAGGAGGGGCCGGGTCGTACCTAGCGGCACATAGCCCAAGACCCATAAGGTGGGCCGGAAGATGAAGACCAGGCCGCGTGGCGGCTTACCCGATGGGCTAAGGCAGAGGCCCAGAGGCAGAAGATGGTAAGAAGACCCGGGCGGTTAAGCCGCCCGGAGACGGCTTGCCCAAGACGGCAAGGCGGCTTAGAGACAGAATAGACTACGTTGTGTAAGACGGTTTACGACGTGTAACCCAGGGCCTTGACCTCCTATATAAAGGCGAGTCCCTGGGGCGGCTTAGACAAGAAACCAAGCTATCGAGAACTAGGTCAAGCAATCCGCTCCCTTGTAATCGATACTCCAATCAATACCACACAAGCAGGACGTAGGCTTTTACCTCTACTTGAGGGGCCGAACCTGGGTAAACTCGTGTCCTTCGTCCCGATCAACCCCTTTGGGTCCACTACCATGGCGTTGGCCTCGAACCTAAGTCTTCGGACATCTACCGTGTTAAAACCACGACAGATTCCCTCACGAAGGAAACAAGACCCGGATTAGGATTCATGAAAGACTAGTCCTAGTCCTACTCCCAGTAGGACTCTACATGTAAACCTACCCCTTCCACTTATATAAGGAGGGGTAAGGCGCCCTTAGAAAGACAAGTTAAGACAGACACAAGTCAATAGAGATAGATAGATTAGAGGCTCTCGAGATTAGAGGTAGCAACCCTACACCCTTGTAACCAAGAGATCTTCCTCATCATCAATACAACACAAAGCAGGACGTAGGCTTTTACCTCCATCGGAGGGGCCGAACCTGGGTAAACTCGCGTCTCTCTATTCTGACCAACC
Organism: Elymus sibiricus; assembly: GCA_039707655.1. NCBI lineage: Eukaryota > Viridiplantae > Streptophyta > Magnoliopsida > Poales > Poaceae > Elymus > Elymus sibiricus. The sequence goes on along the minus strand of CM077669.1, from coordinate 84,809,548 downwards.
CCTCTCAAGCCGCCACATAGTTGCGATGGCCTCACACCTAAGTCCGTTAACCCGGACATCTTGCCGTGACAAATCCGCGACAACGAAGGACCCTGGGTCTGATGATGAGAAATCTGCTAAGGGTAAGAAGAATGGCAACGGCAAAGGTCAACAGCAGAATGGGGCGGGGAGCAATAACCTAGATAATGGAGGTAAACGGAAGCATCCTGACGGCGGGTCAGATCTGGTGGCCAATACCAACACTGGGAACAACCGTGGCAAGGGCAACGGTAAACCACCTTTCGGCAAAGGCAAACCTTTCAACATAGAAGCAATGCTTAACGACCCCTGCCCGAAGCATAGTCTTCCTAATAAGCCATCCACTCATGCTTGGAAGGATTGCTATATCATGCGGGAGTTTCGGAACTACAACCTTAACCAGCATCACGGTAATGGCAATGGACCGCCCGACGGGTCAGGTTCCGGCTCTCATGGGTCAGGGTTTGGTGCAGGCGGCTCAAGTTCTGGTTATCAAGGTCAAGGTAACCATGGAGGTCACAATCAGCAATCTGGCAATGGTGATCAGCAACAAAACAACCAATCAGGGTATCAGACTAACCCAAAGCAACTTAATGGAGGCCGGTATCACGTCTTTACCATGAGCCTTGATAAGCGTGATCAGAAAGTGTGCAAGCCGGCGGTTAATGCAGCCATGCCGACTCTTCCGTGGTACTTAAAGTGGTCTGAGTACACGATATCTTGGAGTAGGGAGGATCACCCGCCGCAAGTTGATAACCCAGGGCATTTGGCCCTTGTGGTAGCCCCTCAGGTAGGAGGCTACGTGTTCACCAAGGTGCTGATGGATGGTGGCAGCAGCATTAACATCTTATACTATGACACTTTTCGTTGGATGAACCTGGTTGACAAGGATCTCAAACCGTCGTCAACAGTTTTTCATGGTATAGTGCCCGGCAAATCAGCTTATCCAGTAGGGAAAATTTCCCTTGAGGTAGCTTTTGGTGATGAGTTCAACTACAGGGTGGAGACCTTGTGGTTCGAGGTGGTTAAGATCAAGAGCCCATATCATGCTCTGTTTGGACGGCCGGCTTATGCCAAGTTCATGGCACGGCTCTGTTACGTTTACTTGTAGCTCAAGATGCCTGGTCTGAAGGGAACGATTATAGTCCATGGTGATCGGAAGATTGCTCTTGAGTGCGAGGAAGGTGATGCTCCATATGCGGAGTCCAGTTGTGCTGAGGCAGAGTTAAAGTTTTATAAAGACAATGTTGACCCGGCGGATATGACCCCGCTGAAGAAGCCTAGCACGGAATCTGACCCGCCCCTGAAGTTTGTGGCAGAAGATACCAAGTTGGTGGATTTTTCTCCTGGCGATTCATCTCGGCAGTTCACTATTGGGGCCAATATGGACCCCAAATAGGAAAGCGCGCTCATCGAATTCATTCGTGAGAATCGGGACATCTTTGCATGGAAGCCTTCTGACATGACAGGTGTACCGAGAGAATTCGCTGAGCACCACCTTAATGTGGATCCTAAGTTTAAGCCGGTCAAACAATTCCTGCGTCGTTTCAAGGAAGAGCGGCGTAAAGCTATTGGGGAAGTGGTAGCCCGGCTCTTGGTAGTAGGGTTTATCGTGGAGGTATTTCACCCGGAGTGGTTAGCTAACCCCGTGCTTGTACTTAAGAAGAACGGCACGTGGCGCATGTGTGTAGATTACACAGATCTCAACAAGGCGTGTCCGGTTGATCCGTTTGCTCTCCCCCATATCGACCAGTTCATTGATGCAACGGGGGCTTGTGAGAGTTTATGTTTCCTGGACGCTTATTCGGGTTATCATCAGATCAAGATGGCAGTCAAAGACCAAGAGAAGACGTCTTTCATTACACCTTTTGGAGCTTTCTGCTACGTGTCTATGCCTTTCGGGCTCAAAAGCGCGCAGGCGACTTATCAACGCTGTGTGCAGAACTGTCTTCATAGTCAAATTGGGCACAATGTTCATGCTTATGTGGATGATATTGTGGTCAAGTCAAGGAAGAAGGAAACTCTGTTAGATGATTTGAAGGAAACTTTCGATAATCTGCGGGTTTACAAGATGATGCTTAACCCGGCTAAGTGTGTGTTTGGTGTGCCTGCAGGCAAACTCCTGGGATTTTTGTTCTTCGAGCGGGGCATTGAGGCTAACCCGGATAAGATAAAGGCCATCACCTCTTTGTCTAAGCCGGCGTGCATTAATGATGTCCAGCGCTTGGCGGGTCGTATTGCCGCTTTAAGCCGGTTCATAAGCCGCCTGGGTGAGAAAGCTATTCCTTTGTATCAGATGATGAAGAAGACAGATGACTTTGTCTGGAGTGATGCTGCTAATGACGCGTTTGAGGCGCTCAAAAAGCAGTTGGTTGAGCCGCCCGTCTTGGCTGCTCCCGTTGAAAAAGAGCCTTTGCTCCTGTACGTGGCGGCTAATAATAAAGCCGTCAGTGCTGCAGTCATTGTGGAGCGCAAGGAGGCAGGCAAAGAATATCTAGTCCAGCGGCCGGTTTACTATGTCAGCGAGGTTTTGACAGAATCCAAGCAAAGATACCCGCATTGGCAAAAGATGGTGTTTGGAGTGTTCATGGCGAACCGCAAACTGAAGCATTACTTCCTTGGGCATCCAATCACGGTGGTCAGCTCTGCTCCTTTGGGAGATATCATTCAAAATAGAGAAGCCACCAGCAGGATTGCTAAATGGGAAATTGAGCTTGGACCTCTTAATCTGAAGTATGTACCTCGGACGGCTGTTAAATCTCAAGCCCTGGTGGATTTTATCAATGACTGGACAGAGTGTCAAGCACCTGAGGAGAAGCCGGACAATACATATTGGACGATTCACATTGATGGTTCCAGACAGTTGGAAGGCTCGGGGGCTGGAGTTGTTTTAACTTCCCCTAGAGGTGACAAGTTCTGTTATGTGTTAAGGCTAATGTTTCCTTGTACTAACAATGCAGCTGAGTATGAAGCCTTGCTTCATGGGCTCCGTGTGTCCAAGGAGATGAATTTGAGCCGGGTGAGATGTCTCGGCGACTCAGACCTTGTGGCCCAGCAAGTCTCGGGCACGTGGGATTCTAAGGATCCTCGTATGGTGGCTTATCGCCAGGCGGTTGACGTCATCGCTGGTCATTTCAAGGGGTATCAGGTGGATCATATTGATCATTGGAAGAATGAGGCGGCTGATGCATTATCAAGGCTGGGGTCTCAGCGTAAGCCGGTACCGCCTAATGTGTTCCTGGATGTACTACATCACCTGTCGGTTAAGTTGCCTTCTCAAGAGCATCTCGCTATACCTGACCCGGAAGGACAATTGGTGAAGGCTCTCCGCGCTATCCCTGATTGGACGCTGCCTTACCTGGCATATCTGACTCGTGGCGAGTTACCCGAGGACGAGACTTTAGCACAGAAAATCATAAGGCGGTCTAAATCCATGACTATTATCAATGGCGAGTTGCACAAATGCAGCGTGACTGGCGTCTTTCAACGGTGTGTTTCTCCGGAAGAGGGCCTAGAAATCTTGCAAGAGATACATGCTGGCGACTGTGGTCATCACATCGGGTCAAAATCCTTGGTGGCAAAAGCTTTTTGGCACGGTTTTTACTGGTTGACAGCTCATGCAGATGCGGAGAGATTGGTTAGCAAATGTGATGGGTGTCAAAAATTTGGGCGACGTGCCCATGTGCTGGCCCAGGAGTTGCGGATGATTCCACTCACCTGGCCATTTGCGGTCTGGGGGCTTGCTATGGTTGGAAAATTCAAGAGGTCTAAAGATAAGAAGACCCACCTTTTGGTGGCGGTTGACAAGTTTACTAAGTGGGTGGAAGCAGAGCCGGTCAGTAAGTGTGACGCAACAACGACAGTTCAGTTCGTCAAAAAGCTGATTTTCCGGTTTGGTTACCCTCACAGTATCATTACTGATAATGGTACGAATCTGTCCAAGGGCGTTATGAAAGAGTTATGTGACAGTGAACACATCCGCCTTGATGTCTCCTCCGTGGCTCATCCACGGTCTAATGGTCAAGCAGAACGTGCTAACCAGGAAATTTTGAGAGGGATAAAACCTCGGCTTATGGTTCCTTTGGAGCACACGCCGGGTTGTTGGGTGGAAGAATTACCTTCAGTTCTTTGGAGCATCAGAATCACCCCCAACAGGTTAACAGGCTACACGCCTTTCTTCATGGTTTATGGCGCAGAAGTTGTTCTCCCCAGTGATATCCGTCATGACTCGCCCAGGGTGGCGGCTTACGTTGAAACTGATAATGAGACGGCGCGTCAGGATGCTTTGGATGTCTTGGATGAAGAACGGGATCTTGCGGCCGCGCGTTCGGCGATTTATCAACAAGATCTGCGTCGCTATGATAGCCGCGGAGTCAAGACCCAGACGTTTCAAGAGGGCGACTTAGTGCTTCGTCTGATTCAAGACCAGACAGATATACATAAGTTGTCACCCCCCTGGGAAGGACCTTTTGTGATCAGCAGAAATCTCAACAATGGTTCCTATTATCTCATTGATATACGAGAGAGCGACAAATCACACACTTCCGGGGAGGAGACTGCCAGGCCGTGGAACATTGCTCATCTTTGGCCTTACTACACTTGAGCCACCGGCTCTCATCAATGTACATACTTCTGTCATTGTATATACCACTTTTTATAATATAATAAAGCCGGTATCCCTATAATTGGGACCTCTGCCATTTTTTCTGCACCAAGTTTTGTGCAAAGAGTTGATTCATCATGTGGCCACTTGGGGGCTTCCAACCCACTTGGTTTAGCTTTCATACCCTCTTGACCGGCTTTAGATGCCATATTTGAGTTAAACCTGCCTGTTTGCAACTTGCTACTCCGCCAGGTGACCGGCCGAACGTTTGACAGTCAATCTTTTTTAAGACCCTGAACTTTTCAAAGTTAAACCGGTGGCTTATGTCACGAGAGAGCCGGCTTACAGAGAGCGAGGATAAACTCACCTATCTGTCGTAGTCTCTCCGCTATGTGCCCCGTTCGTACTCTTAACAGTCAATCTTTTAAGACCCTGAACTGGTTAAGGTTAAAACGACGGATTTAGGTCACGTGAGAGCCGGCTTATGGGATTTTAGGCACTCATGCCTAGCTTCTTTGAAGCAGAAAATTTGAGTTTTTTTCTAAAAATATAAGAGTTGATCTCTTTGAGTTGTGCCTTAAAAGCCGATTAAATTATACTACAAGCTATACATATATTTTGTGCTTGTTGTTTTGCAGGAGTTTTTCATGATAAGATTCTAAGTTTGTGGGTAATCCCGGCTTAGCATTGCTCATAGAGTATAACCTGCCAGTGGGAATCGATGACTTCATGCTGAGGCATATAGTCATATCAAGACATCCATACTGGAAGAATTTTGAGCCGCCGACATAAGAGTTGAAGCTCAAAAAGTGTGCGAAGGCACAGCACACGCAATCAAGTTTTTACTACGCCTATTACAAGGCTCCAGAGGGCCCAAACTGTGTGACTCAAGTCTTTTGCACAAGTTATAACATGGCGACTCAGCTTGGCTCGGATTAATGTCGTTGGAGACCAGCTCTTCGCCTAGCTCGTCGACGGGTCATCCTGCACCGGCCTTCGTTTTCCTCGATCTGAAGGTTGTCCACATCCCAGTTGCAGTTGAGTAAAGCTTCAAATTCAGCTTCATCATGCAAGATTGGAGACGGGTCAACGTCGGGGGCAAAGATATGCTTATGCTGTTGAGGAGTTAGGTCCTTCGGCTCAAATGTGGGCGCCCGGACTCGAGTGTTGTTGTCGTCATAAGCCGCCTGGTATGTCTTCAGATCGGTTTCTATGGCTAACTGGCTGGCCAACACTCGAGACGCTCTGAAGCAATGGGCGTAATCATCTTGAGTGAATTCTGACCCGTCGGCCTTCAGTTGTGGGAAGCCTCCCGTCATCTCCTCCGGGTTAAGCTCCGGCACATATGCCAAAGCCTGGCTTAAAGCAGCTATTGCACCCTTGCGGGTGGCTGATTTCTTCATCTCTTCCAAATGCTTGGGGACAGTGGAGAGGCACTTCAGCACATCTTTGATCAGCGTTGGCACCCCTTTTTCGCGAAAAACAGCCCTGATGGTGAAAAGGCTTCCGGCGTACAGCTGTTCAGTGAAGGCATATAAAGCCTTCAGCTTCAACAAGCTGTCGTCCGGAAGCTGACGGGTTCGTTGGCCTGCGAACAGATCAAGTTTGTAAGTCGCCAGGCGAGTCTCTATAAGAGTATTTGAAAAATGCTCATAACATAGTCAGCAGTGCTTACCAAAGATGGCTTCGGTCATCTGGGCTATATGGCGCTTTAGGCTGGTCAGCTCTTCAGTGACAGGCTTAAGACAGCCTTCGGCATCTTCTGCACGTTTGGTCAAGGCAGCTTGGTTGGCTTCAGCAGTTTGTTTGTATGCTTCAAACTCTGCCTTGATCTTCTCCAGTTCTGTCGAGGAGAGCCGCCACTTCATATCAGCTTCAGCTCGGGCATCTTCTTGCAATGCCAGGCTTTTCCTAACATTGGTCAAGCTAGACTCGGCCACATTTAAAGCCTCCTGCATAAGACAAATTATCAATAGCAAATTTATCAATTTTAAGCCGCCAGTCCGGTTTATAGTAATACTTGGAGGTACTGCAGAGGTTTGTTATAAGTCTCAAGCAGATTGCAAGCAATATACTTGACACTTGGGGGCTAATGTGTATCAGTTCTTTCAAGTATATCCAAATACAAGAGAGACCCGGATCATCTTCATGAAGATAACCCGGTCCTTGGGGGCTACACATTGCTCTACAAGTCTATAGGATCAAATCTACAAAAGTTCCGGATCATTATTTACATAATGACCCGGCCCTTGGGGGCTACAATTGGCATTTTTTCATTTCTCAAGGCAATAAGCGCCGGCTCATTATTGATATAATGACCCGGCCCTTGGGGGCTACACGTTGATCTATCAAAGTTTACATATTACTGAAGACCCGGCTTATCTTCGAGAAAATAAGCCGGCTCTTGGGGGCTACGAAAGGATATGCGGAGAGTAGAAAAGTGGAGTACCTCATACTTCCTCTTCATCATACCAACTAGGTTGGCCTCCATGTCCAGGCTCGCTGCAAGTCGGCTCAGATAGCCCGAATGCAATTCATCAGCAGTTAGCTTTTCCAAGTTGGGCAGATCAAGCTTAGCCTTCTCCTGCTCAGGTGAAGGCGCCTCATCCTTGCTGATGTGCTTGGCTAGCACGTTGGAAGGGGCCGGAGCGGCATGGGCTGAGCCGGTGATAGTGACCTCTTCCTCTTGAGCGGTCACGTCTTGAGTCATCGGCAGGGGTCTTGGCGGCTTAGGATCCATCTCCGGATTGGCCTCAGCAATCATGATATCGGCGTCCGCCGGCTCAGTAAGCTGAGGAGTCTCATCGTGGGTTCCTTGATCAGCTTTGGAGGGCTCCATTGGAATCTCAGAAGTACCAAGTTTCGGGTCCTCCGGCTCTGGGACATCCAGACGGGAAGATGACCCGCTCAATTTCCTCTTTTTAGCCTGGGCCCTGCGAGCAAAGATCTCATTATCAGTTATATGCAAGGACAGAATAGTAATAAGCAGAAAGAGGATGCAAAGAAGTTTACCCCGGGTTGATAACAAGGGGAGGTAGTTTGGGGGCGGTTGAGTCGCCAGACGAAGGAGGTGATTCCTGATACAGTTAGATTAAGGAGCATGAGCAAGTGACAGTGCAAGACTAATATGCAGAAGTACAAATATAAGTTATGAAGTACCTCGTTGCGATGTTTCCAACGAGCCGGAGTGTCAGGTAAGCCGGCATCAGGTCTTCAGAGCCGCCACTCCAGGTCTGACGTCTAGCGTCATGTTGTTGCTTCTTCGAAAGAAAGTCGGGATCCAAGTGAGCAAGAGGATGTGAAAACTTTACTTTCCGGATGACCCGCCGGATTTTCTCTGTTGGTAGAGGTTCTGAGTCAGAGGAGATGATAGTTACCTCTGCAGCACCGGCTTCGCTTGTCTCCGCGTCGGCCTGAGAAGAGTCAGCGTCAATAAGTTGCATGAAAAGAAGGCGAAGGGAATCAAGTTCTACCTCTGAGTCATCCAGCCCGAACAGCTCCTCAGTTGTTTGTTTCTTTTTACGAGCCGGAGCTCGGGCTTTGGTTGCCTTGCTTTTCTTCTTCTTGGGGTTAGAGGTTAATCTTTTGTTCCAGAAAGAAGAGCCGGCCTGCATATAATATATGCATGGGCAGAAAGGTCAAATGAAGTAAAGTGCGAAAAAGGAAAAGAGTGAAGATTGAAGTATAAAGTTTACCTCAGGAGCCGGGTTAAGAGCATAAAAAGGGCTTAACCATGTCTTGTTGCAAGCTTCTTGTGGCTCACCCAGCAAGGATTTGACAATTGCATTGAGATCCTGGTCTGTCAGGGGGGTCTAGTTGAAGCGCTGAGGATCATCTACCTCACCAGTATATTGGCACATTAAGGCGCAACGGCGGCTCAGCGACATAATTCTCCAAGAGACCCAGCAGTGGGTCAGATCAATGCCAGTTAACCCGTTGGCTAACAGGGCCCTTATCTTTGAAAAAGTTGGACTATATTGGGCGCGCTCTGCAGCAGACATCCGGTCTGGGAGCTCGGTGTTGGTGCTGAGCCAGTAAGGACGATAACCCGGCAGTGGATTCTCTCCTTATGGGGAGGTGTCTTTGCAGTAGAACCAGGTCCGATTCCAACCCTTGGGATGACTAGGCAGAATCACCGACGGAAAGGATACATCCCTCCGTCTCTGAATGGAAACACCTCCAAGTTCAAGGCTTAGTCCATCCGCAATCTCTGTTTGGCGGTTGATATAGAAATAATCCCTGAAGAGGTCAACAGACGGCTCTTCTTGCAGATAGGCCTCACAGAGAATTTGAAACTGGCACAAATTGGTTACATAATTGGGACCAATATCTTGAGGGTGCAGATTGTAGAAGTGCAGGGCGTCCCAGAAATTTTTTGATCCGGGCGGAGAGAAGCCACGGAGAAGATGATCTGTGAAGACAATAACTTCCCCATCCTGGGGCTTGGGAGTAACTTCGTTGCCAGGAACCCGCCAATGGATAACATCTTGAGCCGGCAAAGCTCCCATGACTACAAAGTCATTGAGCATTTCTTCGGTAACCCCAGAGCCAACCCAATCGTAGGAAGCAGGGGATTTTGCCATGATGGCGGGTTAAACAGGCTGTGGAAGGGCATGAAAATGTGGCGGGTTAAAAGCGTTGCATGACCAAAACAGCTATGACTCTAAAACAACGATGGTACTTGGCGGATCATTGTCAAACTATGAGCCGCCGTCAGCTACGAGTGTGAACTGGATTATATCTTGCCAGGGAGACCCGACAGCATCCTGGCGGGTCAAATTGACAGCGAAGCATCGGAAATATTGCTAAGTGTGGACAAACAAGTTCCACCAACTATGGCTGCAGCTACAAGATCTACCAAAGAAGATAAAAGGAAAGTATTTCCTAAACCTAAAATGGCAGTGAAGAACAGACAGTTCATATATGAACCCCCGTGAAGGGGTGATCTACGATGAGCATGGAAAGCACATTAAGCGGAGCACCGCGGGTTTTCGGCTAACGGATGAAGGCCTAGAGTTGTTTCCTTTTCCATCTATGGCAAGAACTCCGCTGAACGGCGGCGGACTCGAAGAAGCCCGATGAACTAATGCAGATATGCAAAGGGAAGAAGATGGAACCTGAGATGCGCAGGAGATGCGGGCGAGCGCCGGTGAGTTCTGGACGCGTTCAGGGTGATGCAGCGGCCTTTGTTGAGGACGACGGTGAGGTCCGGACGGCGCGGCGGAGCTTCGGCTGTGCGAGCGGCTGGAGGAAGAGGAAGAAGAGAGGCGGCGATGGGGGAAAGTGAAGAGAGGATAGGCCCCACGCGCCTATTTATGAGGGGGATGGAATAGCAACAGTCTCGCACGAGAATCGAGGAGACAAGATGATGATTGACCAAGAAAACGCCTCGATTCTCGGGTTGACTAGTTCATGCAAAGATCCATTGTGATGTCATTCAGATTTTTTGGATTTATCAGATATGACGTCATCCGGTCATGAAGATTTACTGCAGGTCAGGTGCTTACGAAGAATGCAAGACTCGCCAACTAGAAGACTTGAAGATTGACATGAACCAGTTCAAATCAATCTAGGGCCTAATGTTGGGGATATAACCCCGTGGTGAGACCCTCCTAGGAGGGGCCGGGTCATGAGGTTGCCGGCTTGGCAATGAGGCATGAGCGGGCTGAAAGGTCAAGACAAGGCCTGGAAGTGACTTGCCAGACGGGCCTGGAAGAGGCCCATAGCCGGAAGGCTACGTGTGACCCGGAGGCATAAGCCGCCGGGAGATGGCTTGCCAGACAGGGCAAGGACAGTTAGAGATGAGGTCGGTTACTAGATGTAACCCGGCCCGGACTCTTGTAAGCCCAGGGCCTCGACCTGTGTATATAAAGGCGGGTTCCCTGGGCGGCTTAGGACACGAAACCTTTGATCGAGTACTAGGTCAAGCAAATCCGCTCCCTTGTAATCGATATCCAATCAATACAACTCAAAGCAGGACGTAGGCTATTACCTCCTTCGAGATGGGCCGAAGCTGGGTAAACCTGTGTCTTTCGTCCCGATCAACCCCTTCGAGTTAACCGCCGTAGCGATGGCTTCACCCCTAAGTCCTTGCACTAGGACATCTGCCGTGATAAAACCATGACACTACTATTCATAAAAGGTTAGAAAATTCCTCTCGGCAAAGAAGACTAGCTCCCATCATGACCTGGAAATGGCTAGCCCAAAACAGATTGATACTCTATCTTCGATTTGTTTGCTTGTCTATAACAGTTGTAATGGATTACTTCTGGTTCGTTATATCATCACATCTCTTCATGTTTTGATTATGGATACTTGAAGGACCACCAACATGAATATCCAATTGCTTTAAGTTATTGCAGTTTTCCCACCCCCTTCGTCGAAAATACATCTCTACCACGACGCTAGACTTTCATTTTGAAACAGGTAGCAGCAAAAGTCAAAATGTTGAATCTTCCTTTATACCCCAGGCAAGGTTTGAATGTCTTGATTCAGATTAAACATGCATAGTCAAGAGAGTACATAGGATTATGAAGATAAAATCCTGGGTCAGTAAAGTTGTAGTTCACCAAGCCATGTTTAACCTCTTTAGTCAAGCGACTACACAGAATTTCGGTCAAGTTGTTGATAAAAAAATCCACGTTAAACCTGTATAGACAAGCCACTACACATGATTTTATCATATCAAAGAGTGGGAAAGACATGTTTTATCTTCATATACATTAATATAGTCACGCGTCATGTCAAAATTCATAAAAATATAACGACACGTCCCTCCACATTTTTTTTGATAAATGACATTTCATTGAATTGATATATCAATGTGATACAGCCGCATCAAAGGAATGCCCGACCTCTACATAGCAAGATGCACACAGCCAACAAATCCAACGGACCCACAAATAAACATCATTTTACTATAAAATAGATCAATCCAGCCTAGGGTGCGGAAGTTCCAATCCAGAGATTACACCGCCATCCATGGAGGGAGAAAACCTACCTGGCCGTATGATCCAGCCGTGTAGACATCATCATAAAGTCTCTGTCCTCCGGTCTCTGCAGGATATAGCAAGTACGGAAGCATCACGTACATGCATAACCTGCACAAGAGATTAAACACATTTATTGTTAAAGACCACATCATTCCTGGTAAGCCATAATGCGCAGCATAAGGCAGCTTCCCCCACAAGAATACATGCAGATTTTTTTTTATCAATACCCCACAACCAATTTTTAAACATATTATGTGCACTACGTGCGGGTATAGAATTGAAGCTACTTGAGGCCCAGACTGCACGATCGAACTTGCACTCAACATAAGTGTTTAATGGGCTCGTGTCATGTTGGTAAAATACATGTGTCTTGCTACCCTGTCAAATACGTCATGTCATGTTATCTCTAATCAAGACAATCCCTCTATTTAGAAACCAGAGGAAAATCTTCACTCTTAGAGGAATTTTGAGCTTCCACAATTTCTTGTTATCAACAGGAACATCAGAATGAACTATTGCATCGTACAAGGATTTGACTGAACACCTGATGTTTTGATGTAAATTCCATCAAAACTTATCCGGTTCGCCTGACAGTTGAATGGCCTCCAGACGAAGGAGTACTTCATTCCATGCTACGGAACGAGGTCCTAAAAGGTCCCTCCGAAAAGAAATATCAAGGTTTTCTTGTCGCGAAACTTTTTTGACCGTGACGAATTTGTATCGAACGATCCTGTACAAGCTAGGGTATTGCACCTTAAGTGGGGTGGCCCCCAGCCAGGTGTCTTCCAAGAATCGAACCTAAGAACTGTCCCTAACCAAAAAAAGTGCCAAACTGGAAAATGAATTCCTTGGTCTTTATCACGCCACACCAAAAATGTGAATCACTGGGTTTTCAATGAACTTGAGAAATGGCTTTGGACCCCACCTACTTGTTACGAATGATTTCCTGCCACACTCCATTCTCAGTGAGTTGTTTGTAAATCCATTTACTCAAAAAACGATCTTTTTAATCTCAAGATCTTGAATCCCAACACCCCTTTGACTTTTAGGTCAGCATAATACGCTCTACCTAGCCAGCCGATATTACTTCGATTCATTATCACACAACCAAAAAAATATGGATCTAAAGTAATCGAGATGCTAAAGAACCCCTTTCGATAAGTGAAAGAATGACAACATGTATAGAACCAAATTGTTAAGGGCGAAATTGATCAAAATCAATTGCCGCCCATACGACAAGAGTTTAGCCGTCCAACTGGCTAGATGCTTCTGAAGTCTCTCTTCCACGTGCTTCCACTCAGCGATTGATAAACCTGAAAGTGTATCGAAATATAGATGCCGAATTGAGAAATGCCCGAGCTGGCAGCCGAAAATCTCAGCATACTCAGATGCGGACTCATTAGCATTGTCAAAGAAGAAAAGCTCACTCTTATGGAAATTAGTTTTGAGACCATAGAGATCCTCAAATGCATATAAAAGTAGCTTCAGGTTTCTTGCTTATCTAGGTCGTGATCCATAAGTATAGTGTCATCCGCATATTGTAGAATAGATAGACAGTCTTGTACAGAATAAGGAATGACACCGCTAATCTGGCTGGCCACCTTAGCCCGCTCAACAAGGATGGCTAATATATCGGCCACAATGTTGAATAAAATAGGGGATATGGGGTCCTCTTGGCAAAGCCCCTTCCTAGTCTGAAAGTAGTTGTCAACATTATCGTTGACTTTGATAGCCACACTATCTCCAGAAACAAAACTCTCTACCCATCTACATCATTTTGGAGAAAACCCTTTCATTCGTAAAGTCTGCAAAAGAAAGGGTCATTTGACTTTATAATAGGCTTTTTCGAAGATAATTTTGAAGATGAATCCACTCAACATTTTATGGTGAAGCTCATGAACAGTTTCATGCAGTACAATAATTCCATTTAATATGTTGCGTCCTTGCATAAATACTATTTGAGTGGGTTTGACCAAGTGGTCAGCCACCCTGTTCAACCGATTGGTTGCAACCTTCGTAAAGATTTTGAAGTAGATATTTAGAAGGTAAATCGGTCGATATTGTTGAATACGACTAGCCTCCTTAGTCTTGGCCAGTAGAATAATTTTCCGAAAGTTTAGACGGACAATATCAAGGTTTTCGGCATGGAGTTGGTTAAACAACCGAACCAAGTCTGCCTTAATCATATCCCAAAAACATTGATAAAACTCCGCCCGAAAACCGTGTGGTCCCGAAGACTTGTTGTGTTCCATTTGAAACGCTACGGTTTGAATTTCCTCTCGGAGAATGGACATGCTAAAAACTCATTTTCCGACACCGAAACTTAAGGAATGTCATAAGTAAGAAACTCGTCCAGCTTAAAAGGTCTTTCAACTGAAGGTCCAAAGAGCTTTTTGTGGTACTTTGTAATGCAGTTTCTGAGCGGCGCATCCCCCTCAATACGGCTTTCGTCCTGGGCAAGAACGAATATACATTTCTTTTTATGCCTGCCATTGGATAGCATTTGAAGTATTTCGTATTATAATTCCTTTGAATAAGTGAGTCGGCCTTGCAACGTTGGTACCATTTAGTCTCTTCCTCGTGTAAAAGACGGGCAATCTGCTCATTTAGATGACCTTTTTTGCTCAATCTCATCGGCAGAAAGAGGCCTCACCTCCGCAATTTTATTAAGAGTACCGATTAAGGTAGATAGTTGCAACTTTTTTTTGTATGTTTCGGCGGTGTGTTTAGCCCAGCCAAGAAGGAATCAGCGCAAGGCGCGAATTCGATTGTTTCATCGTTAAATGGGCGTGTTACCCTGAGGTTGACGTGCTCACACTTTCTAAACCAGGTGATAGAATCCCTCTCTAGTGAGTCATCCCAGTTTAAATTTGAACTGTGGCGGTTAGAGCCTAGAGTTGGTTGTCCAAAATCGGTTAGCAATGGAGCGTGATCCGATCAGGCCTCAATTCTTTCAAGCGTCCGAACCGACGCAAGGGGATATTTATACAATAAATAAAACATGATCAAGCAACTAGCCAACTAGGCGTTGCGATATTGTTATTACAAGAGAAAACACAGTAACACACACCACGCTCACTTGTTACATACGTGGGATAGTGAAGCTTCATTATGTCTGTACGTCAAGTTAGCTGGCTAGCCGATGACAGGGATGGTTGCGACGCGTCGGCCGAGCTCATCCTGCGTATGGTAGAAGACGACGACGCGGTCCGACCGAAAGCCTGGTGGGGCGGGGGTGGTGCCCTCCGGCAGCTGGTTGATGGAGACCTCCGGCCTCTCGTTCTTTATCGTGAGCATCGCCGGCCTTACGGGCCAGCCAAGCAGCTCCGGCCACGACGACTTCCCTGAGGTGCTCATCACCTGCAGCTGCAGCTGAGTTAATTTCTACTTCAATCAAAAAACGAAGAAACGATCACCATGCACGGATGCACCTACCAATCGACTCGTAAGTAGAGAATTATTAGTTTTACAAAACTAAACAAGGAAATGAATCTAACCTGTAAATTGACTAGTAGTGGATCACGGGCTTGCTAGCAAGCTCTTCGAAGTTCGTACGGTTTCCTATTAACTGAAAGCCAGTTTTAGTACATGATATGTCTCTCGTTTTGGACTGAATTTATAGGCAGCTCGATCGGGTTGCAGTGTTCAGCTTAAGCATGGATCCATAAATATATCAAATTGCTGGCCGACCGGCATGCCGGCTACCCATGTACTTTTGGATATATCGATATGTTAGCAAAACTGCTGGGCTAGCTAACTGATGATTTGCTATTTCAGTACTTTGAGTTGGTCAAGCCGGCTACGCATGTACTTTTGGATATATCGATATGTTAGCAAAACAGCTGGGCTAGCTAACTGATGATTTGCTATTTCAGTACTTTGAGTTGGTCAATCAAGCTGTAGATATGAAGCCTAGAGTTGCCACAAACTTTATGTACAATTTTATGCGTAAAAATAATAATTGCCTGGTCGCACATCTTATTTTTGAAGAGTTGTACTCTATTTTCATTTGTACCGTATTAATGTTCAAATTTGTCATATCTTTTTTTTATGGATAAGCTAAGTTTTATTGATCATAAACCACATAAAGTGGTACACAAAAAGGATCATGATGATGGATCAACCATAAACACTGTTTTAAATAGCGGGAGAAAGGATTTAGCGGCAGCCCAAAATGAGGAGAAATGCAACACTAAAAACCGCTATAGCGTCGATATATCCGCTAAATCGCACGTAGAAACAAATAGCGTGACCTTATGAAAACCGCTATAGCGCCGATATATCTCCGATATATCCCGCTATTTAAAACTATGACCATAAATATCGCCCCTGCTCTAGTGTATTAGAGGACTTAGCTAACCTATCTGCATCATGATTCGATGCTCGACGTTCAAATACAAAATTACGATTGAAAACCTCACTCGTTGCTTAACCTTGCTAATGACGCACCCTTAGCTACCATTTGTGCCTCTTTCAATATCATTCACCACCTGTTTAGAGTCCGAGGCAACTACAAAATTTTGGATCATCAAATCCTCAGCCATAGACAAAGTTTCTCTTCACGCTATTGCTTGCAGTGTCGCCACATCAATAATCCCTTAACAACCAAAGAAGAGCTTCCCATATATAGTCCCGACTCGTCACGACATACTGCTACCACAATCTTCCAAAATTTGTCGTTTCATACACAGAAAAAGAAGAGCAATCTTCTCTAGATGGAAAGGAAGATGTGCTATGGCATTTCCTATTTGGCGCCTGTTTACGTGCATTCTGTTAACTGGTGACGAAGACACTCTTAAATGGGCCGGCCCATATACCAATGTATTTCGTCAAACTCCCAAAAAAGGTGTAGACGATAGGATTCGAACTCAAAACCTCTGCGTTCAAAGGAAACCGCACAAACTACTAAGCTATGCAACCCGTTCTGAAATATTGGTTTATTCAGTTCGTGGTTTTTTCTCAATGTTTTTATTCGGTCTTTTTCTCCTTTTTCTTTTTCTTAAATGTGCGAATTACTTTCAAACTGTTGAATTTTTTTTCAAAACCTATGAACCTTTTTTCCCAAATCCATGAACATTAACTCAAATTCCTGAAAACAAAATTCAAAATCAATGAATTTTTCAAACTTGTGAACTCTTTTAAAAAAATAGATGATTTTTTTTCAAATTCGATGAACTTTCTTCAAAGACAATTAACTTTTTAGAATTTACTAATTTTATAAAATTCAACGATTTTTTCTCAAATTTGATGAACCTTTTTTACATTTGATAATAATTTTTAAAATTCAATGAACTTTTGTCAAACTTTTTTTCTAAATTTATAAACTTTATTTTCAAAATCAATGAAATTTTCTTAAAATCTATGAACTTTATTCAAATCGACAAAGTTTTCTTCAAATTTGTGAATTTTTTTCAAAATTGATGAATTCTTTTTAAATTCGATACAACAAATTCAAAATCTATGAACTTTCTTTTTCAAATTTGTGAACTTTCTTTTAAAGTTTGTGAACTAATTTTCTAAAATCCATGTTTTTTTTAATCCCCTAGATTTTCGAATTTTATGAATTTTATGTTTTTTCATATTTATTCAAAAGTCAATGGCTGAACCGGTGAACCGTCACGAATAAATAAAAGGAAAAAAACAGGAAAACAACTGCGTATTTTACGAGTTGCATTTTAAGAATAAAAAGAGGAATCTAGGTCAGTGCGCTCGTTGTTTAAACTGGACCATAGCGGTTCGAATCATGGTATGCACACCTTTTTTGGGGATTTAAAGGCAGAAAAAAGAAGTACGTATGTGGTTATTTGCCCTTGGGTTAAAAAGAAGAGACTTGTTGAAGATGCACTAAAGCTGACTTAAGACCGGTTGCCAGCTTACTAACTGCCCGCATGTGGATATTTGCCCTTGGGTTGTAATCTTCGCTCATGCCCAAAGCCAGTGGATATTTGAGGCATCCATGCATGGAGCCCCATGAGAGATTTGAGCAACAACTGGACATGTGACATCAACAAATGAATGAACATGCATTTGTTCAAGTTGGTTCAATGACGGTTGGAAAACTCCATTAATGATGGTTTACTACCTATTAGAGGTGATGGGCCAGTGACGCGTAAGTATTCAACATGACTCTGTTTGACACCGTTACATATGTGTAGCCAACGTATAGTTTGTGGGAGATGCGTCCAAATAATTTTAAGACTGACATACAGCCGCATCAAGGTTCTATCGTCCAACCAAGACATTTACCGTCTCACGGGGTTACCTTGGTTAGAGCATCTACAACCGGACCCCTCAAACTCGTCTCAAACGCCCGGGCAGGCCGACCGGTCACTGCCCGGTCACGAAAATGCAACGCAGACGGGCCTCTCAAATGGGCCTCAAACGCCCGGGCTGACCGGCACTCCCATTTCCAGCCCAAATATGAGGCGGATATGGGGGAGCCCGGGCGCGCCCGGGCATGCCCGCCATGTCGGACCCGACAGCCCGACCCCACCTCAAATTGCACCAAATCCATCCCGCAGAACTGCCGGATCCATTTCCTGTTTTCCTCTCTTCTTCCTCCTCGCGCCGTCCGTCTCGCAGCTGCGCCGCCGCGCGCGCTCCTTCGCCTAGTAGCCTCTGCCCCCCCCCCCCCCCCCCCCCAGCCGCTCAGTGAGAGGGATCATCTCTCCCGACCTCTCCACGGAGGACGTTGTTGCCGGCCCGGAAGACACCGCGGTACGTCCGGCAACTCTATGGCTCTGCCTTGCGCCAGATGTGTTCGACAGAATGTCTGACCGGATTTGTTGGTCAAATTTTTAGGGGAAACGATGGATTCCGATGCTTCGTCCGGCGAGGAGTATGGACCGACAGAGCTTGATCAACCGATTGAAGATCATTTCTTCGATTCATCGGATTTGGACGAAGAAGTGGACATGATAATGCTCATGAGCCTGCAAGAGAAAATGGACCGAGAAGTGGAGCACATTCTCAATTTCAAGGGCTCAATCAAAGGGAGAAGAGTCATCAATCGGGATAGGGTATCCGGAGCAAAGCTACTGTAGAAGGATTACTTTTCTCCGAACCCAACTTTCCCGGATGATCCATGGTTTCGTCGTCGTTTTCGCATGCGAAAACCATTGTTTTTGCGCATTGTGGAGGGAGTGGAGGCACACAATGACTACTTCAAGCTCACAAGGATTTGTTGCGGTCAACTCTCTTTCTCTGCCAAGCAGAAGTGCACGGCTGCTATGAGGATGCTTGCATTTGGTACTTCGGCAAGTGCCATTGGTGAGATGGTCAGGATTGGGAAAGCACATGCATGAAGACTACTGTCAAGTTTCCCCATGCTTTGGTGGAGGTGTTTGGATCAGAGTATTTGAGAGAGCCAAATGCACATGATACAGAGAAGTAGTTGGCTATTGGAGAGGCCAGAGGGTTCCCAGGAATGCTCGGATCAATCGATTGCATGCATTGGCAATGGAAGAACTGCCCCAAAGGTTTGCGAGGAATGTACCAAGGTCACACAAGAGAGGCCACCATCATACTAGAGGCGGTGGCATCACATGACTTATGGATTTGGCATACTTTCTTTGGAATGCCAGGTTCTCACAACGACATCAACGTGCTTCAGCGCTCTCCGGTGTTCAAGAGGCTTTGCAACGGGGAATCACCTCCATGCAACTACACCGTCAACGGCCGAGACTACAACATGGGAAACTATCTTGCCGATGGCATATATCCTCAGTGGGCTGCATTTTGTGAAGACCATATCTGAACCACATGGCAGAAAACAAAAGCACTTCGCAACAATGCAGGAAGCAGCTAGGAAGGATGTGGAGAGGGCATTCGGAGTGATGCAAGCGCGTTGGGGAATTGTTCATGGGGCTGGAATGATGTGGGAACAAGAAACTTGTGGCAGCTGATGACATGTTGTGTTATTTTGCACAAGATGATCGTCGAGGATGAGGGCGATGGTGTAGCCTAAACCAATGATTTTGAAGCACCTGGATAACAAGTTGAAATCCCTGAAGATCAAGATGCAATTCAACTTATGAACTTTCTGTAGATGCATCAGAATCTCCGAGATCATCACGTGCACACGCAACTACTCAATGATCTGGTGAAGCATATGTGGACCCACAATGGAAATCAAAGATCAGATGATTGATTGTGCACTTCAAATAAATTTGATGTAAGCACTTCTTATGTTCGGTACCAACATTTGTTTTACGTGCGACGTTTAGTATCGGATGATCAACGTGCATGACTTTGCATGGATTTGAGAGTTCGGATATGAGGTATGTGGATGTACAGAGTGAAATATGAGGGGCCGTCGGATGCGTCCGCGGGCGTATAGGGGGACGGATTTGCCCAGTCCGGCTGTAGATGCTCTTATTAAGGAATAACCGGACGAACGCATTTGGCGTTTAATGACTGCATCATATGTTCTCCCCACAAAATAGTTTTTCAACTACCGTCCTAATCTCATGTCACTGATATTCAGCATAGCTTTTCACTCCTATCTGCACTTAACCTCTCCTTGATCGATCTTCTGTATTACGGGCTCCTACGAGGCATAAAAATGAGGTAGATACCAAAGACAAATTTGTTGTGCAACACATATAAACAACATTATTAAAGTAAACCAACAATCTCTCTGCAACAGTACATGGCGTTGTGAGGTTATGCCTCTGCCCTTTGCCCGAAGGGACAACTTGCACATTGCAAATAATTCACATGAAAAATACATTGTAGAAGATAGTACTTGAAAATGAATGATTAAACCATCTTACAATGCCGATTTATGTGAAGTACTCTCGATTACAAGTTTAATGGCTATGGAAATCAAGACTACAAATGTGGAGATGGAGATGTCTATTGTAGATGGAAATGACCGCGGCAGTTGTGAAAGGATAACTTGATGAATGTGCGAACTCCTCTCGCCGGTTTTTTCTCCTCTTATAGGCCTAGTGTGCGGTCTAGGGTTTCTGGCCTTCTGCTATGCGATTTGCGTCGGGTGCCTTCATGAAGGATGTCAGGGGTGACATTACAGAGATGGTGGTGTGTGACACAACCGGTAGCATGTGTGAGCGTTCTCGTACCAGACGTCGTCTTGTCACGATATGTTGACTCATGTGCGCCTATTATTAATTGGACTTGATTGCTTTGGTTGTTATCTTCCGTACATGCTTGATTTATCGTCAAAAATGAACATTTCCTTCGAGGAACAGAATAAACCAAGGGATTTACATTATTTCCCTTTTATTAGTTATTAGTGATCATATCAAAGTGATTATTTCAAAAAATATGAGATTATCCGGTTTAAACATGGTGAAAATTAGTGCAAAAAATACATGCATTAGTTGTTCTCGTCGAAGGGGAAGTGGATGTTGGTCGACGTTGTCCTCACCGCCCTTCCTGTCGACATAGGGTTGCTCCTTCTCTGAGAGGTACGCATGCCTTGTTCGAAAAATGTTGTCGCGCCTTTTTCTTGGCAAATGACTCCTTCATCATCAGGGCATAGTGCGAGATCGTCTGGTCCAAAATCTACAAGCCACAAGATCGAGGTGAACTCGGCGTGCGGGAGTTTGAGCATTGCAAGGTGCGAGTCTCTTACATATGTGAGAACAGCGGTCTTCACTAACTTCTCCAATTGCGGGTGCAGCACCAACAGTATTACATCGTTCTTGGCCCTTACGGCGCTAACCATTAGCGGCTGCACTAAACTGTCAACCCTTGATGATCTTCTAACACAAGAATGCCTGCATGTCGTTGAGAGGATTTGTATTCACAGTGCGACAAGTTGCTCTGGCTACCTGGAGAAAGTTTTGGAAGTTTCCTTTGTCTCAAGGACCTGGATATTTATGATTGCCAACGTCTGGATTGGCAGAGGGGGAAGGAGTTATATATCAGCGATTGTCCAGACCTTCTGCCAATTGGAGGATTGGAGGCCGTTGCAAAGCTAGAGACGCTGCAAGTCTCTGGCTGCCCGAAGATGATGGAGATGGAGCAGCCCGTGAAGAGAGGCGGAGACTAGATAGATCCCATCGTACGTGTGTTGTTTAATTTACAACAAGCTAGTTTCTGACTACTAGTTAACTTGTAGATTTTAGCCATATGTTTTCTGGAATTCGTTCCGATCTTCAACAAAGGTGTACAAGTATCTGCGTCTTGCAGGATATTTTTTATGTTGCACTGGAGTCAATTGCAAGAAACCACCACATTTGTGGCTAGGTTTGCAGGAAACCACCAAATAGTTAATCCGTTGCAAAAAATACCGTAAAATTCGTTAAGCTGTTGCAAAAAGCATTGATCGGATGATTTGGCCCCTTTAATCACTTTCTGACAAGTGGGACCAGATTGTAAGAAATTTACTTAGCAAAAAAATAGCACACACACCCCTAGATCGAAAAAACAAAAGCAATCAGACCCCCACCCTGTCCCGCATGCACACCAGCGCCCACATTGCTCTTCTGCTCCGCCGGCGCCGCCCTGCTCCTATGCAACCCCACGCCCCCGCTCTGCTGGCGCTGCCCTGCTCCTCCCCACCTCGGCCCCGGCCTGGACGTGCTCCTCCCAACCCCCGCCCCCGCTCTGCCGACGCCGCCCTACTCCTCCCCCGCCCACCGCTCCGCCCGGCCGCCCTTCTCTTCCCCCGCCTCGGCCCCAGCCCTCCCCTGCTCGGCCCCGGCCCCGCTGTGCCCCTCCGCGGCTCCGGCTCTGGCCCTCGCGTCCCTTCCGGCGTTGACCGCCTTCCGGCGGCGGCGGCGGCGGCGACGACGACGTGGGGCTTCCGGCAGCGGCGACAGAAGCCAGTGGGGGTGGCGTGTGGGCAGGTGCAGGGGGCGGTTGCCTCCTCCCGATGGCGCAGGGGCTGGTTGCTTTTTCATTTTAAGATTCAGGGGTGTGTATGACATTTGTTTGCCAAATCAGCCTCTTACAATCCGGTCCTACATGTTAGAAAGTGATTAAAGGGTCCAAATCATCCGATCAGTGCCTTTTGCAACAGCTTAACGAATTTTACGGTGTTTTTTGCAACGGATTAACGACTTGGTGGTTTCCTGCAAACCTAGCCACAAATGTGGTGGTTTCTTGCAATTGACTCGTTGCACTGAGATCGTTGCGTCTGTGTGGAATCGCTTGCCAAACAACTCCATCTCTCTGACCAGCTGAGCTCATGCCTATTCCTAATTCACTTCAAATCGCCACCCGCTCTACATGCGGAAGCAGAAGCAACTTTTGTTAACGGGATTAGATCCATATGGAGAAGGATGACATTGCTCGTTCATTGTGTACTCTAATTAGCTAGGTATTTTTTTTTGCGAGAGTTAATTAATTAATCTGATGAGTAACTTTTTTTTTTGAAATGGAACACCCCAATTCCATAAATCACACTGGCACAGCAAACACGGTGGCCCTCCGAACGTTTACATCATCTGGCAGATCATCAAGCCAGAATTGTCGAGAGATCAGTTGGTTGGACCCAAAGGCCGCTAAAGCGTGCGCTAATTAATTACACAATAATACTAAACCTATGTAATCTATCTATGTAATCCTACCGTTATGTCCTTTCTAAACTAATCAGCACCCCCCCCCCCCCCCCCCTTCACGATGTGGAGTAACCTTACGTACGTGTAGCAAAGTCCTTTATCACATGCCCGAGGGGCAAAACTGAAAGAAATAGGAGTAAAGTTTAAAAGAGCAAAGGCTCGGATCTCCCGGAACAGAACTCCTTCATGTGCTAGGTCAGCCTCCGTTCCATGAGCAGCTTTTATTAATTCCTGACAATCCGATTCAACTTCAATATTGGTCATGCCCGAGTCGGACTCCATTTTAAGAGCCTCCACGCAGGCCTAGGCTTATGCATGTAATGCTGACATAGCGTTCTTTATGTAGCCCGATCCCGAGACCCGGACATTGTCTCGAACGACAAATCCATGACAGGAATCTTTTTTTTAGAAGACCCTGACAGGAATCTAATTCTAGGCGAAGCTAGGACTGGACCAATCCCAGGTTGGGCTAAATTATTACTCACTAGATATTGGGCTAAGTTCTTACACATCGGGCCAAGCCCAAGAATTTAAATTTGAAAAAAAGATTGCAAGAAAAAAAGTGCTCCCAGAACTTGGTTCGGATGGAGAATAGTAGAATATACTCCATCCATCACATAATATAAGAGCGTTTTTGAGAATACACTAATGTAAAAAAACGCTCTTATATTATGGGACGGAGAGCGTATTTCGGAAGGAACATGTACAATTTTCTATGGAAGCATGGAAACTCCTTTATCGAAGAGCTATTTTTTTCATGTTCTATTTCATAACATATATCCCTCTGTTTGTTCATCAAACCATCACAGAAAAAATGTTCATTTACTTAGCAAAATATCCTCACGTAGATCCCAGGAAATATTCCAATTTTCTTCTCTAAATATTTTAGCATGAAAATTTAAAAAATTACCCATACATGGAAAATGTTCACTTATCTCCACAACAATGTTTGTCATAGTTTGGAAACTG
The DNA here is from genome assembly GCA_039707655.1 of Elymus sibiricus. Classification (NCBI taxonomy): domain Eukaryota; kingdom Viridiplantae; phylum Streptophyta; class Magnoliopsida; order Poales; family Poaceae; genus Elymus; species Elymus sibiricus. The sequence continues at coordinate 84,785,435 of CM077669.1, read as the reverse complement.
CTAGTGATGCTTGTGAAACAAAAATTATATAGGAGATATTTGCTTCACATTTTGGGCGATAAATATGCAGCAACGGTGCATATAATTTCTTTCATCTCGAACAGCACATCATCAGTCATAATAGAATGGAATCAAATATGTTGGCAGAGCAAAAAACTGTCACAAACAAGAATCAAAAGTTTATGTATCATTCAAAAATGTCAGCTGTGGCAAACAAAAGATAAATTGTTTTGCAAGTGAAAATAATAATAATGGAAAATGTCCTATAAAAAACTAAACAAATGATTAAATAAGAAGATAAAAAGTAGAAAAGAAAATGAAGAAAGTAAAGAAAAAAAACATGAACAGGAAGAACATCAAAGCTTGGTAAAAAAATTATTCCTTTTATCACAACAAAGAGGCCTTTGAACTGAAGGAAATAATCATGGGCGATCAGTGGCAGGCAAATAACTCAGGGAGAGTAGCTTCTTCTGCACCTCATTAGAAAAATCATGGTGACCAGAAGCGTCACAAACACGTGTTTATTGTTTGGAATCTGATAACTACCAAACGTTCGATACGAACACATGGCAACTCTGACGTTTTTCGTGAAAAGTTTAGTGACGCGAGGATGGCAAGTTTATTTGTCAAGCATGGCAACTTTCGTGCTTCAGTTTATTTTTTTGGTAGAAAATTGCCGTGCTTGCTTCTAACTTGTCATCATCCCGTAAACATTCGGTTTGCCATGCTTAAAATCCGGACGTTCAACACTTATCATTTCCGTATTATTTTGATGTAAGCACAATTTTCTTATCTAACTACAGGAAAACTCTGTTTCAGCAAATGGATAAATATGGGAAGAAGGTCAAAGAATATGGTACAAAGAACCTGAAAGAAGCATTTGGTCCCGATCCAGCAAAGAGCAACAAACACCATATAGAAAAACAGGCGATCGAAACAGTAGCAGATATATCTAGGAAAGATAACAATCAAAAGAAAGTGAAAGAAGAATCTTAAGCCCTTACTTCGTACAGGTAGTATTCCAAACAAACAAATTTTCAATTTGTTTTTTCTAATATCCTTCATTTGGTATTATATATTATGTTTCTTTCTAACATTCCGGTTAGTAATGTATGTAATTAGGTTTAACATTTTTTGTAGGAGGCGCTGAAAATTGACAACAATGGAAATATCAATAATTTCAAAAAAGCTTCAAGGGCGACAAGTATACCTGGCCAAAACTCGGGCCGGGCCGTGCCTAAAAAAGCCCGTGGTACAAAACTCAAGCCCGGGCCCTGCTCGGCCCGACCATCGGGCCTAGTTTCTGGGCCCGAGCCCGAAGAAGCCCGGCCCAACGTAGGCATAAAATCGGGTTTTCGCAGGCCTGAGCCCGGCCCGCGGGCAAGCCCAGGCCCGGCCCGGCCCGCGGGCAAGCCCAGGCCCGGCCCGGCCCAGGAATTTCTGGCCGGGTTGGGTCGGGCCGGCCGGGCCGGATTTCCCATGGCCAGGTATAGCGACAAGATTATGAATCATATAATCAAAAGGAGATGCTACTAACAGAAAAAAATAGTAATCCTTTTGTCTATAACAAACTAAAAAATCTATAAATTTTGTTTTTAACAAATACTTTTAAACAAAACTCCGAACTCTTGTGAAACAATTTCCCTGTAGATATTCATGCTCAGTAAGAAGGAAGACAGTTACACACTGTATGTGATATGGGAAAAGTTAAAATCCTGGAACCGAAAGAGACCACTCCTCGTAAAAATCCTGCAACCCGGCGGCGGTGGCCGGCAGCGCGCGAGGTGGTGGCGTGGCCCCTTGGCGGCGAGACGGCGTGGTGGCGCAGGTTGGCCGGCGGCACGCCCCCGGCACAGATCTGGGCCCTGCGGGCCCCATCTGGGTCCTAGCGGGCCAGCTCCTGGCGTGGCTTCGTCGTCGTGTGTGTGGTGAGGAGGAGGAGCAGCTCGGACGGGGGGCGGCGACGCCGACAGCGTGCCTGCTGCAGCGCGATGGCGGGAGCTTTACGGGCATGGAGGGCCCGGCCGGGCCTGTGGGTCCACGGGCCTGGTATGCTCCTGCTATTGTGTCCGGTCGGTTACCGTCTTTGACGGTGGAGGTTGAGCCCTCCCGCGTGCCGACGGTGCTGCGGCCCCTAGTCCCGGCTCCTATTCCCCGCTGTGCAGGCCTCACTTCGCGGTGCCGTGGTGAGACGGCGAGGAGGCTTCAAGACCGCGGTGGCACAGGATGGTGGTCGGTTTGGTGGCAGGCTCTGGAGCATCCGAGGTGAAGGTTGGGATCGGGGGAAACCCCTGTCGGCCTGGCCGACACCGATGCGGTGGCGCCTGTGGGTGCCGCCGGACCTTCCTGGAGGGCGTCGGGGGCTACCCTTCCTCTCGCCTCGTCACGTACCGGGGGAAACCCTTGGCAGCAGCGTCGTCATCGTCGCGGTCCTTCTTGGAGGTGTTGATTGGTACCGGCGCTTCGGAGCCTTGGAGCTTGGTGGGAGATCTTCGGTGGGCGCAGTGGTCGCGAAGCTTGTTCGTTTCCGTTGATCCGCCGTTGTCGGCATTTATTTCTTTTGTTTTTTCTCTTTCGTTTCTTTTTGGTGTGATTGTGCTGCTTCCGCCCCAGCACCTATCGTTGGTCGTATCGGTTGGTTGGTTTGTAATACAAAGCGGGGAACCCTTTTTCATGTGGCTAATACCGTCACAACTGAGAAATGATATGCGAGATTAGCACAATCTTGAATCCAGGGCCAGTCATGACATTTTGGGAGGCCGGAGCGAAATCTGAATACGGGTCCCTTAATTTTTGAAATATTTTTATATATAAAGATAATGACAATGGTACAAACCTTCTTGAAGTCGTGTTGTTGTGGGCACGGTAATGTCTCCTCTCAGCAACTCGCTTATCAGTGTGATCGTGTGAGGGACGATGATGAGGTGTATCCGCCCAGGAGGAGATCAAGTGTTGGCCACACACAATCATACAAGGGGCGACCACATCGGAAATCTAGCCAAACTACCTTTATCATCCAGTGAGCTAAACTGTGATCATGATGTGCTGGAGAACGAATTTAAGTTTTGGTGTGACGAAACTGATAGCATGAAGAAAAAATTGTGGCGTAAAATATCTAATTAGCTAGATGACAACTATAATCAGCCTATGTGAATATTTTAAACCAAAGTTTACTATAAGAAAGCATTGGCCGTCAATTGTATCTTTTTTGGAAAATTAACATGTAATCAACCTTTAAAATTACATGAATTTGTATTAATACAAAGGGCAAAGCAGTGAATGCAAGAGCTGGTTCGTTATCGCTGCGGCGCCAACTACCTTTCTGTCTGCGAATGACAAGCACGCAAGTTTGTTTGTTTTTTGTGAGAGAATGCAAGCTTTTTTTGTGCGCCTCCTCTCCAGCCTGACTGATGTGCCCAACACCACTTAAACATCCAACGCTAAGAAAGAAATGCCCAAGGCCCATATCGCTAAAGAACATGTTTCTGTCTTCTTCTTTGCTGAGTTACAAACAACTTTTCGTGTTGTTCCAATGGCGGACGGTGGTTGGGCAGGGATGCTCGACGCTGACACACACCTGACCTTGGGGGGCCCTCGGATTTGGGGGCCCGGGGCGGGTGAAAAACGACAAAATTGACCCTTTTTTCAAAGTTAGGCACAAAACGAACTCATTTTAAAATTATTTCATGAAATGGCCCTTTCACATGGCGCCCGGGCCCAGGACGTCATACTGGACTACATGACGCCTTAGTCAAGGGTGCTATGCCTCGACGTTGACCTGCCATGGCGGTCCCGATACAATAGCATGACGCCCCCGGGCAAGGCGTCATGCTCAGTAGCATGACGCCCTAGCTCAAGGCGCCATGCATGTGCATTCAAAATACTCGCTTCTTAGCTTTTTTTTTTTTGAACAAGAGAAGGCACCAACAGGTGCCAATTTCATTCAGCTCTTAGACATAGTACATCCAAGTATACATAGGCTTGCGAGGAAATGGAAAGGAAAAGCTAGCAGCATCTAAAAGGTAGAGCTGAATAACATCCCTATGAGACAGAGAGGGAAACAAACCCTCAGCTGATAAACAGCATGAGAAACAGAACAGACAGGCTATAAACAGCCTAAAGAAGCAGGCAAAACTAAGATGAGCAGATCCAATTAAAGCTACATCCACTCATGTGTGAGTTTAAGCCCTTACAGCCACCTGCTCCAACTTTGGACATCCTGCTGGCCATCAACAACATGTTGAAATGATTTCATCTTGGCCAAACAGCCACCTGCTCTAACTTTGGACATCCTGCTGGCCATCAACAACATGGAGAAATGATTTCATCTTGGACAAACCTGCAAAGAGCAGAAAAGGAAGAAAATAGTTTGTCCAGAAAGGTAAAACAAGATGAGGGCAAAGCTTCCTGTAACATGCTACTAAAAATCTGAAGTGTGCTAGTAGCTGTAGGAGATATGCCCTAGAGGCAGTAATTTTCAGTTACTTTTGTATCTCCGAGTTTGTAATGAAAGTTTATGTTTCATGCTATAACTGCAATGATTCTCGAGTCTACAAATTAAACGAGGCTTGGAGGGAAACTCATGTGCACGTGTGGTATAATAAACGGTAAATTGTATTCCTAGTCTTGCCTCTAAGACTGGCTCAAGTATTGCATGATGATCCTGTTTTCCTGATCATGGGCATGGCTATGCCGGCAATTTTGAGGGCACGATGTTGGTAGAACACTTGTGTTGAATCGACCCATATTGATGTTATACTATGAGATATATTCGTCAATAGTTAATGGTAAAATAACACAGAGATGGTTAACGTTTGCATGATTCCTTAGACCATGAGAGTATCGAGTTTCTTCATGCTTGCTTCATGAACTTTGGGGTTTGTTAAACGTCATCCGTAAATGGGTGGCTATTACGGCGGCTTACAGGTTCATGGAAAAGTATGTCAAGTAACTTGATAGCTCAAGATTGGGATTTGCTCCTCCGACGATGGAGAGATATCGCTGGGCCCTCTCGGTGTTACGGTATCCATCATCGTCTGGCCAGACACTTGTGATTTGATCACTGGGATGCCGGAACACGGGAACGAGAAAAGAGAACAATACCGGCAACGAGGTAACTGGCATTGTGGACAAGTTGTTGATCCACGAGGATGCCTACATATCTCACCTCGGGTAATTGTAACATATCGCGAAGCAACAGGAATAGCACACGGCAACTGGAGGTTCACTCGAATATTTATTCGTGTGGGTATAGGGATCGATATGGGTGTCCACGACTCCGATGTTGATCATTGATCGGAAGGGGTTCCGAGTCATGTCTATGCTTCACCGAACCTATAGGGTCACACGCTTAAGGGTCATCTATCTGTTGAATACTAGACAGGGAGTCTGAGAGAAAAACATCGAAAAAGTTTCGGACACCGGAAAAGTTTCGGACAGCGGAAAAGTTCCGCAGAGAGAGGTCACCGGATGAGTTTCGGTGAAACTGGAAAAGTTGTTTCAGGGGATACCATAAAGTCAAATTGGTCTTGGCACATGCCTGATAATTCTTGGAGGGTGCCAGAATCGTTCTGGAAACTTTTTGGAATTTTCTGGAATGAAAACCGGAAATGTTCCGGAGCTGCCGAAACCGCTTCAGATGCTTTTCGCAGATGAAATCACTAAACCGGAATTGTTCCGGCTCGCATTGAAAATTATTTTGGTGGGTACTGGAATTGTTCTAAGCCCACATGAATATTTTCAGTTCGATCAGACGCTGAAAAATGTCGTCGTGAATAGTGAAAGTGCTTTTTGGATATTTGTGGAAAAACACCTTTTTGGATATTTCCAAAAAGGCTTCTAGAAGGGATTGGGGAGCAAGCAAGCTCCACATGGGGGGGGGCCAAGGGGTGGCTGGCCAAAGGTGGAGCTCATCCATGGAGCTCCACATGGCACCCCTTTTTCCTTCTTATGTTTATTATGTGTGACATAAAGTGGGATATTTTGGTACTTGGAGTTACCATCCTACCCCTTGGTTTTCCTATAAATAAGAGGTGAGTGGGCAGCCCACTTCCTCATCCTTTGCTCTCATACACATGCTTTGCTTTCCAAGCTCTCTCTTCTCCCTCACACGAAAAGAGTTTTTCGTAGAGCCGAAAGGTTGTCTGGGTTCCGGCAGGAACTAGTTCTGGACGGCGAAGCCCTGCCGGATAGTTGACACCGTATGTGTGCAACCCCGTAGAGAGGTCGTAGTTTCGATCTTTTGCCCAAGGGGCTGTTCGTGTGTCCTCCCGAAGGGCTGTCCGAGTTTCCGTTCGAGTTTCGAGGGTCCTCCCGAAGGGCTGTCCGCGACATCGTCCGGGGGACTGTCCGACCGCCTCCCGAAGGGCTGTCCGACGAGGGAATACATTCTCGCGGTTGGGAGGTTGTAAAATCCTAGCTGCGGGAATCTGCACCAACGATCTCCACCGACTCTTCTTCCGCTGCGCTACGAGTCGGTACGGATCAGATCAAACCTTGTATGCAATCTCCATAGTGATCCTGGGCGTGCTCGCTATACCGAAAATTTTTGTTTTCTGTCGCTTTCCCCAACAGTGGCATCAAGAGCCAGGCTATGAGTAGATGCATGTTATGATCTAGAATACATAAGATGTATGGGTATTGCATAGTATAATTTTGTAGTAGATGAGATCTATTACTGAAAATTATTTGTGCGGGTAGCAGATGAAATCTGTTACCCGATGTTCCTGTTGCTTCCCGTGAATTTGTGTAGTCCTGATCTTGACGGCATGGTGGAATCTCACAAAGTTCTGGCAATCCGCGATCCTTTCATGCTGCTCCTGAGTATGCTGATTGACAGATCAACGAAGTGCTAACAGTTCTTTGGGTTCCACCATAGTTAAAGAAAGATGGATGTTTCGCAGACGAAGGGCAATGCAGATATGATCTGCACGGGGGTCACGCGTATGACGAAGTTTAGTATGGGGCTCGAGATTTTATTGTCTCGTGTTTCATACACCCTGGAAAGTTAATCTAGCAACTTGAAGTATCATACTTGATGATAAACGTTGGTAGCTGCGGTTTGAGTCAAAACCTTAGAAGCCACGTAAAATAAAATTTTGCATAAACCGATTAGAGGCGTCTAACTTGGTTTTGCAGGATGGTTATGCATGTGATGTGGTATAGCAATGCTCATATTAAATTTGATTATGTATGAGATGACTATATGATGTAATTAACATGACCTGCGTGTCATGATTCGGCATGATGGCTGGAGCCATATGATTGCACTTTAATGACCTGCGTGTCAACCTTATGTAATGCACTTATTTTATTAGCTATAGAGATAGCAATATTATCTGGTGCATCGACAAGGTGGTGGCAATCTTCGCAAAGGTGAACACCGACGCGAATGCCGAAGACGAAGAATACTTGACTTCTCCGTCAGAAGGGGCTATACCATATCATGCTAATTATTAATTGCCTGAGATGTTTATCCCTTATGTTGCACCCTTTTGATTGCACGGTAGTCGCTTTTTATTAGGGTGATCTCTCACTTAAATATGAAGTAGTTAGTGTTCTCCCAAGTGTAGCACCGTCACGGCACCTATCTCTTCGGGGTATCACATGGTTGCATGGGTACGAACGATTAGAGAAGTGTGAGGCGGGTGAGTTGAGACCTCGCAGCGAGATCACTTGGTTGTCTTGACGTTCAGGCATGAAAGTCATGAGCTCGGAACACACGCATCGAAAGATGAACAAGAGTCACATAGAGATGTGATTGGCAAGTTGGCCTACCAATTGAAATTCTCGTCACTTGAGATGGTTGCATCCTTGACGCTGAATTGAAAGTTGGGTCTTGCATCACTCACAATCAATTATGAGAGATATTGTTTTGAGTGGGAGCGCACTTTAGAATAAAATTGTTTATTCACTAGTGCCAAAAATCATTATGAACAATGTCTAAAATGAACTTGTGTTTTCCGTTGTAGATCAAATGGCTCGCAACACCGCGTTCAACTTAGGCCCTATGTTAGAGAAAGAGAAGTTAGCTGCGAATGGAAACAACTATGCGGACTGGGTCCGTACCCTGAGGATTGTCCTCAGGAGCGCTAAGAAAGTGTACGTGCTTGATGGAGCTCTTCCACCTAAGCCGGCGGCAACAGCCGCGGCAGACATACAAAATGTCTGGGCCACTAAGGATGATGATTTCAACTTAGTGCAGTGTCTCATGCTGTCTTGCATGAGTTCAGAGCTTCAAAAACGTTTTGAATTCCATAACTCGTTTGATATGATCAAAGATCTGGATGCTCTGTACAAGTTTAATGCACGGTCTGAACGTTTTGATATCATGAAAATGATGTCGGAGACCAAGATGGCTGAGGGCAGTTCAGTTGGCGAGCACGTAGTCAATATGATTGGCTACGCTGAAAGGCTTAAAACCCTGGAATTTCCACTTCTAGAAGAGCATGTAATGGACGTGTTGCTCCGTTCACTCCCCCCTTCTTACGGAGGTTTTGTCATGAACTACAACATGAATGGGATGGACAAAACACCTAATGAGGTGCTTGCCATGCTGAAATCTGTTGAAGGAGGACTGCAGAAAAATCGCAAGCAAGTGTTGCTTGTGAATAAAACTGCCAGTTTCAAAAAGAAAGGCAAGCCAAAGAAGGGCAAGGGCGCCGGTAAGACCGGCTTCCAACGCAAATCTAAGGGCGGAGCCAAGAATGAAACTGAGTGCTTCTACTGCAAGGGCACAGGACACTGGAAGAGAAACTGCAAGAAGTATCTGGAAGATAAGAAGTCTGGGAAAAGCGGAAAAGGTATAATTGTTATACAAGTTAATGTCATTGACGTTTTGCTTGCTAGCGAAAATTCTAAGTCTTGGGTATTTGATACCGGATCGGTTGCTCACATTTGCAACTCGATACAGGGGCTTCAGAAGGTGCGCAAGCTGGCAAAGAATGAAGTCGTGATGCGTGTCGGGAACGGCGCTGGGATCGCCGCTCAAGCCGTCGGCATTATGCCTCTACGTCTCCCTTCGGGATTTATTTTGGAACTAAGTAACTGTTATTTTGTTCCGTTGTTGTGTAGAAACATTATCTCTGGATCATGTTTAGTGCACGACGGGTACTCCTACAAGTCTGAGAACAATGGTTGTTCACTTTATTGTAAGGAAATGTTTTATGGATTTGCACCCATTGTTGGGGGCCTTTTCGTACTAAATCTTGAATGTGGAAATGATGTCTTTAACGTGAATGCTAAACGCCTTAAGAAGGCTGATACCACCACCACTTACTTGTGGCACTGTCGGCTTGGCCACATCAGAAAGAAACGCATGCAAAGACTCCATAAAGATGGAGTTTTACCGTCCCTTGATTTTGAATCATTTTACACATGTGAAGCTTGCTTGATGGGAAAAATGTCAGGACCGGTTTTCCAGGATATAAATTCCCAGTAAATGGCCCTTGTGCTCACCAGCCCCAGGATTACTGTTAGCTGATGAGACACAATCTTGATACAGAAATTCCAAGCAAAATACAAAAAATATGTGGTACAAGACCATTCTGGTCTATGAGTACAACAAAAGGTTTCTAATGGTTGATGGCGGAAGCGGTTTGCGGTTCATCAGCGTCTATGGGACTCCATTTCCCACAGGAACAGCTGACCTGGTTAATTCCTATCTTCGTGTATCAGCTATCTTCGATGCCTAGGTTCCGGGCTGTCGTCGTTGCGCTCCTCTCCAAGCAAGAAATCTGGCCAAGACAATAGCCAGGGACAAGCCAGTGAGTACTTTGAATGTACTCGCAAACATCATGAAAACAGGCATAATATAACAGATGATAATCAAACACTGAAATATCCATGATCACTTGGTCAGTCACAAAATAAACTTCATGACGCAGGGCTTAAAAGGAGAAATGAATAACATGTGTGCCACAGTCGGGCGTCTGAGCGACACCACATAAAGGGCTTATATAAGAAAGTAAATAACAAGCATGCCACAGTCGGGCGTCTGAGCGACACCACATAAAGGGCTTATAAAGAAAGTAAATAACAAGCATGCCACAGTCGGGCGTCTGAGCGACACCACATAAAGGGCTTATAAAGAAAGTAAATAACAAGCATGCCACAGTCGGGCGTCTGAGCGACACCACATAAAGGGCTTATATAGAAGGATCATAGTGAATATCCAGGAGGTAGAACCGTCCCAGGGATACTCAACAATTCAAACAAGATAAACGGTTAGTCCCCAATAATAATAATCATAATCATCATATGTTACATATCATAATCAACGTTCCGGTTTAGAAGTTTTCCTCCGAAGACCGACACTAAGACCGACACTTGACCCATCCCAGACTGTAGTCCTTAACCGCGGACACGGCTATTCGAATAGATATAAACTCTGCAGAGGGTGTACTCTTTACCCACGAGTAGCGGATTCCGTTAGTCCACCGGGACTAATTCCGCTTACAGTCTTTTAATTGAAAACACACCTGACTTGCACACACCAGCTTAACTTACCGGTGCCTGGAATCACCCACGACACTCGTTAAGCAAAACTCTAAGTGGGGAGGCTCCAACCTCGATTAGCATGGGATCACAATATTTATAACGCGCGCAACTAGGGGAGCTACCCCCTCGGTCCCAACCGGAAACACCCATGCCCCCGGACCAAGTGACATGCCTACCAGGGGCCACTGGTATCTTTCACTATGGCCTCTCTGTACGGTGTGTGCTAAGAAAGGGGTTGACAAATTACTGAACCGTACCCTACCTGAGGTAGGAACAAGTGGTAGCACGAAGCAAGTATGGGGGTTACTGGCACAAGACTCGATCTACGGTCGACTCAGGAGGTTAAAGTGTTTCCTGCATGTTTAGCATAACAAATATATACCACTCCAACAGTCTGTATCACCACCCATCATACCTCACCATGCCTTACTGAATATACTCGCTTCAACGATATATCAGTAACAAGCTCGTGTCTACCCAAGACCGAGACTTTCCCGGATTCCTTCCGGTAGGCATGGAAGGTAGATGAGGGTGATTACTATCACAAGCATATCAATTCCAATACGAGGGATCTTCATCATGCAACCTTGAGTATGATCAAATCATAAAATAACGAATATTACGAGTCAAATTGACGTCGTAATCACACCAAACAACATACAACGAAATATTATGCCAGGGTTCAGAATGCTTGCCTTCCATGTGGAGAGAGGCAATGAGCACTCCAAAACTTTTGAAATTTGCTTCCCTCTTCATTTCCTAATTTTGAAAATACTCCAATCAATATGCAAGTCAAAACAGCACAAAAAGTTGTCTTCAATAATTTTCAAATAAATCCTAAAATAAACTAGGTGAAATTTGGGAGAGGTAGGAAAAAGAATCAAGTCAAATGGGGTCTTAGTTTAAAAGATACAACCAGTCAAAGCTGTAGTCAAAATCTGTTTTTAATAAATCAGAAAAAGGAAAACGGTTCGGCCACAATACGCTTTCGAAAAGAGGAAACGCACCTAGCAGAGTACGCCTCCACTTGAGACGGTACGCGCCGACGCGGGGTCGCTGACAGGGGGGCCCGCGCTGTCAGGTTCGTCTCCCTCCTCAAGCGCGCGCGTTGACAGAGAGCAGGGACGAATCCGGCGATGATTGCCGGCGACACACGGCACCAAACGATGCGCTCCGGATATGCACGAGATCGGGAGGAGATGCCGCATCCATTGGAGGGGGCTAGGGGAGCGGCAGAGCTCGAGGGCGAGCAGCCCTTCCTCCATGGCGGAGGGGAGCTTCGGGTTGGAATGGAGCTCTGCACACTACGGCTCCCGGGCAAAATTGAATGATGGAATGGGTCCTAGGGGTCATGGTGGATCTAATGGTGCAGAAAAAAAGGGGAAGGGAGGCTCTGGTTTGCTCGGATTTAACCGAAGGGCGGCGGCGGCCAAAACTATCAGAGGGAGGACAGAGTCGTCTTCGGGCGAACTGGAGTAGTGGGGAGCTTCCTACGGTTGTGCAGAGATGGTTGGGAATGGCTAGATGAGCTTGGGAGTTCTATTTATAGAGCCAGAAGGTCGGTTCGTCGACGTCCGAGGATAAGATCGCCGGCTGACCTTCTCTGCCACAGCAGGGCGACGCGGCTAGGCTTGGGGACGAAGGCATGGACTAGCGAACGAACTTGCACTGCTCCAGGGGTGAGCTGGCGAACGAGAGTGGCTCGGGCGGCGCTGCCAAGTCTGTGGCCATCCGCTAGTCGCCATGGCCGACCTGACGGCGGCGCTGCGGAGCTCCAGGAGGGAGCAGAGGGTCACGAGCGAGCGGATGAGAACTGGGCTTGGTCCCTTGGGCAAGAAAAGGACCAGGGGCACGAGGGGTCAGCGGACGCGGCGGCTCGGTTGAGCGCGTGCAAAACGTGCGCTCTGGGCGCGCCCAGAGCGTGCACGCCATGTGTTTGCTGGAATGCCAGGGAGACCTGCAATGCTGGGATGCCAGTGGGACTTAACAGGGTCGTGTCTCAGGGTGTAAAATGCCTATAGGACATGCTGGTTTGCCCTGGATGGCAACTACACAATGCAATCCTATTTCCATGCTAATTCTGTCCAGGCACCCAAGGTGCTCGACAGAATGCCATGGACATCTAGGGGTTCCTTCTGGCCACTAAACTTTCCAGGTTGGGGTCTCTTTAGATCCAAAAGGAGATGGCAAGGTTATCATGAGAAGAACAGAAACTTGTTAGTGCAAGATTTTGAGAAAACCAAAACTGGACAGGAAAAATATGCCATTATTGCATGCACTTAAAATCTACTAATAGTCCTGATATCCTGGACTTAAGAGTTTAGTACGGTGTACTACAAGTATGAAAAATCTCATTGGCAACAGGACAAGATAAAATGGGGTTGCAGTAGAAAATACCAAACTGGACCAGTATGATTATGAGGATGGTTTGCTCAAATTTTCCAAAGAACACATATGGGTTTTTGCATACAAATGAATTATATACTTCTACCAACATCTCCAAATTTTTATGGAATTTTTAAAGTAATATTTAAATAGGTTGTAGTGCAAACTACAAACTGGACCAGAAATGAAAGCTTGAGGTAGGGCTCAAAATCTCCAAATGACTAAGAGATATTTTTGCATAAAAGTGATGTAGGAACATCACATGTCATCTACAAATTTTTGTAGAATTTTTAAGTGAAGTTACCAAAGGGTTGTAATGCAAAAGAAGCTCTAAAAATAATGAGAGACTATTTAAAATAATTAAAACTCAGGAAAAATAATTATAGAAATATCTCCATTGATCATATATCATGAAAATGAAATGCTCTTAAGTCCAAAAATTGTTTTAGAAAAGTTTCTACTAGGGGGGAAACTCCACCATTCAGAAGAAAGGAATGATTCAAAAATCAAAAGATAATCCAGAAAAATAAAATTTTAATTTCCTGGCAAAATTTTAATTAATAAAACCTGGCCAAATTTTTGGGGTGTTACAAAAAATGACCAAGACGCCGTTCACGGGTCATCCTGAACGGGCGGGTGAATTATTGGAAATAATACATAGTGATGTATGTGGTCCAATGAACACGGCCGCACGGGGTGGGTATTTTTACTTCGTGACTTTTACTGATGATTTAAGTCGGTATGGCTATATCTAGTTAATGAAGCATAAGTCGGAAACCTTTGAAAAGTTCAAAGAATTTCAGAATGAGGTAGAAAATCATCGTGACAAAAAGATTAAGTTTCTGCGGTCTGATCGCGGAGGCGAATATCTTAGTCATGAGTTTGGCCGGCATCTGAGTGACCATGGAATCGTTTCACAGCTTACGCCTCCCGGAACTCCACAGCGAAACGGAGTGTCGGAACGACGTAACCGAACCCTGTTAGACATGGTAAGGTCGATGATGTCTCTTACGGATCTACCGATATCTTTTTGGGGTCACGCACTACTCACTGCCGCTCATACATTAAACAGAGCACCGTCTAAGTCTGTTGAGACGACACCACATGAGATGTGGTATGGAAAGATACCTAGTGTATCGCATCTCAAGGTTTGGGGTTGTGAGGCATACGTAAAACGTTTACAGCCAACCAAACTAGAACCTAGATCAGACAAATGTTACTTTGTAGGTTATCCAAATGAGACCATTGGATATTCCTTCTACCACCAGTCCGAAGGCAAAATGTTTGTCGCAAAGGTTGCACACTTTCTCGAGAAAGAATTTCTCGCTAAAGAATTGAGTGGGAGGACAGTACAACTTAATGAGATTAGTAAATCTTCGGCAACCGTTGATATGGCTAAGGAACCGGAAGAAATTCCGCTAATTATCCATACAACTGAGCCGGAAGTTGTCGCATATGATGCGGAAACTTCAAACACTGTTGTAACTGAACCGCGCAGATCAGGTAGGGCTATCCAGCCACCTGAGTGGTTTCATAACAAAATCTTCATTCTTGAAGACGATGAACCTGCGCACTACAAGGAAGCGATGGCGGGGCCTAGCTCAAGGGAAAGCACAAAGCCATGAGATCCGAAATGGAATCCATGTACGAAAACCAAGTTTGGAACTTGGAAGAACTTCCAGATGGCGTAAAACCCATTGGTTGTAAATGGATTTTCAAAAGAAAGACGGACGCGGATGGTAACATTACTATCCACAAAGCTAGACTTGTCGCGAAAGGGTTCACGCAAGTTCCAGGAGAGGACTATGACGAGACTTTCTCGCCCGTAGCTATGCTTAGGTCTGTTCGGATATTACTAGCAATTGCTGCTTATTTCGATTATGAAATATGGCAGATGGATGTCAAAACGGCTTTCCTAAATGGAAACCTTGATAGGGATGTATACATGATACAGCCAGAAGGTTTTGTCGATCCTAAGAATGCTGGAAAGGTATGTAAGCTTCAGAAAGCCATTTATGGTCTGAAGCAAGCATCAAGGAGCTAGAATATTCGTTTTGATGAAGTGGTCAAAGAGTTTGGCTTCATCAGGAACGATGAAGAATCTTGTGTGTACAAGAAGTTTAGTGGGAGCGCAAAAGCATTTCTAATCTTGTATGTGGATGACATATTGTTGATTGGAAATGACGTGAATTTTCTTAGCGAAATAAAAGACTCATTGAAGAAGAGTTTTTCAATGAAAGACTTAGGTGAAGCGGCATATGTATTAGGCATCAGGATCTATAGAGATAGATCAAGACGCCTGATAGCGCTAAGCCAAAGCACGTACATTGACAAGGTGTTGAAAAGGTTCAACATGGAGAACTCCAAGAAAGGCCTACTCCCCATGTCACCTGGCACAGTGCTTTGCAAGAATCAGAGTCCTCGGACCCTTGATGAGCGAGTACAAATAATTGATATTCCATATGCTTCGGCAGTTGGTTCTATTATGTATGCCATGCTATGTACAAGACCGGATGTTTCCTATGCGCTAAGTGTTAGCAGCCGGTACCAAGGTGATCCAGGATTGGAACACTGGGCCGTAGTCAAGGGTATTCTTAAGTACCTCAGAAGGACCAAGGATTTAGTCCTTGTGTACGGAGGTGATGAAGAGCTCATTGTAAGTTGTTACACTGATGCAGGCTTCATGTCTGACCCAGATGACTTCAAATCTCAATCTGGCTATGTTTTCATATTGAACGGCGGCGCAGTTGATTGGAAAAGTTCCAAACAAAAGACTGTGGCGGATTCTACGACGGAGGCGGAATATGTTGCTGCTTCCGAAGCCTCCAAGAAAGCTGTCGGTATCAAGCAATTTCTTGAAGATCTTGGTGTGGTTCCAAGTGCTCTGGACCCGGTGGAGATCTATTGTGACAATAGTGGCGCCGTGGCTCAGGCAAGGGAGCCATGTTCGCACCATAAGACAATGCATATTCAACGCAAATATAAACTCATTCGACATCATGTCGAAGAAGGTTTAGTGAAAGTACGCAAAGTTCACACGGATCTGAATGTGTCAGACCCGATGACTAAGCCTCTACCACGAGCAAAGCATGAGCAACACCGGATAGCCATTGGTGTTAGGGAAGCCATGTAACTGGATTATGACTCTAGTGCAAGTGGGAGTCTGTAGGAGATATGCCCTAGAGGCAGTAATTTTCAGTTACTTCTGTATCTCCGAGTTTGTAATGAAAGTTTATGTTCCATGCTATAAGTGCAATGATTCTCGAGTCTACAAATTAAACGAGGCTTGGAGGGAAAATCATGTGCACGTGTGGTATAATAAACGGTAAATTGTATTCCTAGTCTTGCCTCTAAGACTGGCTCAAGTATTGCATGATGATCCTGTTTTCCTGATCATGGGCATGGCTATGCCGGCAATTTTGAGGGCACGATGTTGGTAGAACACTTGTGTTGAATCGACCCATATTGATGTTATACTATGAGATATATTCGTCAATAGTTAATGGTTAAAATAACACAGAGATGGTTAACGTTTGCATGATTCCTTAGACCATGAGAGTATCGAGTTTCTTCATGCTTGCTTCATGAACTTTGGGGTTTGTTAAACGTCATCCGTAAATGGGTGGCTATTACGGCGGCTTACGGGTTCATGGAAAAGTATGTCAAGTAACTTGATAGCTCAAGATTGGGATTTGCTCCTCCGACGATGGAGAGATATCTCTGGGCCCTCTCAGTGTTACGGTATCCATCATCGTCTGTCCAGACACTTGTGATTTGATCACTGGGATGCCGGAACACGGGAACGAGAAAAGAGAACAATACCGGCAACGAGGTAACTGGCATTGTGGACAAGTTGTTGATCCACGAGGATGCCTACATATCTCACCTCGGGTAATTGTAACATATCGCGAAGCAACAGGAATAGCACACGGCAACTAGAGGTTCACTCGAATATTTATTCATGTGGGTATAGGGATCGATATGGGTGTCCACGGCTCCGGTGTTGATCATTGATCGGAAGGGGTTCCGAGTCATGTCTATGCTTCACCGAACCTATAGGGTCACACGCTTAAGGGTCATCTATCTATTGAATACTAGACAGGGAGTCTGAGAGAAAAACATCGAAAAAGTTTCGGACACCGGAAAAGTTTCGGACAGCGGAAAAGTTCCGCAGAGAGAGGTCACCGGATGAGTTTCGGTGAAACTAGAAAAGTTGTTTCAGGGGATACCATAAAGTCAAATTGGTCTTGGCACATGCCTGATAATTCTTGGAGGTTGCCAGAATCGTTCTGGAAACTTTTTGGAATTTTCTAGAATGAAAACCGGAAATGTTCCGGAGCTGCCGAAACCGCTTCAGATGCTTTTCGCAGATGAAATCACTAAACCGGAATTGTTCCGGCTCGCGTTGAAAATTATTTTGGTGGGTACTGGAATTGTTCTAAGCCCACATGAATATTTTCAGTTCGATCAGACGCTGAAAAATGTCGTCGTGAATAGTGAAAGTGCTTTTTGGATATTTGTGGAAAAACACCTTTTTGGATATTTCCAAAAAGGCTTCTAGAAGGGATTGGGGAGCAAGCAAGCTCCACATGGGGGGGGGGGCCAAGGGGTGGCTGGCCAAGGGTGGAGCTCCTCCATGGAGCTCCACATGGCACCCCTTTTTCCTTCTTATGTTTATTATGTGTGACATAAAGTGGGATATTTTGGTACTTGGAGTTACCATCCTACCCCTTGGTTTTCCTATAAATAAGAGGTGAGTGGGCAGCCCACTTCCTCATCCTTTGCTCTCATACACATGCTTTGCTTTGCAAGCTCTCTCTTCTCCCTCACACGAAAAGAGTTTTTCGTAGAGCCGAAAGGCTGTCTGGGTTCCGGCAGGAACTAGTTCTGGACGGCGAAGCCCTGCCGGATAGTTGACACCGTATGTGTGCAACCCCGTAGAGAGGTCGTAGTTTCGATCTTTTGCCCGAGGGGCTGTTCGTGTGTCCTCCCGAAGGGCTGTCCGAGTTTCCGTTCGAGTTTCGAGGGTCCTCCCGAAGGGCTGTCCGCGACATCGTCCGGGGAACTGTCCGACCGCCTCCCGAAGGGCTGTCCGACGAGGGAATACATTCTCGCGGTTGGGAGGTTGTAAAATCCTAGCTGCGGGAATCTGCACCAACGATCTCCACCGACTCTTCTTCCGCTGCGCTACGAGTCGGTACGGATCAGATCAAACCTTGTATGCAATCTCCATAGTGATCCTGGGCGTGCTCGCTATACCGAAATTTTTTGTTTTCTATTGCGTTCCCCAACAGTAGCAATGCACCGTATGCAATTTAACACCAGGTACCTGAAAATTTGAAAGCAGGGATACAACAAGACAAGATGTATGAGAGTGAGAAGCAGCAAAGCAATGGACCTGGGTACTACCATTGGATCTAAAAACCTATTGAGCAACTTTATGTGCATTCGAAGAGACTGAGGAAGACAAATCCATTGTCGAATCCTGCAGAGTGATAACATCGAGTAGTGGGGACTGGCTTCCACTCCTGAGGGATCTTGATTTATTAGTGGGGGCTAGCATCGAGTAGTGCGGCACATTTGGAAAGGAATCAACGCATGGGTAGCCAGGGCCTGCCCTGTGTTTTGGGGGGGCCTAGGTGTCGTGGTTTTGTCACAGCAGATGTCCGACGACTTAGGTTCGAGGCCATCGCCATGGTAGTGGACTCAAAGGGATTGATCGGGACGAAGGACACGAATTTACCCAGGTTCAGCCCCTCAAGAAGAGGTAAAAGCCTACGTCCTGCTTGTATTGTATTGATTGAAGTGTCGATTACAAGGGCGCGGTTTCACTTGACCTAGTTCTCGACTTGTTGGTTTCTTGTCTAAGCCGCCCCAGGGACTCGCCTTTATATAGGAGGTCAAGGCCATGGGTTACACGAGTCATAAACCGACTCATACTACGTAGTCTATTCTGTCTCTAAGCCGCCTTACCATGTTGGGCAAGCCGTCTCCGGGTGGCTTAACCACCCGGGTCTTCTTACCATCTTCTGTCTCTGGGCCCCCGTCTTAGCTCATCAGGTGAGCCGCCACGCGGCCTGGCCTTATCGCCCGGCCCACCTTATGGATCTTGGGCTATGAGCCGCCAGGTATGACCCGGCCCCTCCTGGGCGGGTCTTACCATGGGGGTTATATCCCCAACATTAGGCCCCAGGTTGATTTGAGCCAGCTCATGTCAATCTTCAAACTCACTTGGCGGCGAGTCTCACCTTTATGTCTTCTAAAATAAGCTTATAACCCGCCATGATGTCATATCGGATATCCTGAAAAGATTCTGTGACGTTTCAACGGATCCTCGCATTGAAGGGTCATCCCGAAAATCGAGGTGCCACCCTCAGTCCATCATCACTGTACTTCCTTGATTTTTGCACGCACGGTTGCCGTTCCAACTTATAAATAGGGACACGTGGTGTTCTTTTCCCCTCCTCTGCTGTCGTTGTCATCCTCCTCCTTCAAACGACCGCGCCTCCAGAGCTCTGCCGCCGCCGACTGGACCTCGCCGTCGTCCCCATCGCTGGCCGCTGCATCGGCCTAAACTAGACCAGAGCTTCGCTGGCGCGTCCGCATTCGCAAGGTATCGTCCTTAGCTCTCCTTTAATCTATACTTCCCCCATTAGGGTTCCCGAGTTCCTCGTCCTTTCTAATATTCTTCGCTGTTCTTCAAGTTCATCATAGCATAGGCCGCCGAGCACCACCTTGCGTCCAGCGGCACTGCCTATCTATTGCGGTTTTCTCTTTAGTACCAATGCCCATCTGGGTCAGATCTGTATAGCACTTATCTTCGCGTGCTGATTAACTTGTCCTTCCACTGCCATTTTTAGGTCATGAATATATTTCCTTTTACCTTCGCCCATAGATCTTGTAGCTATAATGACGATATGTGAAACCTGTTTGTCCACACTTAGCCGTATTTTCCAGCGTTACCTTGCCCACCTAACCCGCCATTGCATTGGCGACTCTCGAGGACATATTCCGGCGGCTTAGCACCTTACCATTATGCTGACCATAGTAGCTTTGACTGCTGATCATTTTTCTAAGCCGTCATACTTTGGACTTTTTCGCAGTTTGACCCGCCATCATGTCGAGAGCACCTTCGTCTTGTGATTGGGTTAGCTCCGGAGTCACCGAACAGCTCTTACTCGACTTCGTAGAATCTGGTATCCTACCGGCTCAGGATGTCATACACTGGCGGGTTCCAGGATCAGAGAAAAGACCTGAGCCTAAAGAAGGAGAAGTTGTCGTGTTTACTGATCACCTCCTACGCGGCTTCAGCCCACCCGGGTCAAAATTCTTCCGGGATGTTCTTCATTTTATCAAGCTTCATCCTCAAGATATCGGTCTGAACTCTGTCACCAACATGTGTCAGTTCCAAGTGTTATGTGAAGTTTACTTGCAAGAAGAGCCGTCCGTCGACCTCTTCCGTGACTACCACTATGTCAACCGCCAAACCGAAGTGGCGGCTGGACCGAGCTTAGAACTTGGCGGTGTCTCTATCCAAAGGCGGAGAGACTTGCCCTACCCAGCAGCTACCTTACCAAGCCACCCCAAGGATTGGAACAAGACTTGGTTTTACTGCAAAGACACTTCCCCTGAAGAAGAGAATCCACTGCCAGGTTATCGTCCCACTCGGCTTTGCTACACCGAACTCCCAGACCAGATGTCTGCCGCAGAATGAGCAAAATATGCTCCGGCTTTTGCGAGGGTCAGGGCCTTGATGGCCAATGGCTTGACTGGTGTCGACCTAACCCGCTGCTGGGTTAGCTGGAAGATCTTGTCACTGAGCCGGCGTGACCGTCTCATGTACCATTACATGGGTGAACCTAATGATCCGCTCTGCTTCAGCACCGTTCCTCTGACCGAAGAGAACATCAACTCCTCCGTCAAGGGCCTCCTTGGCGAAAAGCAAGCGGTTTGCAACAAAGTTGGGTTAGAACCCTTTTGCGTCAAGAACCCAGCTCCAGACATAAGAAACCCCCTTTTCCATCAAACATGTCAAATTTATTTTTACTTTGTCTTGCTCCTTCTTACCATTACTGGCGGCTTATGCACAGGCCGGCTCTTCTTTCTGGAAAAAGAAGTATAATCCTCCTGTGAGGAAGCCTAAGGCGGCTAAGACTCGCGTTCAAAAGAAGAAAGCCGCCACTCAAGACCCGCCTGAGCTCGACGACTCAGAGGTAGAACTTGATTCCCTTGGCCATCTCTTTATGCAACTTATTGACAATAATTATTCACAGGAGGAAACGGAGACCAGCCACGCAGACGCCCCTGAGGTAACTTACATTTCTTCTGACTCAGAAAACCTTCCACCAGAGAAAGTGCGGCGGGTCATCCAAAAAGTCCCTTTTTCGCATCCTCTTGCTCATTTAGACCCCAATTTTATTTTGAAAACGCAACAGCACAACTCTCGACGTCAGACCCGGAGCGCCGGCTCTGAAGACCTTGTGGCCGGGTTATCGCACGCTCCGGCTCCGCGGAAGCGGCCAGCTGAGGTATTCTTTTAGCTTAGGTGTAACTTTAACAATTTCGCATTGTAATCTTACTCTGTTTTGCATTGACGTAACTGTCCTCAGGATTCTCCACCTTCCTCTGGCGACTCAACTGCCACCAAACTGCCTCCAATGAAGATCAACCCAGAGTGAGTATCTTTACCTTTGCACCATACATTTTAATACCCTTGTCCTGTATATAACAATCTTTCACGTCTTCCAGGGCCCAAGCAAAACGAAGGAAGACCAGCGGGCCTAAAGCCGCCCCAACTGCCCGAGAACCGGAGATGACTAAGCCGGTCGCTCCTTCAACTCACGCTGAGCCAGCTGATATGACAAGAAATGCACCTGAAGACGTTCCTCAACCCTCTGAGCTGGCTGATCCTGACATGGCACCTGAAGACCCTGCCAGGGACGATCCTAAGCCGCCCAGCCCTTCAACAGCCGTCGAAGACACAACTCTTCCAGATGTTATCTTCACTGGGATGGGTCATCAATCTCCCGAGCCTCATGCACTGACAAGGCATTCCGGCAAGGCTGGAACTTCCTCTCCTGAGAAGCTTGAGTTTGAATTCCATGTGCTGGAGAAGCTGACTGTCGACGAGCTTCACGCTGGTTATCTGAACCGCCTGACCACAAGCCGGAATATGGAGCTCAAGCTTGTTGGTCTGATGAAGAAGAAATATGAGGTGATCTCTTTGCCTACTTTTTTCCTTGTACCCTTACGTAGCCCCCAAGAGCTGGTGTAATATTGCAAATGGTAGACCAGGTCTTCCAAACTATGTCATACTGCAACTTGCTTAGCCTATAGCCCCCAAGTATTGGGTTAGTATAGATAGTAAACCGATACTCATTGTGCAGAGTTTGATCAACGGTAGCCCCCAAGTTCGGGTCAGTATTAAAATGAACTTTACTTAGTAAACTTGGAAAGCGTATAGTACCCCCAAGTACCGGCTTATCTTGAAGAAGATGAACCGGGACGTCACTTGTAAACTTGAAGAGCGCGTCTGTAGCCCCCAAGTGCCGGCTTATCTTGAAGAAGATGAACCGGGACGTCACTTGTAAACTTGAAGAGCGCGTCTGTAGCCCCCAAGTGCCGGCTTATCTTGAAGAAGATGAGCCGGGACTTCACTTGTAAACTTGGAGAGCGCGTCTGTAGCCCCCAAGTGCCGGCTTATCTTGAAGAAGATGAGCCGGAACTTCATGGTAGACTTGGAGAAAACACAGACATTAGCCCCCAAGTGTCGAGTATATTGCTTGCAATCTGCTTGAGACTTTATAATATAGCAGCTTCAACGATTTTCCAATAGCTCATTCTGGCGACTTAAACCTTTTTGCTTGTGTATGACACAGGATGCTTTGGAGGCGGCCGAGTCTGAGATGACAGGTCTGAAGGAAAACCTTGCTTCCCAACAAACCGCTCGGTCAGAGGCGGAAAACAAATGGCGGGTTGCCATCAAAGACCTTGAAAAGACGCAAGTGGATTTTGCTCTTTTCAAGAAGACTGCTGAAACTGAACAGGCCGCCCTGACCAAACGCGCAGACGATGCTGAAGGGCGGCTTAAACTTGTGTCAGAAGAATTGCAAGCTCTGAAACGCCATATCTCCAGGATGACTGATGCTATCTTTGGTAAGCACTTAATACTTAACGAATTTTCTTGCCATGTTTAATAACCTTGCTGGCGGCTTATACCACCAAATCTTTCTTTGCAGGTGAAAGGAGCCGCCGGTTTTCATCTGACAGCTTGCTGAGATTGAAGGCAGTATACTCCTTGGCAGAACAACTCTACTGTGGGACTCTGTGCACCATCAAGGCGATGTTAACTGAGAAGAGCATCCCTCAGCATATGAAGGGAGTCATAGAACTCTTATCCACGCTGCCCAAGCAGGTTGAAGAGCTTAAACGATCAGCCGCCCAGCAGGGAGCTATGGCCGCGCTAAGCCGATGTCTAGCCTTTGCTCCTGAGCTGACTGCTCAAGAGATGATGGACGGGTTCCCATCCAGAAAAGACGACGGCTCAGAGTTCATAGCAGAAGACTATGCCCGATGCAGGAGAGCTTCCAGGGTGCTTGCATCAATGCTGGTGGATGAACTTGATCTATCAACATACCAGGCGGCTTACAGCGAGCCCAGCAGGAGAGTGCGCGGTCCGACTTTTGAAGCCAAAAACTTGACTCCTGCACGCCGTAAGCACCTTTTCGCCCCTAAGATTGACCCATCTGCCCTCTTCGAAGAGGCTCAGTTTGAAGCTCTAACAAACTGCAACTGGGATGTGGACAATCTTCAGATAGAAGAGGTCGAAGACCCGGCGCAGGATGACCCGCCATCGAGCTGAACACTGTAAATTTGATAACTCGGCCGCCTGAGCCGCCAAACTGAAAGTTGTACAAAAGTTTGTTGCCTTTTGGGCTCTCGTGGAGAGCTTTGTAATAGGCTTAGAAAAACTTTAACTGTCTGAGCCATGCCATCGCGCACGTATGAATCTTTTGCCTAACTTGATATATGCCTTGTTTGTGTTTGTCCGGCTTATGATGCCAGCTTGCACGGCGGCTCATCTAAGAAGATAAACCCTGTAAAAAATAAACAAGACAGAATATGCTCTGTTTTGCTGTAAGGGCGGCTTGAAAAAGCACAACCCGGTGACGTTAAATCTCATGATCATTCCTTTTTTCCAAAAACTCATAAACCGGTTCCTCTGGGTAGTCTCACTACTTGAACTCTTAACAGTATAGGGTCTCTAGTGAGAGTGACCGTCAATTCTTTGACTGGCTCAGGGTCTCTAGGCGAGATTAACTGATAAGAGCGTAGCGAACCAGAAAGAGGCGCAGCAGGGGGTGAATACCCTTAGAGCCCATAAGCTACTTCTCACGTGACGTAAATCCATCGTTTGAACCTCAAGGGTACGACGGGCCACTTGGCGGAGAGTACGCAGCAGATGGGAGAGTTTGCCTCGCCGCTGTAAGAGGCCCTTGCAGGGGGTAAGTTTACAACTCGCTGCACCCCTGGCAAAGCGGCAGCAACTTACAGGCAGGTATAACCCTGCCTTGCAGATCAAAAAGGGGGTAAGCTCACAACTCACTGCACCCCTAGTGATCTGTAACACCCCAAATTTTTTTTAATTTGGTTGTTGCCAAAAATTCTTTATTTGGTTTTGGAGGAGGTTATTTGAATCTTTCTTTTCTAAAAGAATCTCCTTCTAAATGACTTTTGATGACAATTCTTTTTGAGACCTTTCTCAAATTTGGTTCTGGTCTTGAGGATTTTTCATCTTGTGTGATTTCAACACAATTAATCTTGGTTTTTTTTTCTGCCTTTGCTTTTATTAAAAAGAATTTCTTTATTATTGGATTTATCCTTTTATATTCAAGAGGAATCCTATGTCACTCCTTTGCCATAACCTTTTCTAAAGATATTCTTCCAAAAACTATCCTATCTTCTTTGGATCAAGTCAAGCATCCAATTCCAGTAGGTTTCAACCTCTTAGGGATTTTTATTCTATTTAATTTTTCCTCAAATCATTTTCTGTCATTTTTCTGGACTCTTTTGATTTTCAAAGGAAGTACCAGATTTCTGTGATCTTTGACCCCAAGAAAAATTTCCCCAGCTTCTCCTTAGAACCATCAACCTAGATCACCAAAAATCTCCTGGTCCACAGTTCAAAAATTTCAAAATCTGGTTGCTGCAAGTTTGGACCAGATTTGCAAATTTGGATGGAATTCATATTTTCTTTCTTCCAATAATTCTGAAAAAATCAGGGAGCCTCTAGATACATCAAGAGACCCCCTCACCAAGTTTCAGCTCAAGAAAAAATTTCCACGTGCCAAAATCATTTCGTCGAGCAGGTTCAGTGCACTGTTCTGTCGAAGGATTCAGAAAAGTACAGAGATTCAGTGTTGGCAGTGTCGTTTCTCGTCAGGTTCGTCGTCAATCTCGCCAGTGCCTGCCTTGGCTCCTTCCTCCCTACTCCTCCTTCTTATCCTGATCGCCGCACGGTCGGTTGGCCGGATGTGTGCGTCAGTGGCGAGCCATCGCGTTGGCTCCGGCAGCTTCCGCGGCGACAGCAGCTCCTGTGGCGGACGTCAGATGCCAGCGTCGCAGAACGCCGTCCTCCGCACCGCCCAAGCCACCAGCGGCCTCCGCGTGTCCGTCTCATTCGCCAAAGCGCGCTGCGGTGCAGTCTCCGTGGCCAGAGAGGCGCAGAGCGCGCTCTCTGCCGCCGTCGAGCCCATGAGCTCCGTCCTGTCGAAGTCTCGAGCCTAAGCCAAATTTGATCGAGATTAACCGTCAAATGGAACCAGCAGACCAATCCGGCGATTCCCAGTCGCCTAATCCCCCTGTCCAACCTCTGCCTCGCCGTAATCGCTCGCCGGAGTTATCCCGTTCTCGGGCACCTCCTCGACCCGGCTATAAATAGAGCCCCCAAGCCTCCTCTAGCTCCAGCACCTCTCCTCCTATCCTCCTAGCCTCGCCAAGCTCACCAGAGGGACTCGGGAGAGTCTTCTTCTTCGACTCCGGCCGCCCCGATCCGCTTCGGGCTCCGACTCGATTCGCCCTGGTTAGTGCGTCCCCGCCGCCCAAATCTTGCCAGTAGCCCTATTATCCACCAGCCGTTCTAACCCATGCGTCAATTTGGTGGCGGCAACTCTCTCCGGTGAGATCCATCACTGCCCGACGCCGCCATCCGCCGGAGAGGAAGAGGCCGTCGCTGTGGTGCTCCCCGTCGACCCCTTACGTCTCTCATCGACGCGGTCCTCTCCCCTGAACACGCTGGTACCTCTCTCCCTCTCTGTCTCGCCGTGGTTCGTCGCCGGCGATCGCCGCAGTCTTCTGGCGCCGGCGAGCCCGGTTTAAACCTGACGGGTGGGACCCCCTCGTCAGTCTCTCCTTTTCTTTTTCGAACCGTTTTCTGTTGACGTATTCTGGCAGAATGCGTTTTCCTTTAGGAGCTGGCGTATTTCTTCCGAAGCGTTTTCTGCTTTTCTCAGAAAACCCACTCGGCAGTTTTCTGTTTATAGCAGATAGGTCCCTGGGTTTGAAACCTTAATATCTTTTAAACCAAAACTGATTTTTAGTTGATTCTTTTTCTGTCATCTTTATTTTTTTGTGTAGTTTTTTTTAGTATTTATTTGAAAAATATTTGGAACAACTTTTTGTCACGCGCGGTATTTACGTTAGAATTCGTATATGTGTATTTCGTAGATACCGAAGAAGGAGACGGTGCCGTCAACTTCGCCGAGTTAGACTCCGACTACTCAGAACCAGGCAAGCATGTTTGAACCTTTGATATGACGAGTGTTTTGCATGGTTGCTTGCATAGTGTTTTGCATGGCATGTTTATATAAGCATTAAGAATGTTATATCTCTTAAATGATGGGTTGCATGTGAGCCACAAAACTTGAGGAGATATGAGACAACCTAGTCATGTTGTGGCATGATAGGTTGTACGCCGGTATTGTTGGAGCATGCCGGTAATAACAAAGAAAAATGTTTAAACTCCAGTGTTGACATAGATCGAGTCTTGTCCCCGTTCACCTTCTTATCGTGCTGCCACATGTTTTCTGCAAAGAATACGGTTTAGTAAGTTGCAAACCTCTTTCCATGGACACACCAAATAGAGGGGCCGTGATGAAGGTACCATGGCCATGGATTAAAGCCAGTCATCCGGTCAGGGGGCATGGGTGTTTCCGGTTGGACCGAGAGGGGGCACCCCTTAGAACGCGCGATATAAATTTGATCCCATGCTATTCGAGGTAGTGGCCTCCCCGTCTTAAGGTTTTTCTTGAACGTTGCCTAGGGTGATTCCTGGCAGCGGGATGAAAAATGGGTGTGTACTGGTTAGATGTGTTTTCTTCTAAAATACCGTAGACGGAACTAGTCCTTTGTGACTACTGAAATCCGTTGACTGTGGGTAAAGAGTACAACCTCTGCAGAGTCAAAACTATTCGAGTAGCCGTGTCCACGGTCAAGGACGTTGGTTGACAGGTCAAGTGTCGGTCTCAGTGTCAGTCTCTGGAGAACTAATATGTTAAACAACAGAAGTAAATTTGGCTGAATGTTATTCCTGTGGATGGACTAACCTGTTTATTATTGTGATATGCCGGGTATTCCTTGGGATGGTGTTACCTCCTGGATTACTCGTATTTTTAATGTTACTGATATAAGCCCTTTATGTGGCGTCGCTTCAGACGCCCGACTGTGGCACTGTTGTATTTACTTTTCAATAGAAGCCCTTTATGAGATGTCGCTCAGACGTCCGACTGTGGCCTGCTTGTCATTTACTTTTAATATAAGCCCTTTATGAGATGTCGCTCAGACGTCCGACTGTGGCATGCCTGTCATTTACTTTTAATATAAGCCCTTTATGTGACGTCGCTCAGACGTCCGACTGTGGCATTCTTATTATTTAAATTTTGACATACGCCCTTTATGTGGTGTCGCCCCGACGCCCGACTGAGGCATGTCTTTTATTTCTTACCTTTCGAGGCGTCGCTTCAGACACCCGATCGGTCTTCTTCTATTTTTTTTATTGGGATTTCGGGAGGACTACCGCCCGACTTCCTTTCTTTATTTTCGTTGTGCAAATTTAAATGCCTATGTGTGTATTGCTAATCTGTTCATGTGCATCATGTTTGCATTTGTTATATCTTATGTCCAAACTGTTTGCGAGTACATTCAAAGTACTCACTGGCTTGTCCCTGGCTATTGTCTTGGCGAGATGTTGACGAAGGCGATCTTATGGATGAGGAGTTCGATAGCGAGTCCGACGCCTAGAGGAGTCCCAGTCAGTCTCTTGCGATCCTGGAGTTGTCACTTGTTTTATATATGCTTGCGCCACCCAAATAAAATCATCAAGCCTCACCCCGACGCTTGATGCGCTGTAAGATATTAGAGCTATGTCACCCACTCCACTGTGACATACCCACCACTCTTTTTATTTTACGAGTCAGTAGTTATGCCACCACATCCATTGTGTCATATCCGCCTTTATGTGTAATATTGGCGTGCTTGTAATAAATTGTTGAGCAGCCTCTGCTCAACCCTGTAATATATTAAGTACTACTGGATTTCTGTATCAAGGATTTGTCTACCAGTAAGAAGGATTTTATGTACTGGTCTGACTGCTAGGGCGGTTTTTCAATAAATGTTTTGTTGGAAAACCGGCCCTGACAACCTTGGTATCAGAGCCAGGCTGACTGTAGGAAGCCACTAGGTGCGATCGCTAATCGGTTATTAGCGTAAATTTGTTTTAGCTTTATGCATAGTAGCAGCAGCTTGTATGATATGTTTATATAGGCTTGGTATATGAAGTAGTTTGGTTGCGCATCATGTAGGAAAATGGAGAAGTGCACTAGCCTAAATAACATGTCAGGAGTGTGTGCGCGCTTCCTGAGTGATATGTTGTATAATTATGTTTGCTTGTAAGATACGTACTGAGCGGTTCTTCTCCATGCGCAATCAAATGCTTTCTTGAAAAAAAAACGTGGAGTATTTGAAATTTCTGCCTTTGCAAGAATTATCTATTTTTGCCTCTCAGATTTTTGTTTCTTATGAGTTCTACAACAATATACCCCAGAGTGGAAAATGCATCGTCCCTGGACTCGTTCTATGCCAAGTCCGCCAGAAGAAAATTATGGTACACAGACAGGTAACAATTTCACACAGGGACAGTCAAGTCAGCAAGACAGTGAAGCAGCATTTTCTCAAGTATGCCGCCTTTATGAGCAAAGCCAGCAGCAGCATCAAGAAATGATGAATCATATTATCAATATGGGAAATCACCGCGAACCCTACCAGCAGCATTCCAAATTATCTGAGCTACAAAAGACACGTCCTCCAACTTTCTCACACTCTGATAAACCTCTTGAGGCCGATGATTGGCTTCGAGACATTGAGCGGAAATTAATCATTGCACAGTGTTCGGACCGTGAGAAGGTACTTTATGCACCTCACTACTTTACTGGAGCAGCTGCATCATGGTGGGAAAATTTTCTACACATGCACCCCAATGAAAACAACATCACCTGGGAGGAATTTAAGGAAAATTTTCATGGAGCGCACATTCCTAAAAGTGTTATGAAGATCAAGAAAAGGGAGTTTGATGACCTCAAACAGAGAACCGTGACAGTGACTGAGTATAACAGTCAGTTTACTCAATTATCTCGCTATGCCAATGAAGAACATATGACTGAAAATAAGAAGATGGAAAAATTTCTGGACGGTCTGGCACCAGCACTAAAATGCCAACTGGTCGTTCACACCTTCCCAGATTTCAAGACACTTGTGGACAAGGCCATTACACTGGAAAATGAGCGTCGCAGCTTGGAGGATTTTCGCAAGCGAAAAAGGGACCAGACTGCTCAGTCTCGCAACATCAAAAACAAGAATGATTTCCAGAAGAATGGGGCGAACAAGTCCTCAACCAATGTTCCGCACCCAAATAGAAATTTCCATGCAAGGGACAAGGAATTTACGTATCGCCCAGGCGTTACCTGTTTCGCCTGTGGAGAGGAAGGACATTATGCCAAGCAGTATCCAAAGCCAAGAAACTCGGCTCCCAGGCCGAACAACAATGGAAATAATTCAGCTCCTAAGCGCAACAATTTCAACCCCAATAACAACCACAGGAAGGGCCACGTGAACCATGTGACCAAGGGGGGAGCACAGAATGCCCCAGATATCGTACTCGGTACGTTTCCTGTCAACACAATACCTGCCACGGTTTCGTTTGATTCTGGAGCTTCTCACTCGTTCATTTCCAAGAAATTTGCTTTGCAAAATGATTTTCCGATTCTTCCCTTGGAAAATTCTATGACTATCAAGTCC
Organism: Elymus sibiricus; assembly: GCA_039707655.1. Taxonomy (NCBI): domain Eukaryota; kingdom Viridiplantae; phylum Streptophyta; class Magnoliopsida; order Poales; family Poaceae; genus Elymus; species Elymus sibiricus. Next base: position 84,755,204 of record CM077669.1, on the reverse strand, counting down.
CCCGGGATTAAGCAAATTACTCAAAGTTACTGCCAAGGTGTGCTGATTGAAATTAAAGGATTGAAATTTTGGGCAAACCTCATTGTACTAGAAAACAAGGGACTGTATGTTATTCTTGGAATGGATTGGTTAGCAACAAATAAGGGTTTTATTGACTGCTTCAATCGGACAGTGACTCTCACTCATCATCACGGAAAGACCATAAGAATTGCAGCTCAAGAAAGACCAATATCACTACAACCAAGATTAAACAAGGTGGATATATCTGAACTAAGTAAAGTTCCGGTGGTCTGTGAATTTCCAGATGTATTTCCAGAAGAGCTACCAGGTATGCCACCAGACCGTGAAATAGAGTTCATCATCGAACTAGCACCGGGCACCGAACCTATCTACAAGAAACCATACAGAATGGCACCATCCGAGTTGGTAGAATTAAAGAAGCAAATAAAAGAATTATTGGACAAGGGTTATATCAGGCCCAGCTCCTCACCTTGGGGTTCACCAGTATTATTTGCCAAGAAGAGAGATGGCACTCTGAGATTATGTGTGGACTATCGAGCCCTGAACATGGTCACCATCAAAAACAAATACCCGCTGCCGCGAATAAATGATTTATTTGACCAGCTCGCTCAAGCCAAGGTTTTCTCAAAAATTGATTTGAGGTCGGGATATCATCAATTAAAAATATGGACAGAAGATATTCCAAAGACAGCATTCACCTCCCGATACGGTTTATATGAATTTACGGTAATGCCGTTCGGACTGACAAATGCTCCTGCATATTTCGTACATCTCATGAATAAGGTGTTTATGAAATATATGGACAAATTTGTCGTGGTGTTCATTGATGATATTTTGGTATATTCCAAGACACCAGAAAACATGCTGAACATCTCAGAATCGTACTGGGAGAAATTAAGGAGACATAAATTGTATGCAAAATTCAGCAAATGTGAATTCTGGTTAAAACAAGTTGGTTTTCTAGGCCACGTATTAACCCAAGAAGGTGTTGCCGTGGACCCAGAAAAAGTCAAAGCTGTACTTAAGTGGAAACAACCAGCCAACGTAACTGATGTTCGAAGCTTTCTAGGGATGGCTGGATATTACCGAAGGTTTATTGAGGGATTTTCCACCACAGCAAAACCTATGACCCAACTACTCAAGAAGGACAAGAAATTTGAACGGGCTGATGCCTGCGAGAAAAGTTTTCAAGAGTTAAAGAAGAAGTTAACAACATCACCAGTATTGGTCATACCAGACATACACAAAAATTTTGAAGCATATTGCGACGCGTCCAGGAAAGGTCTTGGATGTGTACTAATGCAAGAGGGTAAAGTAGTCGCTTATTGCTTCAAGACAGCACAGAGCCGACAAAAGAGTTACTATGATCAAAAACATCGTGAAGTCAGTTTTGAACCCGGTGATTATGTGTATCTACGAATATCCCCGATAAGGGGCCTGCAAAGATTCAAAGTTAAAGGAAAGCTGGCACCACGATTTATTGGACCCTTCTGTATACTTGCACGAAGAGGCACAGTAGCCTACCAGCTAGACCTACCTGAAGAACTGTCAGACGTCCATGACGTATTTCACATCTCCCAGTTGAAAAAATGTGTGAGCAACCCAGAGAAGCGTGTATCTCATGAGAATATTGACGTTTAACCAGACCTCACATACCGGGAACGTCCAATAAAAATATTGGAAGAGTCTGAAAGAAGGACCCGTCCGAATTCAATCAAGTTTTTCAACGTTCAATGGAGCAATCACACTGAGGGTGAAGCAACATGGGAAAGAGAGGATTTTCTTCGGGCAGAGCACCCATACCTGTTTAAGGATCAGTTGAAATCTCGGGGACGAGATTTTTCCTAAGGGGGTAGGTGTTGTAACACCCCAAATTTTTTTTAATTTGGTTGTTGCCAAAAATTCTTTATTTGGTTTTGGAGGAGGTTATTTGAATCTTTCTTTTCTAAAAGAATCTCCTTCTAAATGACTTTTGATGACAATTCTTTTTGAGACCTTTCTCAAATTTGGTTCTGGTCTTGAGGATTTTTCATCTTGTGTGATTTCAACACAATTAATCTTGGTTTTTTTTTCTGCCTTTGCTTTTATTAAAAAGAATTTCTTTATTATTGGATTTATCCTTTTATATTCAAGAGGAATCCTATGTCACTCCTTTGCCATAACCTTTTCTAAAGATATTCTTCCAAAAACTATCCTATCTTCTTTGGATCAAGTCAAGCATCCAATTCCAGTAGGTTTCAACCTCTTAGGGATTTTTATTCTATTTAATTTTTCCTCAAATCATTTTCTGTCATTTTTCTGGACTCTTTTGATTTTCAAAGGAAGTACCAGATTTCTGTGATCTTTGACCCCAAGAAAAATTTCCCCAGCTTCTCCTTAGAACCATCAACCTAGATCACCAAAAATCTCCTGGTCCACAGTTCAAAAATTTCAAAATCTGGTTGCTGCAAGTTTGGACCAGATTTGCAAATTTGGATGGAATTCATATTTTCTTTCTTCCAATAATTCTGAAAAAATCAGGGAGCCTCTAGATACATCAAGAGACCCCCTCACCAAGTTTCAGCTCAAGAAAAAATTTCCACGTGCCAAAATCATTTCGTCGAGCAGGTTCAGTGCACTGTTCTGTCGAAGGATTCAGAAAAGTACAGAGATTCAGTGTTGGCAGTGTCGTTTCTCGTCAGGTTCGTCGTCAATCTCGCCAGTGCCTGCCTTGGCTCCTTCCTCCCTACTCCTCCTTCTTATCCTGATCGCCGCACGGTCGGTTGGCCGGATGTGTGCGTCAGTGGCGAGCCATCGCGTTGGCTCCGGCAGCTTCCGCGGCGACAGCAGCTCCTGTGGCGGACGTCAGATGCCAGCGTCGCAGAACGCCGTCCTCCGCACCGCCCAAGCCACCAGCGGCCTCCGCGTGTCCGTCTCATTCGCCAAAGCGCGCTGCGGTGCAGTCTCCGTGGCCAGAGAGGCGCAGAGCGCGCTCTCTGCCGCCGTCGAGCCCATGAGCTCCGTCCTGTCGAAGTCTCGAGCCTAAGCCAAATTTGATCGAGATTAACCGTCAAATGGAACCAGCAGACCAATCCGGCGATTCCCAGTCGCCTAATCCCCCTGTCCAACCTCTGCCTCGCCGTAATCGCTCGCCGGAGTTATCCCGTTCTCGGGCACCTCCTCGACCCGGCTATAAATAGAGCCCCCAAGCCTCCTCTAGCTCCAGCACCTCTCCTCCTATCCTCCTAGCCTCGCCAAGCTCACCAGAGGGACTCGGGAGAGTCTTCTTCTTCGACTCCGGCCGCCCCGATCCGCTTCGGGCTCCGACTCGATTCGCCCTGGTTAGTGCGTCCCCGCCGCCCAAATCTTGCCAGTAGCCCTATTATCCACCAGCCGTTCTAACCCATGCGTCAATTTGGTGGCGGCAACTCTCTCCGGTGAGATCCATCACTGCCCGACGCCGCCATCCGCCGGAGAGGAAGAGGCCGTCGCTGTGGTGCTCCCCGTCGACCCCTTCCGTCTCTCATCGACGCGGTCCTCTCCCCTGAACACGCTGGTACCTCTCTCCCTCTCTGTCTCGCCGTGGTTCGTCGCCGGCGATCGCCGCAGTCTTCTGGCGCCGGCGAGCCCGGTTTAAACCTGACGGGTGGGACCCCCTCGTCAGTCTCTCCTTTTCTTTTTCGAACCGTTTTCTGTTGACGTATTCTGGCAGAATGCGTTTTCCTTCAGGAGCTGGCGTATTTCTTCCGAAGCGTTTTCTGCTTTTCTCAGAAAACCCACTCGGCAGTTTTCTGTTTATAGCAGATAGGTCCCTGGGTTTGAAACCTTAATATCTTTTAAACCAAAACTGATTTTTAGTTGATTCTTTTTCTGTCATCTTTATTTTTTTGTGTAGTTTTTTTTAGTATTTATTTGAAAAATATTTGGAACAACTTTTTGTCACGCGCGGTATTTACGTTAGAATTCGTATATGTGTATTTCGTAGATACCGAAGAAGGAGACGGTGCCGTCAACTTCGCCGAGTTAGACTCCGACTACTCAGAACCAGGCAAGCATGTTTGAACCTTTGATATGACGAGTGTTTTGCATGGTTGCTTGCATAGTGTTTTGCATGGCATGTTTATATAAGCATTAAGAATGTTATATCTCTTAAATGATGGGTTGCATGTGAGCCACAAAACTTGAGGAGATATGAGACAACCTAGTCATGTTGTGGCATGATAGGTTGTACGCCGGTATTGTTGGAGCATGCCGGTAATAACAAAGAAAAATGTTTAAACTCCAGTGTTGACATAGATCGAGTCTTGTCCCCGTTCACCTTCTTATCGTGCTGCCACATGTTTTCTGCAAAGAATACGGTTTAGTAAGTTGCAAACCTCTTTCCATGGACACACCAAATAGAGGGGCCGTGATGAAGGTACCATGGCCATGGATTAAAGCCAGTCATCCGGTCAGGGGGCATGGGTGTTTCCGGTTGGACCGAGAGGGGGCACCCCTTAGAACGCGCGATATAAATTTGATCCCATGCTATTCGAGGTAGTGGCCTCCCCGTCTTAAGGTTTTTCTTGAACGTTGCCTAGGGTGATTCCTGGCAGCGGGATGAAAAATGGGTGTGTACTGGTTAGATGTGTTTTCTTCTAAAATACCGTAGACGGAACTAGTCCTTTGTGACTACTGAAATCCGTTGACTGTGGGTAAAGAGTACAACCTCTGCAGAGTCAAAACTATTCGAGTAGCCGTGTCCACGGTCAAGGACGTTGGTTGACAGGTCAAGTGTCGGTCTCAGTGTCAGTCTCTGGAGAACTAATATGTTAAACAACAGAAGTAAATTTGGCTGAATGTTATTCCTGTGGATGGACTAACCTGTTTATTATTGTGATATGCCGGGTATTCCTTGGGATGGTGTTACCTCCTGGATTACTCGTATTTTTAATGTTACTGATATAAGCCCTTTATGTGGCGTCGCTTCAGACGCCCGACTGTGGCACTGTTGTATTTACTTTTCAATAGAAGCCCTTTATGAGATGTCGCTCAGACGTCCGACTGTGGCCTGCTTGTCATTTACTTTTAATATAAGCCCTTTATGAGATGTCGCTCAGACGTCCGACTGTGGCATGCCTGTCATTTACTTTTAATATAAGCCCTTTATGTGACGTCGCTCAGACGTCCGACTGTGGCATTCTTATTATTTAAATTTTGACATACGCCCTTTATGTGGTGTCGCCCCGACGCCCGACTGAGGCATGTCTTTTATTTCTTACCTTTCGAGGCGTCGCTTCAGACACCCGATCGGTCTTCTTCTATTTTTTTTATTGGGATTTCGGGAGGACTACCGCCCGACTTCCTTTCTTTATTTTCGTTGTGCAAATTTAAATGCCTATGTGTGTATTGCTAATCTGTTCATGTGCATCATGTTTGCATTTGTTATATCTTATGTCCAAACTGTTTGCGAGTACATTCAAAGTACTCACTGGCTTGTCCCTGGCTATTGTCTTGGCGAGATGTTGACGAAGGCGATCTTATGGATGAGGAGTTCGATAGCGAGTCCGACGCCTAGAGGAGTCCCAGTCAGTCTCTTGCGATCCTGGAGTTGTCACTTGTTTTATATATGCTTGCGCCACCCAAATAAAATCATCAAGCCTCACCCCGACGCTTGATGCGCTGTAAGATATTAGAGCTATGTCACCCACTCCACTGTGACATACCCACCACTCTTTTTATTTTACGAGTCAGTAGTTATGCCACCACATCCATTGTGTCATATCCGCCTTTATGTGTAATATTGGCGTGCTTGTAATAAATTGTTGAGCAGCCTCCGCTCAACCCTGTAATATATTAAGTACTACTGGATTTCTGTATCAAGGATTTGTCTACCAGTAAGAAGGATTTTCTGTACTGGTCTGACTGCTAGGGCGGTTTTTCAATAAATGTTTTGTTGGAAAACCGGCCCTGACAACCTTGGTATCAGAGCCAGGCTGACTGTAGGAAGCCACTAGATGCGATCGCTAATCGGTTATTAGCGTAAATTTGTTTTAGCTTTATGCATAGTAGCAGCAGCTTGTATGATATGTTTATATAGGCTTGGTATAAGAAGTAGTTTGGTTGCGCATCATGTAGGAAAATGGAGAAGTGCACTAGCCTAAATAACATGTCAGGAGTGTGTGCGCGCTTCCTGAGTGATATGTTGTATAATTATGTTTGCTTGTAAGATACGTACTGAGCGGTTCTTCTCCGTGCGCAATCAAATGCTTTCTTGAAAAAAAAACGTGGAGTATTTGAAATTTCTGCCTTTGCAAGAATTATCTATTTTTGCCTCTCAGATTTTTGTTTCTTATGAGTTCTACAACAATATACCCCAGAGTGGAAAATGCATCGTCCCTGGACTCGTTCTATGCCAAGTCCGCCAGAAGAAAATTATGGTACGCAGACAGGTAACAATTTCACACAGGGACAGTCAAGTCAGCAAGACAGTGAAGCAGCATTTTCTCAAGTATATTGACGCTTTAGAAGCGACAAAGGCTAAGTATGTTGACGCTTTAGAAGCGACAAAGAAGTTGTTGAATCATATAGTTCATTCATGAACTTAGTATGATTCCAAGATGGCTTTGGTCTATGGGACACTATTGCAGATAGTTGCTCCATAGCTCAGTCTGAGGAATCAGGTTTCGACCAATGATTCACACATATGCAAAGCCAAGTCCACACAAAATATGAATTTTGTGAAAGCGTGAAAACGCGAGGATATGCAAAGTTACACACGGAGCTGAAGTCGTCAGATCCGTTGGACATCAGGCTATACCACATGCGAAGCATATTTTACACCAGTATGCCATAGGTGTAAAGTGCATTAGCATTGACTAGATTATTGACTCTAGTGCAAGTGGGAGTCTTTAGGAGATATGCCCTAGAGGCAATAATAAATGTTATTGATTATCTCCCTGTTCATAATTAGGTTTATGTTCCATGCTATAACTGCTGTGGTTCTCGAGTCTGCAATAACCACGAGGCTCGGAGGAAGACTCATATGCACGTGTGGGATAATAAACGGTAAAATGTATTTCTAGTCAAGCCTCTATGACTGGCTCAAGTATTGCATGATGATCCTGTTTTCCTGATCATGGGCATGGCTATGCCGGCAATTTTGAGGGCACAATTGTTGGTAGAACACTTGTGTTGAATCGACCCAAATTGATGTTATGCTATGAGATACATTCGTCATAAGTTAATGGTTAATAACACAGGAAGTTAATGTTTGCATAATTCCTTAGACCATGAGAGTATCGAGTTTCTTCATGCTTGCTTCATGAACTTTGGGGTTTGTTAAACGTCATCCGTAAATGGGTGGCTATTACGGCGGCTTACGGGTTCATGGAAAATTATGTCAAGTAACTTGATAGCTCAAGATTGGGATTTGCTCCTCCAACGATGGAGAGATATCTCTGGGCCCTCTCGGTGTTATGGTATCCATCATCGTCTGGCCAGACACAGGGTGATTTGATCACAGGGATGCCGGAACACGGGAACGAGAAAAGAGAACAATACCGGCAACGAGGTAACTGGCATTGTGGACAAGTGTTGATCCACGAGGATGCCGATGTTTCTCACCTCGGGTAATTGTAACATATCGCGAAGCAACAGGAATAGCACACGGCAACTGGAGGTTCACTCGAATATTCATTCGTGTGGGTATAGGGGTCAATATGGGTGTCCACGGCTCCAATGTTGATCATTGATCGGAAGGGGTTCCGGGTCATGTCTATACTTCACCGAACCTATAGGGTCACACGCTTAAGGGTCATCTATCTGCTGAATACTAGACGAGGAGTCTGAGAGAAAGTCACTGGAAAGGTTTCAGAGACGATGGAAAAGTTCCGGAGAGAACACCGGAAAAGTTTCGGTAAAACTGAAAAGTTGTTTCGGATAAAACCATTGATCCAAAAAGGTTTCGGCAAGCACCGGGAATGTTTTGGAGGTTGCCAGATTGGTCTGGTAATTTCAGGAATTTTTCTGGAAAAAAAAAACCGAAAAAGGTATTCGGAGCTGCCGGAATTGTTTACCGGGTAAACGAAGATGGTTTTAAATTAAACCAACATACCGGAAATGTTCCGGAGCGCGTCCAGATAATTTTAGAGGGTGCCGGAAATGTTCTGGGACCTTCTGGAATTTTCAGAAGAAATAGTTTCGGAAAACATCTTGTCCCAGCGAGAGGGGACAAGATCCCACGGATCGTGGGGGCTGTTTTTGGGCTGTTTTTGGGGGCGCCCCCTTTAGGGGACAGCCCCCTTGTGGCTGGACAAAGTGTTGGGTGGGGCCCCCATGGTGGGGGGCAGCCCCCACAAATGGTGGAGAGTTTTCGGAGGAAGGTGGGGCCCCATGGGGGAACACCATGGACAAGGGAACATGTTTTCTCCATGTTTGGTGGGAACATGTTTCCTTGTTTGGTGGGTGCTTGTTTTGTGGGCTGATATTTCAGCCCCCCCTCACCCCTTCCACCACTATATAAGGAGGTGGAGAGGAGCTCTCCATCCTCACTCCAACTCTCACACACATGGCATGCATGATCTGCCTTTCTTCTCTCCCTCCCACGAAATAGTTTCGTAGAGCCGAAAGGCTGTCTGGGTTCCGGTGGGAACTAGTTCTCGACGGCGAAGCCCTGACGGATAGATGATACCGTATGTGTGCAACTCTGTAGAGAGATCGTAGTTTCGGTCTTAGTTCGAGAGTGCCTCCCAAAGGGCTGTCCGTGTGACCATCCGAGTTTTGGAGGTCCTCCCGAAGGGCTGTCCGAGTGACAGTCCGAGTTTCGGAGGTCCTCCCGAAGGGCTGTCCGCGACACCGTCCGGGGGACTGTGCGACCGCCTCCCGGAGGGCTGTCCGTGGGGCAGATGAGGGTATACATCCTCGCGGTTGGGAGGTTGTAAAATCCTAGCTGCGGGGATCTGCACCGCCGTTCGTCATCGACTCTACTTCCGCTGCGCTACGAGTCGGTAACGAAAATGATCAAACCTTGTATGCAGTCTCCATAGTGGTCCTGGGCTGGTGCGTAGGTCGGAAAATTTTGGTTTTCTGCTGCGTTCCCCAACAGTGGCATCAAGAGCCGTGCTATGCGTAGATGCAGGTTGCGATCTAGAATACATAGAGATGTATGGGTGTTGCACAATATAATTAGGTAGTAGATGAGATCTATTGCTGAAAATTATTTGTGCGGGTAGCAGATGAAATCTATTACCCGATGTTCTTGTTGCTTCCCTAGAATTTGCATATTTCTGATCTTGATAACAGTATGGTGGAGTTTCAATGTTCTGGCAATCCGCGATCCTGATTGATCAACGAAGTGCTAACAGTTCATTGAATTCCACCGTAGTTAAAAAGAAAGATGAAATTTCGCAGACAAAAGGGCAATGCAGATATGATCTGCACGGGGGTCACGCATATGACGAAGTTTAGTATGGGGCTCAATATTTTATTATCTCGTGTTTCATACACCCCGCAATGTTAATCTAGCGACCTGGATTATCATGCTTGATGATGGACGTTGGTAGCTTCGGTTTGTTTCGAAACCTTAGAAGCCACGTAAAATAAATTTTTGCATGAACCGATTAGAGGCGTCTAACTTGGTTTTGCAGGATGGTTTGCATGTGCATGTGATGTGGTATAGCAGTGTTCATAATAATTTGATTATGTATGAGATGACTATATGATGTAAATTGATTAACATGACCTGCGTGTCATGATTCGGCATGATGGCTGGAGCCATATGATTGCACTTTAATGACCTGCGTGTCAACCTTATGTAATGCACTTATTTTATTAGCTATAGAGATAGCAATATTATCTGGTGCATCGACAAGGTGGTGACAATCTTCGCGAAGGTGAACACCGACGCGAATGCCGAAGACGAAGAAATACTAGACTTCTCCGTCAGAAAGGGCTATACCATATCATGCTATTATGAATTGCCTGAGATGTTTATCCCTTATGATGCACCCTTCTTGATTGCGCGGTAGTCGCTTTATTAGGGTGATCTCTCACAAAAATATCAAGTAGTTAGTGTTCTCCCAAGTGAAGCACCGTCACGGCACCTAACTTTTCGGGGTATCACATGGATACATGGGTACGAACGATTAGGGATGTGTGAGGCGGGTGAGTTGAGACCTCGCAGCGAGATCACTTGGTTGTCTTGACGTTCAGGCATGAAAGTCGTGAGCTCGGAACACACGCATCGAAAGATGAACAAGAGTCACATAGAGATGTGATTGGCAAGTTGGCCTACCGATTGCAATTCTCGTCACTTGCGATGGATACATCCTTGGCGTTGAATTGTAATTTGGATCTTGAATCGCTCACAATCAATTATGAGAGATATTGATTTGAGTGGGAGCGCACTGTAGAATTGAATTCTTTTAAATTCTCAGTGCAATTAATTTTGAACACTGTCTAAGTGTGATTTGCATAATAGTTGTAGAATAATGGCTCGCGTTTCCACCTTCTCTATTAAAATTGAATAGCTGTTAAATATCTGGTTAAAACTTTACGGTTGGTAACGTAATGTGAGGATTATCCTCAAGAGTGCCGAGAAGGACTTTGTCCTACCGCATGTTTTCGGTATTCTCCCGCTAAAGCTATGGATCATGTGACTCTCGTCCTTCGATCCAAAAGCTAGAATTCCTTTTCAGTCAAAGTGCAATATGTTTGCTTCCATGAGACCCGAACTTCGAAAGTTTGGATAGTTATGTGATATTCATGGAATCTGAAAATCATTTTCAGAGACAGACAAAGGCTAAAAGATATGAGATATCCAAAGCAATGTTTGTTTGCAAACTATTAGTGAAGGAGTTTACTATGCATTAGACTGATAAGAGAGGGATCCAGGAGAACGTCTGTCATATGATGAAAGGTGAATAAAACAACAACTTAAAGAGAAAGGAAGTGTCCGAAGGGTGTTAGTGAAACTTTCACGCCTAGGAAGTCCGGGGCTATCGCCACTCTTAAGTTGGGTGCTTCTTCTGAGAGTAGGAGAAATACTAAAAGTTAAACTGTTAGAAGTATAAAGGCAAAAGGAAAGAAGACTGGACTATCCAGCTCATGTATGAATGTCATACAAGTTTTTTGATGTATAGAAGGCTGGTCAAAGATATAGTTCTTGGGAATTATGGTTAAACATGTTAATCACTAATTCTTGGGTATTGTGAGTTAATCACAAAGATACCCGCTCGATTGCATTCTGTTGCAACTCGATGTAAGAACTACTATGGCCTGAAAGACTAGCCAGGAATGAGGTTTAGGTATACACAGGGAACATAGTAAATGTTACTATACCTTCCATCGGTGTATTACCTATGTATTTATTTTCATAATTCTTTTGGAGTTTCACGCTCCAGCCCTTTTGCATAAGGTATCTTGCAAGAAGGTTGTTCATAAGAGAACTTTTGATGTTCGGTGTTATGAATAACATAAGGGCCATACTTTCATTATGAATGAGATGTATGTATGAATATTGATATTAATACATTGCCTCTGTATTTACTTTCATAATTCATTTAGAGTTTCAAACACTCTAGCCCTTTGCACAAGGTATTTTGCAAGAAGGTTATTCATAAGAGAACTTTTGATGTTCAGTGTTATGAATAACATGAAGGGCCATGCTTCCATATAGGATGGGATGTATGCTATGAATATTGATGGTAATATGATACTTCCATAACACTGACGCTAAATGTCGCAAGACTAAAAGAATACCACACAAGTGTGGCACTGCATTTGGTCACATTGGAGAAACCCGCATGGAAAATTCCATTATGATGGATTTTTGAAGTCATTTGATTTTGAATCATCTGACACTTGCAACTTTCCTCTGAAAAGTGAAGTGACTGAAATACCGTTCACAGGCCATAAGGAACGAGCAAAGAACATATTGGTGATCATACATTATGATGTGTGAAAGTCCAACAAATGTTGTTGCAAGTAGTGGATTTATCTATCTTCAGAAATGACTCAAGTAGATATATGGATATTTACTTGTTGAGAGGTAAGTCTGGATCTTTTGAATTCATTCATAAGGTTTTCAAAAATGAAGTAGAAGTTGTTGTAACAAGAAAATTATGTTTCTACAATTCGATTGCAGAAAGGAATATTTGAGTTACAAGTTTAGCGAATGTCTGATGAGTTGTGAAAAGAGTTTCATAACTTGCACCTCCCGGAACACCACTGCAAGTGGAAAGTCCGTGAAGATGTAATCGAACCATTTATGACATGGTAAGATCAAAGATGACATAAATAAAATTGCCATTATCCCTTTTAAAGTGATGCTTTAGAGACTGCGGCTTTTACACTGAAAAGAGCTCCATCGGGTCTGTTGAAATGATGCCATGGTATGGTACGCCCAACCATGCTGTATCTTTTCTTAACATTTGGAATATGGGGCTTGTGTAAAAGGTTACAAACCTATTCCAAATCAGACAAGTGCTATTTTGTAGGTTATCCCAAGTCATTGGGTATTCCCCCACCACTATACTGAGGCAAACAATTTTGCCACAAAAAGGTAAGCTTTTAAAGAAAATAGTTCTTACAAAAGGTGAGTGGGAGGACAGTGCAACTCGACGAGATAACCAGTATCTTCGTCATCAGGTCAAAGGAAAGGACCCTTGGAAGTGATTCCGGAGTTTCCTACTGCGACTGATACGGAAGCCTCTACATGAGATGTATGGACTTCGGTCGAACTTGCAGCTGAACCGCGTAGGAAACACTCGTGCAAACCTCTCAGGTGCGCATACGAGATATTGTTGTTAGACAACAGTATACCTACGATACACAAGGAAGCGTTGATGGGCCCTGACTCCGGAATTGGCTAAATGCCAATACAATCCGAGATAGTTTCCATATAAGTGATTCAAGATTAAAACCTTGATACACCTTTCGGAAGACTTAGAGTCTAACGAATATTTATGAAACTATAAACTAATGTGGATAAAATGTTTTATCCATAAAGCTCGACTTGTTGAAATAACAAGTTCAAGGAGTTGACTACGATGAGGTTGTTTCATCGTAGCGATGCTTAAAGTCGGTTCGGGTTGAACTAGCAATTAATACATATTTCAATCATGAGATATGAAACATGGATGACAAAAGGATTTCCATCTGATGGAAATGAAACCTAGGACTTGTATGTGATACAGTCCGAAGTAATTTGTCGATCCAGAGGATGCTAGTAAGTATGCAAACTTCAGAGTTCCAGCGATGGACAGAAGAGAGCAAAGTGGAGTTGGAATCTTCGTTTTTGATGGAATTGTCAAAGGGGTTTGACTTCATCAAATGGGTATCGAAGATGCTTGTGATTCAAGAAAGTAAGTGGGAGCATAATAATATTTCTAAAAATCGTGTGTACTTGACACATTGTTAATTGGAAATAAATTTCTTTACACGAATTAGGACTTCATTTGAAAATAGTTTTTCGATGAAGTGCTTAGGCTAAATAGCCTCAATATTAGGCACGATGATCTATGGAGATAGATTTACCTAATGGGGCTGAGCAAAAATACATATTGACACGATGCTAAAACCTTTTAGCATTTAAAACGCCAAGGAGTGATTCTTGCTGAAGTCACATGGAAAGAGTTTTTGCAAAACTCGGTGTCCCAAAACACTGATGAGCAAAATACATGATGGTGATTCCATACACTCTTGTGTTTGGATTAATCATGTATTCCATGGTATGTAAAACAACCAGATATGTCCAATACTCCAAAGTTGTTGCGAGTATAGATACCAAAGTGATCAAAGTACTGATCATGGGACAACAGTGAAAGATGTCATTGAGTACTAGAGCAGTACTGATGACGTGTTTTCTCGCAAGCGGAGATCATGAAGAGTTCGTTGTAAAAGGTTACATCGATACAGTCTTCATCTATGCTCCATGCGATTTTCGATTTAAGTTAAGGGTTTTGTGTAATACACAATATGGTGGCACGGTAGTTGGAAATTGTTCCAAACAAGATACTGTGGCGAATTCTATAACAAAGGCTAAGTATGTTGACGCTTTAGAAGCGACAAAGAAGTTGTTGAATCATATAGTTCATTCATGAACTTAGTATGATTCCAAGATGGCTTTGGTCTATGGGACACTATTGCAGATAGTTGCTCCATAGCTCAGTCTGAGGAATCAGGTTTCGACCAATGATTCACACATATGCAAAGCCAAGTCCACACAAAATATGAATTTTGTGAAAGCGTGAAAACGCGAGGATATGCAAAGTTACACACGGAGCTGAAGTCGTCAGATCCGTTGGACATCAGGCTATACCACATGCGAAGCATATTTTACACCAGTATGCCATAGGTGTAAAGTGCATTAGCATTGACTAGATTATTGACTCTAGTGCAAGTGGGAGTCTGTAGGAGATATGCCCTAGAGGCAATAATAAATGTTATTGATTATCTCCCTGTTCAAAATTAGGTTTATGTTCCATGCTATAACTACTGTGGTTCTCGAGTCTGCAATAACCACGAGGCTCGGAGGAAGACTCATATGCACGTGTGGGATAATAAACGGTAAAATGTATTCCTATTCAAGCCTCTATGACTGGCTCAAGTATTGCATGATGATCCTGTTTTCCTGATCATGGGCATGGCTATGCCGGCAATTTTGAGGGCACAATTGTTGGTAGAACACTTGTGTTGAATCGACCCAAATTGATGTTATGCTATGAGATACATTCGTCATAAGTTAATGGTTAATAACACAGGAAGTTAATGTTTGCATAATTCCTTAGACCATGAGAGTATCGAGTTTCTTCATGCTTGCTTCATGAACTTTGGGGTTTGTTAAACGTCATCCGTAAATGGGTGGCTATTACGGCGGCTTACGGGTTCATGGAAAAGTATGTCAAGTAACTTGATAGCTCAAGATTGGGATTTGCTCCTCCGACGATGGAGAGATATCTCTGGGCACTCTCGGTGTTACGGTATCCATCATCGTCTGGCCAGACACAGGGTGATTTGATCACAGGGATGCCGGAACACGGGAACGAGAAAAGAGAACAATACCGGCAACGAGGTAACTGGCATTGTGGACAAGTGTTGATCCACAAGGATGCCGATGTTTCTCACCTCGGGTAATTGTAACATATCGCGAAGCAACATGAATAGCACACGGCAACTGGAGGTTCACTCGAATATTCATTCGTGTGGGTATAGGGGTCAATATGGGTGTCCACGGCTCCGATGTTGATCATTGATCGGAAGGGGTTCCGGGTCATGTCTATACTTCACCGAACCTATAGGGTCACACGCTTAAGGGTCATCTATCTGCTGAATACTAGACGAGGAGTCCGAGAGAAAGTCACTGGAAAGGTTTCAGAGACGATGGAAAAGTTCCGGAGAGAACACCGGAAAAGTTTCGGTAAAACCGAAAAGTTGTTTCGGATAAAACCATTGATCCAAAAAGGTTTCGGCAAGCACCGGGAATGTTTTGGAGGTTGCCAGATTGGTCTGGTAATTTCTGGAATTTTTCTGGAAAAAAAACCGAAAAAGATTTTCGGAGCTGCCGGAATTGTTTACCGGGTAAACGAAGATGGTTTTAAATTAAACCACCATACCGGAAATGTTCCGGAGCGCGTCCAGATAATTTTAGAGGGTGCCGGAAATGTTTTGGGAACTTCTGGAATTTTCAGAAGAAATAGTTTCGGAAAACATCTTGTCCCAGCGAGAGGGGACAAGATCCCACGGATCGTGGGGGCTGTTTTTGGGCTGTTTTTGGGGGCGCCCCCTTTAGGGGACAGCCCCCTTGTGGCTGGACAAAGTGTTGGGTGGGGCCCCCATGGTGGGGGGCAGCCCCCACAAATGGTGGAGAGTGTTGGGAGGAAGGTGGGGCCCCATGGGGGAACACCATGGACAAGGGAACATGTTTTCTCCATGTTTGGTGGGAACATGTTTCCTTGTTTGGTGGGTGCTTGTTTTGTGGGCTGATATTTCAGCCCCCCCTCACCCCTTCCACCACTATATAAGGAGGTGGAGAGGAGCTCTCCATCCTCACTCCAACTCTCACACACATGGCATGCATAATCTGCCTTTCTTCTCTCCCTCCCACGAAATAGTTTCGTAGAGCCGAAAGGCTGTCTGGGTTCCGGTGGGAACTAGTTCTCGACGGCGAAGCCCTGCCGGATAGATGATACCCTATGTGTGCAACTCTGTAGAGAGATCGTAGTTTCGGTCTTAGTTCGAGAGTGCCTCCCAAAGGGCTGTCCGTGCGACCATCCGAGTTTTGGAGGTCCTCCCGAAGGGCTGTCCGAGTGACATTCCGAGTTTCGGAGGTCCTCCCGAAGGGCTGTCCGCGACACCGTCCGGGGGACTATGCGACCGCCTCCCGGAGGGCTGTCCGTGGGGCGGATGAGGGTATACATCCTCGCGGTTGGGAGGTTGTAAAATCCTAGCTGCGGGGATCTGCACCGCCGTTCGTCATCGACTCTACTTCCGCTGCGCTACGAGTCGGTAACGAAAATGATCAAACCTTGTATGCAGTCTCCATAGTGGTCCTGGGCTGGTGCGTAGGTCGGAAAATTTTTGTTTTCTGCTGCGTTCCCCAACATCATGTGCATCATGTTTGCATTTGTTATATCTTATGTCCAAACTGTTTGCGAGTACATTCAAAGTACTCACTGGCTTGTCCCTGGCTATTGTCTTGGCCAGATGTTGACGAAGGCGATCTTATGGATGAGGAGTTCGATAGCGAGTCCGACGCCTAGAGGAGTCCCAGTCAGTCTCTTGCGATCCTGGAGTTGTCACTTGTTTTATATACGCTTCCGCCACCCAAATAAAATCATCAAGCCTCACCCCGACGCTTGATGCGCTGTAAGATATTAGAGCTATGTCACCCACTCCACTATGACATACCCACCACTCTTTTTATTTTACGAGTCAGTAGTTATGCCACCACATCCATTGTGTCATATCCGCCTTTATGTGTAATATTGGCGTGCTTGTAATAAATTGTTGAGCAGCCTCCGCTCAACCCTGTAATATATTAAGTACTACTGGATTTCTGTATCAAGGATTTGTCTACCAGTAAGAAGGATTTTCTGTACTGGTCTGACTGCTAGGGCGGTTTTTCAATAAATGTTTTGTTGGAAAACCGGCCCTGGCATGATCCTTGTTGACGGAGTCAACGTTTGGGTCCACGACCCGCCTTACAGTGGCTGAGAAGCCTGATCGAGAGGGTTGAAGCTTAACCCGGTGGGTTGAAAGCCCCCAAACGACCTTGTTGATGGAGTCAACTTTTTGGGTCCACGACCCGCCTTACAGTGGCTGAGAAGCCTGATCGAAAGGGTTGAAGCTTAACCCGGTGGGTTGAAAGCCCCCAAACGTCCTTGTCGATGATATCAACTTGCACACCATCTTGTAAGCCGCCGTCTTGTATGCCGCCATATGATGGTGCTATTTTGGCTGAAGAGCTGATCAAGAGGGTTGAAGCTTAACCCGGCGGGTTAGAAGCCGCCAAGTGACCGTATGATTATATCCATCTTTGAGCAATGTGAGATACGTAAAACGGCAGAGGCCCCGGCTTGCAGGGATGCCAACTTTATTATATATATATATGTGTGATATATACAATGATGATATACAATGGGGGGAGTCAATGACTCTAAGTATAGTAAGGCCGTAGATGAGCGATGTTCCACGGCCGGTGGGTCTCCTGCCCAGAAGTGCGTGACTCGTCCCGTACGTCGATGAGATAGTATGACCCATTGTTGAGGTTTCTGCTAACTACAAAAGGCCCTTCCCATGGAGGAGACAACTTGTGCGCGTCCGTCTGATCTTGAATCAGGCGCAACACTAAGTCGCCTTCTTGAAACGTCCGGGTCTTGACCCTGCGGCTGTGATAGCGACGCAGGTCTTGTTGATAAATCGCTGGTCGAGCCGCCGCCAAATCACGCTCTTCATCCAAAGCATCTAACGCGTCCTGATGTGCTGCCTCATTGTCTTCCTCAATGTAAGCCGCCACTCTTGGCGAGTCATGACGTATATCACTTGGTAACACGGCTTCTGCGTCGTAAACCATGAAGAAAGGCGTATAGCCTGTACACCTGTTGGGAGTTGTATTAATGCTCCATAAAACTGATGGTAACTCCTCAACCCAACAACCCAGCGTTCTCTGTAGAGGGACCATAAGCCGGGGCTTGATACCTCTCAGGATCTCCTGGTTAGCACGCTCCGCCTGACCGTTGGACCGTGGATGAGCCACAGCAGAGACGTCAAGCCGGATGTGTTCACTTTCACAGAACGCTTGCATAGCCCCCTTGGAGAGGTTTGTGCCATTGTCTGTGATGATACTATGAGGATAACCAAAATGATAGATCAGTTTTTTGACAAACTGAACCGCCGTAGCCGCATCACGCTTGCTGACCGGCTCAGCCTCCACCCACTTGGTAAACTTATCCACTGCCACCAGAAGGTGGGTCTTCTTGTCTTTGGATCTTTTGAAGGGCCCGACCATATCAAGCCCCCAAACCACGAACGGCCAGGTAATTGGAATCATGCGCAATTCTTGAGCCGGCACGTGAGCCCGTCGCCCAAACTTCTGACATCCATCACACTTGAGAACCAAATCTTCTGCGTCTTTATGAGCCGTCAGCCAGAAGAAACCATGTAGAAAAGCCTTAACCACCAGAGATTTTGAGCCGGCATGATGACCACAATCTCCAGCGTGGATTTCATTCAAGATCTCCTTGCCTTCCTCAGGTGAAACACAACGTTGAAAAACGCCGGTAACACTGCGCTTATGCAACTCGCCATTGATGATCGTCATGGACTTTGATCGCCTGATAACTTGCCTTGTCAAGGTCTCGTCCTCAGGAAACTCGCCGCGAGTCAGATACGCCAGGTAAGGTAACATCCAGTCAGGAATAGCAAGCAGAGCCGCCACCAGCTACCCCTCCGGGTCAGGCACAGCCAGATCCTCTTCCGAAGGTAGCTTAACTGATGGGTGATATAACACGTCCAAGAACACGTTAGGCGGCACCGGCTTACGCTAAGAGCCCAGCCGTGACAAGGCGTCAGCCGCCTCGTTCTTGCGATGGTCAATATGATCTACTTGATAACCTTTGAAGTGGCCTGCAATTATATCCACTGCCTGACGATAAGCCGCCATCCGTGGGTCTTTGGAATCCCACGTGCCTGAAACTTGCTGAGCCACGAGGTCTGAGTCGCCAAGACATCTAACCCGGCTCATATTCATCTCCTTAGCCACCCGGAGACCATGAAGCAAAGCCTCGTACTCAGCTGCATTGTTAGTACAAGGAAACATCAACCTTAGCACATAACAGAACTTATAACCCTTAGGGGAAGTTAAGACAACTCCAGCCCCCGAGCCTTCCAACTGCCTAGACCCGTCGAAGTGAATTGTCCAGTAGGTGTTATTCGGCTTCTCCTCGGGCGACTGACACTCCGTCCAGTCGTTTATAAAGTCCACCAAGGCTTGAGACTTAACAGCCGTGCGAGGCACATACCTCAGATTAAGAGGTCCAAGCTCCAATGCCCACTTAGCAATTCTGCCTGTGGCTTCTCTGTTTTGAATTATGTCTCCCAACGGGGCAGAGCTAACCACCGTGATCTGGTATCCCAGGAAATAATGCTTCAGCTTACGATTCGCCATGAACACCCCATATATTAGCTTCTGCCAATGCGGGTACCGTTGCTTGGACTCAATCAAGACTTCGCTGACATAGTAAACCGGCCTCTGAACCGGATATTCCTTCCCTGCCTCCTTGCGCTCCACAACAATCGCAGCGCTGACTGTTGTGTTATTAGCCACCACATAGAGGAGCAAAGGTTCCTTCTCAGCCGGAGCGGCCAAGATTGGCGGCTCAGTCAGTTGCTTCTTGAGCGCCTCGAACGCCTCACCCGCCGCCTTGCTCCAGACAAAGTTGTCTGTTTTCTTCATCATTTGATACAAAGGGATAGCCTTCTCACCCAGGCGGCTTATGAACCGGCTTAAAGCAGCGATCCGACCCGCCAGGCGCTGAACGTCATTGATGCATGCCGGCTCAAACAGGGAAGTAATAGCCTTTATCTTGTCCGGGTTAGCTTCAATACCACGCTCAGAGACCAGAAATCCCAAGAGCTTGCCGACGGGAACTCCGAAGACACACTTGGCCGGGTTAAGCATCATCTTGTAGACCCGCAAGTTGTCGAACGTTTCCTTCAGGTTGTCAAGTAGAGTCTCCTTCTTTCTTGACTTGACCACAATATCATCCACATAAGCATGAACGTTGCGCCCAATTTGACTATGAAGACAGTTCTGCACACAACGCTGATAAGTCGCCTGGGCACTCTTGAGCCCGAAGGGCATAGACACATAGCAGAAAGCACCAAAAGGCGTGATGAAAGCCGTCTTCTCTTGGTCTTTGACTGCCATCTTGATCTGGTGATAACCTGAATAGGCGTCCAGGAAGCATAAACTCTCGCAACCCGCCGTTGCATCAATAATCTGGTCGATGCGGGGGAGAGCAAACGGGTCAACTGGACAGGCCTTGTTAAGGTCCGTGTAATCCACACACATACGCCAAGTGCTGTTCTTCTTAAGCACTAGCACCGGGTTAGCTAACCACTCCGGGTGAAAAACCTCCACGATGAACCCTGCCGCCAAGAGCCGGGCCACCTCTTCTCCAATAGCCTTGCGCCGCTCTTCATTGAAACGACGAAGGAACTGCTTGATCGGCTTGAACTTAGGATCCACATTAAGATGGTGCTCAGCAAATTCTCTCGGTACACCCGGCATGTCAGACGGCTTCCATGCAAAGATGTCCCGATTCTCACGGATGAATTTGATGAGCGCGCTTTCCTATGCGGGGTCCATGTTAGCCCCGATAGTGAACTGCTGTGACGAGTCGCCTTCAGTGAAATCCACCAGCTTGGTATCATCCGCCGCAAACTTGAGGGGTGGCTCAGATTCCGTGTTAGGCTTCTTGAGCGGAGTCATATCTTCCGGGTCAACATTCTCCTTATAGAACTTGAGCTCTGCCTCAGCACAACTTGACTCTGCGTAAGCTGCGTCCCCTTCCTCGCACTCAAGAGCCGTCTTCCGATCACCATGCACAGTGATCGTCCCGTTCAACCCGGGCATCTTGAGCTATAAGTAAACATAGCAAGGCCTAGCCATGAACTTGGCGTAAGCCGGCCGTCCAAACAGAGCATGATATGGGCTCTTGATCTTGACCATCTCAAACCACAAAGATTCCACCCTGTAGTTAAATTCATCACCAAAAGCAACTTCCAAAGAAATCTTCCCCACTGGATAAGCCGACTTGCCAGGTACCACACCATGAAAAACTGTTGAAGAGGGCTTAAGATCCTTATCAAGCAGACCCATCCGGCTGAAAGTGTCGTAATACAGGATGTTGATGCTGCTGCCACCATCCATAAGAACCTTAGTGAACACATATCCTCTAACTTGGGGGGCAACCACCAAGGCCAATTGCCCCGGGTTATCAACACGCGGCGGGTGATCCGCCCGGCTCCAAATTATGTCATACTCGGACCACTTCAAATACTGCGGGAGAGCCGGCATGACTGCATTAACCGCCCACTTGCGTACCTTTCGGTCTCGCTTGTCAAGGCTGGTTGTAAAAACATGATACTGACCCCCACTGAGCTGTTTCAGGTTAGTCTGGAACCCCGACTGGTTATGCTGCTGCTGGCCTCCACCACCAGATTGTTGATGATGACCTCCTTGATTGCCTTGACCCTGGTAACCGGACCCTGAGCTGCCAGCGCCAAAGCCGGCCCCTAACCCGCCTGGTCCTGAGCCGCCAGACGGACCATTGCCGTTACTGCGGTGCTGTTGAAGGCTGTAATGTCGAAACTGTCGCATGATGCTGCAATTCCTCCATGTATGGCATGCCGGCCTATCAGGCTGACTATGCTCCGGACAAGGTTTATTGAGCAGCTCTTCCAGGTTAAAAGGAGCTTTACCCTTGTTAAAGGGTGCCCTGAAATTCCCGTTGCCCTTAGCACGGCCGTTTCCAGCGCTAGTGTTCGCCACCAGTTCTGACCCGCCGTCCGGGTTCTTCCGCTTGCCAGAATTGTCATTTCCAGCTGCGTTTTGCTGTTGACCTTTTCCATTGTTAACCTTCTTCCCCTAACCTGATTTTTCATCATCAGAGCCCGGGTCCTTCGTGTTGTCAGAATCTGCATATTTAGTGAGAGCCGCCATGAGCTCCCCCATGTCTTGACACGAGCGCTTAAGCCGGCCAAGCTTCTGCTTCAAAGGCGTAAAGTGACAATTCTTCTCCAGAATCAAAACCGCTTGAGCCGCCGTAATCTGCTCTGAAGAGTGGATGATGGTTGAGACCCGCCGGACCCAATGATGAGCCGACTCGTCCGCCTATTGCACACAATGATCCAAATCCACGATCGTCATGGGCTGCTTGCACGTTCCTTTGAAATTTTTGATGAATTTCGCCTTCAACTCGGCCCAGGAATTGATGGTGTTGGGTGGCAATCCCTTTAACCACGTGCGAGCCGGCCCTTCCAGCATCATGATAAAGTATTTGGCACATACTGCATCACTAACATCCAACATCTCCATGGCCAGCTCATAGCTTTCAATCCAAGCCTCTGGAGGTAAGTCAGTTGTGTAGTTGCGCACCTTGCGAGGGCCCTTGAAATCCTTCGACAGACGCTCATTCCGCAAAGCTGGCGTTAAGCATGGCACTCCCACAGCCCTGGCAGTTAAGCCTGCTCCAACTGAGGCGGAGGGTTCTTGGTGAGCCGCCGCTGCCGCCAGAGCCGCCGCCTCTCGCTGTGCTCTCGCTTGATCCACCGGTGCCTGAGCATCCAGAGCCGCCTGATCGGCTCGTGGCGGATTCCGATGCCGTTCACTGCTAGAAACCGCCGGCGACTCATAACGCCGGCTGTAGCTGCGACTGGGGATGGGGGTTGAATGCACGTGACTCCGGCTATAAGTATATTTCTCCTGCTGGGCCACCGCCGTCCGCAGGTATCCAACAGCGTTCCGCACCTCTTCTGTGAAAGGCGATTCGTCCGGGATGGGGATTGCAGCAAGTCTGGTAGCCGCCGCCACCAAGTTCTCCGCCGGGTTAGAATAATGGCCCGCTGGCGTTGGGAAAGAGGCTGGTGGGGTCTGGTTCCGCCGGGGCGGGTTAAGCTGCTGATGCTGAACCGCCGCCCGGCTTCCAGGTACTTCCGCCGTCCGGGTTACGGTCAAAGGCACGTTCCGTCCCGTCGCTGGCGTGTTAAAGAGATTCCTGGCTTCATACTGATCTGGCAAACGGGATTGATGCCTCATCCGCTGAACCGCCGCTGCTGACTGCTGCTCTAACTCAAGACAGAAAGCGTCTGCCCTAAGGCGTTCCGCCTCAGCATCCATCTGAGCCTTCAGCGCATTGATTTCCTGTTGGACCTCAGTCATCTGGTTCTTCAACCTTGCGATCTCCGTATTACGGGCAGCTTGGTTTTCAGCAGTGACCTCAGTCGCCATCAGGGTTGTAAGCTCGTTCATCAGATCCAGAAGAACCTGAGCCGGTGGCCTGCCAGCCCCAGATCCAGTCGCACCGGTGGCTGAACTGCCAGGAGCTGCCGCTGAACCGGCCATGAAGACGGCAGCGCGGTTTGGCGGCTCATCCTCCTCCGACTCATGGAACTCCGACTCGGGGTAAGGCCCGACGTAGCCCCTGAGCCCGCCATTGTGGAGCTGGTAGATTGATTCTGTCTCACCGCTCGAGGATCCATCCTCGGAGCCGATGAGAGTTTCCTCCTGTGACATAGATCCTTCGAGATCCATGCCCTGAGTGAAGCCGACGAAGACATGCTTCCTGCCCGGCTTAGCACGGGCGGGTTGCACGCGTCGGGCGGGTTGCTCACACCAAGCCGGCTCGACGATGTCGGTGCAGGTGTCCGGCCCGGGTTCAGATCCGCCGATCTTGCCGATGAAGACGTGAATCCCGCCGAAGGGGACCCGGAAACCGTACTCAATGGAGTTAGCCTCAGGGCCCCAGCCGGCGTCGTCGATGTAGAGCCGGCCGCGGCGACTCTTGGTCATCCTGCCAACTGCGTACCCCTCGATCCCTGGGAGAGAGCCCTTTGAGAACTCAACACCACCGAGCGCTAGCCCCACGGTGGGCGCCAACTGTCGTGGTTTTGTCACGGCAGATGTCCGAAGACTTAGGTTCGAGGCCATCGCCATGGTAGTGGACTCAAAGGGATTGATCGGGACGAAGGACACGAATTTACCCAGGTTCAGCCCCTCAAGAAGAGGTAAAAGCCTACGTCCTGCTTGTATTGTATTGATTGGAGTGTCGATTACAAGGACGCGGTTTCGCTTGACCTAGTTCTCGACTTGTTGGTTTCTTGTCTAAGCCGCCCCAGGGACTCGCCTTTATATAGGAGGTCAAGGCCCCGGGTTACACGAGTCATAAACCGACTCATACTACGTAGTCTATTATGTCTCTAAGCCGCCTTACCATGTTGGGCAAGCCGTCTCCGGGCGGCTTAACCACCCGGGTCTTCTTACCATCTTTTGTCTCTGGGCCCCCGTCTTAGCTCATCAGGTGAGCTGCCACGCGGCCTGGCCTTATCGCCCGGCCCACCTTATGGATCTTGGGCTATGAGCCGCCAGGTATGACCCGGCCCCTCCTGGGCGGGTCTTACCACGGGGTTATATCCCCAACACTAGGCGAACTCAATGACATGGGCCCTATGTCCTAAAACCACACATCTTTAGTTTAAAATTTGACTATAATAATTCGACTGACTCCATCGACAACAATAATAACCAAATTCGTATTTACTCCATCGACAACAATAATACTACTGAAACTAACATGGGATTATTACCTCAAATAAGAACCAAATTTCGACTGACTCCATCGACAACAATAATACCTCGGTGCTTCAAAAAAAATTTCTTCGGCCTTTCTTGATGCAAAGTCATTAAGGGCACAATCAGTGGCTGAATTTTCAGTTCAATTTCTTTCTTTTTTCTCCTTTTTTCAGCACCCGACAATTGCTTCTTGTTAGGCAACATGACAGGCTAATGTCCTAAAATTATGAAGAAAAGAGGATACAAAGAATTAGGAATTTATACATCGGATGATTAGAACCCTAGGCATACATGGATAAATAGTTGAATACATACATACTAAATATAGAATAAAATATACTACTGAAATTGTCAAATTGGAGTCTGGGGGATGGATCAGGAACTTGGATGCATCATGGATACGTATTGCACTACTGCTGATGGATGGATGGATCATGGATATGTACTGGGTACTGCTGCTGATTATTACTACTTGAGAGTGGTTTTTGTGCACCCACGCACATTACACCCCCGGTGCATTCACGAATAAAAATTTCGCAAACCATTTTAAAAAATTCTGAAACTTTGTGGATGTAATAATGACCAAATGTATTAGGTGTTTGCAAATTTATGTTTCGAAATAACACCAGAGGAAATCTGTAAAAAAGACAAAAATTGTGCTGAAAACATGTGAACAGTAACTGTAGGAGATATGCCCTAGAGGCAATAATAAATGTTATTGATTATCTCCCTGTTCATAATTAGGTTTATGTTCCATGCTATAACTGCTATGGTTCTCGAGTCTACAATAACCACGAGGCTCGGATGAAGACTCATATGCACGTGTGGGATAATAAACGGTAAAATGTATTCCTAGTCAAGCCTCTATGACTGGCTCAAGTATTGCATGATGATCCTGTTTTCCTGATCATGGGCATGGCTATGCCGGCAATTTTAAGGGCACAATTGTTGGTAGAACACTTGTGTTGAATCGACCCGATTGATGTTATGCTATGAGATACATTCGTCATAAGTTTATGGTTAATAACATAGAGAAGTTAATGTTTGCATAATTCCTTAGACCATGAGAGTGTCGAGTTTCTTCATGCTTGCTTCATGAACTTTGGGGTTTGTTAAACGTCATCCGTAAATGGGTGGCTATTACGGCGGCTTACGGGTTCATGGAAAAGTATGTCAAGGGACTTGATAGCTCAAGATTGGGATTTGCTCCTCCGACGATGGAGAGATATCTCTGGGCCCTCTCGGTGTTACGGTATCCATCATCGTCTGGCCAGACACAGGGTGATTTGATCACAGGGATGCCGGAACACGGGAACGAGAAAAGAGAACAATACCGGCAACGAGGTAACTAGCATTGTGGACAAGTGTTGATCCACGAGGATGCCGATGTTTCTCACCTCGGGTAATTGTAACATATCGCGAAGCAACAGGAATAGCTCACGGCAACTGGAGGTTCACTCGAATATTTATTCGTGTGGGTATAGGGATCGATATGGGTGTCCACGGCTCCGATGTTGATCATTGATCGGAAGGGGTTCCGGGTCATGTCTATGCTTCACCGAACCTATAGGGTCACACGCTTAAGGGTCATCTATCTGCTGAATACTAGACAGGGAGTCTGAGAGAAAATCACCGAAAAAGTTTCGGACGCCGGAAAAGTTTCGGACAGCGTAAAAGTTCCGCAGAGAGGTCACCGGATGAGTTCCGGTGAAACTGAAAAGTTGTTTCATAGGATACCATAAAGTCAAATTGGTTTTGGCAGATGCCTGATAATTCTTGGAGGCTGCCAGAATCATTCTGGAAACTTTCTGGAATTTTCCGGGATGAAAACCGGAAATGTTCCGGAGCTGCCGAAACTGCTTCAGATGCTTTTCGCAGATGAAATCACTAAACCGGAATTGTTCCGGCTCGCGTTGAAAATTATTTTGGTGGGTACTAGAATTGTTCTAAGCCCACATGAATATTTTCAGTTCGATCAGACGCTGAAAAATGTCATCGTGAATAGTGAAAGTGCTTTTGGGGATATTTTTGGAAAGCCACCTTTTGGGGCTTTGCTACAAAAGATCTTGGGGATGACATGGATGGATAGGGGCCAATTTTGGGGCCCCACATGAGGGTGTGGCCGGCCACATGGTGGACTCCTTCATGGAGTCCCCCTTGTTCCTTGGTTTCACCTTTTAGGTCCTTGGGAAGGACTCCCTTCCATGTGGGTTTTGGGTTTTCTTGTAAAACCACCCTACCCATTGGGTTTCCTATAAATAGGAGGTGTGTGGGCTGCCATAAGACACACTCTTGCTCTCATACACAAAGCCATGCATGATCTGGCATTCTTCTCTCCCTCCCAGCGAAATAGTTTCGTAGAGCCGAAAGGCTGTCTGGGTTCCGGCAGGAACTAGTTCTGGACGGCGAAGCCCTGCCGGATAGATGACACCGTATGTGTGCAACTCTGTAGAGAGATCGTAGTTTCGGTCTTAGTTCGAGAGTGCCTCCCGAAGGGCTGTCCGTGTGACCGTCCGAGTTTTGGAGGTCCTCCCGAAGGGCTGTCCGAGTGACAGTCCGAGTTTCGGAGGTCCTCCCGAAGGGCTGTCCGCGACACCGTCCGGGGGACTGTGCGACCGCCTCCCGGAGGGCTGTCCGCGGGGCAGATGAGGGTATACATCCTCGCGGTTGGGAGGTTGTAAAATCCTAGCTGCGGGGATCTGCACCGCCGATCGTCATCGACTCTACTTCCGCTGCGCTACGAGTCGGTAACGAAAGTGATCAAACCTTGTATGCAGTCTCCATAGTGGTCCTGGGCTGGTGCGTAGGTCGGAAAATTTTTGTTTTCTGCTGCGTTACCCTACAGTGGCATCAAGAGCCGTGCTATGCGTAGATGCAGGTTGCGATCTAGAATACATAGAGATGTATGGGTGTTGCTCAATATAATTAGGTAGTAGATGAGATCTATTGCTGAAAATTATTTGTGCGGGTAGCAGATGAAGTCTGTTACCCGATGTTCTTGTTGCTTCCCTCGAATTTGCATATTTCTGATCTTGATAACAGTATGGTGGAGTTTCAATGTTCTGGCAATCCGCGATCCTGATTGATCAACGAAGTGCTAACAGTTCATTGAATTCCACCGTAGTTAAAAAGAAAGATGAAATTTTGCAGACGAAAGGGCAATGCAGATGTGATCTGCACGGGGGTCACGCATATGACGAAGTTTAGTATGGGGCTCAAGATTTTATTATCTCATGTTTCATACACCCTGGAATGTTAATCTAGCGACTTGGATTATCATGCTTGATGATGGACGTTGGTAGCTTCGGTTTGTTTCGAAACCTTAGAAGACACGAAAAATAAAATTTTGCATGAACCGATTAGAGGCGTCTAAACTTGGTTTTGCAGGATGGTTTGCATGTGCATGTGATGTGGTATAGCAGTGTTCATAATAATTTGATTATGTATGAGATGACTATATGATGTAAATTGATTAACATGACCTGCGTGTCATGATTCGGCATGATGGCTGGAGCCATATGATTGCACTTTAATGACCTGCGTGTCAACCTTATGTAATGCACTTATTTTATTATCTATAGAGATAGCAATATTATCTGGTGCACCGACAAGGTGGTGGCAATCTTCGCGAAGGTGAACACCAACGCGAATGCCGAAGACGAAGAAATGAAAGACTTCTCCGTCAGAAAGGGCTATACCATATCATGCTATTATGAATTGCCTAAGATGTTTATCCCTTATGATGCACCCTTCTTGATTGCGCGGTAGTCGCTTTTATTAGGGTGATCTCTCACAAAAATATCAAGTAGATAGTGTTCTCCCAAGTGTAGCACCGTCACGGCACCTAACTTTTCAGGGTACGCCATGGATGCATGGGTGCGAACGATTAGGGATGTGTGAGGCGGGTGAGTTGAGACCTCGCAGCGAGATCACTTGGTTGTCTTGACGTTCAGGCATGAGTGTCATGAGCTCGGAACACACGCATCGAAAGATGAACAAGAGTCACATGGAGATGTGATCGGCAAGTTGGCCTACGGATTAAAATTCCCGTCATGAGATGATGATTCTATGGCGATGAATTGAAGTCTGGATCTTGTATCACTCAAAATCAATTATGAGAGATATTGATTTGAGTGGGAGCACACTGTAGAATTAACTTGTTTAATTCTCAGTGCAATTAATTATGAACCCTGTCTAAGTGTGATTTGCATAATAGTTGTAGAATAATGGCTCGCGTTTCCACCTTCCCTGTTAAAATTGAATAGCTGTTAAATATCTGGTTAAAACTTTACGGTTGGTAACGTAATATGAGGATTGTCCTCAAGAGTGCCGAGAAGGACTTTGTCCTATCGCATGCTTTCGGTATTCTCCCGCTAATTCTATGGATCATGTGACTCTCGTCCTTCGATCCAAAAGCTAGAATTCCTTTTCAGTCAAAGTGCAATATGTTTGCTTCCATGAGACCCGAACTTCGAAAGTTTGGATAGTTATGTGATATTCATGGAATCTGAAAATCATTTTCAGAGACAGACAAAAGCTAAAAGATATGAGATATCCAAAGCAATATTTGTTTGCAAACTGTTAGTATAGGAGTTTACTATGCATTAGACTGATAAGAGAGGGATCCAGAAGAACGCCTGGTGATGATGGTGAATAAAACAACAACTTAAAGAGAAAGGAAGTGTCCGAAGGGTGTTAGTGATGCTTTCATGCCTAGGAAGTCCGGGGCTAACGCCACTCTTAAGTTAGGGTGCTTCTTCTGAGAGTAGGAGAAATACTGAAAGTTATACTGTTAGAAGTATAATGGCAAAAGGAAAGAAGACTGGAATATCCAGCTCATGTATGAATGTCATACAAATTTTTGATGTATAGAAGGCTGGTCAAAGATATAGTTCTTGGGAATTATGGTTAAACATGTTAATCACTAATTCTTGGGTATTGTGAGTTAATCACAAAGATACCCGCTCGATTGTATTCTGTTGCAGCTCGATGTAAGAACTACTATGGCCTGAAAGACTAACCAGGAATGAGGTTCAGATACATGCAGGGAACATAGTAAATGTTACTATGCCTTCCATCGGTGTATTCCCTATGTATTTACTTTCATAATTCATTTTAGAGTTTTACACTCTAGCCCATTGCATAAAGTATCTTGCAAGAAGGTTATTCATAAGAGAACTTTTGATGTTCGATGTTATGAATAACATAAGGGCCATACTTTCATTATGAATGAGACGTATGTTATGAATATTGATAATAATACATTACCTCTGTATTTACTTTCATAATTCATTTAGAGTTTCATACACTCTAGCCCTTTGCATAAGGAATTTTGCAAGAAGGTTATTCATAAGAGAACTTTTGATGCTCGGTGTTATGAATAACATGAAGGGCCATGCTTCCATACAGGATGGGATGTATGCTATGAATATTGATGGTAATATGATACATCCATAACACTGATGCTAAATGTCGCAAGACTAAAAGAATACCACACAAGTGTGGCACTGCATTTGGTCACATTGGAGAAACCCGCATGGAAAATTCCATTATGATGGATTTTGAAGTCATTTGATTTTGAATCATCTGACACTTGCAACTTTCCTCTGAAAGGTGAAGTGACTGAAATACCGTTCACATGCCATAAGGAACGAGCAAAGAACATATTGGTAATCATACATTATGATGTGTGTAGTCCAATAAATGTTGTTGCAAGTAGTGGATTTATCTGTCTTCAGAAATGACTCAAGTAGATATATGGATATTTACTTGTTGAGACGTAAGTCTGGATCTTTTGAATTCATTCAGAAGGTTTTCAAAAATGAAGTAGAAGTTATTGTAACAAGAAAATTATGTTTCTGCAATTTGATTGCAGAGAGGAATATTTGAGTTACAAGTTTAGCGAATGTCTGATGAGTTGTGAAAGGGGTTTCATAACTTGCACCTCCCGGAACACCGCTGCAAGTGGAAAGTCCGTGAAGATGTAATCGAACCATTTATGACATGGTAAGATCAAAGATGACATAAATAAATTTGCCATTACCCCTTTTATAGAGTGATGCTTTAGAGACTACAGCTTTTACACTGAAAAGAGCTCCATCAGGTCTGTTGAAATAACGCCATGGTGTGGTACGCCCAACCATGTTATATCTTTTCTTAACATTTGGAATATGGGGCTTGTGTAAAAGGTTACAAACCTATTCCAAATCAGACAAGTGCTACTTTGTAAGGTTATCCCAAGTCATTGGGTATTCCCCCACCACTATACCGAGGCAAAGGGTTTTGCCGCAAAATGGTATGCTTTTAAAGAGAATAGTTCTTACAAAAGGTGAGTGGGAGGACAGTGCAACTCGACGAGATAACCAGTATCTTCGTCATCAAGTCAAAGGAAAGGAACCTTGGAAGTGATTCCGGAGTTTCCTACTGCAACTGATATGGAAGCCTCTACATGAGATGTATGGACTTCGGTCGAACTTGCAGCTGAACCACGTAGGAAAAACTCATGCAAACCTCTTAGGTGCGCATACGAGATATTGTTGTTAGACAACAGTATACCTACGATACACAAGGAAGCGTTGATGGGCCCTGACTCCGGAATTGGCTAAATGCCAAATACAATCCGAGATAGTTTCCATATAAGTGGTTCGAGATTAAAATCTTGATACACCTTTCGGAAGACTTAGAGTCTAACGAATATTTATGAAACTATAAACTAATGTGGATAAAATATTTTATCCATAAAGCTCGACTTGTTGAAATAACAAGTTCAAGGAGTTGACTACGATGAGGTTGTTTCACCGTAGCGATGCTTGAAGTCGGTTCGGGTTGAACTAGCAATTAATACATATTTCAATCATGAGATATGAAACATGGATGACAAAAGGATTTCCATCTGATGGAAATAAAACCTAGGACTTGTATGTGATACAGTCCATAGTAATTTGTGGATCCAGAGGATGCTAGTAAGTATGCAAACTTCAGAGTTCCAGCGATGGACAGAAGAGAGCAAAGTGGAGTTGGAATCTTCGTTTTTGATGAAATGGTCAAGGGGGTTTGACTTCATCAAATGGGTATCGAAGATGCTTGTGATTCAAGAAAGTAAGTGGGAGCATAATAATATTTCTAAAAACCTTGTGTACTTAACACATTGTTAATTGGAAATAAATTTCTTGACACGAATTAGGACTTCATTTGAAAATAGTTTTTCAATGAAGTGCTTAGGCTAAATAGCCTCAACATTAGGCATGATGATCTATGGAGATAGATTTACCTAATGGGGCTAAGCAATGAATACATATTGACAAGATGCTAAAACCTTTTAGCATTTAAAACGCCAAGGAGTGATTCTTGCCGAAGTCACATGGAAAGAGTTTTTGCAAGACTCGGTGTCCCAAAACACTGATGAGTAAAATACATGATGGAGATTCCACACACTCTTGTGTTTGGATTAATCATGTATTCCATGGTATGTAAAAACAAACAGATATGTCCAATACTCCAAAGTTGTTGCGAGTATAGATACCATAGTGATCAAAGTACTGATCATGGGACAACAGTGAAAGATGTCATTAAGTGCTAAGAGTAGTGTTGATGACATGTTTTCTCGCAAGTAGAGATTATGAAGTGCTCGTTGTAAGTGATTACATCGATACAGTCTTCATCAATGCTCCATGCGATTTTCGATTTAAATTGAGGGTTTTGTGTGATACACAATATGGTGGCACGGTAGTTGGAAATTGTTCCAAACAAGATACTGTGGCAAATTCTATAACAAAGGCTAAGTATGTTGATGCTTAAGAAGCGACAAAGAAGTTGTTGAATCATATAGTTCATTCATGAACTTAGTATGGTTCCAAGATGACTTTGGTCTATGGGACACTATTGCAGATAGTTGCTCCATAGCTCAGTCTGAGGAATCAGGTTTCGACCAATGATTCACACATATGCAAGGCCAAGTCCAGACAAAATATGAATTTTGTGAAAGCGTGAAAACGCAAGGATATGCAAGTTACACACAGAGCTGAAGTCGTCAGATCCGTTGGACATCAGGCTATACCACATGCGAAGCATATTTTACACCAGTATGCCATAGGTGTAAAGTGCATTAGCATTGACTAGATTATTGACTCTAGTTCAAGTGGGAGTCTGTAGGAGATATGCCCTAGAGGCAATAATAAATGTTATTGATTATCTCCCTGTTCATAATTAGGTTTATGTTCCATGCTATAACTGCTATGGTTCTCGAGTCTACAATAACCACGAGGCTCGGAGGAAGACTCATATGCACGTGTGGGATAATAAACGGTAAAATGTATTCCTAGTCAAGCCTCTATGACTGGCTCAAGTATTGCATGATGATCCTGTTTTCCTGATCATGGGCATGGCTATGCCGGCAATTTTAAGGGCACAATTGTTGGTAGAACACTTGTGTTGAATCGACCCGATTGATGTTATGCTATGAGATACATTCGTCATAAGTTTATGGTTAATAACATAGAGAAGTTAATGTTTGCATAATTCCTTAGACCATGAGAGTGTCGAGTTTCTTCATGCTTGCTTCATGAACTTTGGGGTTTGTTAAACGTCATCCGTAAATGGGTGGCTATTACGGCGGCTTACGGGTTCATGGAAAAGTATGTCAAGGGACTTGATAGCTCAAGATTGGGATTTTCTCCTCCGACGATGGAGAGATATCTCTGGGCCCTCTCGGTGTTACGATATCCATCATCGTCTGGCCAGACACAGGGTGATTTGATCACAGGGATGCCGGAACACGGGAACGAGAAAGAGAACAATACCGGCAACGAGGTAACTGGCATTGTGGACAAGTGTTGATCCACGAGGATGCCGATGTTTCTCACCTCGGGTAATTGTAACATATCGCGAAGCAACAGGAATAGCTCACGGCAACTGGAGGTTCACTCGAATATTTATTCGTGTGGGTATAGGGATCGATATGGGTGTCCACGGCTCCGATGTTGATCATTGATCGGAAGGGGTTCCGGGTCATGTCTATGCTTCACCGAACCTATAGGGTCACACGCTTAAGGGTCATCTATCTGCTGAATACTAGACAGGGAGTCTGAGAGAAAATCACCGAAAAAGTTTCGGACGCCGGAAAAGTTTCGGACAGCGGAAAAGTTCCGCAGAGAGGTCACCGGATGAGTTCCGGTGAAACTGAAAAGTTGTTTCAGAGGATACCATAAAGTCAAATTGGTTTTGGCAGATGCCTGATAATTCTTGGAGGGTGCCAGAATCATTCTGGAAACTTTCTGGAATTTTCCGGGATGAAAACCGGAAATGTTCCGGAGCTGCCGAAACTGCTTCAGATGCTTTTCGCAGATGAAATCACTAAACCGGAATTGTTCCGGCTCGCGTTGAAAATTATTTTGGTGGGTACTAGAATTGTTCTAAGCCCACATGAATATTTTCAGTTCGATCAGACGCTGAAAAATGTCGTCGTGAATAGTGAAAGTGCTTTTTGGGATATTTTTGGAAAGCCACCTTTTGGGGCTTTGCTCCAAAAGATCTTGGGGATGACATGGATGGATAGGGGCCAATTTTGAGGCCCCACATGAGGGTGTGGCCGGCCACATGGTGGACTCCTTCATGGAGTCCCCCTTGTTCCTTGGTTTCACCTTTTAGGTCCTTGGGAAGGACTCCCTTCCATGTGGGTTTTGGGTTTTCTTGTAAAACCACCCTACCCCTTGGGTTTCCTATAAATAGGAGGTGTGTGGGCTGCCATAAGACACACTCTTGCTCTCATACACAAAGCCATGCATGATCTGGCATTCTTCTCTCCCTCCCAGCGAAATAGTTTCGTAGAGCCGAAAGGCTGTCTGGGTTCCGGCAGGAACTAGTTCTGGACGGCGAAGCCCTCCCGGATAGATGACACCGTATGTGTGCAACTCTGTAGAGAGATCGTAGTTTCGGTCTTAGTTCGAGAGTGCCTCCCGAAGGGCTGTCCGTGTGACCGTCCGAGTTTTGGAGGTCCTCCCGAAGGGCTGTCCGAGTGACAGTCCGAGTTTCGGAGGTCCTCCCGAAGGGCTGTCCGCGACACCGTCCGGGGGACTGTGCGACCGCCTCCCGGAGGGCTGTCCGCGGGGCAGATGAGGGTATACATCCTCGCGGTTGGGAGGTTGTAAAATCCTAGCTGCGGGGATCTGCACCGCCGATCGTCATCGACTCTACTTCCGCTGCGCTACGAGTCGGTAACGAAAGTGATCAAACCTTGTATGCAGTCTCCATAGTGGTCCTGGGCTGGTGCGTAGGTCGGAAAATTTTTGTTTTCTGCTGCGTTACCCTACAGTAACATGGGTGCAGAGCATCATTTGTATTTCGTTTTGTATGGAGACCATTTGATCGTTTTTGGTGAGGAAACTTTGCAAGCTCCTAAAACATTTGCTCATGGTCACATCCACCAAGTTTCAGAATTTTTTTATTTTTATTTTTTATTTTTTTCAAATTTACTGTTCACTTAGTGGGAAAAGTGAAAAGGGGGAAAACGTTAGTAGCAACAAATCTAATTATAGAGTTTACATGCAAAAAGTTAATTTTGTTTTCAGGATACATGGAAACCAAGAAGTGGGAGGGGCAAATTGCTAAACAATAAACCGGAAATAAACTACTCCAGTGGGGCTAGCGGCGAGCAGGGCCGGCCCTGGCATTCCAGAGGCCCTTGTGCGAACTAAGAATATGGGCCCTTACACTATACAATAGAAAAAAATACTTTTACGGTTATCATGTACAGCGAAAAGTCATATAAAAGCAATTATAAATTTCATTAGCAAATTTCGTCTTAATACACCGTGGTCCATGGATATATCATATGATTACATGATTAGGATACACACTCCAACAACCCAGGTTTTAACTCTTACATAAACATATATATGACATTGCTCTCAATTCTTGATCCAATTCGTAGAAACTACAACTCCAACTCTAGCAGTCCAACGACAAATGTGCATCAGCAAATAGCAGGAGCCTTTTGTCTTTCACCTGAAATGTCGCAACTAGCAAAATCTATTTGCCTGCAATGTCGTACAACAAGTGAGGAATCAAGCAGAAACAAGTCAAACACTATTACATCAATTCATCATAACAGAAACAAATAGCCAAGGGTAAAAAATGAGATCCAAAAAATTACAAGTAACTACCTGGACTGAACTCCACGTCTCCAAATTAAGGCCTGCCCTCGGACGATCAGACCCTGACCACGGCTGCGGGCAGCTGCTCTCCGCGGCTCCGTGTTCCTGCCAGGGCACTTGGGTTATTTATAAGATGCACAGAAAACCATTGGATTGTGACAACGAAAAATTCATTGATTAGAGCTTCGGGAGTTGGGGTCCAAGCCTCTTCGGAACTCGGGACAATTAATTGGATTTGGGAAAGATGGAGAACGGGAGGGAGACGATGAGATGGTGGCATGTTTCTGTGATTGGGCATGTTTCTGGGATTGTTGACTTGCTCTTCGTGCGTAACTTCTGTTCGTGCATGTGCGTGACTTGCTCGCTTCTTAATGGGCCTGACCTCCTTCTCTGCGTACTATTTTTTTCTATTAATACACACAGTACACATACATGCATAGGGTAGGGGCCCCTTGTTGGGGCTGGGCCCTAGACCGTCGCACTCGCCGCCATGGCCAAGGGCCGGCCCTGGCGACGAGCTAGGGAGCGCTCCGCACGCGCCACTTATCGCACACGGAGCGCTTCCTAACTGGGGAGCTCCTATTTATTGCATTATGTGGCAAATAGATGCCTCTTCGCACAGAGCGCGCGCAAATGGGCCGCCCATTGGGGGTAAAATTTTGTGCAATTGGTGGGGCGCAAAAATCCCGAAAAATAAAATATGCGCAACCAGGGACTCGACCTCTAGACCTTCCATCGAGGTCGTAAATCCACATTACTCAATATGTAGCCGGTTGAACTGCCCAATGATTGTGGAAAATATGTAGCGCCAAGTCTAAAGAACAAACTCTAGCGGTGTAACTCAACATTACTCAATATTTTAAAAAACATAAACAATTTCTTAAATTGTAATTATTTTGAAAATGTGAACAATGCTTTTCAAACACGACCAATTATTGAAAACTTGGAACACCTTTTGAGAACAAAAAATTGAAATTCCGAACAATTTTGTAACACACGAACAAAATTTACAACTCCAAACTACTTTGAAAACACGAAAAAAATTATAAATTCCGATTTTTTTTAAATCTGAACATTTTCTGAAATTTCCAAACAATTTTGTTCATGTTTCAGAATTTTGAAATCTGAACATTTTTTGAAATTGCCGACAAATTTTGAAAGCTTAAATTTTTTTTGAAATAAATTATTTTTTATTGTGAACAAAACTAAAAAAAGTGAACATTTTTTGACATGAATAAAATAATTTTAAAGTTCTACTTTTTTTTCATTTGTGGACAAATTTTGAAAAAGGAGTATTTTGTAAAAAATGAGAAAAATTGCTAAAATGCGAACATTTTTAAATTTCTGAAAATTATACGAAAAAGAGAAAATAAATTTGAATATGAAAATGATGAACATTTTTTTAATTTGTTTTCAAATTTGCACATTATTTTTGAAAAATCACGAGCATTATTAAATTTTTGAACAAAACTTGAAAATGGGGAATAATTTTCAACTTCTCAACATTTTTAGAAACCCATAGAAAAATTACAAAAATGAAACATTTTTTCAAACGTGCAAAGTTTTTATGAAAATCACGAACATTTTATGAAATTATGAACAAAATAGAAAAAACATGAACATTTTTTGAACATCTGAGCAATTTTTTAAACTGATAACAAAACTTGGATGAGACAAACATTTTTTCAAATAGGCAAACAATTTTTGAAATTTACGAACATATTTAAATATGTAAACAAAAAATATTAATAAGTACAAATTTCAAAATTCAGAACAATTATTGAAATTCGGGAACAAAATTTGAAAACAAGAACATTTGTGTAAAAATTTTGAAAAAATTGTGAGAAACACAAAACATTTTTGAAAATCTTCAATATTTCTAAAACACACGAACATCTTTAAATAAAGTAAAAAGGGCAAAAACAAATATGATGGAAAGAGAAAAGAAACCATAAAAAGTAAAGAAAAGAAAAAATAATAAAAAGAAGTAGAAGAAAAAGAAGAAAGGAGAAAAGGAAAGAAAAAAATGAATTGAAAAAACGAAAAAACTGAAAGAAAAGGACCGGCAAAAGGAAAAAGAACCGAACAGAAAACTTTCCGGATGATGTTGTAGGCGAACTCATACGCAAAAT
This sequence comes from Elymus sibiricus, assembly GCA_039707655.1. Lineage (NCBI taxonomy): Eukaryota > Viridiplantae > Streptophyta > Magnoliopsida > Poales > Poaceae > Elymus > Elymus sibiricus. The sequence goes on along the minus strand of CM077669.1, from coordinate 84,717,090 downwards.
GGGCCGGCCATCTCGTCGCCAGGTCGCTCCGCCTGTGCGAAGCCCTGTCAATTTGACGCAGCGAGCGGCAAATAGGGAATTCCTCCTAACTGCCCTTTGTGCTCTTTTCGTAAGAGGTTTCAAATTCTTATATGGTCCATGGCCCAGGCCCGATGCATGTAATAACATAAGAATAACAGGGAGCAACTAGTTAGCGTGCACTCCTTCGCAAGCGTTCCAGCGATCACTCCCACGCGCCGCCACTTCGCATGTTCCCAGTCGCCACCACGTATCGCGCTCTGAGCGTTCCCTTTGGAATTTTTTTTTCGCACGCATTTTCGCCTTTTTGTAGTGGTTTTTTTCCGGATTTTTTTGGTGTTTCGGTTTTTCACCGCATTTTCTGTTTTTTTAACGCCAAAAAATGCGTTTTCTGTTTTTTTTACGAGAGGCACGGTTTTGCTTCCGCGAGAGGCACGGTTTTGCCTTCGCGAGAGGCACGGCCGTGCCTCTCGGAAAGGGAAAAAAACGCGTTTTCTATTTTTTTTTACGAGAGACACGGTTTTGCTTCCGCGAAAGGCATGGTTTTGCATTCACGAGAGGCACGGCCGTGCCTCTCGGAAAGGGAAAAAAACGCGTTTTCTGCTTTCTTTTTTTTCCCCGCGAGAGGCACGGTTTTGCTTTCGCAAGAGGCACGGCCGTGCCTCTCCCGAAAGGAAAAAAACGCATTTTCTGTTCTTTTTTTTTCCGCGAGAGGCACGGTATTGCTTCCGCGAGAGGCACGGTTTTGCCTTCGCGAGAGGCACGACCCGTGCCTCTCGGAAAGGGGAAAAAACGCGTTTTCTGTTTTTTTTTATCGCGTAAGGCATGGTTTTTTCGTCCGGTTTTTTTTGTGAAAAAAAATTTCGGCAAAACCTATCAACATGGGATCTAGTTTTGAAGATCTCGACGCGAGAAAGCCAACGGTAAAAGCGGTTCGAGATTTGGACGCACGGTTTAGGAAATAAAACGTTTTGAAAATACGGATCTACGAAAAAAGGGAAAACTACCAGGTTGCGACAAGTGGCACGCATGCAGTGTGCCACTTGTCGCAACCTGGGGTGGGAGTAATCGTTGAAGGGTGTACTCGCTAACTAGTGATTTCGAGAATAACATGACTCACAAGCGATGGGCACGGCTATGTGTCGCCCTCCGAAAACCCTATTTGCCGCTCGTCGCGGCAAGCTGTCGGGGCGACGCATAGGGAGATTGAAGATCGCTCGGGATTGGCCAGCCTGTTAAACCATTGAGCGACTTACGGTTTTGGGAACAATTCGTTCGTAGATGGTTTTTTCCGGTTTCGAAACTTTCTAGGAGGGTTTTTTTCCTTGTTTTTCCTCTTTCTTTTTCATTTTTTCTTTTTCTTTTTTCATGTTTATTTTCCTTTCTTTTCTCTCCTTTTTCGGTTTCTTTTCTTTCCTTTTCGTTATTTTCTTTCATTTTCGAGTTTATTTTTCCGTTTTCAAGAAGTGTTCCTAAATTTAAAAAATGTTCATTTTTCGAAAAAAAATGTTTCTATTTATAAATTTTGTTCAGAAATTTCAAAAAGTTTAGTATTCCCGAATTTCTTGGCTTATTATCAGAAAATGTTCGAAAATTCATAGAAGTTTAGTTCGCAAATTCAAAAAATATTCGCGAATTTCAGAAAATCTTCCAATTCTCAAATTTAGTTGTCAAGTTTGAAAATAGATACGTTTTCAAAATTTGTTTGCAGATTCAAAAAATCTTTAGGGAAATTCATAAAATATTCACATTTTCCAAAAAATGTTCCGGTTTTTAAATTGGTTCAGAAATTAAAAACTGTTCACGTTTTCAAATTTTGTTCCTAAATTCAAAAAATGTTTGGACAATTTCGTAAACTGTTGATGTTTTTCAGAAAATGTTCATGATTTCAAAAATTCTTCTTGAATTAAGAAATGTTTATGTCTGGGGAATTACCTAAAATGTCAGCGTTTTGATAAACCTGTTCATAATTTCGCGTTTTTCCATTTTTGTTCCTGTTTTTTCGATAATGTTCACATTTTCAAAATGTTGTTCGTAGTTTTGAAAAATGTACTAGTTTTCATTTTTGTTCCCTTTTTTCAAAAAGTGTTTGAGATTCCCAAAAAATGTTCAAGTATTTACAAATTTTGTTCGATTTTTTCAAATATATTTTCTAAAAGTCAAAAAATGTTTGCGGTTTTAACATTTGTTCGGAATTTCATAATTTGATCACCACTTCAAAAAATGCTTTGCGTTTTTCAAAATCACTTTCTACAATTTCAAATTTTTTGTTCGCAATCTAAAAAAAGTTTTTGTCTACAAAAATTTGTTCAGATATTCAAAAAATGTTCGCATTTTTTCAAAATATACACTTACAGAAAAATGTACACTTTTATTTAAGATGTACACTACAATAACTAATTCCGGTTCGCTATAGAACACCAATCCGGTTGTACGATCATGCCAAGTTCTTTTAAGTGCGTGTTGCAAACAACGGTAGTTAGCTGGAGTGGTTAGGTGCATGCAATAATGGTCGCGAGTTTGATTCCAAGCATCGCTCCTGCCTCCGGTTTTTTGCTTTCTTTTTCCTCCTGCAGTACAGCTCGATGGGCCTGCCCAGTCAGGCTGCCTCCCTGTGCGTGGCGCCAGCTAGTTGACGCAAAATGCGTCCAATAGGACCTCCCGTCGCCCTCAGCGAGCCGTACGCGACCATCACATGCAGCTAGCCTGGTAGTGGGCCAGCCCAGAAACGACATGGTCCCGTCGTGCTGACATTACGCATGTTTTTTTTTTCATTTTGTTTGTATTTTAGATAAATAAATATATTATGTTTTCTAGTAAATTATCCCCACAATTATAAAATGTTTATACCATTCAGAAAAGTATAAACATTTGAAAAATGTGCACGCATTTCAAAAAGTATACGTGACCTATTTAGAAATGATATACGGTGTTCAAACAAATGTCTGTGTATTTTTTTTTTAAAGGTTTCATACCATTCAAAAAATGCACATTAGATTTAGAAAAAAATATTCACGGGTTTCAAACAAACATAAACTTGGCAAATAATTTTTATCCAATGTAAAAAATGCTAGTTCAAAATAAATGTTTCGTATCATACGAAAAATGTTTCAGCATGTATATGAAAAACAGTTTTACACCTATTCAAGAAAATGTTCAAAAGAAGAATTTAATAAAATGTGAAACTATGTTTGTTTATAAATTTAACATATATATTTTTAGACTTATACAAAACTGTCTGATGTGTATGAAAAATGTAGACATGAAAACACATAATTTGCAATAATGTTAATCATGTAGAATGTGTAAAAAGGGAAAAAAAAGGAGAAAAAACCCAAATAAAACCGAAGAATGTAAAAAAAGAAACGATGAAAACCAAAGAAAGAAACAAAGTAAAATAAATATGAAAATGGAAACCAGACAAAAATGGGAGAAAACCTAAGTGAACCGATGGTAAACCGTAGTAACAATGGAAAAAACAAGAAAGAAAAACAACAGAAAATTATAATGATGCTTGTAATAGTGTTGGTCGTTCCGTTAATCGCCCACAGTAGGCGATTCCTAATAGGATTCGGTAGAGCGACACATAGCCTGGCACAATTAATGGTCCAAGGCTCAGAATGTTAGTACAAAATGAATTTATAATACAAAATGCATATTTTAAAAATGAATTTGAAAAAAATCATGAATTCGGAAGCAGTTTATGAACTTAAAAAAAGTTCTTGAATTTGCAAAAATAGCAAGCAAATTTGGAAAAGTTCATCAATTCAAAAACAGTTTGCGACTTTCAAAAAAGTCATGAATATGTTCACTAATGTGAGTAAAGTTTGTGAATTAAAGAATTTCATGAATTTTAAAAGTTCACGAATTAAAAAAAATGTTCACGGGTGAAAATAGCTCATGGATTTGAAAAGTTTCTGAACTGGAAAAACATTCATGTATTTGAATTTTTTTTATGAATTTAGGAAAAATGTGGATCTGATTTTTTAAAAAACAAATTGCAATTTTTTCACAATTTTTGAAAAGGTTCATATAAATTTACAAAAGAAAAAGGATAAAAGGGAGAAAATGAAATAGGAAAGAAAACCGGCCAGACATGTCTAGAAGCTTCCCGAATCCAGTGGAAAGCCTCTAGAAGCTTCACAAATCCAGTTAGAATCTTTATAGGCAAGAATCCAGTTAGAATCTATATAGGCAAGTCGGCAAGAAGCTGCACAAACCACGAACGAGCATCCATTAGTTTACCGTTCGAGGGGGGGGGGGCATATGAGGACGTCGGTAACGGCTGAACCAGGTGCTATAGGCGCTAACCAGAAAATCACGAGCTTTAGTGCAGAACTAGCGGCGAAGATGCGCGGGGCACGACGCACCCGTTAGAAGTCCCGTTTATATTTTGAATAAGTAATTCAATTTTTATTTTTATTGCATGCAGTTTTTTTTCATGTTTAGCTGGTTGGAATTGTTTCTTTTGTTTGGGTTTCATAGGACGGAAAGAAGGTGTAGATTCGTTTTGACACGGTTTATTTGTGCAATAAAGTTATTTATAAAACGTTTAAATTTATCGTAGTTGTTCTTTTTGTCCTTGCGTGTAGAGATGTCTGACTTGTTTTTTTGTATTGAGCGACAAAGATCGTTGCCGATGACGTCCATTTCATGTTTTTAATAGAACGAAAGTGTTTTAAGGATCATGCGATTGAAATTTTGAATGAATCATGATTTATTTATGGCAAAGAGTTCAGTATTACAGGTACGGTACAGAACAAATCATTCTAAATATGATGTACCCAATTGAAAATCTTTTTTAGTCTGTCTGTGGGTAAATCATTTGTGTTTTTTCTTTTTTGTCCTTGTGGAATTTCTTCAACATGTGAGGCCTGGCGACATTCAATAAGAGAAGCAGAATCAGTGCTATAATATTTCTTAACTGTATTGTTTCTTATCATGGTGCCAGGGACTTCTTCATGCATGACCTTTAAGTATTATATTTGTATTTGGCATGGGATGCCTTTATTACTTACCTGGGAGTTTAGTAGGCGAACAATTTTAAAATCAGTAGCATCAAAGGTGTTTTTTGTAGGTGTGAATACTACCGATAGAGTGAGATTTTTCTTATCTTGCATGGTGAGCAAAGGATGGTGGGGTGAGCGACGATCATAATGGCTGTAGAGATTTGGTGGATCATAACTCAACAGTAGGTAATACAAAAAAAAAGGAGGAGAGTAATCACTAATTGTTTTTATAGAAAAACTCTGGTTTTCCTTTTTGTATTTTCTCGGATTATTGTTCATGTGGATGCACTGTGTTGGTACTATTCCGGTTTGCATTTCAGGTATTGTTTGTAACTTCGTATAAAGTTTTTTTTGGTGGATATGGATATATTCCAGTTTATTCAGTGGGCATGGAAACAGGTCACATGAAGCACTGCTTCCATACAAAGTTACTGTTTTGAAAACAATGTTTTCTTAAATTCAGATTTCACTCAAACTGTTAGAGGAAAATAAAATCATGGGGCAATAGTCTATAAGAATGAATCTAAGGAAAAATAAATGAACAATGCTCTTTTAAACAGTAAAAAAAGTTGGCACCCAAGATGCTATCATTTCCTTGGATTTTGGCTTCATAGTAAAATTGGAATGGAAGGACGGTAACTTTATTATCACTGAGAGCAATGTCAATAGGTAAAATTAATTATTATATAATATGAATATAGATCAGATAAAATTTAGTTGGTATTTATTAGGCCTATATTTTTAACACTAAGAGCAATGCCAATATGTAAAATTAATTATCACATAATATGAATATTGATCAGATCAAACTAAACTGGTATTTATTCGGGGATTTTACCTCTGTGTTTTTAAGTAATCCATTAGATCTTTGTGTTTTTCACTTTAGGTAATTATCTATAAGTAAGTCTAAAAGATAGCATGATATAATTGTATTAGAGAAAATCCGTAATTGTGCAGGAATAATAATAATAATATCGGAGTACTTGTACGTGTAAGAGGGCAATAAAATATACACAAAGATCTTCTTTTGAAAATGTAAAAACATATGATAATATACAATACGTAAAAAAGAAGCCATTTTTAATGGATACTATTCATAAATAATACTTTTTATATAAAAAATCAATGGTACTATTTATAAATAATACTTTTCGCAAAAATCATTTTGGAAATCTGAAACTCTGTGTTGTTTTCTGTACGTAAAAAAATGTTTTTTTTCTTCTGAAATATTGTTCACAACCGGGGCACCGTTTACACGTGATACTATTCAATGTTGGACACATAAATAAACAGCAGAAGATTGAATGATTAATATTCACTGTTCCTATTTGCATGTTGGACACGTAGATGAACAGTAGAAAGTTGAAAAGAAAACAAAAAAAAAGAAGGAAGGAAAGCTTCTTGCTTTAATAATGAACAATAGAAGATTGAAAAAAAAATCAAAAAGGGAGAAAAAGGGAAAGCTTCCCGCTTTAGTATATCTTCTATTCTTAAATAGTTGTAACCCACTAACTATTTTTCCTAAACATGCAAGGCTTCCACATCAACACACCATGCATGTTCGCCATGTCATTAATCTACTGCCCCACTAACTATTTTTTTCATGTATGTAACCCTTTCACACCAACAAATTATGCATGTCTACCAAAATCATTTGCCATCACATCATAATTAATCTTATATTTCTAAATAGCTCCAACCCATTACCTAATTTTCCTAGCTATATAACCATGCCACGTAAACAACTAATGCATGCAAGCCATAAATTACTTTTTTTTGGCATTACTCTATCCATGCAATGATGACATATCATCAGTTTGTGCATGTTAGTCATAAGTTATTTTTTGCATTAAATTTCACCCACCTTTCACCGTTTTTTCGAAATTACATTCTTCTAACTGTAATTCATTTTTTATATGTTTTGTATTTTTAATTGCCTTTAAGCTTACATTTGCTTTCTATTAGTTTTAGATGTTTCCATAGCAATTATTTATTTACTTTTTAGCAAGGTTCCCACAGCAACGCGTGGGGCATTAACTAGTACTATATATTACAGGTTCGCAATTCTTGTTCAGTACTGACCGTAGGCACGCCTAGTACTAGAATTGGGAAGTAATGGACCATCGTACCCGACCATATGCACGTCCAGTACTAGAACGGCGACTTAAGTCCATTATTACTCGCAAGCTTTTATTTGAGGCAAGTCCATAACGTTAACTCATAAGTGATGGGGCACGCTATGTGCCTCCTGCAGCGAGCCGTATTCCAGCGTGGTGCAGCTAGCCGATAGTGGGCCGGTCTAGCAACGGCATGGTCTCGCCACGCGATGTCATGCTGGCGCCACGTGTGTTTTTCCTTTAGTTTATATTCTTTTCAAATACATATTTATGAAAATCTTTTTTAGTAAATATAGTGTTGAAAAATGTAAATTGCCATATGGAAAAAAAAATCTTAGCCCCACACTTAGGGGAGCTAGCCTTTGTGTTAAGATTAAAAAAGAGCCCTCTTTTCATATGACTCGACGGGGGAGAATATCAGGATTGGAAAAGTTCGAAGACATTGAAGAAGAAAAATCCATTATCGGGTGAGGTCTCCGGTTCAACTCTAGGATGACCCAACTGCACCAGGAAAAAGAATAGAAGAAGCAGCATGCATACTCTACTTGGCTCGGGGGATCTATTCTTATCCGGCTCAATCTTTTTTAGAAAAATAAAAATTATTTTTTCTATTTTTATTTTATTTTTTATACCTTGTTTATCGTTAGTTTTATCTAGTTAATCGATAATATCTACCGGCTCGAACTCGAATTTGATCGTAACACTCTTATACTTATAGTCGACTGCTCTATGATGATCTGACCTTTTTCATGGGCTCTGCTTGCTCATCTACGCTCCGACCAATTCAGTCAAAATAATAAAATGATGTTTCCTTGAAAAAGTCTAAGACCGCATCCCAACCTAATGCATTCAAGTCTGCCTTCAGTACTGGTACTTCGGAATCAAGGGCCCAACAAAGTCTCGTTTGGGCTGCTTTAATGATAGTCTTTACATTTTCTCTTTCACTATGGAAGGAGTAGACTCTAGGGATAGATACTACTAATTGATTAAGTAATCAAATTGTTGTATCAATTTTTTTGATTGATCATTTTGCATTAATAATTTTGTCAAACGTTAGTCTTTTATCTTTTCCTATTCTTTAATGTTTTTAATTCCGAGCCATAGAGTAAGAGTGAGATGAGTTTTCCAAATTCATCATAGACTTTCCCTATGGCTTGATAGAAGTAAGAAGCCAAGAGTCATAACTTAAAGAATGGTAACTTTAAAGAAAAAACAGACAGAGCTGACAGGTTTACCTGATGTAAAGGAGATTCTAAAAGTCTATGATGTGAGTGTTTCATCACCACGGCGGGGTCTTTATTTTTATATTTCTCTCTTTTTTATTTTTGCTCTTGGCTGTGTGCATCCTTGATGTCTTTCGATGTCTTGTTGGTGCAGAGGCTGGGTGTAATTGGTATCTTCGTGATATTAATATATTCCCTTTAAAAAAAATTAACACTTTCCTCTTTCTCCTTTTTTCCAATCTTCGTGCTTAGGTGCACTAGTTTTCACATTTGAATTTGTTCCATCATTAGGGTTAGGGGAAGCAGTAGGCGATCAAATTCGAGTTCGAACCGATAGATACTATCAATTAACTAGATAAAACTAAAGATAAAGAAGGTATAAAAAATAAACGGAATAAAAAGGAAAAAAATTATGAAATGCACTAATTCGTCTTTATTCTTCTAATTGATTGCAATTAAACTCGGCTCAATCTTTTCTTTTCTTAAAAAGTTTATTATAATAAAAGAAACATTTCCGAATGCAAAATATGAAAGCTTTTTCTTGAGAGAATTAAAAATCGTAACTTGAAACAAGAACTGAAAATTTAAAGCAATAATAAAGAGCCGCCTGGGTTAACACTGACAAAATTAACTCGGAAAGAAAAAAATTGGATGCCCGTAAATAAACATCTTCAGGCGCCGATAAATGAGAAAAAGTTTATTATCGCCAGACAAAATGAGCAGCTAAGAAAAAAAAGACCGTATGTAGATAATGAAGAACCATAAGACTGTACAACTTGGAGGCTCATTAGGTCTAAAGGACTTTCGTCCTTCGACTCCTATAGGCGGCTTCGCTGTCGTAGAAGTATTCCCGAAATCTAGGCATGGCGCTCTTTGATCCTATTCATCAGGATTCCGTAAACATCCCATTTGAAAAATCGAAACAATCGGGACTTCCGAAGATTGGATGCGAAGAACCTTACCAGGGACTTCCGAAGATTAGATACAAAATGTTTATGGCATTTCTAAAAATTGTTTATCCAATGTAAAAAAAATTACACATAGTTAAAGAAAATTATATCATACCAAAACTGTTTCGTCATGTATTTGAATTTTTTTTAACACCTATTTGAGAAAATGTCCAAAACAAGTAACTAAATTTTTTGAAACCATGTTTAAAAAAATGTTAAACTTATATAAAAATACTTTAGATGTATACGAAAAATGTACAACGTGTATGAAAAAACAAGACATGTAAACATATATGTTGCAAAAGTATTAATCATGTATTGGTAAATGTCAAATAAGTACAAAAAAAATGTTCATGCTATATACGAAAAATGTATACATCTATTCGGAAAACGGAAGAAAGAAAAAAATAAAAAAATAAAAAAGAAATAATAAAAGAGGAAAACCAATGGAAAACAAAGAAAGTAACAAATACATGAAAACCAAAGCAAGAAAGAGAAGAAAAAAAGAAAAAAAAACTAAGAGGAAAATGAAAAAAAAACTGAGAAAACCAGTGAGAACCTTAGAAAAGCAATAGTAAAAACAGTGGAAAACCGAGAAAGAAAAATAACTGGAAAAAACTCGCGATCGCTACAGTGTTGGTTAGGCCTGATATTCTACTAGTGTAGGCCATTCATAATAAGATTCTGTAAGGGCGACACATAGCCCTGCGCAAGTGATGGGCTAAGGCTCAGTACTCTAGTACATGATGCTAGCACGAACCATAACCTTAGAAGTGCACCTAATTGGCGCTTCACGCGCTGACTTGGACCTCGAGCACTTAGAGCATCTCCAGCCGCGGCCCCAAAGGACCCCCCAGGTCTCTTTTTTATCGTCAGCGGGCGAAAAAATTCCCAGTCGCTCTCCCAGGACGCCGATTTTCGCCGGTTGGACCCTTTTTTGGGCCGGCGAACCCAGGCCGAACCCATGGCGCTGGGAGGCGCCTGGGGGCGCTGGAAGGCGCCCCCAGGCGCCGGCTGAAGCGAAAAGCCGGGTGGGGCCGAGCCGTCGGCGACACCGGCTGCTACTTCCCGCCGTTTCCCCTCCTTTTCCCTCCCTCTCCCGCCGTTTCCCTCCGCCATTCTCTCCATTCTCTCCATTTCCCTCTACCTCCCTCCGCCGCCATGCCACCGAAGAAGTACGCCGTCCCTCGCCAAGCCACCGGCCCCGCCGCCGCCAAACCTCGCAGGGCCAGTGTGTAGGGTAACGCAGCAGAAAACAAAAATTTTCCGACCTACGCACCAGCCCAGGACCACTATGGAGACTGCATACAAGGTTTGATCTCTTTCGTTACCGACTCGTAGCGCAGCGGAAGCAGAGTCGATGACGAACGGCGGTGCAGATCCCCGCAGCTAGGATTTTACAACCTCCCAACCGCGAGGATGTATACCCTCATCCGCCCCTCGGACAGCCCTCCGGGAGGCGGTCGCACAGCCCCCCGGACGGTGTCGCGGACAGCCCTTCGGGAGGACCTCCGAAACTCGGACAGCCCTTCGGGAGGACCTCCAAAACTCAGACGGTCACACGGACAGCCCTTCGGGAGGCACTCTCGAACTAAGACCGCAACTACGATCTCTCTACAGAGTTGCACACATACGGTGTCACCTATCCGGCAGGGCTTCGCCGTCCAGAACTAGTTCCCACCGGAACCCAGACAGCCTTTCGGCTCTACGAAACTATTTCGCTGGGAGGGAAAGAAGAAGCCAGATTATTGCAATGGCATGTGTATGAGAGTAAGAGTGATCTTTTGGGCTGCCTCCTCACCCCTATTTATAGGGTGAGAGACTATGGTAAAAATACCAAAATGCCCTCAGATATTTTTCACTATTCATAATAGTGATTCCACTATTCATAAATAGTGTTTTCCACTATTCACAATAGTGTTTTCCACTATTTCGAAATAGTGTTTTCACTAGTCATGAGATATTTCTCTCCCAATAGTGTTCCCCACTATTCATAATAGTGTTTCCACTATTCACGAGATGTTTTCTCCCAAAAAGCACTTTCACTATTCACGACGGCATTTTTCAGCGTCCGGTTGAACTGAAAATATTTATGTGGGCTTAGAACATTTCCAGTACCCACCAAAATAATTTTCAACGCGAGCCGGAACAATTCCGGTTTAGTGATTTTCATCTGCGAAAAGCATCTGAAGCGGTTTCGGCAGCTCCGGAACATTTCCGGTTTTCATTCCGGAAAATTCCAGAAAGTTTCCAGAATGATTCTGGCTACCTCCAAGAATTATCAGGCATGTGCCAAAACCAATTTGACTTTATGGTATCCTCTGAAACAACTTTTCAGTTTCACCGGAACTCATCCGGTGACCTCTCTCTTCGGAACTTTTCCGCTGTCTCCGAAAACTTTTTCCAGAAACTTTCTCTCAGACTCCCTGTCGTATTCAGCAGATAGATGACCCTTAAGCGTGTGACCCTATAGGTTCGGTGAAGCATAGACATGACCCGGAACCCCTTCCGATCAATGATCAACATCGGAGCCGTGGACACCCATATTGACCCCTATACCCACACGAATGAATATTCGAGTGAACCTCCAGTTGCCGTGTGCTATTCCTGTTGCTTCGCGATATGTTACAATTACCCGAGGTGAGACATGTTGGCATCCCCGTGGATCAACACCTTGTACACTATGCCAGTTACCTCGTTACCGGTATTGTTCTCTTTTCTCGTTCCCGTGTTCCGGCATCCCCGTGATCAAATCACAAAGTGTCTGGCCATACGATGATGGATACCGTAACACCGAGAGGGCCCAGAGATATCTCTCCATCGTCGGAGGAGCAAATCCCAATCTTGAGCTATCAAGTTACTTGACATACTTTTCCATGAACCCGTAAGCCGCCGTAATAGCCACCCATTTATGGATGACGTTTAACAAACCCCAAAGTTCATGAAGCAAGCATGAAGAAACTCGATACTCTCATGGTCTAAGGAATCATGCAAACATTAACCATCTCTGTGTTATTAACCATTAACTTATGACGAATGTATCTCATAGCATAACATCAATTCGGGTCGATTCAACACAAGTGTTCTACCAACATTGCGCCCTCAAAATTGCCGGCATAGCCATGCCCATGATTAGGAAAACAGGATCATCATGCAATACTTGAGCTAGTCTTAGAGGCCAGACTAGGAATACATTTTACCGTTTATTATTCCACACGTGCAAATGAGTCTTCCTCCGAGCCTCGTTTTATTTGTAGACTCGAGAATCATTGCAGTTATAGCATGGAACATAAACATAATTATGAACAGGGAGATAATCAATAACATTTATTATTGCCTCTAGGGCATATCTCCTACACAGTGCGCTGATGCCAAGGCCGCCGGGCTTGACAAACGCGGAGTGGAAGGCCGACGTCCATCGAAGGGAAGCGGTGACCACCGATCGACGCAACAAACTTCTCATGAAGAAAGCCAGGGATCGTCTCAGCGGCGGTTGAGCAGGAGGCGTCGTCTCAGCGGCCAATCTTCCCGGGGCGGCAGCAGGTGGGTTCGTTTCCGCAAGGCGCGTGGGGCAGCCAGCAGAGCGTCGCATCGCTGGCCAACCCCAACTTCCTGTCGCGTCGCTGGCCAACCCCAACTTCCTGTCGCCGGCGAAGCGGCTTATGTATTAGGCATCAGGATCTATAGAGATAGATCAAGACGCCTGATAGCGCTAAGCCAAAGCACGTACATTGACAAGGTGTTGAAAAGGTTCAACATGGAGAACTCCAAGAAAGGCCTACTCCCCATGTCACCTGGCACAGTGCTTTGCAAGAATCAGAGTCCTCGGACCCTCGATGAGCGAGTACAAATGAATGATATTCCTTATGCTTCGGCAGTTGGTTCTATTATGTATTGTAGGAGATATGCCCTAGAGGCAATAATAAATGTTATTGATTATCTCCCTGTTCATAATTAGGTTTATGTTCCATGCTATAACTGCTATGGTTCTCGAGTCTGCAATAACCACGAGGCTCGGAGGAAGACTCATATGCACGTGTGGGATAATAAACGGGAAAATGTATTCCTAGTCAAGCCTCTATGACTGGCTCAAGTATTGCATGATGATCCTGTTTTCCTGATCATGGGCATGGCTATGCCGGCAATTTTGAGGGCACAATTGTTGGTAGAACACTTGTGTTGAATCGACCCGATTGATGTTATGCTATGAGATACATTCGTCATAAGTTAATGGTTAATAACACAGAGAAGTTAATGTTTGCATAATTCCTTAGACCATGAGAGTGTCGAGTTTCTTCATGCTTGCTTCATGAACTTTGGGGTTTGTTAAACGTCGTCCGTAAATGGGTGGCTATTACGGCGGCTTACGGGTTCATGGAAAAGTATGTCAAGGGACTTGATAGCTCAAGATTGGGATTTGCTCCTCCGACGATGGAGAGATATCTCTGGGCCCTCTCGGTGTTACGGTATCCATCATCGTCTGGCCAGACACAGGGTGATTTGATCACAGGGATGCCGGAACACGGGAACGAGAAAAGAGAACAATACCGGTAACAAGGTAACTGGCATAGTGGACAAGTTGTTGATCCACGGGGATGCCTACATGTCTCACCTCGGGTATTTGTAACATATCGCGAAGCAACAGGAATAGCACACGGCAACTGGAGGTTCACTCGAATATTTATTCGTGTGGGTATAGGGATCGATATGGGTGTCCACGGCTCCGATGTTGATCATTGATCGGAAGGGGTTCCGGCTCATGTCTATGCTTCACCGAACCTATAGGGTCACACGCTTAAGGGTCATCTATCTGCTGAATACTAGACAGGGAGTCTGAGAGAAAAACACCGAAAAAGTTTCGGACGCCGGAAAAGTTTCGGACAGCGGAAAAGTTCCGCCGAGAGAGGTCACCGGATGAGTTTCGGTGAAACTGAAAAGTTGTTTCAGGGGATACCAAAAAGTCAAATTGGTTTTGGCACATGCCTGATAATTCTTGGAGGATGCCAGAATCATTCTGGAAACTTTCTGGAATTTTCCGGGATGAAAACCGGAAATGTTCCGGAGCTGCCGAAACCGCTTCAGATGCTTTTCGCAGATGAAAATCACTAAACCGGAATTGTTCCGGCTCGCGTTGAAAATTATTTTGGTGGGTACTAGAATTGTTCTAAGCCCACATGAATATTTTCAGTTCGATCAGACGCTGAAAAATGTCGTCGTGAATAGTGAAAGTGCTTTTTGGGATATTTATTGGAAAGCCACCTTTTAGGGCTTTTCCCAAAAGGCTTCTAGAAGGACTTGGGGATCAAGGAACCCCCTTTGGGGGGCCCCCATGAAGGTGGGACGTTCACATGTGCAGCTCCTCCATGGAGCTCCACATGGCATCCCATTTTGCACTTAACACCCTCATGTGTGAGCTAGTGCATGGGAGTTTTTGGGTTTTATTGTAAAACCACCCTACCCCTTGGTTTTCCTATAAATAGGAGGTGAGTGGGCTGCCATCTCACACACTCTTGCTCTCATACACAAAGCCATGCATGATCTGGCATTCTTCTCTCCCTCCCAGTGAAATAGTTTCGTAGAGCCGAAAGGCTGTCTGGGTTCCGGCAGGAACTAGTTCTGGACGGCGAAGCCCTGCTGGATAGATGATACCATATGTGTGCAACTCTGTAGAGAGATCGTAGTTTCGGTCTTAGTTCGAGAGTGCCTCCCGAAGGGCTGTCCGTGTGACCGTCCGAGTTTTGGAGGTCCTCCCGAAGGGCTGTCCGAGTGACAGTCCGAGTTTCGGAGGTCCTCCCGAAGGGCTGTCCGCGACACCGTCCGGGGGACTGTGTGACCGCCTCCCGGAGGGCTGTCCGCGGGGCAGATGAGGGTATACATCCTCGTGGTTGGGAGGTTGTAAAATCCTAGCTGCGGGGATCTGCACCGCCGTTCGTCATCGACTCTACTTCCGCTGCGCTACGAGTCGGTAACGAAAGTGATCAAACCTTGTATGCAGTCTCCATAGTGGTCCTGGGCTGGTGCGTAGGTCGGAAAATTTTTGTTTTCTGCTGCGTTCCCCTACATGTATGCCATGCTATGTACAAGACCGGATGTTTCCTATGCGCTAAGTGTTAGCAGCCGGTACCAAGGTGATCCAGGATTGGAACACTGGGCCGCAGTCAAGGGTATTCTTAAGTACCTCAGAAGGACCAAGGATTTACTCCTTGTGTACGGAGGTGATGAAGAGCTCATTGTAAGTTGTTACACTGATGCAGGCTTCATGTCTGACCCAGATGACTTCAAATCTCAATCTGGCTATGTTTTCATATTGAACGGTGGCGCAGTTGATTGGAAAAGTTCCAAACAAAAGACTGTGGCGGATTCTACGACGGAGGCGGAATATGTTGCTACTTCAGAAGCCTCCAAGAAAGCTGTCGGTATCAAGCAATTTCTTGAAGACCTTGGTGTGGTTCCAAGTGCTCTGGACCCGGTGGAGATCTATTGTGATAATAGTGGCGCCGTGGCTCAGGCAAGGGAGCCATGTTCGCACCATAAGACAATGCATATTCAACGCAAATATAAACTCATTCGACATCATGTCGAAGAAGGTTTAGTGAAAGTACGCAAAGTTCACACGGATCTGAATGTGTCAGACCCGATGACTAAGCCTCTACCACGAGCAAAGTATGAGCAACACCGGATAGCCATTGGTGTTAGGGAAGCCATGTAACTGGATTATGACTCTAGTGCAAGTGGGAGTCTATAGGAGATATGCCCTAGAGGCAGTAATATCAGTTACTTTTGTATCTCCAAGTTTGTAATGAATGTTTATGATCCATGCTATAACTGCAATGATTCTCGAGTCTGCAATAACCACGAGGCTTGGAGGGAAACTCATGTGCACGTGTGGTATAATAAACGGTAAATTGTATTCCTAGTCTTGCCTCTAAGACTAGCTCAAGTATTGCATGATGATCCTGTTTTCCTGATCATGGGCATGGCTATGCCAGGCAATTTTGAGGGCACGATGTTGGTAGAACACTTGTGTCGAATCGACCCAAATTGATGTTATGCTATGAGATATATTCGTCACAAGTTAGTGGTTAATAACACAAATATGGTTAACGTTTGCATAATTCCTTAGACCATGAGAGTATCGAGTTTCTTCATGCTTGCTTCATGAACTTTGGGGTTTGTTAAACGTCATCCGTAAATGGGTGGCTATTACGGCGGCTTACGGGTTCATGGAAAAGTATGTCAAGTAACTTGATAGCTCAAGATTGGGATTTGCTCCTCCGACGATGGAGAGATATCTCTGGGCCCTCTCGGTGTTACGGTATCCATCATCGTCTGGCCAGACACTTTGTGATTTGATCACGGGGATGCCGGAACACAGGAACGAGAAAAGAGGACAATACCGGCAACGAGGTAACTGGCATAGTGGACAAGTTGTTGATCCACGGGGATGCCAACATGTCTCACCTTGGGTAATTGTAACATATCGTGAAGCAACAGGAATAGCACACGGCAACTGGAGGTTCACTCGAATATTCATTCGTGTGGGTATAGGGGTCAATATGGGTGTCCACGGCTCCGATGTTGATCATTGATCGGAAGGGGTTCCGGGTCATGTCTATGCTTCACCGAACCTATAGGGTCACACGCTTAAGGGTCATCTATCTGTTGAGTACTAGACAGGGAGTCTGAGAGAAAATCACAGAAAAAGTTTCGGACACCGGAAAAGTTTCGGAGAGCGGAAAAGTTCCGCAGAGAGAGGTCACCGGATGAGTTCCGGTGAAACTGAAAAGTTGTTTCAGGGGATACCAAAAAGTCAAATTGGTTTCGGCACATGCCTGATAATTCTTGGAGGGTGCCAGAATCATTCTGGAAACTTTCTGGAATTTTCCGGGATGAAAACCGGAAATGTTCCGGAGCTGCCGAAACCGCTTCAGATGCTTTTCGCAGATGAAAATCACTAAACCGGAATTGTTCCGGATCGCATTGAAAATTATTTTAGTGGGGTACTGGAATTATTCTAAGCCCACATAAATATTTTCAGTTCGACCGGACGCTGAAAAATGTCGTCGTGAATAGTGAAAGTGCTTTTTGGATATTTATGGAAAAACACCTTTTTGGATATTTCCAAAAAGGCTTCTAGAAGGGATTGGGGAGCAAGCAAGCTCCTCATGGGGGGCCCCCCAAGGGGTGGCCGGCCAAGGTGGAGCTCCACATGGCACCCCTTTTTCCTTCTTATGATTTTTATGTGTGACATAAAGTGGGGTAGTTTGGTATTTTCAAGTGCCAACCCTACCCCTTGGTTTTCCTATAAATAGAGGAGATGTGGGATGCCATCTCTTCATCCTTTTGCTCTCATACACATGCTATGCTTTGCTAGCTCTCTCTTCTCCCTCCCACGAAAAGAGTTTTTCGTAGAGCCGAAAGGCTGTCTGGGTTCTGGACGGCGAAGCCCTGCCGGATAGATGACACCATATGTGTGCAACCCCGTAGAGAGGTCGTAGTTTCGATCTTTTGCCCGAGGGGCTGTTCGTGTGTCCTCCCGAAGGGCTGTCCGAGTTTCCGTTCGAGTTTCGAGGGTCCTCCCGAAGGGCTGTCCGTGACATCGTCTGGGGGACTGTCCGACCGCCTCCCGAAGGGCTGTCCGACGAGGGAGTACATCCTCGCGGTTGGGAGGTTGTAAAATCCTAGCTGCAGGGATCTGCACCAACGATCTCCACCGACTCTTCTTCCGCTATGCTACGAGTCGGTACGGATCAGATGAAACCTTGTATGCAATCTCCATAGTGATCCTGGGCGTGCTCGCTATACCGAAGTTTTTTGTTTTCTGTCGCGTTCCCCTACAGTGGCATCAAGAGCCAGGCTATGAGTAGATGCATGTTATGATCTAGAATACATGAGATGTATGGGTATTGCATAGTATAATTTTGTAGTAGATAAGATCTATTACTGAAAATTATTTGTGCGGGTAGCAGATGAAATCTGTTACCCGATGTTCCTGTTGCTTCCCATGAATTTGCATAGTCCTGATCTTGACGGCATGGTGGAATCTCACAAAGTTCTGGCAATCCGCGATCCTTTCATGCTGCTCCTGAGTATGCTGATTGACAGATCAACGAAGTGCTAACAGTTCTTTGGGTTCCACCATAGTTAAAGAAAGATGGATGTTTCGCAAACGAGAGGGCAATGCAGATATGATCTGCACGGGGGTCACGCGTATGACGAAGTTTAGTATGGGGCTCGAGATTTTATTATCTCGTGTTTCATACACCCTGGAAAGTTAATCTAGCAACTTGAATTATCATACTTGATGATGGACGTTGGTAGCTGCGGTTTGAGTCAAGACCTTAGAAGCCACGAAAAATAAAATTTTGCATAAACCGATTAGAGGCGTCTGACTTGGTTTTGCAAGATGGTTTGCATGTGATGTGGTATAGCAGGTCTCATATTAATTTGATTATGTATGAGATGACTATATGATGTAATTAACATGACCTGCGTGTCATGATTCGGCATGATGGCTGGAGCCATATGATTGCACTTTAATGACCTGCGTGTCAACCTCATGTAATGCACTTATTTTATTAGCTATAGAGATAGCAATATTATCTGGTGCATCGACAAGGTGGTGGCAATCTTCGCGAAGGTGAACTCCGACGCGAATGCCGAAGACGAAGAAATACTTGACTTCTTCGTCAGAAGGGGCTATACCATATCATGCTATTATGAATTGCCTGAGATGTTTATCCCTCTTGATGCACCCTTCTTGATTGCGCGGCAGTCGCCTTTTATTAGGGTGATCTCTCACTTAAAATATCAAGTAGTTAGTGTTCTCCCAAGTGTAGCACCGTCACGGCACCTAAATTTTCGGGGTGCGCCATGGATGCATGGGTACGAACGATTAGGGATGTGTGAGGCGGGTGAGTAAAGACCTCGCAGCAAGATCACTTGGTTGTCTTGACGTTCAGGCATGAAAGTCATGAGATCGGAACACACGCATCGAAAGATGAACAAGAGTCACATGGAGATGTGATCGGCAAGTTGGCCTACCGATTAAAACTCCCGTCATGAGATGATGATTCTATGGCGATGAATTGAAGTCCGGGTCTTGAATCACTCATAATCAATTTTGAGAGATATTGATTTGAGTGGGAGCGCACTTTAGAATAAAACTGTTTATTCACTAGTGCAAAAATCATTATGAACAAAGTCTAAGTGAAATTGTGTTTTCCGTTGTAGATCAAATGGCTCGCAACAGCGCGTTCAACTTAGGCCCGATGTTAGAGAAAGAGAAGTTAACGGCGAATGGAAACAACTATGCGGACTGGGTCCGTACCCTGAGGATTGTCCTCAGGAGTGCTAAGAAAGTGTACGTGCTTGACGGACCTCTTCCACCTAAACCGGCGGCAACAGCCGCGGCAGACATACAAAATGTCTGGGCCACTAAGGATGATGATTTCAACTTAGTGCAGTGCCTCATGCTGTCTTGCATGAGTTCAGAGCTTCAAAAACGTTTTGAATTTCATAACTCCTTTGATATGATCAAGGATCTGGATGCTTTGTACAAGTTTAATGCACGGTCTGAACGTTTTGATATCATGAAAATGATGGCGGAGACCAAGATGGCTGAGGGCAGTTCAGTTGGCGAGCACGTAGTCAATATGATTGGCTACGCTGAAAGGCTTAAAACCCTGGGATTTCCACTTCTAGAAGAGCATGTTATGGACCTGTTGCTAGGTTCACTCCCCCCGTCTTATAGCGGTTTTATCATGAACTACAACATGAATGGGATGAACAAAACACCTAATGAGGTGCTTGCCATGCTGAAAACTGTTGAAGGAGGACTGCGGAGAAATCGCAAGCAAGTGTTGCTTGTGAATAAAACTGCCAGTTTCAATAAGAAAGGCAAGCCAAAGAAGGGCAAGGGCGCCGGTAAGACCGGCTTCCAACGCAAATCTAAGGGCGGAGCCAAGAATGAAACTGAGTGCTTCTACTGCAAGGGCACAGGACACTGGAAGAGAAACTGCAAGAAGTATCTGGAAGATAAGAAGTCCGGGAAAACCGGAAAAGGTATAATTGTTATACAAGTTAATGTCATTGACGTTTTGCTTGCTAGCGAAAATTCTAAGTCTTGGGTATTTGATACCGGATCGGTTGCTCACATTTGCAACTCGATACAGGGGCTTCAAAAGGTGCGCAAGCTGGCAAAGAATGAAGTCGTGATGCGTGTCGGGAACGGCGCTGGGATCGCCGCTCAAGCCGTCGGCATTATGCCTCTACGTCTCCCTTCAGGATTTATTTTGGAACTTAGTAACTGTTATTTTGTTCCGTTGTTGTGTAGAAACATTATCTCTGGATCATGTTTAGTACACGATGGGTACTCCTACAAGTCTGAGAACAATGGTTGTTCACTTTATTGTAAGGATATGTTTTATGGATTTGCACCCATTGTTGGGGGCCTTTTCATACTGAATCTTGAATGTGAAAATGATGTCTTTAACGTGAATGCTAAACACCTTAAGAAGGCTGATACCACCACCACTTTCATGTGGCACTGTCGGCTTGGCCACATGTGAAAGAAACGCATGCAAAGACTCCATAAAGATGGAGTTTTACCGTCTTTTGATTTTGAATCATTTGACACATGTGAAGGTTGCTTGATGGGAAAAATGACCAAGACGCCGTTCACGGGTCATCCTGAACGGGCGGGTGAATTATTGGAAATAATACATAGTGATGTATGTGGTCCAATGAACACGGCCGCACGGGGTGGGTATTTTTACTTCGTGACTTTTACTGATGATTTAAGTCGGTATGGCTATATCTACTTGATGAAGCATAAGTCGGAAACCTTTGAAAAGTTCAAAGATTTTCAGAATGAGGTAGAAAATCATCGTAACAAAAAGATTAAGTTTCTGCGGTCTGATCGCGGAGGCGAATATCTTAGTCACGAGTTTGGCCAACATCTGAGTGACCGTGGAATCGTTTCACAGCTTACGCCTCCCGAAACTCCACAGAGAAACGGAGTATCGGAAAGACGTAACCGAACCCTGCTGGACATGGTAAGGTCGATGATGTCCCTTACGGATCTTCCAATATCTTTTTGGGGTCACGCACTAGAGACTGCCGCTCACACACTAAACAAAGCACCGTCTAAGTCTGTTAAGACGACACCACATGAGATGTGGCATGGGAAGAAACCTTGTGTGTCGCATCTTAAAATTTGGGGTTGTGAAGCATACGTAAAGCGTTTACAGCCAAGCAAACTCGATCCCAGATCAGACAAATGTTACTTTGTAGGTTATCCAACAAGCACTGTTGGGTATTCCTTCTACCTACCCTCCGAGCACAAAGTGTTTGTCGCTAAAGGCGGAGTCTTTCTTGAGAAAGAGTTTCTCGCTAAAGAAGCTAGTGGGAGGACAGTACAACTTGAGGAGATTACTGAATCTTCGGCAACCGTTGATATGGCTAAGGAACCGGAAGAAATTCCGCTAATTATCCCTACAACCGAGCCGGAAGTTGTCGCATATGATGCGGAAACTTCAAACAATGTTGTAACTGAACCGCGCAGATCAGGTAGGGCTATCCAGCCACCTGAGTGGTTTCATAACGAAATCTTCGTTCTTGAAGACGATGAACCTGCGCACTACAAGGAAGCGATGGCGGGGCCTAGCTCAAGGGAATGGCACAAGGCCATGAAATCCGAGATGGAATCCATGTACGAAAACCAAGTTTGGAACTTGGAAGAACTTCCAGATGGCGTAAAACCCATTGGTTGTAAATGGATTTTCAAAAGAAAGACGGATGCGGATGGTAACATTACTATCCACAAAGCTAGACTTGTCGCGAAAGGGTTCACGCAAGTTCCAGGAGTGGACTACGACGAGACTTTCTCGCCCGTAGCTATGCTTAGGTCTGTTCGGATATTACTAGCAATTGCTGCTTATTTTGATTATGAAATATGGCAGATGGATGTCAAAACGGCTTTCCTAAATGGAAACCTTGAAAGGGATGTATACATGATACATCCAGAAGGTTTTGTCGATCCTAAGAATGCTGGAAAGGTATGTAAGCTTCAGAAAGCCATTTATGGTCTGAAGCAAGCATCAAGGAGCTGGATCATTCGTTTTGATGAAGTGGTCAAAGAGTTTGGCTTCATCAGGAACGATGAAGAATCTTGTGTGTACAAGAAGTTTAGTGGGAGCACAAAAGCATTTCTAATCTTTTATGTGGATGACATATTGTTGATTGGAAATGACGTGAATTTTCTTAGCGAAATAAAAGACTCATTGAAGAAGAGTTTTTCAATGAAAGACTTAGGCGAAGCGGCTTATGTATTAGGCATCAGGATCTATAGAGATAGATCAAGACGCCTGATAGCGCTAAGCCAAAGCACGTACATTGACAAGGTGTTGAAAAGGTTCAACATGGAGAACTCCAAGAAAGGCCTACTCCCCATGTCACCTGGCACAGTGCTTTGCAAGAATCAGAGTCCTCGGACCCTCGATGAGCGAGTACAAATGAATGATATTCCTTATGCTTCGGCAGTTGGTTCTATTATGTATGCCATGCTATGTACAAGACCTGATGTTTCCTATGCGCTAAGTGTTAGCAGCCGGTACCAAGGTGATCCAGGATTGGAACATTGGGCCGCAGTCAAGGGTATTCTTAAGTACCTCAGAAGGACCAAGGATTTACTCCTTGTGTACGGAGGTGATGAAAAGCTCATTGTAAGTTGTTACACTGATGCAGGCTTCATGTCTGACCCAGATGACTTCAAATCTCAACCTGGCTATGTTTTCATATTGAACGGCGGCGCAGTTGATTGGAAAAGTTCCAAACAAAAGACTGTGGCGGATTCTACGACGGAGGCGGAATATGTTGCTGCTTCAGAAGCCTCCAAGAAAGCTGTCGGTATCAAGCAATTTCTGGAAGACCTTGGTGTGGTTCCAAGTGCTCTGGACCCGGTGGAGATCTATTGTGATAATAGTGGCGCCGTGGCTCAGGCAAGGGAGCCATGTTCGCACCATAAGACAATGCATATTCAACGCAAATATAAACTCATTCAACATCATGTCGAAGAAGGTTTAGTGAAAGTACGCAAAGTTCACACGGATCTGAATGTGTCAGACCCGATGACTAAGCCTCTACCACGATAAAAGCATGAGCAACACCGGATAGCCATTGGTGTTAGGGAAGCCATGTAACTGGATTATGACTCTAGTGCAAGTGGGAGTCTATAGGAGATATGCCCTAGAGGCAGTAATATCAGTTACTTTTGTATCTCCAAGTTTGTAATGAATGTTTATGATCCATGCTATAACTGCAATGATTCTCGAGTCTGCAATAACCACGAGGCTTGGAGGGAAACTCATGTGCACGTGTGGTATAATAAACGGTAAATTGTATTCCTAGTCTTGCCTCTAAGACTAGCTCAAGTATTGCATGATGATCCTGTTTTCCTGATCATGGGCATGGCTATGCCAGGCAATTTTGAGGGCACGACGTTGGTAGAACACTTGTGTCGAATCGACCCAAATTGATGTTATGCTATGAGATATATTCGTCACAAGTTAATGGTTAATAACACAAAGATGGTTAACGTTTGCATAATTCCTTAGACCATGAGAGTATCGAGTTTCTTCATGCTTGCTTCATGAACTTTGGGGTTTGTTAAACGTCATCCGTAAATGGGTGGCTATTACGACGGCTTACGGGTTCATGGAAAAGTATGTCAAGTAACTTGATAGCTCAAGATTGGGATTTGCTCCTCCGACGATGGAGAGATATCTCTGGGCCCTCTCGGTGTTACGGTATCCATCATCGTCTGGCTAGACACTTTGTGATTTGATCACGGGGATGCCGGAACACAGGAACGAGAAAAGAGGACAATACCAGCAACGAGGTAACTGGCATAGTGGACAAGTTGTTGATCCACGGGGATGCCAACATGTCTCACCTCGGGTAATTGTAACATATCGTGAAGCAACAGGAATAGCACACGGCAACTGGAGGTTCACTCGAATATTCATTCGTGTGGGTATAGGGGTCAATATGGGTGTCCATGGCTCCGATGTTGATCATTGATCGGAAGGGGTTCCGGGTCATGTCTATGCTTCACCGAACCTATAGGGTCACACGCTTAAGGGTCATCTATCTGTTGAATACTAGACAGGGAGTCTGAGAGAAAATGACCGAAAAAGTTTCGGACACTGGAAAAGTTTCGGACAGCGGAAAAGTTCCGCAGAGAGAGGTCACCGGATGAGTTCTGGTGAAACTGAAAAGTTGTTTCAGGGGATACCAAAAAGTCAAATTGGTTTCGGCACATGCCTGATAATTCTTGGAGGGTGCCAGAATCATTCTGGAAACTTTCTGGAATTTTCCGGGATGAAAACCGGAAATGTTCCGGAGCTGCCGAAACCGCTTCAGATGCTTTTCGCAGATGAAAATCACTAAACCGGAATTGTTCCGGATCGCATTGAAAATTATTTTAGTGGGGTACTGGAATTATTCTAAGCCCACATAAATATTTTCAGTTCGACCGGACGCTGAAAAATGTCGTCGTGAATAGTGAAAGTGCTTTTTGGATATTTATGGAAAAACACCTTTTTGGATATTTCCAAAAAGGCTTCTAGAAGGGATTGGGGAGCAAGCAAGCTCCTCATGGGGGCCCCCCCAAGGGGTGGCCGGCCAAGGGTGGAGCTCCTCCATGGAGCTCCACATGGCACCCCTTTTTCCTTCTTATGATTTTTATGTGTGACATAAAGTTGGGTAGTTTGGTATTTTCAAGTGCCAACCCTACCCCTTGGTTTTCCTATAAATAGAGGAGATGTGGGCTGCCATCTCTTCGTCCTTTTGCTTTCATACACATGCTATGCTTTGCTAGCTCTCTCTTCTCCCTCCCACGAAAAGAGTTTTTCGTAGAGCCGAAAGGCTGTCTGGGTTCCGGCAGGAACTAGTTCTGGACGGCAAAGCCCTGCCGGATAGATGACACCGTATGTGTGCAACCCCGTAGGGAGGTCGTAGTTTCGATCTTTTGCCCGAGGGGCTGTTCGTGTGTCCTCCCGAAGGGCTGTCCGAGTTTCCGTTCGAGTTTCGAGGGTCCTCCCGAAGGGCTGTCCGTGACATCGTCCGGGGGACTGTCCGACCGCCTCCCGAAGGGCTGTCCGACGAGGGAGTACATCCTCGCGGTTGGGAGGTTGTAAAATCCTAGCTGCGGGGATCTGCACCAACGATCTCCACTGACTCTTCTTCCGCTGCGCTACGAGTCGGTACGGATCAGATCAAACCTTGTATGCAATCTCCATAGTGATCCTGGGCGTGCTCGCTATACCGATTTTTTTTGTTTTCTGTCGCGTTCCCCTACACCTCGCCGAATCGTGGAAGCAGGTCAGCATGGACCCGATCACCGGCGCAAACCAGAACACCGACACGTACTGGACAAGGATCAAGGCAGCGTTCGACGAGCGCAAGTTGGTCGACCCCGAGTTCACCGGCACACACATGGAGCGCGGCGCCAAGGCCATGGCCAACCATTGGGCGAGCATTCAACTAGCGTGCAACAAGTGGCATGGGATCCAAGAACAGGTCCAGGCTCGCCCTAAGAGCGGCGCGAACGTAGAACAGCAGGTACGTTCGAGGAACACCCGACTTCGCCGTCCTTCGCCGTGTTCGCCGACACTTGTTCTTTGCTGCAGATGGTTCGGATGTTCGACTTGTTTCGCCGGGACAGTGACACCGATTCCGACTTCAAGTTCCTCTATGTGTTCACCCGGATCGAGTCCTGCGAGAAATGGGCCGAGGTCCGGCTTGCACTCGCCAATAAGGACGGCGTGTACAACCTGGACGCGCCTGTTGCTGGGGCGGCCGAAGGGCGGCCAGACGGGAACAAGAAGGCGAAGAAGGGCAGGAACGACGCGCCAGCTGCCGAACGGCTGCAGGCGTCGATAGAGCAATGCATCGCCGACGCAAAGACCCACTCTGCCCCGAGGGAGGAGAAGTCGGCGGCGAGGTGGTCGGCGCTGATGACGAAGCAGGACGCCAAGCTCGACCTCCTCAGGACCAACGTCGTCGCGAAGAAACGCAACACCGACCTGGCGTTCCTCATGGGAGGCGTCACGGCGGAAATGGACCTGCTGGTCAAGGCGTGGTACTTGGCGGAGCACAACCTCATCCTCAACCTCATGCCGGCGCCCTCCGCACCGCCCATGCAGCCGCCGAGCGCGCCTTCGTCTCCAACGTCGCCGAACGCGCCCTCCCCGACGCCGACGGCTACGCTGACCTCTCCCGCCGCTCCGGGAGACGACGAGGAGCTCGCCGTTTGAGTTCTATGATCATGTCTCCCGCCTTTTTGTACGCCAGACTATTTGGCATGTTTTGATCACCGGATGGCATGATGGACGCCGACTTGTGGCATGACCGACGCCGAATTGTGGCATGATCGCAGACTTGCGTCGTTTTTGGGTGGCGGGAAATGTGAAGTTTAAATTTGCATGCACTTTCTGGCCGAACCTCCGGGCGCGACTGGGAAGTTGATCCCCCCAGGACGAAAATAGCGCTGGCTTAGACGTTTTGCGGCCTCGCCAGGCGCACTGGGGGGCAAACGGCTGGAGATGCTCTTATGAGTCAGGCTGGGCTATACTCTCTGCCACTCGATCGCTTGAGTCGTTGGGTCGCTTCCTGCAGGCCTCGCTCGCTCGAGCTACTTGTTCAATTAAACTAGTAGTACTTGTTTTAGGAGTGAAAATGACTCCCTGGCTTTATATAATTTTAAAAATAGTATTTTTAAAAATATTCATATATTTTTTTAAAAGTTCACGAATTCAAAAAAAGTTTGTGAATTTTATAAAAAAATCATATATCTGGAAAAAAGTGTGTGAATTTGAAAACGTTCGTCAATTACGCAAAAGTTCACGACTTTGGAAATAATAGTTAAATTTAGAAATGTTCACGAATTTTATAAAGGTCAGAAATTTGAAAAAAAGATGGATTAAGGAAGTTCATGGATTTGGAAAAACATTGCTGACTTGAAAAATGTTCACAATTGTTTAACAAGTCCATGCAAATTTATGAATGAAAATAGATAAAGTTAAAAGAATAAAGAGGGAATAAACAAAAAGTAAATAAAACCAGTTAGATGCTTCTAGAAGCTTCCCAAAACCGATGGGATGTTTCTAGAAGCTTCACAAAACCGACCAGAACTTGTTTTTAGGTAAGCAGGCCAGAAGCTACAGAAACCATGAATGAGCGTTCAAGCGTATAGGGGCACGCCCGGTTAGTTTTGCCTTTGAGGGTGGGGGCGCCATACGTGCACTTACTAATGCGTGGATATAGCAAAGGGCCTCTCGCGTTTCCTACCCTAGCCGCCGCCAGGAGCCAGGCGACTAGGGAGGGGATTCTCTTCCACCAGATCTCAACCGACCAGGGCGATGGCCCCTCTCCCTCCGGCTGTTGCTCCGGCGGCAGGAGCGAGGAGGGACCCCGTTCCTCCAGTCTGTAGTTAGGGTTTGGATCTGTAGGTCGTGGTGCGTCGTTGGGGTGGTGGGAGCGGCGTCCGGACGAATAAATCTGCCTCAACTTCACTCCCATACCGACGGTGTCCTTCATGGCGGCATCTCGGAGTTGATGGCATCGTGTGTTTGTCGATCCTTCAGATCGGCGGCGTTAGGGTTCATGGATGGTGTCGGCGAGGCGGCGGCGGCGACTCCATCAGGTGTGTCTCTCCTTCTGCTCTGTCCCCGTTGCTGCGGCGTTGTCTCCGACGTCATGGTGGAGCAGGGAGGTTTTATCATTCAGGAGTACGCGCAGACGGTTGTCTACGCAAGTGACAACTGGAAGATGGTGCATCTTGTGCTGGTTTTGTGGTCGGTGGATGGCAGTTCTGGTTTCCTCCTCAGACGTTGTTGTCATGCGGGGGTGTCAGATCTGGAGTTCGATGGCGTGTCCGGGGACATGTTGCCCCGGTCTGATTCTTTCAACGGCAATGGTTTTGCTTCTGGCAAATTACTTTGGAGGTCCGTAAAGCTGCTGATCAGCGATGGAGCCGCGTCGAGCTCGGGTGAAGAGGTGATCTGTCTTCTTTCTTTTTGGTGGCCGCTTTGGTGGTGTCGAAGGAGAGGGACATGCGATGGTATTTTGCATAGGATTTTTCTATCCTTCCAGTGTTGTAAGGTCGGTGTTTACGTGTCTTGTAACTTGATCTTATTCTATAAATGAGAAACGTATTACCATGCAAAAAAAAAAAAGTTGGGGGCGCCATACGAGGACGATGGTGACCGGTGGTATAGGTGTTCAACAGGAAACCGCGGACCTTAGTGTAGAATTACTGGTTCACAAATCTTGTTCCGTACTTCCCAATACATATTCGGTAGTAATGTTACATGTCAGGGTCATTGTACATGATCATAGGCACGCCTAGTACTTCATCGCAAAAAAAAAAAAAAAAAAAAAAAGAGAGCATGCCTAGTACTAGAACGGTCACCATCAAGTTAGTCTCCAGTATTAGCAGACTAATAGCTCTTGTAGTATTTGTGAGTCACGAGCCATGCAGCAAGTGTAGCAGCCTTGGGTGCCTGCTCATTGCCGTAAGAGATGGCATCTGCGGTTGGACATCAGGCAGTTGCTCCATAAGTCAGAGCCACAGGGCTGCTGCAATGGCTGGGGTGAGAGGCTTGGGATGGATCTTCATGTACGTGCTGCTGGGGATTGACTCTGGGGGCATAGAAGCAAAATTTTCAGCTGCATCTCTCAATTTAAGACGATGAAGCACCAAGACCGAGAAGTACGAGAGATACCTGCTTCACAAATATTTTTGGCAATTAAAGGTTGAGGTCCATCGGCCGATGGATCTGTGCCAAGAATGAATGGCCGACGATAGAGCACATTTGTTTAATTCCTAATTTTGAACCTCTACGCTTTAACTTACTCCCTTATTTTTCTACAGTTTTTCTCAACCGTCTAGAGCTAGCGGGCCAAAACACACATATATCTTGTTAAACAAACTAGGGTTTGGAACAATGCTCGATACCCTGGACGGGTACGGCTGTCATATATTTATAAGAGGAAACGTACAGGTACAGGTTTATGTTACAACACGTATATCTACTATATACTTAGTCTAACACCCTCCCTCAATCTTAACTATGTCCCGAAACACTCAGAAGGTTAAGATTGCGTCGGCATCCTTCAAAAGAAGGTAAGGGCAAGGATTTAGTGAAAATATCAGCAAGCTGATCCTTCAAAAGAAGGTAAGGGCAAGGGTTTAGTGAAAATATCAGCAAGCTGATCCTTAGAAGAAACTTGATCTGAAGAAGCTTCTGTGCAACACGTTCCTCACAAAGTGATAGTCAACTTCGATGTGTTTCGTTCGGGCATGAAATACCGGATTGGATGAAAGATATGTAGCACCGATGTTATCACACCAAAGGACAGGCGGCTGAGCTTGAGAGACCTTCAACTCTCGAAGCAATGACTGCACCCATATGATCTCAGCTGTGGCATTAGCAACTGCTTTGTACTCAGCTTCAGTACTACTCCGAGACACTGTAGCTTGCTTGCGAGCTTGCCGGGCGATCAAGTTAGGACCAAAGAACACAGCATGTCCCCCCGTGGATCGCCGATCATCAGGACTACCAGCCCAATCAGCATCAGAAAAGGCTGAGATCACACCAGAAGGCGCAGGTTGCAGATGTAGACCATATGAACCAGTGTGACGAACATAGCGTAAAATGCGCTTAACAGCCGACCAATGAGGATCACGTGGTGCATGAAGGTACTGACACACACGGTTAACCGCAAACGATATGTCTGGTCGAGTAATGAGCAAGTACTGCAGTCCACCAACAATGCTGCGGTACTCAGTGGCATCCTCAGAGGAGAGCAAGTCTCCATCAAGAGCTGACAGTTTGTCGGTGGCAGACATAGGAGTCAAAGCAGTCTTGCACTGCAACATACCCGCACGACGTAACAGATCCTGAGAGTACTCCTGCTGAGTGAGAGTCAAGCCACTGTCAGAATGAAGAACCTCTAGACCCAGAAAATAATGTAGTCTCCCAAGATCCTTAACAGCAAAATCAGCACCCAGAGAAGACACGAGCCGATCTGCAGCAGTGACCGACGAACTGACAAGTATGATGTCATCAACATAGACCAGAATGTACATAGTCACTTCAGGCCGCTGAAGAATGAACAGAGATGTGTCTGCTGTAGACGGCACAAACCCATGCGCACGATGAGCACCGCCAAGACGTGCATGCCATGCATGAGGAGCCTGCTTCAGACCATAGAGGGCCTTGGCGAGACGACACAGATGATGCGGCTGAGCAGGGTCAACAAAACCTGGTGGCTGACGCATATATACCTCTCCTTCCAAAACTCCATGGAGAAAGGCATTCTGAACATCAAGCTGACGAAGCGACCATCCTCGAGTAACAACCAATGAAAGAAGAACACGGGTAGTCGTGGGTTTAATAACAGGACTGAACGTGTCTTCGTAATCAAGGCCATACCTTTGTTTGAACCCTTTGGCAACCAGGCGTGCCTTGTACCTCTCAATGGAGCCGTCAGCATGTTTCTTCACCTTGAACACCCATTTAGAGTCAATGATATTGACACCAGATGGAGGTGGAACCAGGCGCCAAGTATTATTTTTCTGAAGAGCATGGATCTCCTGTTCCATAGCAGCGCGCCAGTGTGGAATGCCAAGCGCTGCCTGAAAATGTCGCGGTTCAGCCGTAGGGTCGGCCTCAGCATGAGCAACACAAGCCGCAAGCCATGCGACGGTGCCATCAGTGCGCTTAAGAGGCTTGAAGATGCCACTCTTGCTGCGCGTATGAGGGCGCAGTACGACATGCGGAGGTGTCGGAGAAGCCGCCACTGCAGGAGAGCCAACGTCTGGTAGCGGCGAGGAAGACACGCCGGCGGGCGAGTCCACGGGCGCTGCCAGTGGTGAGGGCAAGGCCGACGCTGGGCCCGGGGTGGCCGGCGGAGACAGGCCAGCCGAAGACGGCCCACGCGAAGCGGAGATCGGGGAGGCCGCCGGCCCGGGCGACAGCACCGCACAGTCAGCCGGGCTAGGCGAGGCCCATCGTCGTGCATGGGGCATGCACGTTCGATCGACGTCGGGGGCATCCGGCGTAGCAGCAGCAGCTGGCGCAGCCGAGACCACATCATCGTCAAGAAGCTCAAGTCGAGCGCTCCATCCAGTTCCTACACCATGGTTAGGCAACAACAGAGGAGAGTATGCAGCATCTACAAATTGATCAGGCAAAACTAGAAAAGAGTGCAGCTCGGTAGTGGTTGTATCGGTGGGTGGTGTGAGCGTGGAAAATGGGAAAACAGTCTCATCAAACACAACCTCACGGGATATGTAAACACGATTTGTCGGAATGTGGAGACACTTGTAACCTTTGTGAAGAGGACTGTACCCAAGAAACACACATTTTTTAGATCGATACTCGAGTTTATGCTTATTATACGGACGAAGATGTGGCCAACACGCACAATCGAACACTTTGAGAAGGGAGTAATCTGGAGTTTCATGAAGTAATACTTCTAGAGGAGATTTCATGTGAAGAAGTCGTGTGGGAAGCCTGTTTATCAAAAAACAAGCAGTAACAAATGCATCACTCCAGAACCGAAAAGGGACAGAGGCATGTGCAAGTAGTGTTAAGCCAGTTTCAACTATGTGACGGTGCTTGCGCTCAGCTGCACCGTTCTGCTGATGTGTATGAGGACAAGACACATGATGCGAAATGCCAAGTTTCTGAAAGAAGGTATTAAGATTGCGATACTCACCCCCCCAATCAGACTGAACATGGACAATTTTGTGCTTAAGCAACCGCTCAACATGTGCTTGAAATTGCATAAAGACATGGAACACATCAGATTTGCACTTAATAAGATAAATCCAAGTAAAGTGACTGAAAGCATCAATGAAACTGACATAGTAGTTGTGACCACTAACAGAAGTTTGGGCATAGCCCCACACATCCGAAAACACAAGTTCAAGAGGAGCCTTGACAACACGACTCGATACAGAGAAAGGTAACCGATGACTCTTGCCTTGTTGACAGGCATCACACACTAGAAACTCCTTATTGCTCGACTCAACAGGAAGACTATGGCGATGAAGCACATGGCGCAGAATGGGAGTGGCAGGATGGCCGAGGCGAGAATGCCACTGCGATGACGACACCCGAACACCACTGAAAACTTCAGAAACAGGTGGCACATAAAGAGCATATAGGCCATGGCGAAGTCGACCACTAAGAAGAACGTCCCTCGTGTCCCAGTCCTTAACAAAAAAACGGAAAAGGTGAAACTCAACCAACACATTTTTGTCACGAGTTAATTTAGGAACCGAGAGCAAACTACGTGTGACTGAAGGAACACGGAGAATATCAAGGAGATGCAAGGTTTTAGTGGTACGTGAAAGAAGAGATGCCTGACCAACATGTGAGATGAGCATACCTGATCTATTGGCAGTGCGGACCTGATCATGACCAGTGTAGGGCTGGCGAGTGGCCAGCTTGTCGAGCTGGCTCGTCAGATGGTCCGTGGCGCCTGTGTCCATGTACCAGGCAGGATCCACAGGATAAGAAGGAGTAAACCCAGGGTCCTGTGTTGCGAGAGCAGCTTGTTTCTCATTGCCCTTTCCATTGTTCCCAATGCTAAGGAAGTCACGTTTGAAGCGACGATGACAGCGAGACGCCAAGTGCCCCTCGATGTCGCAGAGCTGACACTCAACCCCACCACCACATGCCTGACAGTGGAGCCGCTTGCGCCCAGCCGTCGGGGGAGCGGGAGCGGACTGGCGGGGCTGGTGGGTCGGGGATGGCGGCGGAGGCTGCTTGGCACCACGAGGTCCCCCACGGTGAGCAGCATTCGCTGACGAGCCCTCAGTATAGACCCCGACGAAGCGACGAGCAGAAAGCCGCTGTTCCGTGTTCAGGAGCCGTGCGTAGAGATCACGGGGTGGCATTGGTGTGTCACGTCCATTAATATTTTCCACCAGAGAGTCATAGTCCTCATCAAGACCATGGAAAATGAATGAAGTGAACTCCTCATCACCGAGAGGCTTCCCAATGGAGGACAGTGTATCAGCCAAATTTTTGACCTTGTTGAAACAGGCCGTGACGGAGAGATCATGCTTCTTTGTAGGGTAACGTAGCAGAATACAAAAAATTCCGAGCTACGCACCAGCCCAGGACCACTATGGAGACTGCATACAAGGTTTGATCTTTTCGTTACAAACTCGTAGCGTAGCGGAAGTAGAGTCGATGACGATCGGCGGTGCAGATCCCCGCAGCTAGGATTTACAACCTCCCAACCGCGAGGATGTAAACCCTCATCCGCCCCTCGGACAGCCCTCCGGGAGGCGGTCGGACAGTCCCCCGGACGGTGTCGCGGACAGCCCTTCGGGAGGACCAACAAAACTCAGACAGTCACTCGGACAGCCCTTCGGGAGGACCCACGAAACTCGGACAGCCACTCGGACAGCCCTTCGGGAGGCACACTCGAACTAAGACCGAAACTACGATCTCTCTATAGAGTTGCACACATACGGTGTCATCAATCCGGCAGGGCTTCGCCGTCCAGAACTAGTTCCCACCGGAACCCAGACAGCCTTTCGGCTCTACGAAACTATTTCGCTGGGAGGGAGAGAGAAGCCAGATAACATCAGATGGCATGTGTATGTGAGAAAGAGTGAGTGTGGAGAGTGCATCTCCACCTCTATTTATAGGAAAACCCAAGGGGTAGGGTGACACTTGAAATACCCAAAATGCCCTTCACAAGGGCACAAAGGTAAAAGCAAGTGGGCAGCCCTTATCCTTCCATGTCATCCCTAAAGATATTTGTGAGTAAAACCCCAAAAGGTGGCTTTCCATAAAGTGATCCAAAAAGCACTTTCACTATTCACGACGACATATTTCAGCGTCCGTTCGAACTGAAAATATTCATGTGGGCTTAGAACATTTCCAGTACCCACTAAAATAATTTTCAACGCGATCCGAAACAATTCCGGTTTAGTGATTTTCATCTGCGAAAAGCATCTGAAGCGGTTCCGGCAGCTCCGGAACATTTCCGGTTTTCATCCCGGAAAATTCCAGAAAGTTTCTAGAACGATTCTGGCACCCTCCAAGAATTATCAGGCATGTGCCTAAACCAATTTGACTTTATGGTGTACTCCGAAACAACTTTTCGGTTTAGTGATTTTCATCTGTGAAAAGCAACTAAAGCGGTTCCGGCAGTCCGGAACATTTCGGGTTATTGTCTCTGAAAATTCTCAGAAGTTACCGGAACAATTCTGGTACCTTCCAATAATTTCCAAGCATGTGCCGAAACCAATTTGACTTTATGGTACACTCCGAAACAACTTTTCGGTTTTACCGAAACTCTTCCGGTGTTCTCTCTCCGGAACTCTTCCGTTGTCTCCGAAACTTTTTCGGTGAATTTCTCTCAGACTCCTTGTCTAGTATTCAACAGATAGATGACCCTTAAGCGTGTGACCCTATAGGTTTGGTGAAGCATAGACATGACCCGGAACCCCTTCCGATCAATGATCAACATCGGAGCCGTGGACACCCATATTGACCCCTATACCCACACGAATGAATATTCGAGTGAACCTCCAGTTGCCGTGTGCTATTCCTGTTGCTTCGCGATATGTTACAATTACCCGAGGTGAGACATGTTGGCATCCCCGTGGATCAACAACTTGTCCACTATGCCAGTTACCTCGTTACCGGTATTGTTCTCTTTTCTCGTTCCCGTGTTCCGGCATCCCCGTGATCAAATCACAAAGTGTCTGGCCATACGATGATGGATACCGTAACACCGAGAGGGCCCAGAGATATCTCTCCATCGTCGGAGGAGCAAATCCCAATCTTGAGCTATCAAGTTACTTGACATACTTTTCCATGAACCCGTAAGCCGCCGTAATAGCCACCCATTTATGGATGACGTTTAACAAACCCCAAAGTTCATGAAGCAAGCATGAAGAAACTCGATACTCTCATGGTCTAAGGAATCATGCAAACATTAACCATCTCTGTGTTATTAACCATTAACTTATGACGAATGTATCTCATAGCATAACATCAATTCGGGTCGATTCAACACAAGTGTTCTACCAACATTGCGCCCTCAAAATTGCCGGCATAGCCATGCCCATGATTAGGAAAACAGGATCATCATGCAATACTTGAGCTAGTCTTAGAGTCCAGACTAGGAATACATTTTACCGTTTATTATTCCACACGTGCAAATGAGTCTTCCTCCGAGCCTCGTTTTATTTGTAGACTCGAGAATCATTGCAGTTATAGCATGGAACATAAACATAATTATGAACAGGGAGATAATCAATAACATTTATTATTGCCTCTAGGGCATATCTCCTACAGACTCCCACTTGCACTAGAGTCAATAATCTAGTCAATGCTAATGCACTTTACACCTATGGCATACTGGTGTAAAATATGCTTCGCTTGTGGTATAGCCTGATGTCCAACGGATCTGACGACTTCAGCTCCGTGTGTAACTTTGCATATCCTTGCATTTTCACGCTTTCACAAAATTCATATTTTGTGTGGACTTGGCTTTGCATATGTGTGAATCATTGGTCGAAACCTGATTCCTCAGACTGAGCTATGGGGCAACTATCTGCAATAGTGTCCCATAGACCAAAGCCATATTGGAACCATACTAAGTTCATGAATGAACTATAAGATTCATCAACTTCTTTGTCGCTTCTAAAGCGTCAACATACTTAGCCTTTGTTATAGAATTCGCCACAGTGTCTTGTTTGGAACAATTTCCAACTACTGTGCTACCATGCTGTGTATTACACAAAACCCTTAACTTAAATCGAAAATCGCATGGAGCATTGATGAAGATTTTTTCGATGTAATTACTTACAACGAGCACTTCATAAT
Organism: Elymus sibiricus; assembly: GCA_039707655.1. Classification (NCBI taxonomy): domain Eukaryota; kingdom Viridiplantae; phylum Streptophyta; class Magnoliopsida; order Poales; family Poaceae; genus Elymus; species Elymus sibiricus. The sequence goes on along the minus strand of CM077669.1, from coordinate 84,680,846 downwards.
CTCTGCTTGCGAGAAAACATGTCATCAGTACTGCTCTAGTACTCAATGACATCTTTCACTGTTGTCCCATGATCAGTACTTTGATCACTTTGGTATCTATACTCGCAACAGTTTTGGAGTATTGGACATAGCTGGTTGTTTTTACATACCATGGAATACATGATTAATTCAAACACAAGAGTGTGTGGAATCTCCAACATGTATTTTCCTCATCAGTGTTTTGGGACACCGAGTCTTGCAAAAACTCTTTCCATGTGACTTCGGCAAGAATCACTCCTTGGCGTTTTAAATGCTAAAAAGTTTTAGCATCTTGTCAATATGTATTCATAGCTTAGCCCCATTAGGTAAATCTATCTCCATAGATCATCATGCCTAATATTGAGGCTATTTAGCCTAAGCACTTCATCGAAAAACTATTTTCAAATGAAGTCCTAATTCGTGTCAAGAAATTTATTTCCAATTAACAAAGTGTCAAGTACACAAGGTTTTTAGAAATATTATTATGCTCCCACTTACTTTCTTGAATCACAAGCATTTTCGATACCCATTTGATGAAGTCAAACCCTTTGACCATTCCATCAAAAACGAAGATTCCAACTCCACTTTGCTCTCTTCTGTCCATCGCTGGAACTCTGAAGTTTGCATACTTACTAGCATCCTCTGGATCGACAAATTACTTTGGACTGTATCACATACAAGTCCTAGGTTTCATTTCCATCAGATGGAAATCCTTTTGTCATCCATGTTTTATATCTCATGATTGAAATATGTATTAATTGCTAGTTTAACCCAAACCGACTTCAAGCATCGCTACGGTGAGACAATCTCATCGTAGTCAACTCCTTGAACTTGTTATTGCAACAAGTCGAGCTTTATGGATAAAACATTTTATCCGTATCAGTTTTTAGTTCCATAAATATTCATTAGACTCTAAGTCTTCCAAAAGGTGTATCAAGATTTTAATCTCGAATCACTTATATGGAAACTATCTCGGATTGTATTGGCATTTAGCCAATTCCGGAGTCAGGGCCCATCACCGCTTCCTTTTGTATCGTAGGTATACTGTTGTCCAACAACAATATCTCGTTTGCGCACCTGAGAGGTTTGCACGAGCCTTGCCTACGTGGTTCAGCTGCAAGTTCGACCGAAGTCCATACATTTTATTGTAGAGACTTCCGTATCAGTCGCAGTAGGAAACTCCGGAATCACTTCCAAGGTTTCTTTCCTTTGATCTGATAACGAAGATACTGGTTATCTCGTCGAGTTGCACTGTCCTCCCACTCACCTTTTGTAAGAACTATTCTCTTTAAAAACATACCGTTTTGTGGCAAAATCCTTTGCCTCGGTATGGTGGTGGGGGAATACCCAATGACTTGGGATAACCTACAAAGTAGCACTTGTCTGATTTGGAATAGGTTTGTAACATTTTACACAAGCCCCATATTCCAAATGTTAAGAAAAGATATAACATGGTTGGGCTTACCATACCATGGCGTCATTTCAACAGACCTGATGGAGCTCTTTTTAGTGTAAAAGCCGCAGTCTCTAAAGCATCACCTTTTAAAAGGGGTAATGGCAAATTTATTTATGTCATCTTTGATCTTACCATGTCATAAATGGTTCCCATTACATCTTCATGGACTTTCCACTTGCAGTGGTGTTCCGGGAGGTGCAAGTTATGAAACCCCTTTCACAACTCATCAGACATTCGCTAAACTTGTAACTCAAATATTCCTTTCTGCAATGGAATTGTAGAAACATAATTTTCTTGTTACAATATTTTCTTCTTCATTTTGAAAACCTTTCGAATGATTTCAAAAGATCTAGACTCACGTCTCATCAAGTAAATATCCATATATCTTCTTGAGTCATTTCTGAAGATAGATAAATCCACTACTTGCAATAACATTTATTGGACTACACACATCATAATGTATGATCACCAATATGTTCTATGCTCGTTCCTTATGGCCTGTGAACGGTATTTCAGTCACTTCACTTTTCAGAGGAAAGTTGCAAGTGTCAGATGATTCAAAATCAAACGACTTCAAAATCCATCATAATGGAATTTTCCATGCGGGTTTCTCCAATGTGACCAAATGAAGTGCCACACTTGTGTGGTATTCTTTTAGTCTTGCGACATTTAGCGTCAGTGTTATGGATGTATCATATTTCCATCAATATTCATAACATACATCCCATCTAGGATGGAAGCATGTCCCTTCATGTTATTCATAATACTGAACAACAATTGTTGTTTTTATGAACAACTCTTTTGCAACAAACATTGTGCAATGGGGTAGAGTGTATGAAACTCTAAAATGAATTATGAAAGTAAACACAGAGGTAATATATTAATATCATTATTCATAACATACATCTCATTCATAATGAAAGTATGGCCCTTATGTTATTCATAACACCGAACATCAAAAGTTCTCTTATGAACAACCTTCTTGCAAGATACCTTATGCAAAGGGCTGGAGCGTGAAACTCCAAAAGAATTATGAAAATAAATACATAGGTAATACACTGATGGAAGGTATAGTAACATTTACTATGTTCCCTGTGTGTATCTTAACCTCATTCCTGGCTAGTCTTTCAGGCCATATTAGTTCTTACATCGAGTTGCAACAGAATGCAATCAAGCGGGTATCTTTGTGATCAACTCACAATACCCAAGAATTAGCGATCAACATGTTTAACCATATTTCCCAAGAACTATATCTTTAACCAGCCTTCTATACATCAAAAACTTGTATGACATTCATACATGAGCTGGATATTCCAGTCTTCTTTCTTTCTGCCTTCATACTCCTAACAGTTTAAGTTCAGTATTTCTCCTACTCTCAGAAGAAGCACCCAACTTAAGAGTGGCGTTAGCCCCGGACTTCCTAGGCGTGAAAGTCTTACTAACACCCTTCGGACACTTCCTTTCTCTTTAAGTTGTTGTTTTATTCACCTTTCATCATATGACAGGCGTTCTCCTGGATCCCTCTCTTATCAGTCTAATGCATAGTAAACTCCTTTACTAATAGTTTGCAAACAAACATTGCTTTGGATATCTCATATCTTTTAGCCTTTGTCTTTCTCTGAAAATGATTTTCAGATTCCATAAATATCACATAACTATCCAAACTTTCGAAGTTCGGGTCTCATGGAAGCAAACATATTGCACTTTGACTGAAAAGGAATTCTAGCTTTTGGATCGAAGGACGAGAGTCACATGATCCATGGCATTAGCGGGAGAATACCTAAAGCATGCGATAGGACAAAGTCCTTCTCGGCACTCTTGAGGACAATCCTCACATTATGTTACCAACCGTAAAGTTTTAACCAGATATTTAATAGCTTATTCAATTTTAATTGGGAAGGTGGAAACGCGAGCCATTATTCTACAACTATTATGCAAATAACACTTAGACAGTGTTCATAATTAATTGCACTGAGAATTTAAAAAAGTTAATTCTACAGTGCGCTCCCACTCAAATCAATATCTCTCATAATTGATTGTGAGTGATACAAGACCCGCATTTAAATTCAACGCCACGGTTCGAGATGAACTCAAATGGCGCGAACTTCAATCGGTAGGCGAACTTGCCGATCACATCTCTATGTGATTCTTGTTCATCTTTCGATGCGTGTGTTCCGAGCTCAGGACTGTCCTGCCTGAACGTCAAGACAACCAAGTGATCTCGCTGCGAGGTCTCAACTCACCCGCCTCACACTTCTCTAATCGTTCGCACCCATGGAGATCATGTGATGCCCGAAGAGATAGGTGCCGTGACGGTGCTACACTTGGGAGAACACTAACTACTTGATATTTTTGTGAGAGATCACCCTAATAAAAAGCGACTACCGCGCAATCAAGAAGGGTGCATCATAAGGGATAAACATCTCAGGCAATTCATAATAGCATGATATGGTATAGCCCTTTCTGACGGAGAAGTCTTGTATTTCTTCGTCTTCGGCATTCGCGTCGGTGTTCACCTTCGCGAAGATTGCCACCACCTTGTCGATGCACCAGATAATATTGCTATCTCTATAGCTAATAAAATAAGTGCATTACATAAGGTTGACACGTAGGTCATTAAAGTGCAATCATATGGCTCCAGCCATCATGCCGAATCATGACACGCAGGTCATGTTAATCAAATTACATCATATAGTCATCTCATACATAATCAAATTAATATGAGCACTGCTATACCACATTATATGCACATGCAAACCATCCTGCAAAACCAAGTTAGACGCCTCTAATCGGTTCATGCAAAAACTTGTTTTACGTGGCTTCTAAGGTTTCGAAACAAACCGAAGCTACCAACGTCCATCATCAAGCATGCTAATCCAAGTCGCTAGATTAACATTGCGGGGTGTATGAAACACGAGATAATAAAATCTCGAGCCCCATACTAAACTTCGTCATACGCGTGACCCCCGTGCAGATCATATCTGCATTGCCCTTTCGTCTGCGAAACATCCATCTTTCTTTAACTATGGTGGAACCCAAAGAACTGTTAGCACTTTGTTGATCTGTCAATCAACATACTCAGGAGCAGCATGAAAGGATCGCGGATTGCCAGAACTTTGTGAGATTTCACCATGCCGTCAAGATCAGGACTACGCAAATTCAGGGGAAGCAACAAGAACATCGGGTAACAGATTTCATCTGCTACCCGCACAAATAATTTTCAGTAATAGAACTCATCTACTACCTAATTATATTGTGTAACACCCATACATCTCTATGTATTCTAGATCGCAACCTGCATCTACGCATAGCACGACTCTTGATGCCACTGTAGGGTAACGTAGCATAAAACAAAAAATTCCGACCTACGCACCAGCCCAGGACCACTATGGAGACTGCATACAAGGTTTGATCTTTTCGTTACCGACTCGTAGCGGAGCGGAAGTAGAGTCGATGACGATCGGCGGTGCAGATCCCCGCAGCTAGGATTTACAACCTCCCAACCGCGAGGATGTAAACCCTCATCCGCCCCTCGGACAGCCCTCTGGGAGGCGGTCGGACAGTCCCCCGGACGGTGTCGCGGACAGCCCTTCGGGAGGACCAACGAAACTCAGACAGTCACTCGGACAGCCCTTCGGGAGGACCCACGAAACTCGGACAGTCACTTGGACAGCCCTTCGGGAGGCACACTCGAACTAAGACCGAAACTACGATCTCTCTACAGAGTTGCACACATACGGTGTCATCTATCCGGCAGGGCTGCGCCGTCCAGAACTAGTTCCCACCAGAACCCAGACAGCCTTTCGGCTCTACGAAACTATTTCGCTGGGAGGGAGAGAGAAGCCAGATAACATCAGATGGCATGTGTATGTGAGAAAGAGTGAGTGTGGAGAGTGCATCTCCACCTCTATTTATAGGAAAACCCAAGGGGTAGGGTGACACTTGAAATACCCAAAATGCCCTTCACAAGGGCACAAAGGTAAAAGCAAGTGGGCAGCCCTTATCCTTCCATGTCATCCCTAAAGATATTTGTGAGTAAAGCCCCAAAAGGTGGCTTTCCATAAAGTAATCCAAAAAGCACTTTCACTATTCACGACGGCATATTTCAGCGTCCGTTCGAACTGAAAATATTCATGTGGGCTTAGAACATTTCCAGTACCCACTAAAATAATTTTCAACGCGATCCGAAACAATTCCGGTTAGTGATTTTCATCTGCGAAAAGCATCTGAAGCGGTTCCGGCAGCTCCGGAACATTTCCGGTTTTCATCCCGGAAAATTCCAGAAAGTTTTCAAAACGATTCTGGCACCCTCCAAGAATTATCAGGCATGTGCCGAAACCAATTTGACTTTATGGTGTACTCCGAAACAACTTTTCGGTTTAGTTATTTTCATCTGTGAAAAGCAACTAAAGCGGTTCCGGCAGTCCGGAACATTTCCGGTTTTTGTCTCTGAAAAATTCAGAAGTTACCGAAACAATTCTGGTGCCTTCCAATAATTTCTAGGCATGTGCCGAAACCAATTTGACTTTATGGTACACTCCGAAACAACTTTTCGGTTTTACCGAAACTCTTCCGGTGTTCTCTCTCCGGAACTCTTCCGTTGTCTCCGAAACTTTTTCGGTGAATTTCTCTCAGACTCCCTGTCTAGTATTCAACAGATAGATAACCCTTAAGCGTGTGACCCTATAGGTTCGGTGAAGCATAGACATGACCCGGAACCCCTTCCGATCAATGATCAACATCGGAGCCGTGGACACCCATATTGACCCCTATACCCACACGAATGAATATTCGAGTGAACCTCCAGTTGCCGTGTGCTATTCCTATTGCTTTGCGATATGTTACAAATACCCGAGGTGAGACATGTTGGCATCCCCGTGGATCAACAACTTGTCCACTATGCCAGTTACCTCGTTACCGGTATTGTTCTCTTTTCTCGTTCCCGTGTTCCGGTATCCCCATGATCAAATCACAAAGTGTCTGGCCAGACGATGATGGATACCGTAACACCGAGAGGGCCCAGAGATATCTCTCCATCGACGGAGGAGCAAATCCCAATCTTGAGTTATCAAGTTACTTGACATACTTTTCCATGAACCCGTAAGCCGCCGTAATAGCCACCCATGTACGGATGACGTTTAACAAACCCCAAAGTTCATGAAGCAAGCATGAAGAAACTCGATACTCTCATGGTCTAAGGAATTATGCAAACGTTAACCATCTCTGTGTTATTAACCATTAACTTGTGACAAATGAATCTCATAGCATAACATCAATTCGGGTCAATTCAACACAAATGTTCTTCTAACATTGTGCCCTCAAAATTGCCGGCATAGCCATGCCCATGATCAGGAAAATAGGATCATCATGCAATACTTGAGCCAGTCTTAGAGACCAGACTAGGAATACATTTTACCGTTTATTATTCCACACGTGCATATGAGTCTTCCTTCGAGCCTCGTGGTTATTGTAGACTCTAGAACCATAGCAGTTATAGCATGGAACATAAACCTAATTATGAACAGGGAGATAATCAATAACATTTATTATTGCCTCTAGGGCATATCTCCTACATTCTTGACCTCACCCAGCTGATTACGAATAGCAGATGAACGTGCCAACGACTGCGAGGAGAAACTGGAGTCAAGCATGGCCCATGCATCCCTCGACGTCGCGGCAAAGATCACCATGCCGGCCACGGAGGGAGTGAGCGAAGACTGAATAGCACCCAGAATGGCTTGATCCTGAGCGATCCACCGACGATGAGCAGGGTTGGGCACCATGACGGAGCCACCATTGACCGAGGGCACTGGAACCATGGCCGGAGGACACGGTAGCATACCGTCAACATACCCCTCAAGATAGTGACTACGCATCAGCGGCAACACCTGAGCGCGCCACAGGAGGTAGTTATCAGCAGAGAGCTTCACCGTCACCAGATGAGCGAAGTGGAACGGTCCTGGTTCAGCCACCGGTGCGGAGAGCTGCGAGTCATACGACGGAGGAGCACTGTATGAGATCAGCGCATCAGTTGACGGAGGCGCATGGTAGTGTTGGTGATGACCGTAGGGCGCCGTGGGAGACACGCCGTAGGGCAGCAGGGGAGGCGCGGCGTATGACGCCGGGGCAGCGTAGGGCGCACCATACGGCGCCTCACAGGGCACCGCGGAGGACGGCACATACGGCGCCGGCGACGGCGTGACGTACGGCGCGGGATAGGGCCGGAGCAGGAGGCCCGCTGTAGGGCACCTGTGCGGGGGCGCCATAGAAGTCCGGCGCCAGAGATGCAGCATGCGGCGGGATCGGGGCGGCCGACGTGATCGGCTGAGGCGGAACGGGCGATCGGGGCGGCGCTGGTGGACGCGACCCCGACGCAGCCGGACGAGCCCAGGCGAGCGGGGTGGATGCCATGAAGGGCGATTCCGTCGCCAGGGTGGAAGGAGGCGGCGCGGCGGCGGCAGAGGAGGCGGAAGCACGGTGCGGATCGAACGCGTCGTCTGATACCATGTTAAACAAACTAGGGTTTGGAACAATGCTTGATACCCTGGACGGGTACGGCTGTCATATATTTATAAGAGGGAACGTACAGATACATGTTTATGTTACAACACGTATATCTACTATATACTTAGTCTAATATATCTCAGCATATTAAATGTATACGTGTGTTCCCTCAAGGACAAAAATTGTATACAATGTGTTGATTCTGGGCATGCATGCAGATTATATCTGGGCATATGTCGGGCCGGGCCAAAAAAAGTCCGATGCTGAAAACTCAGGCCCGATCCTGACCTGGCCCAACCGTCCGGGATAATAGATCGGGCGCGAGCCCGAAAAAGCCTAACGCGGCCCGGTCGGCCCGGCCCGACTACGGCTAAAAACTACTTTTCTGCAAGCCCGAGCCTGGCCCGGCCCAACCACCGGTCTCAATTTTCAGGCCTAAGCCCGGCCTGATGGCACGATCCGGCCCAGCCCGGCCTGGTTAATTTCGGGCTGTCCGGGCGGGGCTGCCCATGACCAGGTATAATGCAGATGTAATGCATGAATGTACGTAACGCGACAAAACTGCAACTTCTCCGAATTGCCCTCCACTAACTACGGTTTTGTGACCTTTACCAAGCACGCGCAATCTAATTTGTTTAATTTGGGTTTCCTTACACCCTAGGATTTATCCGAGCAGATCAAAGCTACTCCTCCTGCTTAAGCGATGCATGCTAATTTGACGACAGAGCATACTAACACTAACATAAACAATGTACCCCACAAACAAAAAAAAACTAACATAAACGATATGTGTGGTCTCTCACATTTAGATGTTCCTTGGGTTTTTGCAAGTCTACCATCGACTGTCCTGAGCAGGAAGCCATCTATTTTCGTTGGTTGCGGGTTAGTAAAGAAAGAAACACGATGAATTCTTCTAAATTGAGCGAGAGTGAAATGGGAGCCATAATACAAGCAAATCATTCCTAAAAAAGGTAGGTATTAGCTGGGGTAAATATCATACACTCGATGCCAACCAGAACCCAGTAATTTGGCATTGATGCCTTGCTCCCTGCCATCCAAGCGCCCTGACAGCCTGCCGATCTGGCACCAGGGACGCGTCACCTTGGCTCCATATATAGCCGCGTATTGGTCGACACAAAAAGTCTGCACCAAATTATGCTCGACGCCGGCCACCACCAACCCACCGCTGCCCAAGGATTCACCTCGGGTGCCTCCGCCACTGCTATGCCTTTGAGTGGGCCTTGCTATGGCGCTGCGGTGCCGAGCCAGCAGGGGTACCCAACGTATATGGGCCTCGCAGCATCGCCGCCACTGCCGGTAGCCCTTAGGCTCGGCGGCGCTCAGGAAATGGCCACCAACAAGCGGAAGCGCGACCAACATTCGTCGGTGCTTGGTGTAGCCCAGGTGCAACAGAAACCGATTGTCGTCGACCACAACCGGCGCAACCATGTAAGTCCATCGATCAAATCGACAGCACGCATGTACTTGTCCATAATGTTTGTTTGAGGCTCATCTGGATTCTCGTTAATGGTGATCGACGATGCAGACGGCAAAGATGTCGACTACTTTGAGGGAGCAGAGGCAGAGGCACATCAGTAGGATGATATCCACCATCGAGGCCAGGGCGGCAAAACAGCTCGATGCCAAGGACCATGAGATCCAGTGGATCAGGAGCATGAATTGGGCACTCAATGAGCGCATCAGGAACCTCTACATGGAGGCTCAGGCATGGCGCAACATCGCGCAGTCCAACGAGACCTTGGCCAATGTTCTCCGCGCCGACCTACAACAGGTGCTCGCGCATCAAGCGGTCCGTGGTGGTGGCAGCGACGAAAGTGTTGACGACGTCAGATCATGCTCTTGGGGGGGAGAAGCATGTGGCATTCTGCAGGGAAGAGGAGGAGGAGAAGGATGAGACATCGGTAGTGGAGCCTCCAATGCCAAAAGTCAAAATTTGCATGGGGTGTAGCCAGAGCCCCCCCCCCCCCCCCGCGTTGTGATGTTGTTGCCGTGCCGACACCTCTGCATGTGTGCACCATGCGCAGAAGCGGCAGTGGTATGCCCGTCGTGCAGATGTGTCAAGAATGGCAGCATCAGCATCAACTTATCGTGATGCGAGGAAGGAATTGTTTTGAAGGTAGCAACTGGTGGGCCCACCCCACCGCATCAAGCGGCTACTGACAAAACACACACATGGCACATCGCGTTGCACTATGAATGTATCGTTTGTTTTTTGTGCGTCATTATTTTTGTAGTTTTAATGTCGACATTTCCTTACCTTCTAAGACTTTTTAGAGTTGACTATTTTTAGTTTTGTTTTCTTTCGATGGGGATGCTAGCACTCTGGTGTAATGATGTCAACATGAGAGGACGAGTTCCCCCTCTTTTATTTTTATATTTTTTCTTGATATGTTGGAAATATTCTTCAACACAAGAACAAAAATTTGTTTGTACTATCCCATTGAATACATATATTCTAAATTAAGCAACATATATGGGTCGAGGCCCAGGGTATGCAGTGAGTTAGGTCATTGCTGCTTTGGAGCGGTGTGAGATGGTGTGGGTAGTGTACACGGTTATGTGCAAACATTGTAGACGAGAAAAATGATGTATGTTGTGGCAAACTGGGAGAAATGAGGGCAAGAAGGACAAAGGGTGTGCGGTGGTGCCTCGCGGCACATATGAGGAATTGGTGGTGTGGCTAGGTTTAGGTTTAAAGATCTCTACTCCTAAAGGAGCAGTTCGTACGTGGTTTCGTTCGTTCGTACCCCCACCCCACCGATCGAACCCCCACCGTTTTTTCCAGCGCCACCCTCGCTCGCCCTCGCATGACCTCCCCGCTCCCACCGATTTTTATCATCGAACCCCACCTCTCGTTTCCCTCACCGGTTTTCTTTTTCAGTCAAAACCGATTGAAAGAAACCAGCCACAGCGGGATGAGGCAGGGCTAACGGGGCAGATCCAGGGGCGGCGAGGCACTTGGCGTCGGGATCTGGTGGATGTGGCGAGGTGCGACGCCGGAGGAACTTCCCGACGGTGGCGACGCGTTTCATGTGAGCATCAATGGCGGCACGACGAGCTCCTGCATGACGGCGGCGGCGTTTACGCAGGCAATGGAGAAGGAAATAGGGAAGGAAGGGAGAGAGAGAGAAGGGCTGGGAGAGGACGGCGACGCAGCCGGGCAGGTCACCGACGGCAGGAGGCGGCGAGGTCGTCAGGGCAGCGCTGGGTGGCTCTCCCGATCCAGGGATCGAGCGCCTGGGGCATGAGGTGTCTACGGGATGCGCGCGTGGGGGCTGGGAGGCTCTTCTGGCTTTCAGATCTGGGATCCGGCGGTCTTCCACTGCTTACACGCGACGGTTGACGGGAAAGAACAAGGATTCGTGTAAGGAGGGGAGGGGAGGGGAGGATCCACGGCATGGCGGTGAAGAAGGACATGCTGGACCTGGGCGACATGCACACCTCACTCATTGACGGTGTCTACATGATCCTTGGTAAGCATGGCAGCGTCTCCTTCCACCTCTTCAGCACAAGCACTCCCGAGGCCCCGATCCCAGCAGTAAGCACCCCTCCCCCCTTCTTCCTCCTGCACTCAACGCTCAGCGTGCACCCTAACCGCTGAACGCATATACACCGGTGTAACCTTGCTAGCTCTTGAATATGTGTGCGTTTTAGTTTTCTTCTTACGTGTTCTCTGAACAATCTCCATTGACGTGTTCTCTAATTTTGCAGGCTTATTCTTACAAAGAGAAGATACTTATGGTGGCTTATAGGCACCTTTAATTACCTGATGTTGCATTTGCTAGGGCTTACTCGTGAAATAGATAATTAAAACGTCAGTACCACCTGGGTATGGTATAGATCATCGGAAAACAAATATGTTCTTCATGTAATGTGGAGCACAATGATGCTGATGGCGCATCAAGCTGAAATTTGATTTTGTAGGAACTACATTGTCTTGACTACGGCTACCATTTCTAGATCGCTCTATGAAGGCACTTGCTGCAAGCATTATGTAGATTGTTGCTAAGAGCATCGATTACCAAGGGGATACTTTTTGGTTGATGTTGAATAGTACTTTTCCCTTATATTATGAGCAGATTAGTTGTTTTCTACCCTTCCCTTAATTCGTATTACAAGTCGCCTTGATTATTTTTGGCTTAGTTAGTGTGAATGAACTGGAAGTAACTACTGAATTTGTTTGACTTTGGACATGCTAGAGACTGAAGTTTCTGCTTCTAGCATTTCTCTTCTGTAAGCAACATGGTAAGCTCCATTTTAAGAACAAAGACCCGAGGAAGAAGGTAGTAGTGTTTATGGATCCTCATTTTTTTAAATGTATCTTCTCTTTGTTGTGAACACAATTCTCCACCTTTTCTTGACGAAGTTTTTGAACTGCACGCTATCAAAATCTATTTTCGTTATGAGTTAAAAAAATTGATTCCAAGGTGGCCATTGTAATATCTCATCGCTCTTTTCTTCCGAGTGCCCTTTGCAAGACACCAGCTGCGCCTAGAATGCTGTCCTTATGTCCTGGCAAGATGGAGGGCAGAGTAGCTCCAGTGTGCATGCTAATGAGGGTTGTCTGAGACTTCTGCAACAGACGAAACATGATGCCTTCATAGAAACTGGGTATGTCTTTCTACATGATAATCTGTGTAACCTGCCAAATGTTCAGAACATGAGTTTGATTTTGTACGCTGAACATATGATAATTTAGCTGAGAGAAGTGAGCAGGCATACGACCCAGGAGTGAGATGTGCAGCAAGAGATGGTACGACTTCTTCACACAAAAATCTGTAGCCATCTTTTTTCTTCATACGACCAACTATTGGCAAGGTTCTACTATTCAGCAGTAACATAGCACACCATCCTATTACAAGAATATCTTGGTTTTTATTCTCAGTTTTGTATTTAATTCATTATTATTTTGAGTATCCAGCTCCAGTTTTAATCTTGACATTAACTAAATTTTGTGATGTATTTTTCTTCCCTTCAGGTTTTAATCTTGACATTAATTTGGGATTTGCCACGCAAGGGTCCTCACATGGTCATATGTTGCATCTAGAATGCCCATGAAGCTATCCTCTATATTTCTGCATCTGTTTGGAGATAATATGGATAGAAGGATTATCATAACAACTAAGGATCATGATATTGCGAGCCTTGATTTTGTAGACTGTCCGTTTCCATGCGAATTTGGAATTTTGAACACAAAAGTTATGGAACTATTGTACGTACGACGTTTACTCATTCGATTCACGTACGGTGCAAGATCCAATGGTGTCATGCACTTTGGTTTCACCCCACAGACGGCTTGATCCGGTGACCGGTACACGAGGTGACGTGTGAATAGCAGGACTCTAAAAATTAAGGTGTGTCTCAGGTGTCAATATTCAAAAAGAAAGAGCCTTTTTTTCCAATCAGAATGCATAAATTAAAGCATGTGGATCTTTTGAAGAAAATATAATTATGATATATATGAGGTAATCTCATGTTAGCTTGCTAATTTACTATATCCAGTTCGTAATATTGTGTTTTTTTATAAACTAAGTAACGGCTGATATCATATCGACATCTTGGCCTATGCTCTACTACTCTTTTGCTTATTACTGTCATCAACATCTGCTTATTATTGTCATCATCATCTTTCTATTCATTGCTGCTAGATGTACTCTTATTATTGGCAAGTTGGCCCTAAATCCTAATCGTATTATAATAGTTCATTACTTGATTCCTTAGTTGTGTTAGTGACCTGAGTGTGCATCGAAGAATCGTTGGTGTGGTGTACCAACATCATTACTTGATTCCTTAGTTGTGTTAGTTGTGCTCGATGCATTTGGCAGAGTAGAGTAAGTGATACAAAACATTTAGACTTCAGTTCACCACAACTTAACCACGTCTACATATTGTGGTATACAATCAAGCATTAGCGTGTTGCAGAATTTCCTCAGTATGAAATATTTATGGTTCTTACATTGGTGCGTACTCTTTTTTTTTTTGAACGGTCACCAGGGGGAGAGAATCCCCACCTAAATATATTGCTCAAAAAGCTGCCAAAGCCAAGAATCACCCCTTGAGCTTTGGCTGGTCCAGTTTATAAGGGAAACCGACTCAAAAACCTAAACAAGCTGACCCGTTTATAAGGGAAACCGGGCCGAAAACCGTACAGGTAACGAGGTTACAGTAGATGAGAAAAAATTGTCACCCAGGAGAAAGCATGACCTACCTAGCAGGCCGAAAGACCAATCACCTTGGTTTTGTGGCATGGAACATAACTCTGTTTGAACATGTATGATTCCTTATATCAAATAAAAAATGAAGCTTATACTGAATTGCCAATATTGTTAATAACAATCGGCGTCAAACGTTCAGAGTTTTTGTTATTATTACATTTACATCTCATGTGCATGGAACAGTTTAGGTTGTTCCAAAATTATCTTCTGAATGCACCAGTTTCCTTTTTTATTTCAATAGCCCATTGATGTCGCATGTGCAGTATCTACCTTCCCCAAATAACAGAAAAACAAGGTATGTAATCTAGAAAAAATATGGTCAAAACAAGTGAACCCTGATTCTTATTTCCAAAAATAAATAGCACAATGAAATGATTGCTTCTTTTTATTTTCTATCAAAATGAAAGATGAACTTGTTGTCTATTTAACAGGTTGGCGACTGGATTACTATCTCTTGGATGTGACTTCCAGCGACCAGTCTGATTAGCCTTGTGCTAAAGGTCTAGGCACCAGTGAGACCCTCAGCACCTGGGGACATAGTTGGTCAGGCTGAAATAATCCAAACTTGGTAGCTATAGTTTGCATGGTCATTTTGTCCATGGATTTGCACAGGATCTATCTAGAGTAATCTGTCAAGGTTCTTCAAAGAGCTTCCATATCTTTCCAATGTTCCTCTGGGTTTGACGTCTAGAGCTACAAGTATTTGGAACTAGAATGTGATCTATATGGAATCTCTCCACTAAGCCCCACTGTATTTAATTCACTGGTCTGAACATTGCTTAACTTGTTATATGTGTCTTCTAGACTACAAGATTTCTATATTACTAGCTAAATACTTCATAGGTTAATAATCGTGGCAGTCACGTGTTGTTTAAATGCTTGTTTCATTGTATTGATCTTGTGTAATAATTACTCTCAAGATTGAAAGGAGAATCAATTTATTGATTTGTTGTGAGAAACTAAGAATGATCACTAGAGAAAGGGAAGATGTCCCATACAGAAAAGGATGACAACCTTTGTCAATTTATGAGTTTTTTTGTTTGAAATAAAGAGATTTTTATTTACCCTAGAGATTTATCTCTACTATTCCAAGGGAGTACGTAGATCGTTTTGTACGTTCGTCACCTTCACCCATCGTACAATATCTACCACCGATTTTTTTACCGCAAGCCCTTTGTTTTTTCATGATAAAAATCCTAGCCACACTAATCGCCTCACATTTTCCCTATTCCATGGTTCCTCCCTCCCAGTCTCACGCATCCTCCTCTTGCGCCGCCACTGTCAGTGATAGTGCCTCCTCCTTGTCATCCACGCCCTCAATATGTCGTTGCTACGCACGCCATTGCTTCTCTTCGTGCCTAGATCTGGGGCTCCCGGCAATGCTGAGGCTCTGGCAGCAAGTCGCAGGGCATTAGAGCTGTCGGCATACAAGGACATGGCGATGGAGGTTGCGGCGTAGTTAGAAGGGGACAACATCAACTACCCGTTAACGAACGAGGCTATGCCAATCTTTGGGTTCGTTGGATGTCAATAATGAACCTGATATGACGGGTACTTGCACAATTAGGTAATAGTAGTAGAAAACCTCACCAAATCGGCCAATATGGGTTCCTTGAGATTTGCAAGATATGTGTTTCACCTTTGATTGTATATTCCAGATTAACTAGGCCAAAGATTGTGACACTGGATGAATATGATTGCGAGTCTATCATTGATGTGAGATTATATGTGGGATGTCAATTTGTACCGTCAAAAATTATGTGAACACATGTGGGACTCCCACTTATATTATGCGGTAGATGTTAATGTGGATGGGGTTGGTATGTTAAAACTTACAACTGTCTGGGCGAAATAATTTCCCTACTTTAAAAAATGTGGCAAATTGATTCCATTAGAGATGACTTTTCAACAAATTACATGAGCGAACAGTTCATATTATTTTATCAAGTTATACTTTTTTTATTAGGATAGAATGGTAAATGTATTGATTGGTTGCTTCAAGAATTAATGATGAACACAGTGATGTACGAGTTGCATGCCCAACAACGGAAATCATACTTTTGTTTCGTGATCATGCATGACTTCCAACCTTATGTTACAATATGGCAAACGCTTAGGAGATATCAGATCTGCCTTCTTGACTCAGGGGCGTCACGTGCAGCGCATGCCTCCTCCTCGTTGATGGCGGTGGCGGATCGACACAAACACATGAGGGAGGGGAACAAGGTGGAGAGCAGGACGGTTGGCGGGGGACTCCTCCTTGGCGGTCTACAGAGAAGTACAGTGTGAAGGAGAGATGGAGCCATGGCGAAGGTGAGATGGACGCCATCCATTCTTAAAAGAGAGTGCTCCAGCGTGAAATGTCCTGCTATGGGAAACAGAGCGGAAAAAGGAGGTTAGATAGAAAAAGTGAAGAGTGCGTTGTGGGATGGGGTCTTTAAGTTGGGCTCGCTGTTGAGGATACCATGGCGGATAGTCTGGACAACCACATTTCTCCCCACATATGGTCTTGATTTGTGGTCCTGGAATGTCTAGACGGTTGAATTTTGGCGAGCATGAGCGCCCGTTTCTGAACATGCTCGGACCTGTGAGGGAGAAATAAGCTTCAACCATGAAAACAACCTTAATTATTTTTTGATTCATTTATATATGTTGTAGCCCGTAGCAATGCACGGGCATAGAGCTACTGCAAATTGCAAGACTTGGGGGCCAAAATTTAAGGCTTTCAAAACAAATTCGGCAACCAGATAGAGATATTTTGGGTTTGTTTTTTTACGCCTAAAAGTACTCCAAACATCATTTTTAGGCATCACGGTTGTTTCTAATCATCTCTACTCCTAAAGGGGACTTGGTAGCTTCCGTTCCGGGTTTTTTATCGTCTTACCTCCCACCTTCGCCCGGTTTCTTTTCGTCCGATTTTTTGTCCCTCCTCCCATCATATTATATTTAGTAATGTACTTACGTGAAAGAATCAATCAAGATTAATTTCTAATGAATTTTTGAATATCAAATCTGAATTAATTAACCTTACCATAAATAGCTCAATCACATTAATTAATATTTCCATACAGCATCAAATTACATTAATTAACATTCTGTTACAGATTTCTCTCTCTTTCTCCTCCCACCTTCCTCTGTTTTTCTCGTCTGGTTTTTTTGTTCCTCCTTCCATCTCTACTCCTAAAGGAGGAGTTGGTAGCTTCCGTTCCAGGTTTATTTTTGTTGATTTTTTGTCTCACTTATCACCAACCCCTCTCACTACCCCTGCCACTGGTTTATTTTTCTCTTCACTATTTTCTTGTAACCAACAATTTCCTAACGTACAAAATATTGAAGATATAACTTTCCTAACTTACCCAAATCAACCGATCTCAGTCATCAATGCAATTTACTTTAGGAAACAGAATAACGGATTTGAAGGAAACAAATAACGAATTTGAAAAAAACTTGACTAATCGACAGATATGTATCTGAATCTTCCTTCTTACTTCTCTACTCCTGATTGAGACTTGGTAGTCTACGGTCCACGGTTTTATTGCAGAGTCAAGGGACAATAGATTGAGAGGATGATTGATTTATGGACAAATAAGGCAAGGGTGGACAAGTTCAATGGAGAGAAGAAGCTAAAGGAATGCATGGTGTTTATTGAAACAGACAGAAGATACTTGCGTTTGTGTTGTGGTGAAACATTGTGTCTAATGTACTCGTTCATGGGAAGTAAATTGAGCATTGTTTATAAATTTATTTGTTGGCCCGTGGCAACGCACGTGCAGTCTACTAGTCTAGATAGCAAGGGACCTGATTCAGATCCGACAGTCAAAAAAAATGTTTGAGTTAGATAGAAAAATACATGGCTGGCAAAGGTGGATTGCGTAAATTCTTACAGTCGACCACATAAAAGGATTACTTTTACTCACAGTTATTATGGGATGAAGAGGACATTCGCCTAGTAGAGGGGCATCAGATGGTGTACATCTCATTGCACAGGTCATTATTTTCGCAGTTTTAGAGTCAACATTTTGTCTACTTACAAGACTTATAAAAGTAGGCGTTTGTTATCGTTGATTTCTTCTCGTTTTTTGATTGATGATGGCGATGCTAGCGTGATGGTTGAATGATGTCAACATGAGAGGATGGCTCCCTCCTCTTTCATTTTTTTGCCTTTTTCTCAAGTAGATGGATCAATTCTCCAACAAGAAGAAAAATAGTATGCACCATTGCATTGAAGACAATAGAATTTAAACATCATATGCAAGATGTTTAGAGGGTATGCAATGATTTAGGTTATCGCCACAACGGAGAGGTGGGAGATGGTGGAAATAGTACCATGGATATTACCAGTAGAATCAAACCCACACATGTCATAATTATCCATCTACGACATCCAATAGCTTGTATGGATCACTGGCAATGAGGAGATGGAATCAAGGGAGCCTTGTTGTAAATCTCTCTGAAGTCCATTAATCCATGCTGCCCAAGCATACCATTGATTCAGATCTTAGGAGGCACACCATACCGAATCCTATCAAAGGGCCACATCAAGCACAACTTACAGAGACAGAACCACTGTACCATTGTACCAAATAGTAGCAAGGATGAAACCATACATGTTTAGGAAGTTGGAGCCATGTATAGCATGTTTACCACAGAAGTAGGTTGTCGAGATATCTTGAAGAACAAGCTTCACAAGACCTTAAAGTAGAAAATAACATAATAAAAGCGAGATGATTGTATATTATATGTTCTTATGAGATTTCGATAAAGTGGAAACCTTTTTGAATAGGAGAGAAGATAAGCTAAGAACCCTAGATATAATTACATGTAAAATGAAAGAAGCTTGGACTCATAAATGTACACCACCTACACCCCGATCTTCTTAATAAAGCTAGGGTGTTAATTACACGACAAGCACACTACATACACTAACTAAGCGCCATGTGTGATAAAAGATCACACATGGATAAACCATAAGTAAATTATCATTAGAGATCACACAAATCAAAAGTAAATTATAACACTAGTCTTATATAGAAGTAATATTAGTTGAATAATTATGATCACTACAATTTAGAAGCATAAAAGCAATGTCAATGAGCTTAGCCCATTAAAGCATCTACAGCCGGACCCCTCATACCCGTCTCAAACGCACAGGTAGGCCGACCGGTCATTGACCGGTCATGAAATTTCGACCCAGTTGGGTGCCACAAACGGGCCTCAAACGCCTGGGCTGACCGGCACCCATCATATCCAGCCCAAATATGGGGCGGATACGGGGGAGCCAGGGCGTGCCCGGGCACGCCCGCCACGCCGGACCCGACAGCCTGACCTCACCGTAAATTGCACCAAATCCACCTAGCAAAACTGCCGGATCAGTTTGCTCTTTCCTCTCTTCTTCCTCCTCCGCACCATCGGTCTCGCAGCTCTGCCGCCGCGCGCGCTCCGCCGCCGTTCCTAGCCTCTGCCCGCCAGCTCCGGCAGAGCAGTCTTCTGTCTCGTCCTCGCCACGGAGGACGTCGTCATCGGCCCGGAAGACACTTCGGTACATCCGGCAACTCTCTGGATCTGCCTTGCAGTGGATGTGTTTGACACAATGTCTGACAGGATTTTTTGTCAAATTTTTAGGGGAAACAATGGATTCCGTTGCTTCGTCCGGCGAGGAGTATGGACTGACGAAGCTTGATCAAATGATTCAAGATGAGTTCTTCGATTCATCGTATTCGAACGAAGAAGTGGACATGATCATGCTCATGACCATGCAAGAGGAAATGGACCGGCAAGTGGAGCGTATTCTTAATTTCAAGGGCTCAATCAAAGAGAGAAGAGTGATCAATCGGGATAGGGTATCCGGAGCAAAGCTAGCACAAAAGGATTACTTTGCTCTGGACCCAACTTTCCCACATGATCCATGGTTTTGTCGCTTTTTCGCGTGCGAAAACCTTGTTTTTGAGCATTGTGGATGCAGTGGAGGCACACGACGACTACTTCAAGCTCACAAGGGATTGTTGCGGTCAACTATCTTTCTCTCCCAAGCAGAAGTGCACGGCTGCTGTTAGAATGCTTGCACTTGGTAATGCGGTAGATGCCGTTGGTGAGATAGTCAGGATGGGGGAGAGCACATGCATGAAGACTAAAGTCAAGTTTGCATGTGCTGTGGTCGAGGTGTTTGGAGCAGAGTATCTGAGAGAATCAAATGCGCAGGACACGGAGAAGTTGTTGGCTATTGAAGAGGCCAGATGGTTTCTAGGAATGCTCGGATCAATTGATTGCATGCATTGGCAGTGGAAGAACTGCCCCAAAGGTTTGCAAGGAATGTATCAAGGTCACACCAGAGAGGCCACCATTATACTAGAAGCGGTGGCATCACATGACTTATGGATTTGGCATGCTTTCAGTGGAATGCTTGGTTCTCACAACGACATCAACGTGGTTCAACGATCTCCGGTGTTCAAGAGGCTTTGCAATGGGCAATTACGTACGTGCAACTACACCGTCCACGGTTGAGACTACAACATGGGTAGGATACTATCTTGCCGATGGCATATATCCTCAGTGGCCTGCATTTGTGAAGACCATATCTGAACTTAGCCCATCAGTGCAACTAGGATTCAGATCCATATTCAATTGTTTAAGGCAAGAGTAAGATAGACCAAGACGAATTAAATAGACATGTTAACCAACAACATAGATGTTGCATCATGCAATAGTAGCAACACAATACGTGATGGAGCACAATGAGCTATCTAGCCTTAGTAAAGTAAGAGCATCTCCAATAGATGATGTATATTTTGGTGGTCCAAACGGGTGATGTAAAAAATTTACATCATCAAAAAGTGCTTTTTACATCTTCGAAAAAGGCTCAACTCCAACAGATGGTCCAAAATGGAGATGTAAAAGAGCAAGTCCAACAGATGGTCCAAAATGAAGATGTAAAATTCTGAAAACGACCAACTACTACTTCATCTCAACATAGTTCAAACATCAAATTCAAACATAGTTCAAACATAGATGACATAAATTTAAAACTAGCAGCACTACTCGTCGTCCGAAGGCATCCAGTATGACTCTTTGGAGTCATCCGAGAGCCCCCAGAACTCCTCGTCCTCCTCCGACGATGACTCGATGGGGATCACCGTCGAGGGGCCGGCCTCGTCCTCCTTCTTCACCTCCTTCTTCTTCTTATTCTCCTCGGCATCACGCTTCCAGAAGAACTCCTGCTCGGCCTGGACGTACTCGGGATGCTCCCGCACAAACCGAGCCATCGCCGCCTCGTCGCTCTCGCCGGGAATGACAAAAACCGCCGGTCACTTCTTCTTCTTCTTCTTCGCCGACATCTCCTCCATCCGGATGCCCTGCGGCACGAGCCACTCTGCCACCGCCCGGGTCTCGGCCTCCGGGAAGTTGAGGTCCGTCTTCGGCCGTCCGGCACGCCACGCCGCCACGTCGTAGGCATGCGCGGCCTCCTCGGCAGTGGGATACATGCCGAGAAACCAACGCTGCCCGGCGTCGTAGAACTCCACTCCGAAGTTCCCGGAGGGTTTCTCCCTCACGCCGAAGAAACCCGACTTGCCCTTCGGCTTCTTCTTCAGCGCCATCGGAATTCCGTCGAACACCTTGTGCGCGGGGTGGAAGAAGATGGCCGGCGGCTGGATTGGTAGCCGGTCGCTGCTGCGGACGGCGACGCAGAGGAGAAGGGAGCTTGGGGGCGGCGAAGGAGCTCGGGGACGGCGGCCGGCGGTTGAATCCTGCCGCGGCTGCTCGGGGATGGCGGAGGACGACGGCCGGCGGGGGAGGCGACGAGGGCGAGGGCGGCGGAGGGCGTCGACGGCGATTTGGGGCGGTGGCGGCGATTTAGGCGGGCGGGCGGTCGCGAGCGGGCGAGGGCGGTGGCGGGCGGACGGCGGGCGAGGGCGGTGGCGGGCGGGCGGCAGGCGAGGGTGGTGGCGGGGGGACGGCGGGCGAGGGCGGTGGCGGGCGGTGGCCGGTGCTCGGGCGGGTGGGCGGTCGCGAGCGAAAAGCGAAATGAACAGGCGGTTGGGCGTTTCGCGGGCGGCCACTCATGGGAATAATCCGTAAAAACACAAGAGAAGGTTTTACATAAACACTTGAGTCCATAAGTCATACGTGATGGGGCGCGGCTATGTGCCGACCGCAGCGAGCCGTACCCCAGCTTCGCCTCCAACTAGCCGGTAGTGGGAGGCCCAGCAACAACATGGTCTCGCTAATGTCATGCTGACGCTACACGTGTTTTTTCCTTTTTTTACATATATTATGAAATCTTTTTCAGTAAATGCAGTGTCAAAAAATGTAAAATATAGTGTACAAAAATTGTTAGGCCCACAGTTCGAAAATGTTTCTACCATTCGAAAAAAGTATGAACCTATCAAAAAAATAATCACGCCTTTCAAAAATATGTACGTGACCTTTTTTAGAAATGTTATACAATTGCAATGTTAAAAGAAGTTCATGTAATTCAAAAGAAAAATGTTTCGTACCATTCAATAAATGTATGTTACATTTAGAAAAATATTCACGCTTATCAAACAAAATGTTTCTGACATTTCTAACAAACAATTATACAATGTAAAAAAATGTTCGATAGTTCAAAACAAATATTTCGTACCATACAAAACATGTTTCAACGTTTATTTAAAAAATTGTTTAACAACTATTAGGGAAAATGTTCAAACAATATTTGTGAAATGTGAAACCATGGTTTCGAATACCTTAAACATATATAAAAAATGTTTTAGGTGTATCCGAAAAATGCATGATATGTATGAAAAAAGTAGACATGTAAACATATAGTTTGCAAAAAATGTTAATCATGTATGCGATAAATATCAAATAAGTACAACAAAAATGTTGCTGCTATATATGTAAATGGTATAACACTTATGGAAAATGTAGACATGTGTTGAAAAAAAAAAGAAAAAGGAAAAAAAAAGAGAAGAAAACCAATGAAACTCATGAAAATAACCAAAAAACCAATGAAAACTGAAAAAAAAAACAAAAGAATAAAAAGAAAAGTGAAAACGAAAAACAGAAAAACCCGAGAGAAAAATAGAAGAGAACCGCGGAAATCCATAGTACAAGCAGTGAAAACCCGGGAAAGAAAAACAACAAGAATAAAACTCACGCTCGCTACATTGTTGGGCAGTCTCAGTAGTCGCCCGCAGTCGGCGAGTTCATAATAGGCTTTAGTACGGGCGACACAAAGCCCCGGTGCAAGTGATGGGTCAGGGCTGAGAATATTAGTACATGATGTCAACACAAACGTAACCTTACAGTGCTCCAAATATGCGCCTCATGCGCTGACTCGGAGCACCAACACTCATATCATCTCAATTGTGCCGGCCCAAATTCTCTGGAGCTCGCTCGTTGCATGCCTCGCTCGCTCCGTCCCTGGAGATCAAGGTCATCCAGCCGAATATGGAACGAGCTCATGCCCCACCAGCCACAAGACCAAGGCATTGGCTTCCACCTCAAGAAGGCCATGCCAAAACCAATGTCGATATTGCGGTGGCTAGGGCAGGAGGACGAAGTGCGGTGGTTGTTGGGTAACGCAGCAGAAAACAAAAAAATTTCGACCTACGCACCAGCCCAGGACCATTATGGAGACTGCATACAAGGTTTGATCTTTTCGTTAGCGACTCGTAGCGCAGCGGAAGTAGAGTCGATGACGAACGGCGGTGCAGATCCCGGCAGCTAGGATTTACAACCTCCCAACCGCGAGGATGTATACCCTCATCCGCCCCTCGGACAGCCCTCCGGGAGGCGGTCGGACAGTCCCCCGGACGGTGTCACGGACAGCCCTTCGGAAGGACCTTCAAAACTCGGACAGTCACTCGGACAATCCTTCGAGAGGCACTCTCGAACTAAGACCGAAACTACGATCTCTCTACAGAGTTGCACACATATGGTGTCATCTATCCGGCAGGGCTTCACCGTCCAGAACTAGTTCCTGCCGGAACCCAGATAGCCTTTCGGCTCTACGAAAAACTCTTTTCGTGGGAGGGAGAGAGAGAGCTAGCAAAGCATAGCATGTGTATGAGAGAAAGGGATGATGAGATGGCAGCCCTCACCTCCTCTATTTATAGGAAAGCCAAGGGGTAGGATGGTCACACAAAGTACCAAACTACCCCCACTTTATGTCACACATAAAAAACCATAAGAGGGAAAAGGGGTGCCATGTGGAGCTCCATGGAGGAGCTCCACCCTTGGCCGGCCACCCCTTGGGGGCCCACCCATGAGGGGCTTCCTTGGCCCCCAAGCCCTTCTAGAAGCCTTTTGGAAATATCCCAAAAGGTGACTTTTCAAAAATATCCCAAAAAGCATTTTCACTATTCACGACGACATTTTTCAGCGTATGTTCGAACTGAAAATATTTATGTGGGCTTAGAACATTTCCAGTACCCACTAAAATAATTTTCAATGCAATCCGGAACAATTCCGGATTAGTGATTTTCATCTGCGAAAAGCATCCGAAGCGGTTCCGGCAGCTCCGGAACATTTCCGGTTTTTCTTCCGGAAAATTCCCAGACGTTTCCAGAATGATTCTGCCACCCTTCAAAAATTATCAGGTATGTGCCGAAACCAATTTGACTTAATGGTATCCCCTGAAACAACTTTTCAGTTTTACCAAAACTGTTCCGGTGTTCTCTCTGCGGAACTTTTCCGCTGTCCGAAACCTTTCCGGTGTCCGAAACTTTTTCGGTGATTTTCTCTCAGACTCCCTGTCTAGTTATTCAGCAGATAGATGACCCTTAAGCATGTGACCCTATAGGTTCGGTGAAGCATAGACATGACCCGGAACCCCTTCCGATCAATGATCAACATCGGAGCCGTGGACACCCATATTGATCCCTATACCCACACGAATGAATATTCGAGTGAACCTCCAGTTGCCGTGTGCTATTCCTGTTGCTTCGCGATATGTTTACAAATACCCAAGGTGAGACATGTTGGCATCCCCGTGGATCAACAACTTGTCCACTATGCCAGTTACCTCGTTACCGGTATTGTTCTCTTTTCTCGTTCCCGTGTTCCGGCATCCCCGTGATCAAATCACAAAGTGTCTGGCCAGACGATGATGGATACCGTAACACCGAGAGGGCCCAGAGATATTTCTCCATCGACGGAGGAGCAAATCCCAATCTTGAGCTATCAAGTTACTTGACATACTTTTCCATGAACCCGTAAGCCGCCGTAATAGCCACCCATTTACGGATGACGTTTAACAAACCCCAAAGTTCATGAAGCAAGCATGAAGAAACTCGATACTCTCATGGTCTAAGGAATTATGCAAACGTTAACCATCTCTGTGTTATTAACCATTAACTTGTGACAAATGAATCTCATAGCATAACATCAATTTGGGTCGATTCAACACAAATGTTCTTCTAACATTGTGCCCTCAATATTGCCGGCATAGCCATGCCCATGATAGGGAAAACAGGATCATCATGCAATACTTGAGCCAGTCTTAGAGGCCAGACTAGGAATACATTTTACCATTTATTATTCCACACGTGCATATGAGTCTTCCTTCGAGCCTCGTGTTATTGTAGACTCTAGAACCATAGCAGTTATAGCATGGAACATAAACCTAATTATGAACAGGGAGATAATCATTAACATTTATTATTGGCTCTAGGGCATATCTCCTACAGACTCCCACTTGCACTAGAGTCAATAATCTAGTCAATGCTAATGCAGTTTACACCTATGGCATACTGGTGTAAAATATGCTTCGCTTGTGGTATAGCCTCATGTCCAACGGATCTGACGACCTCAGCTCCGTGTGTAACTTTGCATATCCTTGCGTTTTCACGCTTTCACAAAATTCATATTTTGTGTGGACTTGGCTTTGCATATGTGTGAATCATTGGTCGAAACCTGATTCCTCAGACTGAGCTATGGGGCAACTGTCTGCAATAGTGTCCCATAGACCAAAACCATCTTGGAACCATACTAAGTTCATGAATGAACTATATGATTCAACAACTTCTTTGTCGCTTCTAAAGCGTCAACATACTTAGCCTTTGTTACAGAATTCGCCACAGTGTCTTGTTTGGAACAATTTCCAACTACTGTGCCACCATGTTGTGTATTACACAAAACCCTTAACTTAAATCGAAAATCGCATGGAGCATTGATGAAGACTGTATCGATGTAATTACTTACAACGAGCACTTCATAATCTTTGCTTGCGAGAAAACATGTCATCAGTACTACTCTAGTACTCAATGACATCTTTTACTGTTGTCCTATGATCAGTACTTTGATCACTTTGATATCTATACTCGCAACAACTTTGGAGTATTGGACATATCAAGTTGTTTTTACATTCCATGGAATACATGATTAATCCAAACACAAGAGTGTGTGGAATCTCCATCATGTATTTTCCTCATCAGTGTTTTGGGACACCGAGTCTTGCAAAAACTCTTTCCATGTGACTTCGGCAAGAATCACTCCTTGGCGTTTTAAATGCTAAAAAGTTTTAGCATCTTGTCAATATGTATTCGTAGCTTAGCCCCATTAGGTAAATCTATCTCCATAGATCATCATGCCTAATATTGAGGCTATTTAGCCTAAGCACTTCATCGAAAAACTATTTTCAAATGAAGTCCTAATTCGTGTCAAGAAATTTATTTCCAATTAACAAAGTGTCAAGTACACAAGGTTTTTAGAAATATTATTATGCTCCCACTTATTTTCTTGAATCACAAGCATCTTCGATACCCATTTGATGAAGTCAAACCCCTTTGACCATTCCATCAAAAACGAAGATTCTAACTCCACTTTGTTCTCTTTTGTCCATTGTTGGAACTCTAAAGTTTGCATACTTACTAGCATCCTCTGGACTGACAAAATACCTTGGACTGTAACACATGCAAGTCCTTGTTTACATTTCCATCACATGGAAATCCTTTCGTCATCCATGTTTCATATCTCATGATTGAAATATGTATTAATTAATAGTTCAACCCGAACCGACTTTAAGCATCGCTACGGTGAAACAACCTCATCGTAGTCAACTCCTTGAACTTGTTATTTCAACAAGTCGAGCCTTATGGATAAACATTTTTATCCGTATCAGTTTTTAGTTCCATAAATATTCGTTAGACTTTAAGCCTTCCGAAAGGTGTATCAAAATTTTAATCTTGAAACATTTATATGGAAACTATCTCGGATTGTATTGGCATTTAGCCAATTCCAGAGTCAGGGCCCATCACCGCTTCCTTGTGTATCGTAGGTATACTGTTGTCCAACAACAATATCTCATTTGCGCACCTGAGAGGTTTGCACGAGCCTTGCGTACGTGGTTCAGCTGCAAGTTCGACCGAAGTCCATACATTTTATTGTAGAGACTTCCGTATCAGTCGCAGTAGGAAACTCTGGAATCACTTCCAAGGTTCCTTTCCTTTGATCTGATGACGAAGATACTGTTTATCTCGTCGAGTTGCAGTGTTCTCCCACTCACCTTTTTGAAAGAACCATTTCCTTCAAAAAGCATACCGTTCTTTGTGGCAAACCTATTTGCCTCGGTATAGTGAGGGAGGAATACCCAATTACTTGGGATAACCTACAAAGTAGCACTTATCTGATTTGGAATAGGTTTGTAACCTTTTACACAAGCCCCATATTCCAAATGTTAAGAAAAGATATAACATGGTTGGGCGTACCATACCATGGCGTTATTTCAACAGACCCGATGGAGCTCTTTTTAGTGTAAAAGCCGCAGTCTCTAAAGCATCACTTTAAAAGAGATAATGGCAAATTTATTTATGTCATCTTTGATCTTACCATGTCATGAATGGTTCGATTACATCTTCACGGACTTTCCACTTGCAGTGGTGTTCCGGTAGGTGCAAGTTATGAAACCCCTTTCACAACTCATTAGACATTCGCTAAACTTATAACTCAAATATTCCTTTGTGCAATCAAATTGCAGAAACATAATTTTCTCGTTACAATAACTTCTACTTCATTTTTGAAAACCTTATGAATGAATTCAAAAGATCCAGACTTACGTCTCAACAAGTAAATATCCATATATCTACTTGAGTCATTTCTGAAGATAGATAAATCCACTACTTGCAACAACATTTATTGGACTGCACACATCATAATGTATGATCAACAATATGTTCTTTGCTCGTTCCTTATGGCCTGTGAACGGTATTTCAGTCACTTCACTTTTCAGGGAAAAGTTGCAAGTGTCAGATGATTCAAAATCAAACGACTTTAAAATCCATCATAATGGAATTTTCCATGCGTGTTTCTCCAATGTGACCAAATGCAGTGCCACACTTGTGTGGTATTGTTTTAGTCTTGCGACATTTAGCGTCAGTGTTATGGATGTATCATATTTCCATCAATATTCATAACATACATGCCATCTAGGATGGAAGCATGACCCTTCATGTTATTCATAATACTGAACAACAATTGTTGTTTTTATGAACAACTCTTTTGCAACAAACATTGTGCAATGGGCTAGAGTGTATGAAACTCTAAAATGAATTATGAAAGTAAACCCAGAGGTAATGTATTATTATCAATATTCATAACATACGTCTCATTCATAATGAAAGTATGGCCCTTATGTTATTCATAACACCGAACATCAAAAGTTCTCTTATGAACAACCTTCTTGCAAGATACCTTATGCAAAGGGCTAGAGTGTGAAACTCTAAAATGATTTATGAAAGTAAATACATAGGTAATACACCGATGGAAGGTATAGTAATATTTACTATGTTCCCTGTGTGTATCTTAACCTCATTCCTGGCTAGTCTTTCAGGCCATAGTAGTTCTTACATCGAGTTGCAACAAAATGCAATCAAGCGGGTATCTTTGTGATCAACTCACAATACCCAAGAATTAGGGATCAACATGTTTAACTATAATTCCTAAGAACTATATCTTTGACCAGCCTTCTATACATAAAAAACTTGTATGACATTCATACATGAGCTGGATATTCCAGCCTTCTTTCTTTCTGCCTTCATACTTCTAACAGTTTAACTTTCAGTATTTCTCCTACTCTCAGAAGAAGCATCCAACTTAAGAGTGGCGTTAGCCCCGGACTTCCTAGGCATGAAAGTTTCACTAACACCCTTCTGACACTTCCTTTCTCTTTAAGTTGTTTGTTTTATTCACCTTTCATCATATGACAGGCGTTTTTCTGGATCCCTCTCTTATCAGTCTAATGCATAGTAAACTCCTTTACTAATAGTTTGCAAACAAACATTGCTTTGGATATCTCATATCTTTTAGCCTTTATCTGTCTCTGAAAATGATTTTCAGATTCCATGAATATCACATAACTATCCAAACTTTCGAAGTTCGGGTCTCATGGAAGCAAACATATTGCACTTGACTGAAACGGAATTCTAGCTTTTGGATCGATGGACGAGAGTCTCATGATCCATAGCATTAGCGGGAGAATACCGAAAGCATGCGATAGGACAAGTCCTTCTCGGCACTCTTGAGGACAATCCTCACATTACGTTACCAACTGTAAAGTTTAACCAGATATTTAACAGCATATTCAGTTTTAACAGGGAAGGTGGAAACGCGAGCCATTTTTCTACAACTATTATGCAAGTCACACTTAGACAGTGTCCATAATTAATTTGCACTAAGAATTAAAAGAATTAATTCTAAAGTGCGCTCCCACTCAAATCAATATCTCTCATAATTGATCGTGAGTGATTCAAGATCCGCATTTCAATTCAACGCCATGGTTCGAGATGAACTCAAATGGCGCGAACTTCAATCGGTAGGCAAACTTGCCGATCACATCTCTATGTGATTCTTGTTCATCTTTCGATGCGTGTGTTCCGAGCTCAGGACTGTCCTGCCTGAACGTTAAGACAACCAAGTGATCTCGCTGCGAGGTCTCAACTCGCCCGCCTCACACTTCTCTAATCGTTCGCACCCATGGAGATCATGTGATGCCCCAAAGAGATAGGTGCCGTGACGGTGCTACACTTGGGAGAACACTAACTACTTGATATTTTAAGTGAGAGATCACCCTAATAAAAAGCGACTACCGCGCAATCAATAAGGGTGCATCATAAGGGATAAACATCTCAGGCAATTCATAATAGCATGATATGGTATAGCCCTTTCTGACGGAGAAGTCTTTCATTTCTTCGTCTTCGGCATTTGCGTTGGTGTTCACCTTCGTGAAGATTGCCACCACCTTGTCGATGCACCAGATAATATTGCTATCTCTATAGCTAATAAAATAAGTGCATTACTGAAGGTTGACACGTAGGTCATTAAAGTGACAATCATATGGCTCCAGCCATCATGCCGAATCATGACACGCAGGTCATGTTAATCAATTTACATTATATAGTCATCTCATACATAATCAAATTATAATGAGCACTGCTATACCACATCACATGCACTTGCAAACCATCCTGCAAAACCAAGTTAGACGCCTCTAATCGGTTCATACAAAAACTTGTTTTACGTGGCTTCTAAGGTTTCGAAACAAACCGAAGCTACCAACGTCCATCATCAAGCATGATAATCCAAGTCGCTAGATTAACATTGCGGGGTGTATGAAACACGAGATAATAAAATCTCGAGCCCCATACTAAACTTCGTCATACGCGTGACCCCCGTGCAGATCACATCTGCATTGCCCTTTCGTCTGCGAAACATCCATCTTTCTTTAACTATGGTGGAACCCAAAGAACTGTTAGCACTTCGTTGATCTGTCAATCAGCATACTCAGGAGCAGCATGAAAGGATCGCGGATTGCTAGAACTTTGTGAGATTCCACCATGCCGTCAAGATCAGGACTACGCAAATTCAGGGGAAGCAACAGGAACATCGGGTAACAGATTTCATATGCTACCCGCACAAATAATTTTCAGTAATAAAACTCATCTACTACCTAATTATATTGTGCAACACCCATACATCTCTATGTATTCTAGATCGCAACCTGCATCTACGCATAGCACGGCTCTTGATGCAACTGTTGGGTAACGCAGCAGAAAACAATTTTTTTTCGACCTACGCACCATCCCAGGACCACTATGGAGACTGCATACAAGGTTTGATCTTTTCGTTACCGACTCATAGCGCAGCGGAAGTAGAGTCGATGACGAACGGCGGTGCAGATCCCCGCAGCTAGGATTTACAACCTCCCAACCGCGAGGATGTATACCTTCACCGCCCCTCGGACAGCCCTCCGGGAGGCGGTCGGACAGTCCCCCGGATGGTGTCACGGATAGCCCTTCGGGAGGACCTTCAAAACTCGGACACTCACTCGGACAGTCCTTCGGGAGGCACTCTCGAACTAAGACCGAAACTACGATCTCTCTACAGAGTTGCACACATACGGTGTCATCTATCCGGCAGGGCTTCGCCGTCCAGAACTAGTTCCTGCCGGAACCCAGACAGCCTTTCGGCTCTACGAAAAACTCTTTTCATGGGAGGGAGAAATAGAGCTAGCAAAGCATAGTATGTGTATGAGAGCAAGGGATGATGAGATGGCAGCCCTCACCTCCTCTATTTATAGGAAAGCCAAGGGGTAGGATGGTCACACAAAGTACCAAACTACCCCCACTTTATGTCACACATAAAAAACCATAAGAGGGAAAAGGGGTGCCATGTGGAGCTCCATGGAGGAGCTCCACCCTTGGCCGGCCACCCTTTGGCCCCCCCCCCCATGAGGGGCTTCCTTGCCCCCCAAGCCCTTCTAGAAGCCTTTTGGAAATATCCCAAAAGGTGACTTTCCAAAAATATCCCAAAAAATACTTTCACTATTCACGACGACATTTTTCAGCGTCTGTTCGAACTGAAAATATTTATGTGGGCTTAGAACATTTCCAGTACCCACTAAAATAATTTTCAATGCGATCCGAAACAATTCCGAATTAGTGATTTTCATCTGCGAAAAGCATCCGAAGCGGTTCCGGCAGCTCCGGAACATTTCCGTTTTTTCTTCCGGAAAATTCCCAGAAGTTTCCAGAATGATTCTGGCACCCTCCAAGAATTATCAGGCATGTGCCGAAACCAATTTGACTTAATGGTATCCCCTGAAACAACTTTTCAGTTTTACCAAAACTGTTCCGATGTTCTCTCTGCGGAACTTTTCCGCTGTCCGAAACCTTTCCGGTGTTCGAAACTTTTTCGGTGATTTTGTCTCAGACTCCCTGTCTAGTTATTCAGCAGATAGATGACCCTTAAGCGTGTGACTCTATAGGTTCGGTGAAGCATAGACATGACCCGGAACCCCTTCCGATCGATGATCAACATCGGAGCCGTGGACACCCATATTGATCCCTATACCCACACGAATGAATATTCGAGTGAACCTCCAGTTGTCGTGTGCTGTTCCTGTTGCTTCGCGATATGTTTACAAATACCCGAGGTGAGACATGTTGGCATCCCCGTGGATCAACAACTTGTCCACTATGCCAGTTACCTCGTTACCGGTATTGTTCTCTTTTCTCGTTCCCGTGTTCCGGTATCCCCGTGATCAAATCACAAAGTGTCTGGCCAGACAATGATGGATACCGTAACACCGAGAGGGCCCAGAGATATCTCTCCATCGACGGAGGAGCAAATCCCAATCTTGAGCTATCAAGTTACTTGACATACTTTTCCACGAACCCGTAAGCCGCCGTAATGGCCACCCATTTATGGATGACGTTGAACAAACCCCAAAGTTCATGAAGCAAGCATGAAGAAACTCGATACTCTCATGGTCTAAGGAATTATGCAAACGTTAACCATCTCTGTGTTATTAACCATTAACTTGTGACGAATGAATCTCATAGCATAACATCAATTCGGGTCGATTCAACACAAATGTTCTTCTAACATTGTGCCCTCAAAATTGCTGGCATAGCCATGCCCATGATCAGGAAAACAGGATCATCATGCAATACTTGAGCCAGTCTTAGAGGCCAGACTAGGAATACATTTTACCATTTATTATTCCACACGTACATATGAGTCTTCCTTCGAGCCTCGTGGTTATTGTAGACTCGAGAACCATAGCAGTTATAGCATGAAACATAAACCTAATTATGAACAGGGAGATAATCAATAACATTTATTATTGCCTCTAGGGCATATCTCCTACAGTGGCTGCGGTTTCCAGGGATCAGTTTGGAACCTATCAGGGGGCGTCGTCGATTGCATTCAACTACATCAATGATCCAACTATTTTGAAAACCATGGCGATAAGGGAGGCGCTTTCAATGGCCAAGCATCCCTAGATTACCAAGATCTTGGTGGCTTCAACGCACTATGGAGCTATGACACATGAAATCAGAGGCATTGCTGGTAGTTTTACTTCTTGTATTTTCAGTTTTGAGTCTAGGGCCCCAAAATGTCGAGGCACACAATTTCGTGAAATGCTCTCTTACTATGGGGTTTGGTCGCCATACTTGGTTAGGTAACCATGTAGATCTTTTATTCGTCCCTGTAAACATTGTGACGCAATAATAAAGTTTGCAAGGTTGCCTAAAAAAATCATTACTCCTTGTTTTAGGAGAAAAAATGACTCCCCTGCTTTTTATGAATTAAAAACCCGTATATTTTTATGATAAATTGTGAATTTTAAAAAAGTTCACGAATTCAAAATTTTGTGAACTTGAAACAAGAACTAAAAATTTAAAGCAATAATAAAGAGCAGCCCGGGTTAACATTGAAAAAATTGACTCAGAAAGAAAAAATTGGATGCCCGAAAATAAAACATCTTCAGGCGCCGATAAATGAGAAAAAGTTTATTATCGCAAGACAACATGAGCAGCTAAGAAAAAAGAAGACCGTATGCAGATAATGAAGAACCATAAGACTGTACAACTTGGAGGCTCATTAGGTCTAAAGGACTTTCGTCCTTCGACTCCTATAGGCGGCTTCGCTGTCGTAGAAGTATTCCCGAAATCTAGGCATTGCGCTCTTTGATCCTATTCAGGAGGATTTCGTAAATATCCCATTTCAAAAATCGAAACAATCGGGACTTCCGAAGATTGGATGCGAAGAACCTTACCAGGGATTGACATGCCGCGACCTCTTGAAAGAGAGGGGTGCCCTCGGGAACGCGGACACAAGTGGTGCATGGCTGTCGCCAGCTCGTGTCGTAGAAAAAAGCCCATTTCTTTCATTCAGGAATGGACACTGGACCAAAATGACCAGGAGTCGCATTCCTAACAACAGGAACTTCTGAGTTTATCTCACTATTTGCATTCTTAGGTCTGAAGTTTTGTACCATTCAAAAAAAAATGTATGAATATTTCAAAAATGTGCACATGATTTTTTAGAAATGTTAAACAAATGTTTGTATACTTCAAAAAAGGTTTCGTACCATTATAAAATGTACGTTACAGTTAAAAAAAAACATTCACGCGTTTCCAACAAAATGTTTATGGCATTTCTAAAAATTGTTTATCCAATGTAAAAAAATGTACACATAGTTAAAGAAAATTATATCATACCAAAACTGTTTCGTCATGTATTTGAAAAACTTTTTAACAGCTATTTGAGAAAATGTCCAAAACAAGTAACTGAAGTTTTTGAAACCATGTTTAAAAATATGTTAACTTATATAAAAATGATTTAGATGTATACGAAAAATGTACAACGTGTATGAAAAAACAAGACATGTAAACATATATGTTGCAAAAGTATTAATCATGTATTGGTAAATGTCAAATGAATACAAAAAAAATGTTCATGCTATATACGAAAAATGTATACATCTGTTGAAAAACGGAAGAAATAAAAAAAAGAAAAAATAAATAATAAAAGAGGAAAACCAATGGAAAACAAAGAAAGTAACAAATACATGAAAACCAAAGCAAGAAAGAGAAGAATAAAAGAAAAAAACTAAAAGGAAAATGAAAAAAAAACCTGAGAAAACCAGTGAGAAACTTAGAAAAGCAATAGTAAAACAGTGGAAAACCGAGAAAGAAAAATAACTGGAAAAGTCTCGCGATCGCTACACTGTGGGTAGGCCTGATAGTCTACTACTGTAGCGAAAACTCAACTCTGCACCAGGCTCATCTGCTCCCGCTGACGAAAAAAATAAAAACAAATACTAGAAAAATTAAAAAAATTCCAATTTTTTTTGTGTGGTACATATTTTGATGCGTGAGGTCCGCTCCAAATTTCAACTTATTTGGACATCCGAGCAGCTCTCGGCAAAAAAGACAAATCGGGTCAAAAAAACTGGTGAACAGTAAAGTTTTTTTACAGACCCCGATTTGTCGTTTTTGCTGAGAGCTGCTCAGATGTCCAAATAAGTTGAAATTTGGAGCGGACCTCACGCATCAAAATATGTACCACACAAAGTTTTTTGGAATTTTTTGAATTTTTCTAGTATTTGTTTTGATTTTTTTCGTGAGCGCGGGTGCAGATGCACCCGAGAGCCGAAACGCCGCTCTCCTACTGTAGGCCATTCATAATAAGATTATGTAAGGGCGACACATAGCCATGCGCAAGTGATGGGCTAAGGCTCAGTACGCTAGTACATGATGTTAGCACGAACCATAACCTTAGAAGTGCACCTAATTGGCGCTTCACGCGCTGACTTGGAGCTCCAGCACTTATCAGTCAGGCCGGGCTATACTTTCTGCCACTCGATCGCTTGAATTGTTGGGTCGCTTCCTGCAGGCCTTGCTCGCTTGAGCTACTTGTTCAAGAAAACTAGTAGTACTTGTTCTAGGAGTGAAAATGACTCCCTGGCTTTATATAACTTCAAAAATAGTATTTTTAAAAATATTCATAAATTTTTGAAAAAGTTCACAAATTCAAAAGAAGTTTGTGAATTTTATAAAAAATCATATATATGGAAAAAAGTGTGTGAATTTGAAAACGTTCGTCAATTACGCAAAAGTTCACGACTTTGGAAATAATAGTTAAATATAGAAATGTTCATGAATTTTAAAAAGGTCAGAAATTTGAAAAAAAGATGGATTAAGGAAGTTCATGGATTTGGAAAAACATTGCTGACTTGAAAAATGTTCACAATTTTTTAACAAGTCCATGCAAATTTATGAATGAAAAAGAGAAAGATAAAAGAATAAAGAGGGAATAAACAAAAAGTAAATAAAACCAGTTAGACGCTTCTAGAAGCTTTCCAAAACCGATGGGATGTTTCTAGAAGCTTCACAAAACCGACCAGAACTTGTTTTTAGGCAAGCAGGCCATCGGCTGCACAAACAACGAATGGGCGTTCAAGCGTGATGGCCCGCCCCGGTTAGTTTAGCGTTCGAAGGCGGGGGCCGCCATACGATGACGATGGTGAGGAGTGGTATAGGTGTTCAATGGGAAACCGCGGACCTTAGTGTAGAATTACTGGTTCACAAATCTTGTTCAGTACTTCCCAATACATGTTTGGTAGTAATGTTACATGTCAGGGCCATTGTACACGAGCATAGGCACGCCTAGTACTGGAACGGTGACCATCAAGTTAGTCTCCGGGATTAGCAGACTAATAGCTGCTGTAGTAATTGTGCCTGCTCATTGCCGTAAGAGGCGGCATATGCGGTTGGACATCTGGCAGTTGCTCCTTAAGTCAGAGCCACGGGGCTACTGCAACGGCGGGCGGTGAGCGGCTTGGGATGGATCTACATGCACGTGCTTCTGGGGATTCATTCTCAGGCATAGAAGCAAAATTTTCATCTGTATCTGCCTTTAAAAACGATGAAGCAAAGCAATAAGACGGAGAAGTACGAGGGATCGATACCCCCTTCACAAATATTTATGGCAACTAAACATAGAGATCCATCGGCCAATCTGTGCCAATAATGAATGGCCGACGAGAGAGCACATTTACTTTCTTCCTAATTTCGAATCTCTACGCTTTAACTTACTCCCTTATTTTCCAATATTTTTCTCAACCTTCTACAGCTAGCCAGCCAAAACACAAATATATTTCAGCACATGAAAAGTATATGTGTGTTCCCTCAAAAAGAAGTATACAATGTGTTGATTCTGGGTAGGGCATTCATACAGATGCAATGCATGAATGTACGTAACACGATAGAATTGCGACTTACTTATTCTCGGAATTGCCCTCCACTAACTATGGTTTTGTGACCTTTACCAAGCACGCGTAATCTATTTTGTTTAATTTGGGTTTCCTTACACCCTAGCATTTATCCAATAAGATCAAAGCTACTCCTCCTGTTTAACGATGCAAGCTAATTTGGCAACACAACATACTAACACTAACATAAACGATATACTCCGCAAACAAAAAAAAAAAACTAACATAAACGACATGTTGGTTTCCTTGGGTTTTTGCAAGTCTACCGATCGATTGTCCCGGCCGGGAAGCCAGCTATTTTCATTTGTTGCAGATTAGTAAAGAAAGAAACACGCCAGATTCTTCCAAATTGAGCGAGACTGAAACGAGAGCCATAATACAAGAAAATCACTCCTAAAAGGGATAGCTATTATTTGGGGTAAATAGCATACACACGATGCCAACCAGAACCCAGTAATTTGGCATTAATGCCTTCCTCCCTGCCATGCAAGCGCCCTCCCAACCTTCCGATTTGGCTCTAGGGATTTGTCACCTTGGCTCCATATATAGCCGTGTCATGGTCGACGCAAAAAGCATGTACCAAATTTTGCTCGACACCGGCCATGACCAACCCGACGCTGCACAGGGGTTCCCCGCGGTTGCCTCTGCCGCTGGTATGCCTATGAGTGGGCCTTGCTATGGCGCCGCGGTGCCGAGCCAGCAGGGATACCAGTCTGACATGGGCCTCGCAACATTGCCGCCACCGCCGGTAGCCCTCAGGCTCGACGATGCTCAGGAAAGAGCCACCAACAAGCGGAAGCGCGACCAACAGTCATCGGTGCTTGGTGTAGCCCAGGCGCAACAGCAGTCGATCAACGTCGACCACAACCTTCGCAACCATGTAAGTCCATAGATCAAATCATCATCATGCATGTACTTATCCATACTTTGAGTTTGAGGTTTATCAGGATTTTTTGTTAACGGTGATCGATGACGCAGGCGGCGAAGATGTCAATTACTTTGAGGGAGTAGAGGCATAGGCATATCATGTTGGAAATATGCCCTAGAGGCAATAATAAAATGGTTATTATTATATTTCCTTATTCATGATAATCGTTTATTATCCATGCTATAATTGTATTGATTGGAAACTCAAATACATGTGTGGGTACATAGACAAACAATGTGTCCTTAGTAAGCCTCTAGTTAAACTAACTCGTTGATCGAAGATGGTTAAGGTTTCCTGGCCATGGACATGAGATGTCATTTGATAACGGGATCACATCATTAGGAGAATGATGTGATGGACAAGACCCAAACTATAAACGTAGCATATGATCGTGTCAGTTTATTGCTATAGTTTTCTGCATGCCAAGTATTTGTTCCTATGACCATGAGATCATGCAACTCACTGACACCGGAGGAATGCCTTGTGTGTATCAAACGTCACAACTTAACTGGGTGACTATAAAGATGCTCTACAGGTATCTCCGAGGGTGTCTGTTGAGTGGGCATGGATCAAGACTGGGATTTGTTACTCCGTGTGATGGAGAGGTATCTCAGGGCCCACTCGGTAATACAACATCACTATAAGCCTTGCAAGCAATGTGACTAAGGTGTTAGCCACGAGATCTTGTATTACGGAATGAGTAAAGAGACTTGCCGGTAACGAGATTGAACTAGGTATAGGGATACCGACGATCGAATCTCGGGCAAGTAACATACCGAAGAACAAAGGGAACAGCATACGGGATTAACTGAATCCTTGACATAGAGGTTCGACCGATATAGATCTTCGTAGAATATGTAGGAACCAATATGGGCATCCAGGCCCCGCTATTGGTTATTGACCGTAGAGGTGTCTCGGTCATGTCTACATAGTTCTCGAACCCGCAGGGTCTACACACTTAACGTTTGGTGACGATTAGTATAGTTGAGTTATTGTGTTGGTGACCGAAGGTTGTTCGGAGTCTCGGATAAGATCCCGGACATGACGAGGATCTCCGGAAGAGTCCGGAGGTAAAGATTGATATATGTGATAATAGTGTTTTGATCTCCGGAAGGGTTCCGGAATTCACCGGAAGGGGTTCCGGATGTTTACCGAAGTGTTCGGGTGCAGCAACACTTTATATGGGCCAAAGGGGTAAAACCCACGAGGTATTGGAAAGTGCAAAAGGAAGTTTTGCTACTGCCTTAAGCGGTACTACCGCTGGTAAGGCAGTACTACCGCGTAAGCGGTACTACCGCTTGTGTGAAGCGGTACTACTGCTCAAGCGGTACTACCGCTCACGAGCGGTACTACCGCTTGTGCGCGGTACTGTTGGGATCCGAGTTGGACTCTTTCCGTGCGGGCCAAACTGACCTTGTGCGACATTACGCGTACGCTTACGCGAGACTGGTTTCACCGCTACGTGCACTCGTTGCATAAAGGTGACTGGCGGGTGTCTGTTGTCGTGGTTTCGTCATGGCAGATGCCATGGGTAGGCTTATCGAGAGGGGCCGAAGGACGCCGGCGGGCTCCGGGAGCGGGGTTAGGCACAAGCGGTGGCGGACACACGATGTACCCAGGTTCAGGGGCCTCCGTGGGAGGTAATACCCCTAGTCCTGCTTGGTCTAGTTAAGACAATGGGGTGGTTACAATGGTGCTCCTGGAGCTGTATGGACGGATGAGGAAGAAGGAGCTAGCTTGCCCTTGCTGCCCCCCTACGTCTGTACGAAGAGAGACTGGGGAAAACCATGAACCCCGTTGCATGGGGGGGGGGGCCGGGGGGTTTTATAGGCCAACCCCCCGGGTTATAATACGAATAGAAGGTCTCGAGGGGCCCCAGCCGGCAGCCTCTCTTAACCGGCTGTGGGGGCCGCCGGCCGTGGGGTCTTGTCGCCGGTAGGGCCCGCCGGCTGTCGAGTCCGTCAGGAGCCGGCGGGACCCGCTTGGTGGGTTCCCGTGCCGGTCATGTCGCAGCACGGGCGGCCCGTTGGGGCGTCGTCTTGCGTCTGTCGGGGCGGAGTCAGCGGCGCGGCCGGATGCACTGTAGCCATGCCCGACAGGTAATGGAGTGGTTATGGGAGCGTGCCGGTACTGTTGGAAGCCCTATCGCGGTCGGCCGCCGTCAGCAGCCACTGTAGCCGCGCTGGGGCAGAGGAAGGGGGTCGCGCCTGGTCGCCGGCTGATGCGCAGTGAGATGGGACATGCGTTGGTCCGCCCGTAGGTCGGTGGAGGAGGTCTTGTCTTGTCACAGTACTGACGTCGCAGAGGGACGGGACGGGCGTTGGTCCGCCCGTAGGTCGGTTGCGGAGGCAGCCGGTCGCGAGGCAGCCGACCGTTTAGCCCACCGGCCGGCTCCCGTCCAGCCGGTCCTGAGAGGGCCGGAAACGGTCGTGCCGGCTCCCCGCCAGCTGGCGAGAAGGGAGCCGCCACCCGGCCTTGAGGGAAACGCCCGCCGGTCCCGGGGGAGCTGCCAGCCGGTCCCGAGGGAGCCACCAGCCGGTCCCGAGGGAGCCGCCAGCCGGTCGCGGACCGGCCGGCTGTATGGTTTTTATTCGAAAGGGGGAGAGAACCCCCCAGCTTTGGCCTACCCGGGGGTAATAACCCCGTCAGTAGTCCCCGAAGCCGGCGGGGGCTCCCGTCTGCCGGACGAGGAGGAGCCGGCGGCTTCCTTCAGGCGGTGCCCGTCTCTTGCGCGAAGCCGAGCGGTCGGACGAGGCGGCGGCCACCTCCGACGCCTTGGGCTCTGCCGCGCCGCCCCGGTTCCCGCGCCAGTTCGCGGCGCGCCACGCGGAGCGTAACGAAGCCGTGGGGCCCGCGCACGCGGGCGGACGGGACGTCGCACTGGGCCTAGCCCGCTAGGTCGAGGGCGTAGCCCAGTAGGCCTCGGGCCGCAGGCCGGGATCTGCTGTGCCCAGATCGCGGCGGCCGCGACCTGAAACGGCCACGATCGCGCGGGTTTCCCGGGGGAGTGGGCGCAGTTAATCCCCACCTCCCCCGGGTGTCGCCCCCTTATTTAAAGGGGAAGGGGGAGGGGCGGAGGCAGTTACGCACTCCTTGCTCCCCTCGCCTTCTTCGTCTTTTCGCCATCCGCGCTTGCTTCACGCTCGCCCCTCGCCGGAGCTCCGTCCGCACGCAGATCCGCACCGCCCCGCTGCAGCGATGGCTGAAGGTCCGCATGGCAGCTGGGGAGGCTCCGTCGTCACGGAGGAGGTCATCGAGAGGCTCCGCCGCGGCCGCATGTTGCCGCCGGAGGAGCGCGTGGTCGCCCGCGCGTCGGGCGGCGAGGTGGTGCCCCGGCCGCAGGCGGGCGAGCACGTCGTCTTCGCTTGCCATTTCCTGCATGGCTTCGGCTTGCCGGTGAGCCTCTTCTTTCGTCTGCTACTGGACACCTTCGACCACCAACCGCATCACCTCGGCCCCAACGCCATCCTCTACATCGCCAGCTTCGTGACCCTGTGCGAGGGTTACTGTAGGAGATATGCCCTAGAGGCAATAATAAATGTTATTGATTATCTCCCTGTTCATAATTAGGTTTATGTTCCATGCTATAACTGCTATGGTTCTCGAGTCTGCAATAACCACGAGGCTCGAAGGAAGACTCATATGCACGTGTGGGATAATAAACGGTAAAATGTATTCCTAGTCAAGCCTCTAGGACTGGCTCAAGTATTGCATGATGATCCTATTTTCCTGATCATGGGCATGGCTATGCCGGCAATTTTGAGGGCACAATTGTTGGTAGAACACTTGTGTTGAATCGACCCGAATTGATGTTATGCTATGAGATACATTCATCATAAGTTAATGGTTAATAACACAGAGAAGTTAATGTTTGCATAATTCCTTAGACCATGAGAGTATCGAGTTTCTTCATGCTTGCTTCATGAACTTTGGGGTTTGTTAAACGTCATCCGTAAATGGGTGGCTATTACGGCGGCTTACGGGTTCATGGAAAAGTGTGTCAAGTAACTTGATAGCTCGAGATTGGGATTTGCTCCTCCGACGATGGAGAGATATCTCTGGGCCCTCTCGGTGTTACGGTATCCATCATCGTCTGGCCAGACACAGGGTGATTTGATCACAGGGATGCCGGAACACGGGAACGAGAAAAGAGAACAATACCGGCAACGAGGTAACTGGCATTGTGGACAAGTGTTGATCCACGAGGATGCCGATGTTTCTCACCTCGGGTAATTGTAACATATCGCGAAGCAACAGGAATAGGTCACGGCAATTGGAGGTTCACTCGAATATTTATTCGTGTGGGTATAGGGATCGATATGGGTGTCCACGGCTCCGATGTTGATCATTGATCGGAAGGGGTTCCGGGTCATGTCTATGCTTCACTGAACCTATAGGGTCACACGCTTAAGGGTCATCTATCTGCTGAATACTAGACAGGGAGTCTGAGAGAAAATCACCGAAAAAGTTTCGGACGCCGGAAAAGTTTCGGACAGCGGAAAAGTTCCGCAGAGAGGTCACCGGATGAGTTCCGGTGAAAATAAAAAGTTGTTTAAGAGGATACCATAAAGTCAAATTGGTTTTGGCACATGCCTGATAATTCTTGGAGGATGCCAGAATCATTCTGGAAACTTTCTGGAATTTTCCGGGATGAAAACCGGAAATGTTCCGGAGCTGCCGAAACCGCTTCAGATGCTTTTCGCAGATGAAATCACTAAACCGGAATTGTTCCGGCTCGCGTTGAAAATTATTTTGGTGGGTACTAGAATTGTTCTAAGCCCACATGAATATTTTCAGTTCGATCAGACGCTGAAAAATGTCGTCATGAATAGTGAAAGTGCTTTTTGGGATATTTTTGGAAAGCACCTTTTGGGGCTTTGCTCCAAAAGATCTTGGGGATGACATGGATGGATAGGGGCCAATTTTGGGGCCCCACATGAGGGTGTGGCCGGCCACATGGTGGAATCCTTCATGGAGTCCCCCTTGTTCCTTGGTTTCACCTTTTAGGTCCTTGGGAAGGACTCCTTTCCATGTGGGTTTTGGGTTTTCTTGTAAAACCACCCTACCCCTTGGGTTTCCTATAAATAGGAGGTGTGTGGGCTGCCATAAGAGACACTCTTGCTCTCATACACAAACCCATGCATGATCTGGCATTCTTCTCTCCCTCCCAGCGAAATAGTTTCGTAGAGCCGAAAGGCTGTCTGGGTTCCGGCAGGAACTAGTTCTGGACGGCGAAGCCCTGCCGGATAGATGACACCGTATGTGTGCAACTCTGTAGAGAGATCGTAGTTTCGGTCTTAGTTCAAGAGTGCCTCCCGAAGGGCTGTCCGTGTGACCGTCCGAGTTTCGAAGGTCCTCCCGAAGGGCTGTCCGAGTGACAGTCCAAGTTTTGGAGGTCCTCCCGAAGGGCTGTCCGCGACACCATCCGGGGGACTGGCTGACCACCTCCCGGAGGGCTGTCCATGGGGCGGATGAGGGTATACATCCTCGCGGTTGGGAGGTTGTAAAATCCTAGCTGCGGGGATCTGCACCGCCGTTCGTCATCGACTCTACTTTCGCTGCGCTACGAGTCGGTAACGAAAATGATCAAACCTTGTATGCAG
The DNA here is from genome assembly GCA_039707655.1 of Elymus sibiricus. NCBI lineage: Eukaryota > Viridiplantae > Streptophyta > Magnoliopsida > Poales > Poaceae > Elymus > Elymus sibiricus. The sequence goes on along the minus strand of CM077669.1, from coordinate 84,637,063 downwards.
TCTCCATAGTGGTCCTGGGCTGGTGCGTAGGTCGGAAATTTTTTGTTTTCTACTGCGTTACCCTTCAGTGGCATCAAGAGCCGTGCTATACATAGATGCAGGTTGCGATCTAGAATACATAGAGATGTATGGGTGTTGCACAATATAATTAGGTAGTAGATGAGATCTATTGCTGAAAATTATTTGTGCGGGTAGCAGATGAAATCTGTTACCCGATGTTCCTGTTGCTTCCCCTGAATTTGCGTAGTCCTGATCTTGACGACATGGTGGAATCTCACAAAGTTCTGGCAATCCGCGATCCTTTCATGCTGCTCCTGAGTATGCTGATTGACAGATCAACGAAGTGCTAACAGTTCTTTGGGTTCCACCATAGTTGAGAAAGATGGATGTTTCGCAGACGAAAGGGCAATGCAGATGTGATCTGCACGGGGGTCACGCGTATGACGAAGTTTAGTATGGGGCTCGAGATTTTATTATCTCGTGTTTCATACACCCTGGAAGGTTAATCTAGCAACTTGGATTATCATGCTTGATGATGGACGTTGTTAGCTTCGGTTTGTTTCGAAACCTTAGAAGCCACGAAAAACAAGTTTTTGCATGGACCGATTAGAGGCGTGTAACTTGGTTTTGCAGGATGGTTTGCATGTGCATGTGATGTGGTATAGCAGTGTTCATAATAATTTGATTATGTATGAGATGACTATATGATGTAATTAACATGACCTGCGTGTCATGATTCGGCATGATGGCTGGAGCCATATGATTGCACTTTAATGACCTGCGTGTCAACCTTATGTAATGCACTTATTTTATTAGCTATAGAGATAGCAATATTATCTGGTGCATCGACAAGGTGGTGGCAATCGTCGCGAAGGTGAACACCGACGCGAATGCCGAAGTCGAAGAGTACTTGACTTCTCCGTCAGAAGGGGCTATACCATGTCATGCTAATTATGAATTGCCTGAGATGTTTATCCCTTATGATGCACCCTTCTTGATTGCGCGGTAGTCGCTTTTATTAGGGTGATCTCTCACTAAAAATATCAAGTAGTCAGTGTTCTCCCAAGTGTAGCACCGTCACGGCACCTAACTTTTCGGGGTGCGCCATGCTGACATGGGTACGAACGATTAGGGATGTGTGAGGCGGGTGAGTTGAGACCTCGCAGCAAGATCACTTGGTTGTCTTGACGTTCAGGCATGAAAGTCATGAGCTTGGAACACATGCATCGAAAGATGAACAAGAGTCACATAGAGATGTGATCGGCAAGTTTGCCTAACGATTGAAGTTCTCGTCATCAGTGATGCTCACCATCAATGGCGTTGAATTTAAATTCGTGTCTTGAATCATTCATAATCAATTTTGAGAGATATTGATTTGAGTGGGAGCGCACTGTTGAATTAACTTCCTTTAATTCTCAGTGCAATTAATTTTGAACACTGTCTAAGTGTGATTTGCATAAAAGTTGTAGAATTATGGCTCGCGTTTCCACCTTCCCTATTAAAATTGAATAGCTGTTAAATATCTGGTTAAAACTTTATGGTTGGTAACGTAATGTGAGGATTGTCCTCAAGAGTGCCGAGAAGGATTTTGTCCTATCGCATGCTTTCGGTATTCTCCCGCTAATGCTATGGATCATGTGACTCTCGTCCTTCGATCCAAAAGCTAGAATTCCTTTTCAGTCAAAGTGCAATATGTTTGCTTCCATGAGACCCGAACTTCGAAAGTTTGGATAGTTATGTGATATTTATGGAATCTGAAAATCATTTTCAGAGACAGACAAAGGCAAAAAGATATGATATATCCAAATCAATGTTTGTTTGCAAAACATTAGTAAAGTGTTTACTAGGCATTTGACTGTTAAGAGAGGGATCCAGGAGAACGCCTGTCATATGATGAAAGGTGAATAAAACAACAACTTAAAGAGAAAGGAAGTGTCCGAAGGGTGTTAGTAAGACTTTCACGCCTAGGAAGTCCAGGGCTAATGCCACTCTTAAGTTGGATGCTTCTTCTGAGAGTAGGAGAAATACTGAAAGTTAAACTGTTAGAAGTATAAAGGCAAAAGGAAAGAAGACTGGAATATCCAGCTCATGTATGAATGTCATACAAGTTTTTGATGTATAGAAGGCTGGTCAAAGATATAGTTCTTGGGAATTATGGTTAAACATGTTAATCACTAATTCTTGGGTATTGTGAGTTAATCACAAAGATACCCGCTCGATTGCATTCTGTTGCAACTCGATGTAAGAACTACTACGGCCTAAAAGACTAGCCAGGAATGAGGTTTAGATACACACAGAGAACATAGTAAATGTTACTATACCTTCCATTAGTGTATTCCTTATGTATTTACTTTCATAATTCATTTTACAGTTTTACACTCTAGCCCATTGCATAAAGTATCTTGCAAGAAGGTTATTCATAAGAGAACTTTTGATGTTCGATGTTATGAATAACATAAGGGCCATACTTTCATTATGAATGAGATGTATGTTATGAATATTGATATTAATACATTACCTCTGTATTTACTTTCATAATTCATTTAGAGTTTCATACACTCTAGCCCTTTGCATAAGGTATTTTGCAAGAAGGTTATTCATAAGAGAACTTTTGATGTTCGGTGTTATGAATAACACGAAGGGCCATGCTTCCATACATGATGGGATGTATGCTATGAATATTGATGGTAATATGATACATCCATAACACTGACGCTAAATGTCGCAAGACTAAAAGAATACCACACAAGTGTGGCACTGCATTTGGTCACATTGGAGAAACCCGAATGGAAAATTCCATTATGATGGATTTTGAAGTCATTTGATTTTGAATCATCTGACACTTGCAACTTTCCTCTGAAAGGTGAAGTGACTGAAATACCATTCACAGGCCATAAGGAACAAGCAAAGAACATATTGGTGATCATACATTATGATGTGTGTAGTCCAATAAATGTTGTTGCAAGTAGTGGATTTATCTATCTTCAGAAATGACTCAAGTAGATATGTGGATATTTACTTGTTGAGACGTAAGTCTGGATCTTTTTGAATTCATTCATAAGGTTTTCAAAAATGAAGTAGAAGTTGTTGTAACAAGAAAATTATGTTTCTACAATTCGATTGCAGAAAGGAATATTTGAGTTAAAAGTTTAGCGAATGTCTGATGAGTTGTGAAAGGGGTTTCATAACTTGCACCTCCCGGAACACCACTGCAAGTGGAAAGTCCGTGAAGATGTAATCGAACCATTTATGACATGGTATGATCAAAGATGACATAAATAAAATTGCCATTATCCCTTTTAAAAGGTGATGCTTTAGAGACTGCGGCTTTTACACTGAAAAGAGCTCCATCGGGTCTGTTGAAATGACGTCATGGTATGGTACGCCCAACCATGTTATATCTTTTCTCAACATTTGGAATATGGGGCTTGTGTAAAAGATTACAAACCTATTCCAAATCAGACAAGTGCTACTTTGTAAGGTTATCCCAAGTCATTGGGTATTCCCCCACCACTATACCGAGGCAAAGGTTTTTGCCACAAAACGGTATGCTTTTAAAGAGAATAGTTCTTACAAAAGGTGAGTGGGAGGACAGTGCAACTCGACGAGATAACCAGTATCTTCGTCATCAGGTCAAAGGAAAGAAACCTTGGAAGTGATTCCGGAGTTTCCTACTGCGACTGATACGGAAGTCTCTACAATAAAATGTATGGACTTCGGTCGAACTTGCAGCTGAACCACGTAGGCAAAGCTCGTGCAAACCTATCAGGTGCGCAAACGAGATATTGTTGTTAGACAACAGTATACCTACGATTCACAAGGAAGCGTTGAAGGGCCCTGACTCCGGAATTGGCTAAATGCCAATACAATCCGAGATAGTTTCCATATAAATGTTTCAAGATTAAAATCTTGATACACCTTTCAGAAGACTTAGAGTCTAACGGATATTTATGGAACTAAAAACTGATACGGAAAAAATGTTTTATCCATATAGCTCGACTTGTTGAAATAACAAGTTCAAGGAGTTGACTACGATGAGGTTGATTCACCGTAGCGATGCTTAAAGTCGGTTCGGGTTGAACTAGCAATTAATACATATTTCAAATCATGAGATATGAAACATGGATGACGAAAGGATTTCCATCTGATGGAAATAAAACCTAGGACTTGTATGTGATACAGTCCAAAGTAAATTGTCGATCTAGAGGATGCTAGTAAGTATGCAAACTTCAGAGTTCCAGCGATGGACAGAAGAGAGCAAAGTGGAGTTGGAATCTTCGGTTTTGATGGAATGGTCAAAGGGGTTTGACTTCATCAAATGGGTATCGAAGATGCTTGTGATTCAAGAAAGTAAGTGGGAGCATAATAATATTTCTAAAAACCTTGTGTACTTGACACATTGTTAATTGGAAATAAATTTCTTGACACGAATTAGGACTTCATTTGAAAATAATTTTTCGATGAAGTGCTTAGGCTAAATAGCCTCGATATTAGGCATGATGATCTATGGAGATAGATTTACCTAATGGGGCTAAGCTATGAATACATATTGACAAGATGCTAAAACTTTTTAGCATTGAAAACGTCAAGGAGTGATTCTTGCCGAAGTCACATGGAAAGAGTTTTTTCAAGACTCGGTGTCCCAAAACACTGATGAGCAAAATACATGATGGTGATTCCACACACTCTTGTGTTTGGATTAATCATGTATTCCATGGTATGTAATAACAACCAGATATGTTTAATACTCCAAAGTTGTTGCGAGTATAGATACCAAAGTGACAACAGTGAAAGATGTCATTGAGTACTAGAGTAGTAGTAATGACATGTTTTCTCGCAGGCAGAGATTATGAAGTGCTCGTTGTAAGTAATTACATCGATACAGTCTTCATCAATGCTCCATGCGATTTTCGATTTAAGTTTAGGGTTTTGTGTAATACACAATATGGTGGCACGGTAGTTGGAAATTGTTCCAAACAAGATACTGTGGCGAATTCTATAACAAAGGCTAAGTATGTTGACGCTTGAGAAGCGACAAAGAAGTTTTTGAATCATATAGTTCATTCATGAACTTAGTATGGTTCCAAGATGGCTTTGGTCTATGGGACACTATAGCAGATAGTTGCTCCATAGCTCAGTCCGAGGAATCAGGTTTCGACCAATGATTCACACATATGCAAAGCCAAGTCCACACAAAATTTGAATTTTGTGAAAGCGTGAAAACGCGAGGATATGCAAAGTTACACACGGAGCTGAAGTCGTCAGATCCGTGGACATCAGGCTATACCACATGCGAAGTATATTTTACACCAGTATGCCATAGGTGTAAAGTGCATTAGCGTTGACTAGATTATTGACTCTAGTGCAAGTGGGAGTCTGTAGGATATATGCCCTAGAGGCAATAATAAATGTTATTGATTATCTCCCTGTTCATAATTAGGTTTATGTTCCATGCTATAACTGCTATGGTTCTCGAGTCTGCAATAACCACGAGGCTCGAAGGAAGACTCATATGCACGTGTGGGATAATAAACGGTAAAATGTATTCCTAGTCAAGCCTCTAGGACTGGCTCAAGTATTGCATGATGATCCTGTTTTCCTGATCATGGGCATGGCTATGCCGGCAATTTTGAGGGCACAATTGTTGGTAGAACACTTATGTTGAATCGACCCGAATTGATGTTATGCTATGAGATACATTCGTTATAAGTTAATGGTTAATAACACAGAGAAGTTAATGTTTGCATAATTCCTTAGACCATGAGAGTATCGAGTTTCTTCATGCTTGCTTCATGAACTTTGGGGTTTGTTAAACGTCATCCGTAAATGGGTGGCTATTACGGCGGCTTACGGGTTCATGGAAAAGTGTGTCAAGTAACTTGATAGCTCGAGATTGGGATTTGCTCCTCCGACGATGGAGAGATATCTCTGGGCCCTCTCGGTGTTACGGTATCCATCATCATCTGGCCAGACACAGGGTGATTTGATCACAGGGATGCCGGAACACGGGAACGAGAAAAGAGAACAAAACCGGCAACGAGGTAACTGGCATTGTGGACAAGTGTTGATCCATGAGGATGCCGATGTTTCTCACCTCGGGTAATTGTAACATATCGCGAAGCAACAGGAATAGGTCACGGCAATTGGAGGTTCACTCGAATATTTATTCGTGTGGGTATAGGGATCGATATGGGTGTCCACGGCTCCGATGTTGATCATTGATCGGAAGGGGTTCCGGGTCATGTCTATGCTTCACCAAACCTATAGGTTCACACGCTTAAGGGTCATCTATCTGCTGAATACTAGACAGGGAGTCTGAGAGAAAATCACCGAAAAAGTTTCGGACGCCGGAAAAGTTCCGTAGAGAGGTCACCGGATGAGTTCCGGTGAAACTGAAAAGTTGTTTCAGAGGATACCATAAAGTCAAATTGGTTTTGGCACATGCCTGATAATTCTTGGAGGATGCCAGAATCATTCTGGAAACTTTCTGGAATTTTCCGGGATGAAAACCGGAAATGTTCCGGAGCTGCCGAAACCGCTTCAGATGCTTTTCGCAGATGAAATCACTAAAGCGGAATTGTTCCGGCTCACGTTGAAAATTATTTTGGTGGGTACTAGAATTGTTCTAAGCCCACATGAATATTTTCAGTTCGATCAGACGCTGAAAAATGTCGTCGTGAATAGTGAAAGTGCTTTTTGGGATATTTTTGGAAAGCCACCTTTTGGGGCTTTGCTCCAAAAGATCTTGGGGATGACATGGATGGATAGGGGCCTATTTTGGGGCCCCACATGAGGGTGTGGCCGGCCACATGGTGGACTCCTTCATGGAGTCCCCCTTGTTCCTTGGTTTCACCTTTTAGGTCCTTGGGAAGGACTCCTTTCCATGTGGGTTTTGGGTTTTCTTGTAAAACCACCCTACCGCTTGGGTTTCCTATAAATAGGAGGTGTGTGGGCTGCCATAAGAGACACTCTTGCTCTCATACACAAAGCCATGCATGATCTGACATTCTTCTCTCCCTCCCAGCGAAATAGTTTCGTAGAGCCGAATGGCTGTCTGGGTTCCGGCAGGAACTAGTTCTGGACGGCGAAGCCCTGCCGGATAGATTACACCGTATGTGTGCAACTCTGTAGAGAGATCGTAGTTTCGGCCTTAGTTCGAGAGTGCCTCCCGAAGGGCTGTCCGTGTGACCGTCCGAGTTTCGAAGGTCCTCCCGAAGGGCTGTCCGAGTGACAGTCCAAGTTTTGGAGGTCCTCCCGAAGGGCTGTCCGTGACACCATCCGGGGGACTGGCTGACCGCCTCCCGGAGGGCTGTCCGTGGGGCGGATGAGGGTTTACATCCTCGCGGTTGGGAGGTTGTAAAATCCTAGCTGCGGGGATCTGCACCGCCGTTCGTCATCGACTCTACTTCCGCTGCGCTACGAGTCGGTAACGAAAATGATCAAACCTTGTATGCAGTCTCCATAGTGGTCCTAGGCTGGTGCGTAGGTCGGAAATTTTTTGTTTTCTACTGCGTTACCCTTCAGTTACCTGGGGATGCTTCCCTTCGTGGAGCTCTTCAGGAAGCTCTTCTATCTCAAGGCCTTGAAGAACAAGGATGATACGCCGTACGCCTGCGGGGGTGCGGTGGTGTGTTGCCGCGGTCCGCATTTTCCCCGCATCGACCTCATCGACTCCGTCAAGGGTTGGAACAAAACGTTCTTCTACGTGAGGAACGCCGACTCGCGGCTGGACTACATCCGGCTGCCGGCATTCGTCAACGTCCCGTCCTCCGGAGTGAACTGGTCGGGGGTCGGCCCGCCCAACACCGTGCTCGGAGAGCTAGGCCGGCTCCAGACGATGATACGTGAAGAGGGGCTTGTTGCCTCCGACCTGGTGGCCGCCTTTATCTCGCGTCGGGTGTTGCCCCTCCAGCTGAGGCCGCACCGGATCTGCGACATGTCCGGCCGGCAGGACCCCTGCCGGCTGTCCACCATCGAGCTGATGACGGACCAGGTGGCGAAGCGGGTGAACGCCATCACGACCTTCAAGCTGGTGCCGGGGACTTGGTCCCTGGGCAAGGAGCCGTACAGCCGGCTCAACCCGGCACCCCTGGTACGCCCCGTCGAGGTGAATTCTTCTTTATCCTTTTGTATCTCTTCAGCCGGCGCTCGGTCTCACCCGCCGTGCTGACCGCAGCTTTTCGTTCGACAGAACACGCCGGACGGCCCGCACCCTCAGATCTTCGAGGCCGAGCGCGCCGAATCCGACCCCGAGGACCCTGAGCCGGGAGCCGGAACCGAAGAGGGGGTCGATTCCTCGGGAGAAGCCGAGGCGGGGGGTGACCCGGGAGCCGGCGGGTCCCGACCGGCTGGTGAGTACCCCTCCGGCCCCACGATCAAAGATTGGAGTGATGATGATGATGATGATGTAGATGACGTCCGGATCCTGGACGCGCCTCCCCCCGCAGTTCAGAGGAGCCCGCGCGGGCAGAGCGAGGAGAGGCCGCCGCGCAGCCGGGCGGCCGGGTCCTCCCGTCAGGGGAAGAGACCGGCTTGGGAGGAGCCGGCAGCCCAACCGCCGACTCGCAAGTGGGTGAAGGCGGCCGCGGCAAAGCCGCCGGCGCGAGCCAAACGGGTCCTTCCCGTCGTCACCGGGTAAGTAGTTTGGTTTCCCGGGGGTGTTTCTTTTGGTTGGTTTCGTGCCGGCAGGTGGCTAAATGTTCGCCCGTTGCAGGGACCCCATCGAGCTCCATGATGTGGAGTCGGCAGTCGGCCCGCCGGAGCCGGCCAGCCAGCTGGCCCTGGAGAACGCCGCCACGCGACGTGAGGAGAAGAGGAGGCTCGCGGAGCTGCGAGCCTCAAAGTCTGGGGTCCGGGGCGGGGCCTCGCGCTCCGGGGCCTCGAGCGGCGGGAGGCGGAGGCGGCCCGCGGACCCTGCGGTGGCGTCGGACTCGGCCGCGGAGTCGGCTCGTATGTCGAGGCCTCCGTCGAGCGAGCCGCGGAGGCCGGCCGCGGAGACGGCCGCAGCCACGGCCGAGGCGGAAGTGGCCCGGCCGGAGGGAGCAGACGCCGAGCCGGCACCGGAGGGGCCCTGGCAGGCGGAGATGGTGGTGACGCCGCCCGCGGTCGACGTGCCGGAGGCCCCGGCGCAGCCGGAGGTGATGCAGGAGGTGGTGCCGGAGGCGGCGCCGGGGACGGCGCAGGAGGCGACGCCGGAGGCGCCGACCGAGGAGACGGGAGCGGGGGCAGCGGCGCCGGACGTGGGGCGGCCGGGAGCCGATTCCCGGGCCCTCGTGGTCAGCAACCGCCCCCCGGCAGACGGTGAAGCGGCGGATGCCGGAGCGAGCGGCGAGGGGAGCCGGTCCGGGAGGACCATGTTGGAGGTGATCAAGGATTGGGACGTGCTGGCCTGCGTCCCAGCCGCCCTGCCTCCGTCGACCGGCGGCCCAGGCCCGGCGCTCGACGAACTGGGCAGCGACCTGACAAGGTGCCGCGAGCAGCTGGCCAAGTTCTCCGAAGCGGCCGACAGCGCTCTGCAGCGCGCGGAGGTAGACCTTCTCATTCTTCGTCGAATTTCTAGTGGGGGCGCGCGAGCGCACCCACTGGGTGTAGCCCCCGAGATGCGGGCCGGCTGACCGGCTGCGAGGCAGCCGGACCGGATCTTCTTTGTATTTTCTTAACTGGTTTCTTTGGAGCAGGCGGGGAACTCCAGGCGGCAGGAGCTTTTTGACGAGGCGGTTGCCATTCACAACCGCGGCAAGCGCGGGTATTACCGGCTGGAGCAGGAGCTGAAGAAGGCGCAAGGTATGCCAGTTCTAGTGGGGGCGCGCGAGCGCACCCACTGGGTGTAGCCCCCGAGAGCCGGGCCGGCTGCTTAGCAGCCGGAATCAGCCGGCGCGGGTCTTGCTTGCGTTGCTGATCGTGTTTGTTTGCCTCTGCAGCGGACCTGGACACCCTGGCCTCCATTCGGGAGAAGAGGGACGAGGTGGCCTCCGAGCGGGACCGGCTGGCGCAGAAGGTCCAGGAGATCACCTCGGAGCGAGATCGGGTGGCCGGCCTGTTGGTGGACGGGCAGGCGGCCCAGGAGTGTCTGAAGGAGGAGCTGCAGCGGGAGGTGATGGCCAAGGAAGGCGCCGTCAAGCAGGCGGCTGATGCCGCCCAGGAGAAGGCCGCCCTTGAAGTCAAGGTGACCCGACTCGAGAAGGCGCTAGAGGCGCGCGGCGCCTCCCTTGCCCAGGCGGAGGACGCGCTGGAGAAGGAGAGGAGCGCGGCCCTGCAGTTCGCCCGCGAGATGGACGAGGCTTTCGAGCGTAAGTCTTGACTTTCTTTTCAGCCGTTGGTGTTTTTCTTGCTCTTCGGGTGTTTCTTGATTCCACCTTTTCTTTCTCCAGACCGGTTCCCGGAGACCCAGGGCTACGCTGAGCGGGCCATGGCGACCCACCGGGCGGGTCAGTAGGGCAGGCGAGAGCGCGAGGAGGACGCCGGGTGGGACATGGACGACATTGCGTTGGCCGTGGAGAACCGGCTGATCTTCCTTCAGCGCAGCGTGGAGCGGCTGAGGACAGCCGACCAGGAGGTGATTGCCGCCCTGTGGCTGGGTCGCGGGGCCCCGGAGGGCCGGGTGGCACTGTGGCTGGAGCACGCCAAGGCCCGGCTCGAGGTCTGGAAGGCGTCGGCAGCTCGAGCCGGTGCGCAGATGGCGCTCCGGTTCGTCACGTCGTGGTACACCGGGGTTAACTTGGACTGGCTGACCACGATGCGTGCCGTCCCGGAGGCGGAGCGGGTGGCCCGTGAAGATGCCCTCGTCCGCCGGGTCAACGAGTTCGCCTCGTACGTTGACCCGGACGTGCTTCTGCCGGCCCTTGACGAGGACGGCGAGCCGGTCGCGGAGGACTCCTTCGGCAACCCCGAAGGCCCGGAGGATGATAGGGTCGCCGAAGAGAGCACCGCCTCCAGCACCGACGGAGGACGATAGGCGGACCCGAAGGCCGCGACTTCCTCCGGGAGGGCCGTCGAGCCGGCTGGCGACGCGCCGGTGGCCTGAGCCGGCCCGCTTGTTTATCTGTTTCTTCCTTCTGCAACATTTTGAGACACTTATCCACCCACTGGGGGTGTGTTATTGTAATGAATCCTTGGCTGTAGTGAACCTTTGGCCTGTGGCCGTTTATCGTTTTAACTTATGCCGTTAAAAAATTTATGCGTGCCGGCTCTTCTTTTGCCTTTTGCCTCTTGACTTGTGTCGCGCGCCGGTGTCCCTTCCGGCTTCCGCCCCGCCAGCCAGCCAGCCGGGAGCCGGTCTGGGACAGGGACGAGGCTTCACCCTTGGGAAAACTAGCGGGCTCTTAGAGTCAACCGGCTAGTACTAGGTTGAGCCGGTAGTGGCTAGTTGCTAGAAATAGCATAGTTCGGTCGGGCCAGTCCGGCTGCCGTTCGTTGGCTGACCTTTGTGTGAGAAGTTCCTTCGTACCCCATAGCCCCTTCAGCCGGACAGCCGGGAGCCGGTCTATGGCTGGTTAGGGTGGGGAGGCGAAGGGTTGCTTGCTCACATTATTCGTCTGCCTCGGAAGGGAGCCGGCCGAGCCCCCGGGCCCTGGAGCCGGACCCGGGTGACGTGCCTTAAATCACAGGAAACCTTTTGGAGGAATCAAAAAAAGAGGAGCGTGCCCCAGGTGCCGGCTTGGGGCCCCCATTGCATTCATAAAACCCAAAAGGGAAGGATACATACATACACTGGCTTTTTAGCAGTAAAATGGACGGAGGAGCGCCGCGTTCCACGGGCGCTCCGTCTCCTCGCCGGAGGCGTCTCTCTTGCGCTTCTGCGGCTTCTGGGCGTCTATTAGATAGTACGCGTTGTTGTGCAGCGCTTTGCTGACGATGAACGGGCCCTCCCACGGGGAGGACAGCTTGTGCTGGCCGGCAGTTTGCTGGATCCGTCTGAGCACCAAGTCCCCTTCGCGGAAGGAGAGTGGCCGGATCCGCTTGCTATGGTAGTGCCGGAGCTTCTGCTAGTAGATGGCCGTCCGGCTCAAGGCCAGCTCGCGGGCCTCCTCGAGGAGGTCGACGCCGTCTTCCCTTGCTTCTTTCACGTCTTTCTCCGTGTACAAGGAAACCCTTGGTGAATCGAACTCGATGTCGGTGGGGATGATGGCCTCGGACCCGTACACGAGAAAGAAAGGGGTGTAGCCGGTTGACCGGTTGGGCGTGGTCCTGAGGCTCCAGAGGACAGCCGGCAGCTCTTTGATCCAGCAGCCGGCTGACCTGGTCAGTGGCGTCACGAGCCGAGGCTTGATGCCGGACAGGAGCAGGCCGTTGGCCCTTTCGACCTGTCCGTTTGACTGTGGATGGGCGACAGATGCCAAATCGAGTCGGATGCCCTGCTTGGAGCAGAAACGCGCTAGCGCGCCCTTGGCGAAGTTCGTGCCGTTGTCGGTGATGATGCCGTGGGGGACGCCGTAGCGGACCGTGATGTCTTCGATGAACCGGACGGCCGTGGGGCCGTCCAGCTTCTTGATCGGCCGGGCCTCGATCCACTTGGTGAATTTGTCGACGGCGACCAGCAGATGTGTCATGCCGCCTCGAGCGGTCTTGAAGGGTCCCACCATGTCCAACCCCCAGACCGCAAAGGGCCACGAGAGGGGGATGGTTTGGAGGGCGGTGGCCGGCAGGTGGCTCTGTGTGCTGAAGCGCTGGCAGCCTTCGCACTCGTCGACCAGTTTCTTGGCCGCCTCCAGAGCGGTCGGCCAGTAGAAACCGTGGCGGAATGCCTTGTCCACCAGGGACCTGGAGGCGACGTGATGCCCGCACTCGCTCTGCTGGATGTCGAGGAGGATTTCTTGCCCTTTCTCCGGCTCGACGCAGCGTTGGAAAATGCCGGTGGTGCTGCGATGAACCAGCTCGTGGTTGATGATGCCGTAGGCCGGGGCTCGGCGCTGGATTTGCTTTGCCGTGGCCTCGTCGGAGGGGAGCTCGCCTCGTAGGAGGAACGCCAGGATGGGCTGAGCCCACGAGGGAGCCGAGACGGGAGCCGTCTCGGGCCCAAGCGGGACGTCGGAGGCGGCGGCAGCCCCCGGGCCTGGGGGACCAGCCCCCGAGACCGGCTCGTCAGCCCCCGAGACCGGCTCCCCGGCCCCCGGGTCCGGCTTGCCAGCCCCCGGGACCAGTTCGCTAGTCCCCGGGAGGGAGGTGCTGCGAGGAACATCGATTGCCATCATGACAGCCGCGGGCTCTGGGCCGGCTGTTGCGGATGTGTCCGGCTCGGCAGGGCAGCCGGCCGTGGCGGAGTCAGCGAAGTTGCCGCTGCCGGAGGTGGCGGGGCCGGCGAAGTCACCACAGCCGGACCCGCCGAGGGGCCGGCCGCGTTAGCCGGCACGAAGATGGACTCCGATTCGGGAGACGGTTTGATGGAAGCCTTTAGTAGCCGCTCGAGGGAGACGCCGGCTGGGATGGCCTGCCGGGTGGAGCCGATCTTCGCCAGCGTATCGGCCGCCTCGTTGTCCGCTCGGGGGGACGTGGTGGAACTCACAGCCCTCGAAGGAGCTGGTGAGCTGTTGGACGAGGAAGCGATAGCTGGCCATGTTGGCGTCCCTGGCGTCCCATTCGCCAGAGACCTGCTGCACCATGAGGTCGGAGTCGCCAAAGCATATGATGTGTTGGATGCCGATGTCTTTGGCGAGCCGGAGGCCGTGGACGAGGGCCTCGTACTCGGCCACGTTGTTGGAGGCGGAGAAGTGGATCTGGAGGGCGTACCGGAGCTGGTCTCCCCTGGGAGACGACAAGACGATGCCGGCTCCCAGGCCGGCTCGCATCTTCGAGCTGTCGAAGTGCATGCGCCAGTGCGTGGAGTCGGGCGGAGGTGGCACGAATTGGGTTTCGGCCGAGTCGACGAGGAAGTCTGCCATCGCTTGGGATTTCATGGCGGTGCGGGGCTCGTACCGTATCTCGTAGTCGGCGAGGGCGATGGTTCACTTGGCGATCCGGCCGGTGGCGTCCCGGCCGCTCATGATTTCGCCCAGTGGCGCGGTGCTAACAACGGTGATGACATGCTCCTGGAAGTATTGCTTGACCTTCTGGGCAGCTACGCCGTAGCACATCTTCTGGTAGTGGGGGTAGTTTTGCTTGGAGGCGGAGAGGACCTCGTTGAGGTAGTAGACGGGGCGCTGAGCCGGCAGCGCCTTGCCCTCCTCCGGCCGTTCCACCACCAGGACGATGCTGACGACGCGCGTGGTCGCGGCGATGTAGGTGAGCAAGGGCTCCTTCTCAGCCGGTGCGGCCAGGATGGGCGCGCTGGTGAGGACCCGCTTGAGGCTGCGGAACGCCTCGTCTGCCTCATCGGGCCTGTCGAACAGGGCCAGCCTCTTCGAGGGGTCCCGGCCCGGCTCGACCAGGGCTGTCTTGCGTAGGAGGCCGTAGAGGGGCAGAGCCTTCTCGCCCAGTCGGCTGATGAACCGGCTGAGCGAGGCGAGGCAGCCGGTGAACTTCTGGATGTCGCGGAGCCGGACCGGCTTGGGCATGTGCTCGATTGCGCTGATCTTCTCGGGGTTAGCTCCGATGCCGCGAGCGGACACGAAGAAACCCAAGAGTTGGCCGGCTGGGACGCCAAAGACACACTTCTCCGGGTTGAGCTTGATCTTGTATTCACGCAAGTTGGCGAATGTCTCCCGGAGATCGTCGAGGAGGCTGAAATGCTTCTTGGACTTGACGACGATGTTGTCGACGTAGACGTGGACGTTCTTGCCTATCTGAGGCAGGAGACACTTCTGCATGCAGCGCTGGAAGGTCGCGCCTGCATTCTTCAGGCCGAAGGACATGGTGATGTAGCAGTAGGCTTCAAAGGGGGTGATGAAGGAGGTCTTGAGCCGGTCGGCCGGGTCCAGCTTTATCTGGTGGTAGCCGGAGTAGGCGACGAGGAAAGACAGCAGGTCGTAGCTGGCCGTGGAGTCGATGACTTGATCGATCCGCGGCAGGGCGAACAGGTCTTTGGGGCACGCCTTGTTCAGGCTTGTGTAGTCGATACACATGCGCCAGGTCTTGTTCTTCTTCAACACCAGGACTGGGTTGGCTAGCCAGTCTGGGTGGAATACTTCCATGATGAAGCCGGCTGCGAGCAGCCGGGCGATTTCTTCTCCTATAGTACGCCGCTTCTCCTCGGAGAAACGGCGCAGGGGTTGCTTGACCGGCTTCGCGTCCGGTCGCACGTGAAGTTTGTGCTCGGCGAATTTCCTCGGAACACCCGGCATGTCTTTGGGAGACCATGCAAAGATGTCCTGATTCTCACGGAGGAAATCGACGAGCTCGCTTTCCTATTTGCTGTCGAGGCGGGAGCCGATGGTCACGCACTGGGTGGGGTTAGCCGGATCCAGTGGCACCTGCCTGGTGTCCTTGGACGGCTGAAACGAGTCTTCTCCGACTGATTGGGACGGAGGAGCCGGCACGGCCGGCTGGGCAGAGGCGAAGGCCACCAGCCGGTCGAGCTGCCGCTTCTCCTCCGCTATCTCCAGGGCCTCGGCCAGCCGACTGCCGTCTCGCGCGCACGCGATTGACATCTGGTACTTGCCGGTGATGGTAATGATGCCCTTGAGGCCCGGCATTTTGAGCTTGAGGTAGGCGTAGTGGGGGATCGCCATGAACTTGACGAGAGCCGGCCGGCCTAGCAGTGCGTGGTAGGGACTATCAAGGTCCACTACCTCGAACCAAACTGGCTCGCGGCGGAAGTGGTCATGGCCTCCGAAGAGGACGTCGAGCTTGATCTTGCCGACTGGGGTGCAGGACTTTCCCGGCACGATGCCGTGGAAAATGGTCCGGCTTGATTGTAGGTCCTCCACCTTGAGCCCCAATTTGAGCATTGTGTCAAGGTAGAGGATGTTGATGCTGCTGCCCCCATCGATCAACACCCGCGAGAAGCGGCACATGCGCTTCTCGGAGGTGATGGTGGGATCGAGGACAAGGGCATGGCTGCCCGGGTTCGGCATCACGGCAGGGTGGTCGGCCCGGCTCCACGTGACCGGCTTCTCGGACCAGTGCATGAACTGGGCAGTCGCGGGCATGGTGGCGTTCACCTCATGGTGGAGCCGGCGCTGGGCGTGCTTGTCCGTCTCTTCATTGGTGAAGACGATGTAGCTGCCGTCTTGGTCGGGGAACCGGTCGAGCAACCGGCCGTCGTTCTGAGCCGGGGCCGGAGCCTGAGCCGGAGCCGGCGCGCGGGTCGGCGGCACGGGGGGAGCCGGGAGGCCGTCCTCCCGGGCCAATCGCTGTGAGAAGCTGCACTGCCGGAGCGTGTGCGTGGCCGGTTTGGCACCGGAATGGTTTTTGCAGGGGAGGTCGAGCATTTGCTCGAACGTGAGCTTTGGAGGCCTGGGCAGCCGGCTGCTCTTCCTCAAGCGAGGCGACCTGCCAGCTCCCGTAGCGGGAGTCGGGCTGGTCGGCCTTGCGTTTGTTGCCCTGCTGCCGGTTGTCGGCTGCCGCCCGCAGCGTGGCGGGGGGCGGAGCCGTTTTGGCTGGTGCCTTAGCTTTCATCCTCATGGAGGAATCGGCGGTGGCGTATTTGTCCGCTTTGGACATTAGGTCCGCCAGGGTGGATGGCTCGGAGCACAAGAGCTTGTGCTTGAGGGGGGTGCCATCGCAGCAGCCTTCTATGAAGTACTGGATGGCCTGCACCTCGTGCACCCCCTCGCAGGAGTTGCAGAGCTCGGTCCAGCATGTGAGATAGTCGCGGAGGGCTTCCTCCGGCCCCTGGACGCACATGGCCAGCTCGCGAGGCCGGCCCAGCCGCTTGTAGGTGCCGGTGAAGTTGCGGACGAACGCCTCCTCGAAGTCCGTCCAAGTGTTGACGCTGCCGGCCGCCAGGCTATTTAGCCAGGTGCGGGCTGAGCAGATTAGCATGAGGGGGGCGTAGCGGACGGCCACGTGCTTGTTCCCCCTGGCGATGCCGACGGCGGTGGTGTAGTCGATCAGCCAGTCTTCCGGCTTGGCGGCCCCGGTGTACTTCGGGGTGTCGCGAGGAAGAGTGAAGCCGTGCGGGAATGGCTCGTTGCGGATCCGAGGGCCGAAACAGGCCGGGCCGATCGAGCCCTCCTCCTCGAGGAGAGCCGACTACGCCAGCTGGTCGAGGCGGAGTCGGGCGTCGTTGTCGCTGTGGGGGACCCGCGGCCCTAGCCGGGCCGCGAGGTCAGGGCGGACGGCCGGCGGGATAGACCGGGCCGGTTCCGGCCACGGGGGCGGAGTGTGCCCGCGGCTGCGCCGGCTGCCGCCAGCCGGAGCCTCGTCCCGCAGGCCACCGCCAGCCGGAGCCTTGTCCCGGCGGCTACCGCCAGCCGGAGCCTCGTCTCGGCGGTACCTGCCAGCCGGATTGTTGCTGTGCCGGCTGTTTACAGCCGACTGTTTGTTCCCGCGCAGCTGGGTGCGCCGAACATCGCTTCCCTCGCTCCGTCGGGCGGAGGGACGAGGAGTACTGGAGTGCTGGGCCGGCTGACGGTTGGTAACCCCAGCACCCTCGCCCTCGGGCCGGGGATGTTCGGAGACGGCCCCACCGGGGGTGAGGACGACTTGTTGGGCGTTGGCTGTGTCGATGAGGTCCTTGATGTGTCGCTCGCGTGCGGCACGCTCCTCGCCCTCCAATGTTGCCAAATCCTCGTAGGCGACCTTGGCGGCGCGCAGGTTGGCCGCGGGGGTGTCGTAGACGGGTAGGCGGCCGCCGAGGATTTCCGCGACCACGCGGCCGCGTTCCCGCACAGCCCCACGCCGGCTGGACTCGGGGCCAGCCGGGGTGAGACCATACGCGGAGTTGTATTCCCGCTGCGCGGCTTCCATCCGGCGCCGCTCGGCAGCGAGGGCGATGGCGTCGTCAAACAGCAGGCGGCGGGCCGCCTCCAGCTCGGTTCTGGCGGCGGCCGGGTCCGCCGTCTGGGCGATGGGAGCGCCCAGACCCCGGAGGGTAGCGGCGAGCGGGTCGGAGGTACCGGCACGGGCGGCGGCCGCGTCGGCCTCGGCCGCCCGCACACGGCCCGTAGTGGTGGAGGATGTGGTGACCATCACTCCCACGCAAGCGCGGGAGCCGATGGCCTCGCCCATGGTGAGCGCGCCTACGGACGATGGGGGGTCGATGCAGTCGAGCACCCCGCTGGGGTACTCGTCAGCCGCCGGCTCGCCGGCGAGGCTCAGCTCGTTGAGCCGCGCAGCGAGCGCGACGACGTTGAGCGCGAGGTCGCGGCCGAGGTAGTCGTTGGAGATGCCGGCCGCGTCGCCCGTAGGGCCTGCCGGAGCAAGCCCCACGAGCATGCGGTTCCGCCCGGACGCGAGGCGGCCGGGGGAGGTGGTGAAGGGCCCCGCCCAGAGCGTGACTCCGGCCGGCGCCGCGGACGGCCCCACGGTGGGCGCCAACTGTCGTGGTTTCGTCACGGTAGATGCCATGGGTAGGCTTATCGAGAGGGGCCGAAGGACGCCGGCGGGCTCCGGGAGCGGGGTTAGGCACAAGCGGTGGCGGACACACGATGTACCCAGGTTCAGGGCCCTCCGTGGGAGGTAATACCCCTAGTCCTGCTTGGTCTAGTTAAGACAATGGGGTGGTTACAATGGTGCTCCTGGAGCTGTATGGACGGAGGAGGAAGAAGGAGCTAGCTTGCCCTTGCTGCCCACCTACGTCTGTACGAAGAGAGACTGGGGAAAACCGTGAACCCCGTTGCATGGGGGAGGCCCGGGGGGTTTTATAGGCAACCCCCCGGGTTATAATACGAATAGAAGGTCTCGGGGGGCCCCAGCCGGAAGCCTCTCTTAGCCGGCTGTGGGGGCCGCCGGCCGTGGGGTCTTGTCGCCGGTAGGGCCCGCCGGCTGTCGAGTCCGTCAGGAGCCGGCGGGACCCAATTGGTGGGTTCCCGTGCCGGTCATGTCGCGACACGGGCGGCCCGTTGGGGCGTCGTCTTGCGTCTGTCGGGGCGGTGTCAGCGGCGCGGCCGGCTGCACTGTAGCCATGCCCGACAGGTAATGGAGTGGTTATGGGAGCGTGCCGGTACTGTTGGAAGCCCTGTCGCGGTCGGCCGCCGTCAGCAGCCACTGTAGCCGCGCTGGGGCGGAGGAAGGGGGTCGCGCCTGGTCACCGGCTGATGCGCAGTGAGATGGGACAGGCGTTGGTCCGCCCGTAGGTCGGTGGAGGAGGTCTTGTCTTGTCGCAGTACTGACGTCGCAGAGGGACGGGACGGGCGTTGGTCTGCCCGTAGGTCGGTTGCGGAGGAAGCCGGTCGCGAGGCAGCCGACCGTTTAGCCCACCGGCCGGCTCCCGTCCAGCCGGTCCTGAGAGGGCCGGAAACGGTCGTGCCGGCTCCCCGCCAGCCGGCGAGAAGGGAGCCGCCACCCGGCCTTGAGGGAAACACCCGCCGGTCCCGGGGGAGCTGCCAGCCGGTCCCGAGGGAGCCACCAGCCGGTCCCGAGGGAGCCGCCAGCCGGTCGCGGACCGGCCGGCTGTATGGTTTTTCTTCGAAAGGGGGAGAGAACCCCCCAGCTTTGGCCTACCCGGGGGTAATAACCCCGTCATCTGTTTCTCTCACTTTAGTTGAATCGGTTCAATGAAGAGGGTTCTTTTAGAAGATCAAAAAGCAATCACTACACCACGTTGTGGTTTTGCGTAGGTAAGAACGGTTCTTGCAAACCCGTAGCAGCCACGTAAAACTTGCAACAACAAATTAGAGGACGTCTAACTTGTTTTTGAAGGGTATGTTGTGATGTGATATGGCCAATTACATGATGAGATATATGTGATGTATGAGATGATCATGTGTTGTATAGAATATCACGACTTGCATGTCGATGAGTACGGCAAGTGGTAGGAGCCATAGAGTTGTCTTTAATTATTTTCGCCGTTTTGCTTTACTTTATCGCTATGAGTTAGCAATAGTCGTGGAAGCAACAGTCGGCACGACAACCTCATGGCGACACGTTGATGGAGATCAAGATGATGGAGATCATGGTGTCATGCCGGTGACGATGGAGATCATGCCGGTGCTTTGAAGATGGAGATCAAAAGCACAAGTTCATGGCCATATCATGTCACTTATGATTTGCATGTGATGTTAATCCTTTTATGCATCTAATTTTCCTTAGGACGACGGTAGCATTATAAGGTGATCCTTCACTTAAATTTCAAGATAAAATTGTGTTCTCCCCGAGTGTGCACCGTTGCGAAAGTTCGTCGTTTCGAGACACCACGTGATGATCGGGTGTGATAGACTCTACGTTCGCATACAACGGGTGCAAGCCAGTGTTGCACGTGCGGAACACTCGGGTTAAACTTGATGAGCCTAGCATGTACAGACATGGCCTCGGAACACAAGAGACTGAAAGGTCGAACATGAGTCATATAGTAGATATGATCAACATGAAGATGTTCACCATTGAAACCACCTCAACTCACGTGATGATCGGACTTGAGTTGGTTGATTTGGATCATGTGACACTCGAATGACCGGAGGGATGTCAATTTGAGTGGGAGTTTTTTAAGTAATATGATTATCTAAACTCATTATCTTGAACAATAGTCTAAGTTGTCTTTGCAATATTTATGTTGTAGATCATGGCTCGCGCAGTAGTACCCCTGAATTTTAATGCGTTCCTAGAGAAAGCTAAGTTGAAAGATGATGGAAGTAACTTTGTGGACTGGGCCCGTAATCTAAGGATTATCCTTACGGCTTCCCAGAAGGCTTATGTCCTTGATGCACCGCTTGGTGATCCACCCGCTCCAGTTGAGTCTCCAGACGTTGTGAACGCCTGGCAAGCTTGTTCTGATGATTACTCAATAGTTCAATGTGCAATGTTGTATGGCTTAGAACCGGGACTTCAAAGACGTTTTGAACGTCATGGAGCATATGATATGTTCCAGGAGTTGAAGTTTATCTTTCAGAAGAATGCCCGGATCGAGAGGTATGAGACCTCCGATAAGTTCTATGCTTGCAAGATGGAGGAGAACGGGTCTGTCAGTGATCACATACTCAGAATGTCTGGGTACTCCACCCGTCTGGCTGAATTGGGGATGCCCCTTCCGCCAGAGGCTATCACTGACAGAGTTCTTCAATCATTGCCACCTAGCTACAAGAGCTTCGTGTTGAACTATAACATGCACGGGATGAACAAGTCAGTCGCCGAGCTGTTTGCGATGTTGAAAGTCGCTGAGTCTGAGATTCAGAAGGAGCATCAAGTGTTGATGGTCAATAAAACCACTAGTTTCAAGAAGAATGGCAAGGGTAAGAAGGGTAACTCCAAGAAGAGTGGCAAAGTAGTTGCCCCTCCCGTGAAGAAACCCAAGGCTGGACCCAAGCCTGAAACTGAGTGCTTTCATTGCAAGGGAACTGGTCACTGGAAGCAGAACTGCCCCAAGTATTTGGCTGACAAGAAGGCGGCCAACAACAAACAAGGTATATATGATATACATGTTATTGATGTGTACCTTACCAACTCTCGTTGTAGTGCCTGGGTATTTGATACCGGTGCGGTTGCTCACATTTGCAACTCAAAACAGGAACTGCGGAATAGACGGAGGCTGGCAAAGGACGAAGTGACGATGCGCGTGGGAAATGGTTCCAAGGTTGATGTGATCGCCGTCGGCACGCTCGCTCTTCGATTACCATCGGGATTAGTGATGAACCTGAATAATTGTTATTTAGTGCCTGCGTTAAGCATGAACATTATATCTGGATCTTGTTTATTGCGAGACGGTTACTCATTTAAATCTAAGAATAATGGTTGTTCTATTTATATGACTAATATCTTTTATGGTCATGCACCCAATGTGAGGGGTTTATTCTTATTGAATCTCGATAGTGATGATACACATGTTCATAACATTGATGCCAAAAGATGTAGAATTGATAATGATAATACCACTTTCTTGTGGCACTGCCGTTTAGGTCATATTGGCGTGAAACACATGAAGAAGCTCCATGCTGATGGACTTTTGGAGTCACTTGATTTTGAATCACTTGACACATGTGAGCCATGCCTCATGGGCAAGATGACTAAGACGCCGTTCTCTGGTACAATGGAACGGGCAAGTGACTTGTTGGAAATCATACATACTAATGTGTGCGGTCCGATGAGCATTGAGGCGCGCGGTGGTTATCGTTACTTTCTCACCTTCACTGATGACTTAAGTAGATATGGGTATATTTACTTAATGAAACACAAGTCTGAAACGTTTGAAAAGTTCAAGCAATTTCAGAGTGAAGTTGAGAATCATCGTAACAAGAAGATTAAATTCCTACGATCTGATCGAGGAGGAGAATATCTGAGTTATGAGTTTGGTAGTCACTTAAGACAGTGTGGAATTGTTTCACAATTGACACTGCCTGGAACACCACAGCGTAATGGTGTGTCCGAACGTCGTAATTGAACCTTATTGGATATGGTGCGATCTATGATGTCTCTTGCCGATTTGCCACTATCGTTTTGGGGTTATGCATTAGAGACAGCTGCATTCACTTTAAATAGGGCACCATCGAAATCCGTTGAGACGACGCCATATGAACTATGGTTTGGCAAGAGGCCAAAGATGTCGTTTTTTAAAGTTTGGGGATGTGATGCTTATGTCAAAAAGCTTCAGCCTGAAAAGCTGGAACCCAAAGCGGAGAAATGCGTCATCATAGGATACCCAAAAGAGACAGTTGGGTATACCTTCTATCTCAGATCCGAAGGCAAAGTGTTTGTCGCTAAAAACGGAACATTTCTTGAGAAAGAGTTTCTCTCGAAAGAATTGAGTGGGAGGAAGATAGAACTCGATGAGGTTATTGAACCTTTACTTCAACCAGAGAGTAGCGCAACGCAGAAAGATGTTTCTATAGAGCCTACATCAGTTGAAGAGGAAGTTAATGATGATCATGAAGCTTCGGATCAAGTTGCTATCGAACCTCGTAGGTCGACAAGGATGCGTACTGCTCCTGAGTGGTACGACAACCCTGTCTTAGAGGTCATGTTGTTGGACAACGATGAACCTACAAGCTATGGAGAAGCGATGATGGGCCCGGATTCCGAGAAATGGTTAGAGGCCATGAAATCCGAGATGGGATCCATGTATGAAAACAAAGTATGGGCTTTGGAAGTATTACCTGAAGGGCGTAAAGCCATTCAGAACAAATGGATCTTTAAGAGGAAGACGGACGCGGACGGTAATGTCACCGTCTATAAAGCTCGACTTGTGGCAAAGGGTTTTTCACAAGTTCAAGGAGTTGACTACGATGAGACCTTCTCACCCATAGCGATGCTTAAGTCTGTCAGAATCATGTTAGCAATAGCTGCCTTTTTCGATTATGAAATTTGGCAGATGGATGTCAAAACAGCGTTCCTTAACAGTTTCCTTAAGGAAGAGTTGTATATGATGCAACCAGAAGGTTTTGTCGATCCAGAGAATGCTGACAAAGTTTGCAAACTCCAGCGATCCATTTATGGACTGGTGCAAGCATCTCGGAGTTGGAATCTTCGCTTTGATGAGGTGATCAAAGCGTTCGGGTTTATACAAGTTTACGGAGAAGCTTGTATTTACAAGAAAGTGAGTGGGAGCTCTATAGCATTTCTAATATTATATGTGGATGACATATTGCTGATTGGAAACAATATAGAAATGTTGGAAAGCGTGAAGGAATATTTGAACAAGGGTTTTTCAATGAAGGACCTAGGAGAAGCTGCTTTCATATTAGGCATCAAGATCTATAGAGATAGATCGAGATGCTTAATAGGACTTTCACAAAGCACATACCTTGACAAAGTTTTGAAGAAGTTCAAAATGGATCAGTCCAAGAAGGGGTTCTTGCCTGTATTGCAAGGTGTGAAGTTGAGTAAGACTCAATGCCCAGTGACTGCAGAAGATAGAGAAAAGATGAGTGTCATCCCCTATGCTTCAGCCATAGGCTCTATCATGTATGCAATGCTGTGCACAAGACCCGATGTCAGCCTTGCCATAAGTATGGCCGGAAGGTTTCAAAGTGATCCAGGAATGGAACACTGGACGGCGGTCAAGAATATCCTGAAGTACCTGAAAAGGACTAAGGACATGTTTCTCGTTTATGGAGGTGATCAAGAGCTCGTCGTAAAGGGTTACGTCGATGCAAGCTTTGACACTGATCCGGATGACTCTAAGTCGCAAACTGGATACATATTTATTCTCAATGGGGGTGCGGTTAGCTGGTGCAGTTCCAAGCAAAGCGTAGTAGCTGATTCTACATGCGAAGCGGAGTACATCGCTGCCTCGGAGGCGGCGAAGGAAAGTGTCTGGATGAAGGAGTTCATGACAGATCTTGGAGTAGTGCCTAGTGCACTAAACCCAATGACTCTGTTGTGTGACAACACTGCTGCCATTGCTCTAGCCAAGGAACCCAGGTTTCACAAGAGGACCAGACACATAAAGCGACGTTTTAATTCTATCCGCGATTACATCAAGGAGGACGACATAAATATTTGCAAAGTGCACACGGATCTGAATGTTGCTGATCTGATGACTAAACCTCTTCCAAGGGCTAAACATGATCAACACCAGAACTGTATGGGTGTTAGATTCATTACAATGTAAATCACATAGTGATGTGAGCTAGATTATTGACTCTAGTGCAAGTGGGAGACTATTGGAAATATGCCCTAGAGGCAATAATAAAATGGTTATTATTATATTTCCTTGTTCATGATAATCGTTTATTATCCATGCTATAATTGTATTGATTGGAAACTCAAATACATGTGTGGGTACATAGACAAACAATGTGTCCTTAGTAAGCCTCTAGTTAAACTAACTCGTTGATCGAAGATGGTTAAGGTTTCCTGGCCATGGACATGAGATGTCATTTGATAACGGGATCACATCATTAGGAGAATGATGTGATGGACAAGACCCAAACTATAAACGTAGCATATGATCGTGTCAGTTTATTGC
Organism: Elymus sibiricus; assembly: GCA_039707655.1. NCBI lineage: Eukaryota > Viridiplantae > Streptophyta > Magnoliopsida > Poales > Poaceae > Elymus > Elymus sibiricus. The sequence continues at coordinate 84,612,189 of CM077669.1, read as the reverse complement.
TATAGTTTTCTGCATGTCAAGTATTTGTTCCTATGACCATGAGATCATGCAACTCACTGACACCGGAGGAATGCCTTGTGTGTATCAAACGTCACAACGTAACTGGGTAACTATAAAGATGCTCTACAGGTATCTCCGAGGGTGTCTGTTGAGTGGGCATGGATCAAGACTGGGATTTGTTATTCCGTGTGACGGAGAGGTATCTCAGGGCCCACTCGGTAATACAACATCACTATAAGCCTTGCAAGCAATGTGACTAAGGTGTTAGCCACGGGATCTTGTATTACGGAACGAGTAAATTAAGAGACTTGCCGGTAACGAGATTGAACTAGGTATAGGGATACCGACGATCGAATCTCGGGCAAGTAACATACCGAAGAACAAAGGGAACAGCATACGGGATTAACTGAATCCTTGACATAGAGGTTCGACCGATATAGATCTTCGTAGAATATGTAGGAACCAATATGGGCATCCAGGTCCCGCTATTGGTTATTGACCGTAGAGGTGTCTCGGTCATGTCTACATAGTTCTCGAACCCGCAGGGTCTACACACTTAACGTTTGGTGACGATTAGTATAGTTGAGTTATTGTGTTGGTGACCGAAGGTTGTTCGGAGTCTCGGATAAGATCCCGGACATGACGAGGATCTCCGAAAGAGTCCGGAGGTAAAGATTGATATATGTGATAATAGTGTTTTGATCTCCGGAAGGGTTCCGGAATTCACCGGAAGGGGTTCCGGATGTTTACCGAAGTGTTCGGGTGCAGCAATACTTTATATGGGCCAAAGGGGTAAAACCCACGAGGTATTGGAAAGTGCAAAAGGAAGTTTTGCTGCTGCCTTAAGCGGTACTACCGCTGGTAAGGCAGTACTACCGCGTAAGCGGTACTACCGCTTGTGTGAAGCGGTACTACCGCTCAAGCGGTACTACCGCTCACGAGCGGTACTGCTGGGATCCGAGTTGGACTCTTTCCGTGCGGGCCAAACCGACCTTGTGCGGGCAAAACCGACCTTGTGGAGGTTTTCTCTCCAAGTTTAGACCCCAGGGCTCAACATATAAATAGAGGGGCAGGGCTAGCACACGGGAGACATCAGGATTTCCCAAGCCGTGTGCCGGCAACCCTAGCCCTCTAGTTCCTCAGTCATAATCTCCGTAGTGCTTGGAGAAGCCCTACAGAGAATGTTCCTCACCACCATCACCACGCCGTCGTGCTGCCGGAACTCATCTACTACTTCACCATCGCTCGCTGGATCGAGGAGGTGAAGGCGTCATCAAGCCGTACGTGTGTTGAACGCGGAGGTGCCGTCTGTTCGGCACTAGTTCGTGATCAGATCGAGGGATGACTTGCGATTTGGATCGCGGAGACGTTCGACTACATCAACCGCGTTTCTTAACGCTTCCGCTTAGCGATCTACAAGGGTATGTAGATTCACTCTCCCTCTCGTAGATGCTCATCACCATGGATAGATCTTGCGTGTGCGTAGGAAATTTTTTGTTTCCCATGCGACGTTCCCCAACACATCAATAGGATGATACCTACCATCGAGGCCAGGGCGGCGAAGCAGCTCAAGGCCAAGGACCAGGAGATCCAGTGGATCAAGAGCATGAATTGGGCACACGAGGAGCGCATCAGGAACCTCTACATGGAGGCTCGTGTGTGGCCCAACATCGCGCAGTCCAACGAGGCCGTGGCCAATGTTCTCCGTGCCGACCTACAACAGGTGCTCAAGCAGCAAGCAGTCCGTGGAGGTGGCAGCGACGATGGTGTGGACGACGCCAGATCGTGCTCTTGGGGGGAGAAGCATGTGGTGTTTTGCAGGGAGGATAAGGAGACAGCGGTAGTGGAGCCTCAAGTGGCAGAAGTCAAAATGTGCAAGGGGTGTAGCCAGAGCGCCCCGTTGTGCTGTTATTGCCGTGCTGACACCTCTGCATGTGTGCACCGTGCGCAGAAGCGGCAGGGGTATGCCCGTCGTGCAAATGTGTCAAGACTGGCAGCACCAACGTCAACTTCTCGTGATGCGAGGAAGGAATTGTTTTGAAAGGTAGCAACTGGTGGGCCCACCCCACCGCATCAACCTGTTACTCACAAAACGCACACATGGCGCATCGTGTTGCACTATTAACGAACCGTCGATTGTTCGTTCGTCATTATTTTTTGTAGTTTTAGTGTCGACATTTCCTTTCCTTCTATGATTTTTTAGAGTCGACTATTTTTAGTTTTGTTTTCTTTCGATGGGGATGCTAGCACGATGGTCGAATGATGTCAACATGAGAGGACAAGTTCCCACTCTTTTATTCAGTTTTGATTTTTTCTTGAGATGTGTGAAAAAAATGTTCAACACAAGAAGAAAAAATGTTTATACTATTGCATTGAATACCTATATTCAAAATTAAGCAACATATATGGGTTGAGGTTGAGGGTTTGCAGCAAGTTAGGTTATCGCCACTTTGGAGCGGTCGGAGATGGTGTGGATAGTGTACACGGGTATGTGCAAACATTGTAGATGTGAAAAATGACATGTATGTTGTGGCAAATAGGAGAAACGAGGGCAAGAAGGACATAGGGTGTGCGGTGGCGCCTGGCAGCACATGTGAGGAATCAGTGGGGTGTCTAGGGTTAGGTTTAATAATCTAGATAGCAAGGCGCCTGTTTCAGATCCGACAGTCGAAAATGTTGATTGAGTTAGATAAAAAAAATACATGGCTGACAAAGGTGGGTTGCATAAATTCTTCCTGTCGACTACATAAAAGGATTATTTTTATTACCACTCATTAGGGGATGAAGAGGACATTCGCCTCCTAGAGGTGCATCACATGGTGTGCATCTCAATGCACATGTCATTACTTTTGCAGTTTTAGAGTTGACATTTTGTTCCCTTATAATACTTATAAAAGCAGACGTTTGTTATCGTTGATTTCTTCTCATTTTTTTAATTGATGATGGTGATCTAACGTGATACATGAATGGTATCAATGTGAGAGGATGGCTTCCCCCTCTTTCATTTTTTTGCCTTTAGTCAAGTAGCTGGATCAATTCTTCAACAAGAAGAAAAATAGTATGCATCATCGCATTGAATACAAATAGAAGTTAAACATCATATGCAAGATATTTAGTGGGTATGCAACGATTTAGGTGATCGTGACAACGGAGAGGTGGGATATGGTGAAGATAGTACCTTGGATATTACTAGTATAATCAAGCCCACACATGTCATAATTATCCATCTACGACATCCAATAGTTTGTATGGATCACTACCAATGAGGAGATGGAATCAAGAGAGCCTTGCTGTAAATCTGTTTGAAGTCCGTTAATCCATGCTGTCCAAGCATACCGTTGATAAGGATCTTCGGTGTCACGCCATATAGAATCCAAACAAAGGGCCACATCAAGCACAACTTAGATAGATAGAAACCATTGTACAATTGTAAAAGATAGCAACAAGGACAAAATCATGCATGCCTAGAAAGTAGGAGCCATATATAGCATGTTTACCACAAGAAGTAGGTCGTTCATATATCCGGAATAACAAGCCTCCCAAGACTTTAAGGTAGGAAATAATATAATAGAAGCGAGAGGACTGTATATTATATGTTCTTATGAGATTTAGATGAAGTGGAAAACTTTTTGAACTGGAGTGAAAATAAGCTAAGAACCCAAGATATAATTACAGGGAAAATGAAAGAAGCATGTACTCATAAATGTACACCACCTACACCCTGATCTTCTTAATAATGCTAGGGTGTTAATTACATGACACGCACAATACAACACGTATTAAGCGCCATATGTGATAAAGGATCACACATGGATAGACCATAAGTAAATTATCATTAGAGATCACACAAATCAAAAGTAAATTATACTAATACTAGTCTTATATATAAGTAATATGAGTTGAATAATTATGATCACTACAATTTCGAGCAATGTCAATGAACTTAGCCCATTAGTGGAACTAGGACTGAAATCCATATTCAATTGTTTAAGGCAAGAGCAAGATAGACCAAGACAAATAAAATAGACATGTTAACCAACAACAGAGATACCAGATGATGCAATAGTAGCAACACTGTATGTGATAGAGCACAATTAACTATCTAGCCTTAGTAAAGTAATAGATTATGTTACAAAACCAATTCCATATTAAGCCATTTACCCAATTATGACATATGTATATAGTAACGTAGCAATTGAACCATAGTTTAGAATTAAAGAGCCTACAAAACGGTAGCGAACCTTGAACCATAAATCTCGGATAGAACCCATAAAATAAATGCTTAGATATTAGATACCTCCTAACGTATCCATATTTTTATTGCTTTCATGTATTAATATCACTCTATATGCAAGTTCAAGGTCTGCTACCGTTTTATAGGCACTTTAAATCTAAACTATGGTTCAATTGCTATGCTATTATATACATATGCCAAGAGCGAGCTGCTGTTTTATAGTGCCTTTGGTTTATGAAAATACGTTATTTCCCTCTCACGGGAATAATAAGTAAATACACAAGAGAAGGTTTTACATAAACACTTGAGTCCATAGGTCACAAGTGATGGGGAGCAGCTATATACTGCCCGCAGCGAGCCGTACCCATGCGTCGCCTCCAACTAGTCGGCAGTGGGCTGATTCAGCAATAACATGGTCTAGCTAATGTCATGCTCACGCCACACACGTTTTTTCCTTTTTTTTACATATATTATGAAATCTTTTTTAGTAAATGCAATGTCAAAAAATGTAAAATGTAGTGTACAAAAACTGTTAGCCCCACAGTTGGAAAATGTTTCTACCATTCGAAAAAGTATGAACATTTCAAAAATGTTTTCACCATTCAGAAATTTGTAACTTTTTTTTAGAAATGTTATAGAATGCCCTGTTCAAGAATTCGTCTGATTAGCCAGTTAAATGACCGATTATTTCCTACTCGTACGGTCGTTGAGTAGCCAATAAACTGATAAATCAGTCAATTATTAACTAATTGGACGATTAACTTGCTTATTAGCCTATTAAACCCCTACTAACTAGCCAAGCGACCAGTTAATGACTTCCTCAACAATGATACAATGTTGAAAGAAGTTCATGTAATTTAAAATAAAATGTTTTGTACCATTCAATAAATGTATGTTACATTTAGAAAAATATCCACGCTTATCAAACAAAATGTTTGTGACATTTATAAATAAATGTTTATCCAATGTAAAAAAGTGTTCGCATAGTTCGAAAGAAATGCTCCTTACCATACAAAAAAACTGTTTCAATCTGTATTTGAAAAACTGTTTAACACCTATTAGAGAAAATATTCAAAAAAGAATTTTCAAAAATGTGAAAACATATTTTTGAAAAACATTAAACCTATATAAAAATGTTTTAGATGTATCCGAAAAATGTTTTATGTGTATGAAAAGAAGTTAAACACATATTTTGCAGAAATGTTAATCAGGTATTTTATAAATATCAAATTAGTAGAACAAAAAAATTACTGCTATATACGAAAAATATATAACGCTTGTGAAAAATGTAGACATGTGCTGAAAAATAAGAAATAGACAAAAAAATGAAGAAAACCAATGAAAACTGAAGAAATAAACAAAATAATAAAAAGAAAAAAGAAAACAAAAACGATAAACTGGAAAAACCCCAGAGAAAAACAAAAGAGAATCGACGAAAATCGTAGTACAAACATTGGAAAAACGGGGAAAGAAAAACAAAACAAAAAAACTCATGCTCGCTACAGTGTTGGCAGTTCCAGTAATCTCCCAATGTAGGCAATTCATAATAAGATTATGTATTGTCTAGGCTGCTCACTTGCTCCATGTGGCCCTTTGTTAGTATTCTATATTTACTTTTAATGTGCTGAATTATATGTGTTGATTCTGGGCAAGCATACAGATGCAATGCATGAACGTATGTAACACGACAAAATGGCAACTTACTTATTCTCGGAATTGCCCTCAACTAACTATGGTTTTGTGACCTTTACCAAGCACGCGTAATCTATTTTGTTTAATTTGGGTTTCCTTACACCCTAGGGTTTATCCAAGAAGATCAAAGCTACTCCTCCTGCTTAACGATGCATGCTAATTTGGCGACAGAACATAATAACACTAACATAAATGATATACCCCGCAAACAAAAAAAAAGCTAACATAAACAACATGTATGGTATTCAACATCTAGATTTTCCTTGGGTTTTTGCAAGTCTATCGATCGACTGTCCCGACCGGGAAGCCAGCTATTTTCGTTTGATGTGGATTACTAAAGAAAGAAACACGCCAGATTCTTCCAAATTGAGCGAGACTGAAATGATTGCCATATATAATACAAGAAAATCGATCCTAAAAGGGATAGCTATTATTTGGGGTAAATAGCATACACACGATGCCAACCAAAACCCAGCAAATTGGCATTAATGCCTTCCTTCCTGCCATCCAAGCGCCCTCGCAACCTGCCGATTTGGCTCTAGGGACTTGTCACCTTGGCTCCATATATAGCCGTGTTATGGTCGACGCAAAAAGCCTGTACCAAATTAAGCTCGACGCCGGCCACCACCAACCCGCCGATGCACAGGGGTTCATCGCGGTTGCCTCTGCCGCTGCTATGCCTATGAGTGGGCATTGCTATGGCGCCGCGGTGCCGAACCAGCAAGGATACCAGTCGTATATGGGCCTCGCAACATCGTCGCCACCGCCGGTAGCCCTCGAACTCGACGATGCTCAGGGAAGAGCCACCAACAAGCGGAAGCGCGACCAGCAGTCGTTGGTACTTGGTGTAGGCCAGGCGCAACAGCAGTCGATCATCGTCGACCACAACCTTCGGAACCATGTAAGTCAATCGATCAAATCGTCATAATGCATGTACTTATCCATATTTTGAGTTTGAGGTTTATCAGGATTTTTGTTAACGGTGGTCGATGACGCAGGCGGCGAAGATGTCGATTACTTTGCGGGAGGAGAGGCATAGGCACATCAATAGGATGATACCCACCATCGAGGCCAGGGCGGCGAAGCAGCTCGAGGCCAAGGACCAGGAGATCCAGTGGATCAAGAGCATGAATTGGGCACTTGAGGAGCGCATCCGGAACCTCTACATGGAGGCTCGCGCGTGGCGCAACATCGCGCAGTCCAACGAGACCGTGGCCAATGTTCTCCGCGCCGACCTACAACAGGTGCTCTTGGGGGGAGAAGCATGTGGGGTTTTGTAGGGAGGAGGAGGAGACAGCCGTAGTGGAGCCTCAAGTGGCAGAAGTAAAAATGTGCAAGGGGTGTAGCCAGAGCGCCCCCGTTGTGTTGTTATTGCCGTGCTGACACCTCTGCATGTGTGCACCATGCGCAGAAGTGGCAGGGGTATGCCCGTCGTGCAAATGTGTCAAGACTGGCAGCATCAGCGTCAACTTCTCGTGATGCGAGGAAGGAATTATTTTGAACGGTAGCAACTGGTGGGCCCACCGCACCGCATCAACCTGTTACTGACAAAACACACACAGGGCGCATCGTGTTGCACTATTAACGAACGGTCGATTGTTCGTTCGTCATTATTTTTGTAGTTTTTGTGTCGAGATTTCCTTTTCTTCTATGACTTTTTAGAATCGACTATCTTTAGTTTTGTTTTCTTTCGATGGGGATGCTAGCACGATGGTCGAATGATGTCAACATGAGAGGACAAGTTCCCTCTCTTTTATTCAGTTTTGATTTTTTCTTGAGATGTGCGAAAAACAGTTCAACACAAGAAGAAACATTGTTTATACTATTGCATTGAATACATATATTGAAAATTAAGCAACATATATGGGTTGAGACTGAGGGTTTGCTGCAAGTTATGTTATCGCCGCTTGGGAGCGGTGGGAGATGGTGTGGATACTGTACACGATTATGTGCAAACATTGTAGATGACCAAAATGACATGTATGTTTTGGCAAACTAGGAGAAACGAGGGCAAGAAGGACATAGGCTGTGCGGTGGCGCCTGGCAGCACATGTGAGGAATCAGTGGGGTGTCTAGGGTTAGGTTTAATAATCTAGATAGCAAGGCACCTGTTTCAGATCCGACAATCGAGAATGTTGATTTAGTTAGATAAAAAAATACAATGCTGACAAAGGTGGGCTGCATAAATTCTTACAGTCGACTACATAAAAGGATTATAGTAACAATTTCATGGTTTCAGTATGGAGTAGGTGCTTCTTAAGGGGCTCATACAATAACCACTGACTAACACCGAGATCGAAATATGTAAGGACATCAAAACCACGCACTGGACAACTTCACTTTCCTCTCTCAGCACCCAACGGAATCTACAAAAAAAAAAAACATAATCTATAAACCTACTTAATAATAAAGTGAGGAGTGTTTCCACCTGCCAGTCGTGATTTTTACCGAAAACCCCCTGCTGTTTTTTGAAATCAACCAGCGGTCCTATTTTGACCGAGAAAAAAGTGTTCGTGTTTTTCCAAAAAAAAACTAATCTTTTGGTTAATCAACTCGCAGCCCTGTTTTAAGTGAGTCCATAAAATATTATTCTATTTTGGGTGGGAAGGAGGATAAGTGAAAGCACAGATGGGATGCACGTGGATCATTGAGGTCTTCGGTCATGATTATTGTGTTAGGGACGGGCGCTATTTTGTTTCTTCCGTTACAACGCACATGCTCTGTTCCTAGTTAAAACTTAAGCCAACGTAGATAAAACTAAAATGTAACAACCGGCACAATAACCTACTAGAGAACAAAGATAATCCAACAAATGAAGAACATCGCGGTGAAGCGCGGGTTATCCTCTAGTAATATGTATATGACAAATGAGATGGATGGCTCTTATTTCATTCATGCATGTAGATCACGTGGTACACTAAATATAGCGGTGGTAATACTGTGATAGGGGCGTAGCTAGCAGGTGCTTCACACACGCAGGCACACAACATGCGTACGCACACGTAAACGCGCGCGCGCAAGCAGGATAGGCTGGCTAGCCAACGACGGGCGTCTGGGCGACCAAGCCGGTGACGCGGTCGCCAAAAAGGCGGACGCGGTGGTCGTCTTCGCCCGGCGCCACGGTGTCGCCGACGGTGTGCAACTCTATATAGACGTCCATCCTGTCGGCTTTGATCTTGAGCGACGCTGTAATACCGTCCCAGCCCACAACCTCGGGCCATGACGACTTCAGGTGGACACTTGCACCAGCACCGCCGACGGCCATGGCTCTCCCCATCGATCTCTTGCAACAGTACGTGCACTAGCTGCAAAATACCAACCAACAAGTACATGTATGTTAATGTTACTATGTTAGTAATATACTAATTGTTGATGTAACGAGAGAGATACGGATGCAGAAACTAGTATGGCTTGTCTCCTACCAGCGAATGACAAGAAGAAAGCAGGTAGCTTGCGGTTATGGACTTATGGTGCAGACAGGTACCTGGAGTGCGTATATATACATGTGCGTAGGCTTAAAATGACGATTGGGTATGATTCGGCTCTAACGCCAATATGCCATAGCGCCGTTGTTAACGCCAATTGGGTATGATTCGCATTGTAAACTAAGCCCCTTGACTTGTTTTCCGATGCATGGATAATGTAACATTACGTCATGCGTGTGCACATATTTGGCTTAAACTAAGCCCCTTGACTTGTTTTCACTGTATCTCTCTCTGTCTCGTCCGAGTGCAGGATAGAATAGATGGATATGCTACTTAATTAAAAATAAGGGCTGCATATTTAAAATGGTTCCTGTTCTTGCTTGTATGCATTTGAGCCTGCTTTGATTCATGTCTTTAATTTGCTTATTACGGAACTTAAATCCCTTAAACGTATCACCCCCACCCCTTCCCCCTTCGAGGTTCTATACCTTGGAACTCCATTTTTGTTCTCCGTATGTTCCTCATCGAAATGTTCGATTTAGAATGACTTTGAAATTACACTTCGAAAGTTTAGGTTTCGTACCTGAACAACAAAGGATGCCATTTAGGACCACTTTCGATCGAGAGCATTCTTAGATCAAAGGAATATGAAAATATAGAATTGCATAGGTAGGGATCCCTTGATTCGCAGGATTACGACAACATAGAAATTGGAAAAACATATGAATGGGTGTACATGTTCTCTTGAAATAGGAGAAAAACATGTGACTACGTGGCATGTCCCCTTTAGGGCATCTCCAAGGCGGACCCGCAAACCGCCCGCATCCGTCCAGACCGTATCGGTCCGCGGCGCGGTCTGGACACGATTTCTCCCGTAAATTGGAGACAAACATGGAGAAGCTTTGCGGGAGTTTGGACACGAGAAACGCCGCTACCCGACCCCCCCTGCCCACCCAATCGCCCCTCCCGGTCCCATTTCCTTGCACTCCGCCCCTTCTCCCATCTTAAATCATAGTAGAAATAGAGGAATTAAAATAAGAGGTTTCGGTGGATGAAACTTCTCATCTAAAATAGAGTGCGAAGGAATCGCTAACTAAGAAGTGTTGCATATACACATTAACTCATACTTTTTATGAATGCCTTTGTCTATTGATGTAGTTAATAATCATTGTAAACTTAACACCCCCACCCCCTCCCCATTTGAGGTTCTACATCTTGGCACGCATGTTTTGGTCATTGTACGTTCCTCATCTCAATGTTCTATTTGGAAATAATTTGAAATGACACTTTTAAAGTTTAGATTTGGCACATGAACAAAACTGTATAGTATTTAGGACTACTTTAATTCAGAGCTTGTTAGAACAAAGGAACAGAAAAACATGACACTAGATAGTTAGGTCTTCTTTGATTCAAAATATTATAAAAAACATAGAAATAGGAAAAAATAAAATAGGACTAGAGCATGCTCTCTGTAAACCTATAGGGTTATAAAACTATATGAATTTGGATCAGATATTGTTTCAAATTGCAGGAAAAATAAAGGAATTAAAGCAATATATTTGAGTCGGTGGAAATTTTCTTCAAAAATACACTGCAAAGGAATGCTTCATTTAGCAGAGTGCTGCATATTTAAATGGTTCCTATTTTTTCTTCTACACATCCTCTCCTATTTTTTCTCCTTGTCTTTGCTTATTGATGTAGTTAATCCTTCCAAACTTGTCCCTCCTCACCCCCCGTTGAAGGTTCTCTTTCTTGGCACCCATGTTTTGTTCTTTGTATGTTTCTCATCGAAATTTTATATTTAGAAATAAATTAAAATTATACTTTGAGTGTTTAAGATTGACACCTGAACAATGATGGATGCCAAATTAGGGCCACTTAGAATTAGAGCATTCTTAGAACAAAGGAATGGGAAAAACATATAACTGCATTATTAGGGTAGGTTTGATTCATGGGATTCTCAAAACATAGAAATATGAAGAAAAAAACACGGGCCGCGTGGTATGTTCTCTTGAATTCCATCAGAAATATGAAGAAAAAAGGGCTGCGTGGCATGTACACTTGAATCCCATACGATTAAACAATATAGAAATTTGGATCGTGTAATGCTTTATATCATAGAAAAATAGGAAATAAAGAAAGAGGTTTGAGTGGATGTAAATTTTCATCTAAATTAGATTCCAAAGGGGTGCTTATTCAAGCAGAAGTGCCGCACATTTAAAATGGTTCCTATTGTTTGCTTCTACACATTCTCTCCTAATTTTTCTTCAAGTCATTGATTATTGATGTAGTTTATCCTTGTAAATTATCACCCCACCACCTCCCATTCGAGGGTCTATACCTTGGCACCCTTGTTTTGTTCTTCAGATATTTCTCGTCAAAATGTTATTTTTAGGAAAATATTAAAATGAGACTTTCAAATTTTAGGTTTGGCAGCTCAACAAAATTTGATTCCATGTAGGACCAATTCGATTTTGAGCATTCATAGAAAAAAGGAATAAGAAAACACGGAACTGCATAGTTAGGGCTTCTTTGATTCACATGATTCTCAAAACTAGAAATGAAAAAAAAGGGGACTGGTTGGCATGTCATCTTGAATTCTATATGATTAAGTTACATGAATTATGGATCATATAGTGCTTGATATAACAGGAAAAATGAAGAAATTAAAGAAAAGTGATTTGAGTGGGCGGAAACTTTCATCTAAAATAGAGTGCAAAGGAATCCTTAATTAAGAAGAAGGATGCATATTTAAAATGGTTCCAGTATTTCCTTCTACACGTTCTCTCCTACTTTTTATTCATTCCTTTGCTTTGATGTATTTAATCCTTGTAAACTATCACTCCCATCCCTCCTCCTTCGAGGTTCTATATCTGCCTCTTATATTTCTGGTCAAAATGATCTATTTAGAAAGAATTCAAAATGACATTTTGAAAGTTTCGGGTTCACAGCTGAACAACAATGAATGCCATTCACGGCAACTTTGATGGGGAGCATTCTTAGAACAAAGGAATAAGATAACCATAGAACTACATTGTTATAGACATTTGAATTTTATAGGCATAAAAATATCCCATATGCTTAATAGTGCAGCTGCACTATTTTGCTGAAACGGGTGCACCGTCGCGCAATCGTTTGATACTTATATGTGACTGTGGGGACGGCGTGGTACTAGTGGTGGAAGTGCGCAGCTTACGGCACACGGATTGACTGCATGCATGTGATGAAGTCACACTAGTAGAAAACAGGGCTTTGGTTCTAGCCGGATCAGAGCAATAGTCCCGGTCGTGTTACGAACCGGGACTAATGTGAGCATCAGTCCCGGTTCGAGCGGCTAGGACGCCGGCCGGGGCTTGGCAGGAATCAATACCGGTTCGAACGGGACCTTTAGTCCCGGTTGGTGACACCAACCGGGACAAAAGGGGTTGCGCCAGGAGCGAGGCCCTTTCGTCCCGGTTCCAGCCGGGACTAAAGGTCTGTCTTCGGTCCTGGTTCTAGACACCAACCGGGACTAAAAAACTGCCTATATATATCCTCGCCCCTGCCCACCCTCTCCTCTGTTTTTCGCTAATAGAAGGTGGGAGGTGTGTGCTACTTTGCTCTCCCTTCCTATGCACATGAGGTGTTCGATGAAATGCCTGGGAGCATGATGCCACTTGAGTTCACAGAAAACGAACATGATATGAGGTGCCCGAGCCACACTTAAGTTTTCTCCTCTTTTCTTCCTCCAACCCCGTCCTCACCGCCGTCGATCGCCCGCGCCGATCTCGTCGCCGGCACCACCATGGTGAGCCTCTTGTTTTCTTATATTTTTTTAAAGAAAAAAAATTCATACTTGTATGATTTAGATAGGTACTTGTATAATTTTCTTACTTGTATTATTGTTTGTTATTATATAGTGCCATGGTTTTGGTATCCGCGCCCGTCGGCTCTCGTCTGGTCTATGATTCGGATGTGGTATATTATCTTTTATAACTATTTGTTTCATTTAGTGTTTATGACAATTATGCCGACCAACTTGATATAGATGTTTTTATCTAGGAGGTATGTGAACCAGAAATTCCAACCGACCGTCTTGCCGAGAGGTTAAATTTAGTTGAAAAAAAAAACAATTATTTGAAAGACAAATTGAAAAGAATTGAAGAAGAGAACATGAAATTGGAGTTGCATGTTGCCGATGTCGTCGATCTACACAAGATCGAGATAGATGCAATGCGCTTGAAGATTAGAAAGATTAAAAAATATGCCATTGATAAAGAGGCTTGGTATCATTATGTTGTTGGATCAATTGTTACCTTAGTTGCGATTTTGATCGCATTTGTTGTTGCATTTAAATGTTTTACATAGTTGTATGTTGTTTTATGAGAACTATGTATGAACTTTATGTATTTATTTTTGCAGTAATAACATTTGATCACTACTGTACTTTGGTTTTAATGTGATGATGAACTTGTATTAATTTGGTCATTTCTCTATTCATGATGTTCTGTAATGGTTTTTGATATACTTAATTATATAATGCAGATGAACCGGCAATGAATGTACGGTGACCGACGCACTTTCGAGTACATTACGTGCCTGCATAATTTTATCGATGTGGCTGAGGCAAACAGTCAGAATGGTTTTATGTATTGTCCATTTGTTGTCTGTGAGAATACGAAGGATTACTCTTCCTCCAAAACCCTTCACTTCCACCTGCTTAAGTCAAGTTTCATGCCCCACTATAATTGTTGGACCAAGCATGGAGAAAGAGGGGTTATGATGGAAGACAATTGAGAAGAAGAGGATGATGACAACTATCCTATGTTCCCTGAATACGGTGATACTTCAACGGGGGAAGCTGAAGATCAAGAGGCACCAGATGTGCCCGATGATGATCTTCGCCGGGTCATTGTTGATGCACAGAGAGAATGCAAAGTGAAAGGGAGAAGTTGAAGTTCGATCACATGTTAGAGGATCACAAAAAACGGTTGTACCCAAATTGCGAAGATGGCAACACAAAGCTCGGCAACACACTGGAATTGCTGCAATGGAAGGCAAAGAATGGTTTATCTGACAAGGGATTTGAGAAGTTACTGAAAATAATGAAGAAGAAGCTTTCAAAGGATAACGAATTGCCTGACAGTACGTACGAAGCAAAGAAGATTCTCTACCCTCTAGGATTAGAGGTGCAGAAGATACATGCATGTCCTAATGACTGCATCCTCTACCGCGGTGAGGAGTACGAGAATTTGAATGCATGCCCGGTATGCGGTGCATTGCGGTATAAGATCAGACGAAATGCCCTAGTGATGTTGAGGGCGAGCGCCCTAGGAAGAGGGTTCCTGCCAAGGTGATGTGTTATGCTCCTATAATACCACGGTTGAAACGTCTGTTCAGAAACAAAGAGCATGTCAAGTTGTTGCGATGGCGCAAAGAAGACCGTAAGAAAGACGGGATGTTGAGAGTACCCGCTGATGGTTTGCAGTGGAGAAAAATCGAGAGAAAGTGGCCAGAGTTTGCGGATGACGCAAGGAACTTATGGTTTGGTATAAGTGCAGATGGCATTAATCCTTTTGGGGAGCAGAGCAACAATCATAGCACCTGGCCTGTGACTCTATCTATCTATAACCTTCCTCCTTGGTTGTGCATGAAGCGAAAGTTCATTATGATGCCAGTGCTCATCCAAGGCCCTAAGCAACCCGGCAATGACATTGATGTGTACCCAAGGCCATTAGTTGAAGAACTTTTATAGTTGTGGGATATCAAAGATGTACGTGTGTGGGATGAGCACAAACAGCAGGAATTTGACCTACGAGTGTTGTTGTTTGTAACCATCCATGATTGGCCTGCTCTTAGTAACCTTCAAGGACAGACAAACAAGGGATACAATGCATGCACGCACTGTTTAGATGAGACAGAAAGTATATATTTGGATAAATGTAAGAAGGTTGTGTACCTGGGACATCGTCGATTTATTCCGACCAAGCATGCCTTAAGAAAGAAAGGCAAGCCTTTCAAAGATGAGGCAAATCATCGGAAGAATCATGCCCCCCGTACTAGTGATGATATATTTGATATGGTCAAGGATTTAAAAGCAATCTTTGGAAAGGGTCCTGGCCGACAATCTGTTCCGAATCACGCTGACGGACACGCACCCATGTTGAAGAAGAAATCTATACTTTTGGAGCTACCCTATTGGAAAGTCGTAGAGGTCCGCTCTGCAATCGACGTGATGCACGTGACAAAGAATCTTTGCGTGAACCTACTAGGCTTTCTGGGCGTGTATGGGAAGACAAAAGATACACCGGAGGCACGTGAGGACCAGCAACGTGTGAACGAAAAAGACGGCATGCATCCAAAGCGGTATTAAGGTCCTGCCAGCTACGCCCTTACCAAAGCAGAGAAGGAAATCTTTTTTGAATGCCTGCAGTATCAAGGTCCCGTCTGGCTTCTCGTCGAATATAAAGGGAATAATAAATATGGTAGAGAAAAAATTCTAGAACCTAAAGTCTCATGACTGCCACGTGATTATGACGCAATTCTTCCGGTTGCATTCAGGGGGCTTCTACCAGAAAATGTTCGATTAGCCATTGTGAAGCTATGTGCATTTCTCAATGCAATTTCTTAGAAGGTAATCGATCCGGAAATCCTACCAAGGTTACAAAATGATTTGGTCCAATGTCTTGTCAGTTTCGAGTTGGTGTTCCCACCATCCTTCTTCAATATTATGACGCACGTCCCAGTTCACCTAGTCGACGAGATTGCCATTCTGGGTCATGTATTTCTACACAATATGTTCCCCTTTGAGAGGTTCATGGGAGTCTTAAAGAAATATGTTCATAACTGTGCTAGGTCAGAAGGAAGCATCTCCAAGGGCCATGAAACAGAGGAGGTCATTGAGTTTTGTGTTGACTTTATTCCTGACCTTAAGCCGATTGGTGTTCCTCAATCGTGGCATGAGGGGAGACTGAGTGGAAAAGGAACACTAGGACCGAAAGCAATAATATGTAGGGACGGGCATTCTTGGGCGCAAGCACACTACACAGTTCTACAAAATTCCACATTGGTGGCTCCGTATATCGAGGAACACATGGATATTGTACGCTCCAAAAACCCAGAGCAGTCTAACCCCTGAATTAAACGTGCACACATGGCGACTTTCGGCGGTTGGTTGCAAACACACCTCACGAATAACACCATTGTTGGAGATGAGCTGTACTTGTTGGCCAGGACACCATCTTTGACTGCATTGACTTTTCAAGGGTACAAGATAAATGGGAATATATTTTACACGATCGCCCTAGATAAAAAGAGCACCAACCAAAACAGTGGTGTCCGCTTCGATGCAGCAAACACCAATAGGGAAAAGGACAAATATTATGGTTACATAGAGGAGATATGGGAACTTGACTATGGACGTGATTTTAAGGTCCCTTTGTTTCGGTGCAACTGGGTCAATCTGACAGGAGGCGGGGTAAAGGTAGACCCGCAGTACGGAATGACAACAGTGGATCTCAACAATCTTGGGTACACAGACGAACCATTCGTACTAGCCAATGATATGGCGCAAGTTTTCTATGTGAAGGACATGTCTACCATACCGAGAAAAAGAAAAGGAAAGGAAGCAAATACATCACACGATGAGCCAAAGCGCCAAATAGTTCTTCCAGGGAAAACAAAAATCGTGAGAGTGGAGGACAAGACAAACATGTAAGAAGATTATGAAAAGTTTCATGAAATTCCTCCCTTCACAGTGAAGACTGGCCCAAGCATTATGTTAAACGATGAAGATTATCCATGGTTACGACGCAATAAGCAAGGGACACACGCGAAGAAATTTTTTTATACCCCAAGATCCAGCTCTGGGATGTGACCGGCTTCACCGCCATCACTTTCTCTCTAGTGTGAGTTTCCGAACTTATAGGTGGAAAGTGCCACTTCGGACAAACCGGAGGGAATCTTTGTAAGAGCTATCTAGGGCATTTTGGCATTTGAAACATGATTTTAGAATAATTATTTATTAATTTATGAAATTTGAATTATTCCTATCCTTTTAGTATTTTAATTATACAGAGGAGTTAATCAATGCAATTATGTCCAAACAAAATATGAATGTCTTCTGAGCATTCCAGATAAGTCGCTTGAGGTTGACAGGCATAGGCCATACACACCCTCACCAGTTGTAGTGATTTCAGTCCCAAGTTTTGCAAGGTTGGTCATACGCGGTTAGTCCTGGTTGGTGACTCCATATAAAATAATAAGGTTAATATAGACATGGCTTAAACGTCTTGACATATATAGATGAATACAACAGAAGCATCGGAGATTATAAGAGAGAAATGTTGTATGATAAGAGAGAAACGTTGTATGACATAGATGACATTTGTTAAAAACTTTAATAGCAAAATGAATTAAATCAAAACTAGGCATGTATGCTGCTGTTTTTGAATCTGTTTAAAAGAAAACTAAAACTAAAATATCCTAAAAAGGTCTAAAACCAAAAAATAGGAAAAATAGCTTTAGTCCCGGTTGGTGCCCCCAACCGGGACTAAAGGACTAAGCTTTCGCGCCCTTTGGGCTGCTGAAATTTAGCTTTAGTCCCAGTTGGTGCCCCGGACCGGGACTAAAGGTAGGCCTTTAGTCCCGGTTGGGGGCACCAACCAGGACTAAAGCCTGGGGTATATTAACCCCGCGCCCCGGCATTCTTCCTCCCCAATCTTCTTTTCTCGATCTCGCGCGACGCCCAGCCCCGACGCCGAACCACCACACGCCGCCGCCAGGCTGCTGCGACGCCCTGCCCCAACGCCCTCGCCCTGCCCCGACACCCTGCCATGACGCCCCCGCTCCTCGCCTCCTCGCTGTGAGCGCCGCCGTTTCGGTCCCATCCTCCTCCTATCCCCCCTGCTGGCCGACGCCGACGCTGACCCTGACGCCGCCCGCGCTGCTGGCCGACGCCGACGCCGCCCGCGCTCTGCTCGCCGACGCCGCGCTGTTTTTTTAATAAAAAACATTGTGTATTCATCTTGTGTATAAATCTTGTATTCATCCTGTATTCATCTTGTGTATTCATCTTGTGTATAAATCTACGCACCACAGACATGATAACATAGGTACAAATATCGTCGTAACTTGGATATGAGGGGGGGGGGGGTCATTAAAACATAACCCCGATAACTTCGGTATAACTTTGGTGGAATCTTTGATGATGTTAGCATTTTTTAAGGAGGACTCGAGAGTGAGGGTCATCGAAGGAATTAAGAAATCGTTCAGATCTATTGCTTACAAACTTAACGTTTGTTATTTAGCACAGTCCTTAAGAAATATATTAATCTTGTATTAAGAACCTATTGTGTATATGGGAAAAGGTTAAATATTATTTATACTAGCAAACTTGCCCGTGCGTTGCACCGAGAGAAAAAGAAAGTAGCACATGCCCACTACTTGTGTCATCGCTTATTCTTCTTCCTAACCTCCTGACGGTGGCCGTGGTGTCCATCTAATCACAAAGTGTCCAAACTTCTCCTCGAGGCCCAGAGGCTAGGCTCGAATCTTCGCTTCCAACTTTTTGGCTTGGCTTCGCCTCGATTATTGGCACAACAAAGGAAAACCTTTAGAACAGCTACACATCTACTAAAACTGATTTTTTACACCACAAATAAGATCCATGTTGATTTTCTTGCAATCTTTTCATTCAGTTCTATAGCGAGCCACAAATATCAGCATATTCATCATCACAAATCAAGTTCAAATTTTAACTCTACCTGCAACTGACTGTTATAAAACTTGTCAACTTTGCATGATGTTTGCCACTAATCCATTGCTCATATGCATATGATTCCTCCTTGTGATTTGGTCTATGTAATGTGTACTTTGATGCCATGCCCTTGGTTGCTCTCAAGTTGTCATCATAATGTTACTGTTTTGCATTCCTAGATTTCATTAAGTCTGGAAAACAGCTTATCTCTCATGGTTTGTATATTGCCATGTTGTAATATTTGCACAAACTATGGAACACGACAGAGACTTAGAACAAGAAGAGATGGTGGGGGAAATAATCCGCAACGGAGATGATGATGTCACCTCACAGTTTCTCAACGACTCCGATGGTGAGGGAAGAGAAGATGACGGCTCCGATGATCGAATGGAGGGAGAAGATGACAGCTCCGGTGTTGGAGCCTTAACTGTTGCAAAGTCCACCGAGGTATATTAATTAAGCATCTGCTGACGAGATGCATTAATTGATTTGTATGTACATATATTAACGCTTCTTTCTTCTTTTAGCCCTCCGGATCGAGCCAAACTTCTATAAACAGACAAGGCCCGAAGAAAAGGTTGGGCGAGAATGAAAGGTTCACGATCGAAGAACTCGCTGCAGATGGCAAACTAACTGCTCCCAAGCGGGCCGCAGACCGATTTATAAGCCAGTGCAGAGTTGTTGTTAGGAACAACATCCCGATCAGCATTCAAGAATGGAATAAGCCAAAGGCGACCGATGGAGTTTCTTATGTCTACGATAGATCCAAAGAAACGCTTTGGAATACGCTCATGACAAATTTCACCGTACTGCCAGAGGTGGATCCAAATAACGATGTCATAGAGCAAAAAGTCAAGGCGTGGGCTCTTAAGAAGATGGCCCAACAATTCAGCGGCTGGAAGAAAAGATTGCACGAAAAGTATGTCCTGAAAGAGAAGACTCCAACATTCACTGGAGCAGATGAGAAGTTAAAAGATCACTGGCCCGCATTTGTGGAGTACAAGACATCGGAGGTAGGTAAGAAAAGGTCAAAAATAAACAAGCAAAATGCTGCAAAGAAGACATATCACCATGTTATGGGGTCAGGTGGCTACAAGTTTGCCAGGCCTAAGTGGGAGAAAGGTGAGAACGACCTGCTTGATAAAGGGATCCATCCAGAGCCATTGGAGTGGAATGAACGGGCAAAGGCTTGGTTCTACGGGCATGGGGGAACGTTGAACCCAGAAACAAGGAAGTGTGTTTATACAAATGCTCAACTTGCAACACCCGTCAAAGCCATTCAAGATGCAATGAAGGACGTGCAGGAAGGGAAGTTCCATCCCGACAGAGAGAAGGACGAGCTGACACGCGCCCTCGGGAATCCTGAACAGCCTGGACAAAGACGAGGCACATCAGGCTCGGTTCCGTGGAAGGTTGGGTTTCCCGACAGCAATGACACTTACAGAAGCCGAGGGAGAAAGAAGAAACATGATGCAAACCGGCTGCAAAAGGTAGAAGAAATAGTAGCGTTGCAGCAGAAGCAAATAGAGGCACTTACCAGCCAGCGAGCTACCGACCCATCTCAGCGGCAAGAAGATCCTATATTCGATACTGCCCACGGAGCTACCCCACCATCTCAGCGGAAAAGCAACGTGGCTTCCACGGAGCTCGTTCGGCCCATAGGTGATATCACGGCTCCTCACTACCTCGTGGATGATATCACGCAGAGGGAACATTGCGATCTACATGCGAAATGCATGAACATATCCTTGAAGGTGGCGGACGGCTATGCCTTACCTCGTGTACCTGATGGAACTTACCATTGCTCTCCGATTCCAGATGGCTATGCTGTTGTCGAGGTGGATGAAGTTATCAATGGATTTGAGCAGTTGGAGCTTGACTGGCCTACAGGTGAAGGGGAGACTGCACTGGGAGATGCCATAAGGAGTACCATTCTATGGAGAAAGGAACACATCGTGCTTCCACATTGAACGCCGCATCAGCAGACTCCGCCGGAGGAGGCCCCTCAGCAAACTCCTCACAGTCCAGCTCTATCTCCGCTGCCTCAGCCGTCTCCGTCGCGTCAGCACACTCCGCCGCCTCAGCACACTCACGTCAGTTGACTCCGCCTCCTCCGCCGCCTCAGCACCGGCGGAAGAGAACCGCCGCTCCGGCGACTAGTAGTATACCTGCAAAGAAATACAGAGCAGGTACAATAAGCGTCAAGGAGGCTCTTGCCAAGTTACCATACCAACTAAGTGATGAGGAACTCAATAAAGTCATGGCTGCTGATGTGAAACGCCAGCTTGCGCCGACACAACCCGAGCGAAAGGAGGAAATAGATCCGAGAAAAGCGAAGCGCTGTCTGGAAAACCTTACAAAACCACCGCCGCCTCAAACTATGACCGCTCTATTATCAAGTCACATAGAGAACATCAGCGGTCAGGAAGTAGCAGTAGTTCAAGGGGGAAAACATTTCCCCAGCTCGGCGAACAGAAAAACCAATCGTGCCCCCCGCTCAAGCTGTTTACCAATATCGCTAATGATCCGGGGGTAGCGGCCGCTGATCTTGGTTTCACTCTTGGTGATTACTTAGGTGAGGAGGTACAACTCCCCATGGCTGAGTTAGCCTTTAGATACGAGCACGGGAAGCATCTCGTCAGACATGAGGAGCTAAAGCATCTACCAACACAAATGCGAATATTGCATGAGTGGTACATGGAAGCCTCAAAGGAAGGGACCAACTACATCATTGCGGGAATTAAAGATGAACATTACTTCAATTGAGAGGAGGAGATTTACATTGAATTTGAAGAATTATTTCAGTTATACAATCAAGACGTCATCGACAAATCTATTTTCAGTTGCTATTGTTTGTAAGTATCATTTCTGTAATTAAGTCTCTAGCTCAGCTCGTTCATTGTATGTATAATTATCCTCACTATATTATGTAGAAAGAAGATCCTCGGATGCAAAAGAGGACAAATCTGTGACATTGGGTTGGGTCCATTAACCCAAATACTATTCATGAAGTTACGGTACAAATGAATGCCAAGGATACAGAGAAGATCTTGCTCAAGGCGTTAATTGAACAATAAACCAAAAGGAAAATATTATTTCCTTACAACTTCAAGTGAGTGTTATACTGTCTTGTACACATCATGTTTCGCTTACTCGATGTTAAGTGTAATTGATGAGTTATGCGTGTGCAGGTTCCACTTTATTCTGCTAGTCATTCAGTTTGACGCAGGAAGAGTACTTGTCATGGACTCGTTACGTAAAGACCCTGATATGTGGGCGGACCTGAAAAAATGCTCCAGAGGTAATTTCAATCATTATCACACTATATCGACAACTTTCGTTCATTTCCTGATATCAAGTAATTAATAACTCCTTTATTCATTTTCTTTGCTGGGCAGGGTTTGGAAAGAGTTCACCAAGAAGGCTAGGGGTGAATGGAAAGAGGAGCTGCGATTTCAACAACTCAGTGTAAGTAGTACTAGCTAGGTCCGCGCATCTCTTTGATTCTAGTTTCAATACCATTATCAAGCTTGATTATTATTTTGATTGAACTCTATTCTCGTAAAGTGCTCGAGGCAGGGATCCAGGAATAATATATGTGGATACCACGTTTGCGAGTTCATTCGCCAGACGACCTGTGAGAAGGGCAGAATATTAGAACAACTTGAAGTACGTAAAGAATATTCACAATTTTATTTTATTACAATCAATTGTGTTGAGTTTCATTCATATATATATTGACCCCCTTCTTTAAATTAGATCCAACAGATGCGGGACGAACTCCTACCAAAGGATCGCTTGCGAGCAATTCAAGAGGAATTGGCGGGATTCTTACTTGAAGAGGTCAGACCTAAAACCAGAGAATACCATCGGGAATTGGTAGCTCATTTTGGTAATTAAATATTAGGGATCGTAAGGGATATTAAATTGTATATATGCATGAACATGTACTTTTGTAGTAGCGTCGAATATATATACGAAAACTTGTTGTTCGACCAACAAGCACAGAGAAAGAGGTCACTTCTCTATATTCATCACGATATTGCGTAATGGTTCTTTCATTGCTATATATATATGTAGTAGCGTCAAGTTGAATGGAAAACATAAAATAAAAATGAAAACACTAAATGATAAAAAATTGAATGGTAAACAAAAAAAAGTAAACACAAAATGAAACCCCTAAACCCTACAAAACCCCTCCCTCCAAAACCCATAAACCCCTAAACCCTCCAAAACTCCACCTGCCTTTTAGTCCCGGTTGGTCCTCCTGCCTGAGCGCTGCGCAGCGGCCACGTGGAGCCCCTTTAGTCCCGGTTCGTAACATGACCAGGACTAAAAAGGGGGGCCTTTAGTCCCGATTGCTTAGTCCTGGTTGCTCAACCGGGACTCAAGGCACTTACGAACTAGGACTAATGTCCCGTTTTCTACTAGTGTCATCCCACTCTATTCCGTCTCATTTTTTTTCAAAAAACTGCAACTTTTAAACCGACTGTCAGCACGATGATCCATTTTCACTGTTAGGTTTCTCGCGACGATCTCTTCAAAACTAGATCACATGTGGATATGTTTCGATGAGTTTTTTTTTCAAAAGCAACTTTGGCTCTAGATGAAGCAACTTGAGTGCTAAACAGAAGCAACTTCCTTGCACCATGTGTATTGATGAATTTACCTAGCAAGTATTATTGTAGACAACATATAAACCACGCCAGACAAATTTTCACCGTATATAGGCAATTGAGCATCCTCCGTAGGCAACTTTGGCATTACATTGAGGCTTTCAACACTAAATGAGGCAACTCCCGTTATGAAGGTGCATACAACATATATTATGCATATGTGATCCTATTATTGCTTATCCCTGTTTTGTAAAAAGCGGATTTCTCCTGATTGTTTACCATGATTATGAAGTTGCCTATAGCATCACCGGTAGGCAACTAAGCATCAATGGTAGGCAACTTCATAGTGTTTGTAGGCAACTCAATGATAAGAAACTTCATAATATTATAGGCAACTAATTTACAAAGTTAGGCAATTGAGAAACAATGGTAGGCAACTAATTACCAATGGTAGTCAACTAGGCATCAATAGTAGGCAATTTCATAGTATTTGTAGGCAACTGAGGATCAATCGTAGACAACTGACCATCAACAATAGACAACTGAGCAACCATGATAAGCAAGTTGGGATACTGTTAGCAAAAGTCATAAGTACACATAGCGCGGTGAAGTTGTTTGTATGTAACACTAAAGGCACCTCATGTTTTGTGTGATTTTCTCATTTTTATACAAACCAACCTAATAGGTAGTCCTACTAGACCAAAAAGAAGAAGTTGCTTCTTTATATCACTAAAGTTGCCGCCATTGCACCCAAAGTTGCTCACACAAAAAGTTTGATGAAACCTATCCATATGGGGTCTAGTTTTAAAGAACTCGTCATGAGAAACCCAACGGTGAAAGCGGAGCTGGATTCTGACACTCAAATCAAAAATTACGGCTTTTCATTTTTTGAAATGGCAAATAAATGCACATGAGACAAAGATCTTGACTCATTCTATGGTAAAGTACGTAGTCACAGGAAATATGGATGAAGAAGGACCACGTGGCTTCCTATTGGTGCTATCTCTCGGATCAGATGGTCTATTTCCTAAAAAGAAGGGTCCGCTCGATGAAATAAACGAGCGCGCATGCGCTCCCTAGCCACGTCCTAAAAATATTATTGGTACTACTGAACCCTGAACCGTGCACTTCAGTACCAAAAATACTGGTAGCAGGTCAAAAAAAATATGGTCATTACGAGTGACTAGAACAAATTGTGACGTGACATTGTTAGTCTTTTCCAGTTATATGTCATTTTTTCGGGATCATCAGTAGTATGGTAACGGTTATAAGGATTTTTCCATTAATACTTGCTTGAGAGATAACGATCGAGAGCTCTGGAAATTGCAAGAGAGCGATGTAAAGAAGAAGAAGAAAAAGGAGTGACGTGTACGTTTCAAATCCCAAAGGACGTATAGTATATTTTAAGAAATACAATACACATATAGATTCTCACATATACATACATACAGTCATCTCGTATGATCGCAGTCATGCATACCCACATTCGAGGGACTGAGCTAGCCGGTCTAGAGTAAAAAAATATCATCAAAGGCGCCTAGCGGCGAGAATGTCGCATCCACTGAAGAATATTCTGCCTTTATGAGACACACATATGTCAAATATGGGTGTGTGTCCTTGGTGGTTCATTGCATGTCTACTGTACATGCTTGGTAAAAATGAATGTTGCTCTTACTCCCAACCTGACTATAAGCATCGATCGATCCGAATGTAGTGTTGTTTTTATTCCTGTGATGATCATATATGAACGATTACAATTACTTATATAACTCTGAACACCACAATAGCAGATTGCCAGCACCTCGCGATACAAAGTAGGGAAACACGCATATAGTATGTAAAATTCTTAATTAATCAGCACGACAACTCTACTATACCGGAGTAGGAGCTGCATATATATAGTGGATAGCTAGCCGATGACGGGGGTCTTGACAACGACGCCGTTCTCGTCGCAGATGATGACGACGCGCTTGGGGTTGTATCCAGATGGCAGCGGGGAGCCCTGCATGTAGAACCCCACATCCGTCACATCCGGCCGGTCGATGTTGATCTGGTCCGCCGCGTTCAGCTGCGGCCACCCCACAACCTCCGGCCACGACGACTTCGCCATTAATTCTTTCTTCCTGTGATTTGCTTCTGCAGTAGGACGTACGTCTGTGTATTGATCAGGGCACGCTGGTGTAAGCGGTCTTAAGGTATTTATAGGGTTTATTATTATGTAGTTTTTTTTTGAACACATTTATTATTATGTAGTTGATGTAAGCGGAGGCATGGTACGTTACATCTAGGGTGACGATGCTCGATGGAGCGTGCTTCGCATGCGCCGCCCTCCCTATTGTCCGGCCGGCGTCGAACTGTTGTTTTACCGGCGGCCAGTGTCTTGTTCTTGATTGGAGCATATAGCTAGCTTGACCAGATCAAGTCTACATGTTCTTGATTGGATCATATAGCTAGCTTGACCAGATCAACTTTTCCTTACAGATGTTTACTTAAGATGACAATTGGTAATGCAATATCCAACAGTTGCAGTTGAAGCCCACGCACCTATGCTTTTCTATCTAGATTTTTATTTCTGCTGGAGATTTGTGCATAGAAGTGCCTCCCTTTTTTTCCTCTCCCAAATCAAACAAGTTATAAAGATGAAATTTTGTAGGTCAACATGCATTTGAACTGCATAACATGCTGATTTTTGTCAAGAGTTTTTGCAAATCATAAATAACTAAAACCACAGAGATTTAAATAAGCTATAGCATTAAGTATTTATGGTGCACCAAAACAAAAAAAATAGTCATACACATTTGTAGTGCAATAGTTTTGTTGAGTTGCAAATTTTCAATCTTATATGTAGAGAGTTGTTTGGGAGAAAAAAAAGTCGTTTGAATTGTAAATAGTGAGCTAGTAACCATCACAACATAAACTAGACGGCTAAATGAGACTAGTCATAGTGAGATTAACATAGATAGTAACATGCATGACACATAAGCAAAAAAGATGATGTGGCAAGTAATTAAAGAGGTGAGAGTCAAACAGAGTAATATAATATATTACCATCACACAGCTCTTGGAAAAGAAATTTCACTCTACAAAATAATAAATGAAGACATCTATGTTATGACACCTAGACTAGTCATAGTGGGGAGTAATTTACACTAGTGTCATGCATATGACACTAGTCTATGTTACTAGCTTGATAGTGTGTAGTAAAATATTTTTATAGTATCATGCAAACCTTCATTTATTATGATGTAGTCTCATTTCGTCCTGAATTGTGTAACATATATATTATGT
The DNA here is from genome assembly GCA_039707655.1 of Elymus sibiricus. NCBI lineage: Eukaryota > Viridiplantae > Streptophyta > Magnoliopsida > Poales > Poaceae > Elymus > Elymus sibiricus. The sequence continues at coordinate 84,585,198 of CM077669.1, read as the reverse complement.
TATCACAAGCATCACTCTCCTCATTAACTACTTGCCACATAATCCTAAGCAAATTTCCTTTAGGATGTGTTATGTTATTAGCTAAGTTACTCCCACTATGACTAGCCTAACACTATCCATTATGGAGGTCATAATGTAGACTAGTAACATATCCATGTTACTAGTCTAAGTTACTCCCTGCTATAATTACCCTAAAAGGGTGTAGGTGCACGGGCATAAAAAAAACAAAATGCTATCTTGGAGTGCAATAGGTTGATGAGGTCCGGGCCCTCACTCTCATGCGCTTTTAGGGTGTAGGTGCACCGGCATAAAAAAACAAAATGCTATCTTGGAGTGCAATAGGTTGATGAGGTCCGGGCCCTCACTCTCATGCGCACGTGCACACAATGACTGACCTAGCTTGGAGCATCAGCTGGATCCCTTATATCGGCCCTATACATGTGGAGGAACTACCCGATCACTGACCGATTAATTTTTTTTTAAAATATTATACGAGTACAACATAAGGTAAAGTTTATTTTAAAATATGTTTAATTTTTTTTCATATTAGGTGTATATACACCCGAGTCAAATGATATTTCCTTATAATGCACAGCCAAATTGTTGGGGATATAACCCCGTGGTAAGACCCGCCCAGGAGGGGCCGGGTCATACCAGGCGGCTCAAAGCCAAGACCCTTAAGGTGGGCCAGAAGATGAAGGTCAGGCCGCATGGCGGCTTACCAGATGGGCCAAGACGAAGGCCCAGAGACAGAAGATGGTGTGAGACCCGGGCGGTTAAGCCGCCCGGAGACGGCTTGCCCAAGGTGGCAAGGCGGCTTAGAGGCAGGGTTGACTACGTTGTATGAGTCGGTTTGGGGCTCGTGTAACCCAGGGCCTCAACCTCCTATATAAAGGTGAGACCCTGGGGCGGCTTGGACAGAAACCAATCAATCGAGAACTAGGTCAAGCGAATCCGCTCCCTTGTAATCGATGCACCAATCAATACAATACAAGCAGGACGTAGGCTTTTACCTCTTCTTGAGGGGCTGAACCTGGGTAAACTCGTGTCCCTCATCTCGACCAACCCCTTTGAGTCCACCGCCTTAGCGATGGCCTCGAACATAAGTCTTCGGACATCTGCCGTGACAAAACCATGACAGTTGGCGCCCACCGTGGGGCTAGCGCTCGGTGGTGTGGAGTTCTCGAAGGGTTCTCTCCCAGGGATCGAGGGATACGCCGTTGGCAGGATGACCAAGAGTCGCCGCGGCAAGCTCTACATCGACGACGCCGGCTGGGGCCCCGAGGCCGACTCAGTCGAGTACGGGTACCGGGTCCCCTTTGGCGGAATTCACGTCTTCATCGGCAAGATCGGCGGATCTAAACCCGGGCCGAACATCTGCACCGACCTCGTCGAGCCGGCCCGACGCGTGCAACCCGCCCGTGTTAATCCGGGCAGGAAGCATGTCTTCGTCGGCTTTACCCAAGGCATGGAGCTTGAAGGTTCCATGTCAAGGGAGGAAACTCTCATCTGCTCAGAGGATGGATCCTCGAGCGGAGAGACGGAATCAATCTATCAGCTTCACAACGACGGGCTCGGGGGCTACGTCGAGGATTACCCCGAGTCAGAGTATCATGAGCCGGAGGAATATGAGCCGCCGAACCCCGCTGCCGTTTTCATGACGGGTTCAGCGCCGGCTCCTAGCAGCACAGCCGCCGGTGCAACCGGGTCTGGAGCTGGCAGGCCGCCGGCTCAAGTTCTTCTGGATCTGGTGAACGAGCTTACAACCCTGATGGAAACCGAGGTCACTGCTAAAAACCAAGCGGCCCGCAACGCGAAGATCACGAGGTTGAAGAACCAGATGGCCGGAGTCCAACAGGAAATCAACGCGTTGAAGGCCCAGATGGATGCTGAGGCGGAGCGCCTTAGGGCGGATGTTTTCCGCCTTGAGCTAGAGCAGCAATCTGCAGCGGCGGTTCATCGGATGAGGCATCAATCCCGCCTGCCGGATCAATATGTAGCCAGAAATCTTTTTAACACGCCAGGGACGGGACGGAATGTGCCTTTGACCGTAACCCGGACGGCGGAAGTACCTGGAAGCCGAACGGCGGTTCAGCATCAGCAGCTAGACCCGCGCCGCCGGAACCAGACCCCACCACAATTTTTTCCGACGCCATCGGGTCATTATTCTAACCCGGCGGAGAACATGGTGGCGGCGGCAACTAGGCTTGATACAATTCCCATCCCCGACGAGGCGCCTTTTGCAGAGGAGGTGCGGAACGCTATTGGATACCTGCGGACGGCGGTGACCCAGCAGGAGAAATATACTTATAGCCGGAGCCGCATGCATTCAACCCCCATCCTCAGCCGCAGCTACTGCCGGCGCTATGAGTCGTCGGCGGTTTCCAGTAGTGACCGACATCGGAACCCGCCACGGGTTGATCGGGCGGCTTTGAATGCTCAGGCACTGGTTGATCGAGCAAGAGCATAGCGGGGGACGGCGGCTCTGGCGGCTGCGGCAGCTCATCAGGAACCCACAGTCGCACCCTCCGTTTCAGTAGGAGCCGGAGTAACTTCCAGGGCTGTTGGAGTGCCGTGCTTGGCGCCGGCTTTGCGGAATGAGCGTCTGCCGAAGGATTTTAAAGGTCCCCGCAAGGTGGCCAATTATACAGTTGACCTGCCTCCGAAGGCTTGGATTGAAAGCTACGAGCTGGCCATGGAGATGTTAGACGTCAGTGATGCAGTATGTGCCAAGTACTTCATCATGATGCTGGAAGGGCCGGCTCACACATGGTTGAAGGGTCTGCCACCCAACACCATCAATTTCTGGACTGAGTTGAAGGCGAAGTTCATCAAAAAATTTCAAGGAACGTGCAAGCAGCCCATGACGATTGTGGATTTGGACCATTCTGTGCAACGTGAGGATGAGTCGGCTCATCACTGGGTCCGGCGGGTCTCAACCATTATCCACTCTTCCGAACACATTACGGCGGCTCAAGCGGTCTTGATTCTAGAAAAGAATTGCCACTTTACGCCCTTGAAGCAGAAGCTTGGCCGGCTCAAGCGCTCGTGCCAAGATATGGGGGAACTCATGGCGGCTCTCACCAAGTATGCAGACTCCGATAACACGAAGGACCCTGTCTCCGATGAGAAGAGATCGGTTCAGGGTAAGAAAAATAACAATGGCAAGGGTCAACGGCAAAACGCGGCTGGAAGCAGCAACCCGGGCAAGCGGAAGAACCCAGACGGCGGGTCAGAATTGGTGGCGAACACGAGCGTTGGGAACAACCGTGCTAAGGGTAACGGGAACTTCAGGCCGCCCTTTAATAAGGGTAAACCTCCTTTCAACCTGGAAGAAATGCTTAACAAACCTTGTCCAGAGCACAGCTGGCCCGATAAACCGGCAGGCCATACATGGAGGGATTGCAGTATTATGTGGCAGTTTCGGGATTACAGCCTTCAACAGCATCGTAATAATGGTAATGGTCGGTTCAGGAGCCGGCTTCGGTGCCGGCGGTTCAGGGTCCGGTTACCAGGGTCAAGGCAACCATGGAGGTCATAATCAACAGTCTGGCGGTGGAGGCCAGCAGCAGAATAACCAATCTGGGTACCAGAGTAACCCGAAGCAGCTCAGCGGGGGTCAGTATCATGTTTTTACAACCAGCCTTGACAAGCGAGACCGGAAGGTGCGCAAGCGGGCGGTTAATGCAGTCATGCCGGCTCTCCCGCAGTATTTGAAGTGGTCTGAGTATGACATAACTTGGAGCAGGGAGGATCACCCGTCGCGTGTTGATAACCAGGGGCAGCTGGCTTTGGTAGTCGCCCCCCAAGTGGGAGGATACGTGTTCACTAAAGTACTTATGGATGGCGGCAGCAGCATCAACATCATGTACTATGACACTTTCCGCCGGATGAATTTGCTTGACAAGGATCTTAAGCCCTCTTCAACAGTTTTTCACGGTGTGGTGCCCGGAAAGTCGGCTTATCCAGTGGGAAAGATTTCTTTGGAGGTAGCTTTTGGTGATGAATTCAACTATAGGGTGGAGTCTTTGTGGTTTGAAGTGGTCAAAATCAAAAGCCCATATCACGCTCTGTTTGGACGGTCGACTTACGTCAAGTTCATGGCTAGACCTTTCTATGTTTACTTACAGCTCAAGATGCCCGGGTTGAATGGGACGATTACCATGCATGGTGATCAGAAGACGGCTCTTGAGTGTGAGGAAGGTGATGCAGCTTACGCAGAGTCAAGTTGTGCTGAAGTGGAGCTCAATTTTTATAAGGAAAATGTTGACCCGGCAGATATGACCCCACTGAAGAAACCCAACACGGAATCTGAGCCGCCCCTCAAGTTTGTGGCAGAAGATACCAAGTTGGTAGACTTTACGCCGGGCGACTCCTCACAACAGTTCACTATCGGGGCTAACATGGACCCCGCATAGGAAAGCGCGCTCATCGAATTCATCCGTGAGAATCGGGACATCTTTGCATGGAAGCCTTCTGACATGCCGGGTGTACCGAGAGAATTCGCTGAGCACCACCTTAATGTGGATCCTAAGTTTAAGCCGGTCAAACAGTTCCTCCCGCGATTCAATGAGGAGAGGCATAAGGCTATTGGAGAAGAGGTGGCCCGGCTCTTGGCAGCAGGGTTCATCGTTGAAGTTTTTCACCCGGAGTGGCTTGCTAACCCAGTGTTGGTACTCAAGAAGAATGGCACGTGGCGTATGTGTGTGGATTACACGGATCTTAACAAGGCCTGTCCAGTTGACCCGTTTGCTCTCCCCCGTATCGACCATATTATTGATGCGACGGCGGGTTGTGAGAGTTTATGCTTCCTGGATTCTTATTCAGGTTATCATCAGATCAAGATGGCAGTTAAAGACCAAGAGAAGACGTCCTTTATAACACCTTTTGGGGCTTTCTGCTATGTGTCTATGCCCTTCGGGCTCAAGAGTGCGCAGGCGACTTATCAACGCTGTGTGCAGAATTGCCTTCACGGCCAGATTGGGCGTAATGTTCATGCGTACGTGGACGATATTGTGGTTAAGTCAAGGAAGAAAGAGACTCTACTTGACGACCTGAAGGAAACGTTCGATAACTTACGGGTCTACAAGATGATGCTTAACTCGGCCAAGTGCGTCTTTGGAGTTCCTGCAGGCAAGCTCCTGGGATTTCTAGTCTCTGAGCGTGGCATTGAAGCTAATCCGGACAAGATAAAGGCTATTACCTCCCTATCTGAGCTGGCATGCATCAATGACGTTCAGCGCCTGGCGGGTCGAATCGCTGCGTTAAGCCGGTTCATAAGCCGCCTGGGTGAGAAGGCTATTCCTTTGTATCAGATGATGAAGAAAACAGACAACTTTGTCTGGAGTAAGGCGGCGGGTGAGGCGCTTGAGGCACTCAAAAAGCAGCTGGTTGAGCCGCCGGTCTTGGCCGCTCCGGCTGAGAAGGAACCTTTGCTCCTCTACGTGGCGGCTAACAACAGGGCAGTCAACGTCACGATTGTTGTGGAGCGTAAGGAGGCAGGGAAAGAATACCCGGTTCAGAGACCGGTTTACTACGTGAGTGAAGTCCTGATAGAATCCAAGCAACGGTACCCACATTGGCAGAAACTGATATATGGGGTATTCCTGGCAAATCGTAAGTTGAAGCATTACTTCCTGGGACACCAGATCACTATGGTTAGCTCTGCCCCGTTGGGAGACATAATTCAAAACAGAGAAGCCACTGGCAAGATTGCTAAGTGGGCATTGGAGCTTGGACCTCTTAATTTGAAATATGTGCCTCGCACGGCTGTCAAGTCTCAAGCCCTGGTGGACTTTATAAATGACTGGACAGAGTGTCAGTCGCCCGAGGAGAAGCCGGATAACACGTATTGGACGATTCACTTTGACGGATCCATACAATTGGAAGGGTCAGGGGCAGGAGTTGTCTTAACTTCCCCTAGAGGTGACAAGTTCTGTTATGTGCTAAGGCTGATGTTTCCTTGTACTAACAATGCAGCTGAGTATGAGGCTTTACTTCATGGCCTCCGTGTAGCTAAGGAGATGAACCTGAGTCGGGTTAGATGCCTCGGCGACTCAGACCTCGTGGCTCAGCAAGTTTCAGGCACGTGTGATTCCAAAGACCCACGGATGGCGGCTTATCATCAGGCAGTGGACATCATTGCTGGCCACTTCAAGGGCTATCAGGTGGATCATATTGACCGTCGCAAGAACGAGGCGGTTGATGCATTGTCAAGGCTGGGCTCTCGGCGTAAGCCGGTGCCGCCTAACGTTTTCTTGGATGTGTTATATCACCCGTCTGTTAAGCTACCTTCTGAGGAGGATCTGGCTGTACCTGACCCGGAGGGGCAGCTGGTGGCGGCTCTGCATGCTACCCCTGATTGGATGTTGCCTTATCTAGCATATCTGACTCGCAGCGAGTTGCCTGAAGACGAGAGTTTGGCAAGACAAATCGTAAGGCGATCTAAATCCATGACTATCATCAATGGCGAGTTACATAAGCGCAGCGTCACCGGCGTTTTTTAGCGTTGCGTTTCTCATGAAGAGGGTAAGGAGATCTTAAACGAAATTCACGCCGGCGATTGCGGTCATCACGCTGGCTCAAAATCGTTGGTGGCCAAGGCTTTCTGGCATGGTTTCTTCTGGCTGACGGCTCATAAGGATGCAGAAGACCTGGTCACCAAGTGCGATGGATGTCAGAAGTTCGGGCGACGTGCTCACGTGCCGGCTCAGGAATTGCGGATGATTCCAATTACCTGGCCGTTTGCGGTCTGGGGGCTTGATATGGTCGGGCCCTTCAAGAGATCTAAAGACAAGAAGATCCACCTTTTTGTGGCGGTGCATAAGTTTACCAAGTGGATTGAGGTTGAGCCGGTCAGCAAGTGCGACGCGGCTACGGCGGTTCCGTTTGTCAAAAAATTGATCTACCGTTTTGGTTACCCTCATAGTATCATCACGGACAATGGCACCAACCTATCCAAGGGGGCTATGAAGGCATTCTGTGACAGTGAGCACATCCGTCTTGACGTCTCTGCTGTTGCTCATCCACAATCCAATGGTCAAGCGGAGCGTGCTAACCAAGAGATCTTGAGAGGTATCAAGCCCCGGCTTATGGTTCCTCTACAGCGGACGCCGGGTTGTTGGGTAGAGGAGTTACCATTAGTTCTCTGGAGCATCAGAACTACCCCCAACAGGTCAACAGGCTATACGCCTTTCTTTATGGTTTATGGTGCGGAAGCCGTGTTACCAAGTGATATACGTCATGACTCACCGCGGGTGGCGGCTTACGTTGAAACAGATAATGAGATAGCGCGTCAGGACGCATTAGATGCTTTGGATGAAGAGCGTGATCTTGCAGCAGCTCGATCGGCGATTTATCAACAAGACCTGCGTCGCTATCATAGACGGAGAGTTAAGACCCGGACGTTTCAGGAAGGCGACTTGGTGTTGCGTTTGATTCAAGATCAGACGGATGCGCACAAGCTATCTCCCCCATGGGAAGGGCCTTTTGTGGTCAGCAGAAATCTCAACAATGGGTCATATTATCTCATTGACGTACGAGACGAGTAACGCACTTCTGGGCAGGAGACCCACCGGCCGTGGAATATCGCTCATCTGCGGCCTTACTATGCTTGAGTCATTGACTCCCATCATTGTACATCCATCATTGTACATACCCTTCTTATATATATAATAAAGTTGGCATACCTGCAAGACGGGGTTTCTGCCTTTTATACATCTCAGATTGTGCAAAGATGGACACCGTCCACAAGGTCATTTGGGGGCTTCCAACCCGCCAGGGTTTAGCTTACACACCCTCTTGATCGGCTCTTCAGCCACTGTAAGGCCGGGTTATACACCCAAAAAGTTGACTCCGTCAACAAGGTCATTTGGGGGCTTCCAACCCACCGGGTTTAGCTTACACACCCTCTTGATCGGCTCTTCAGCCACCGCAAGTTCGAGTTAAACCTGCCTGTATGCTGCTGCTGATCCGCTAGGTGACCCGCCGAACTCTTACCAGTTAATCTCGCCTAGAGACCCTGAGCTGTTCAAAGTATTTAACAGTCACTCTCACTAGAGACCCTGTACTGGTCAAGGTTAAATCGGTGGCTCTTGTCACGTGAGGACCGGCTTACGGAAAGCGAGGATAAACTCACCCATCTACTGCATACTCTCCGCTATGTGGCCCGTTCGTACTCTTAAACAGTTACTCTTTTAAAGACCCTGCACTGTTTAAGGTTCAAACGACGGATTTATATCACGTGAGAAGTAGCTTATGGGCCCTGGGGGTACTCATGACCTGCTGCGCCTCTTTATGGTTTGTTGTTGCTCTTACCAGTTAATCTCGCCTAGAGACCCTGAGCCGTTCAAAGGAGTTGACGGTCACTCTCACTAGAGATCCTATACTGCTAAGAGTTCAAACAAGAAATTCATGCCATAAGAGCCGGGATATGAGTTTTCGAAAGATTTCACAAGCAAGGTCATAAAAGATTTAACATCTCCGGGTTGTGCTTTTCAAGCCGCCCTCACAGCAATACAGAACATACTCTGTCTTGTTTGTTTTTTGCAGGTCTTATCTCCTAAGATGAGCCGCCGTAAAGTATGACGAAAGATGTTTGCGGGCAGCATACAAGGCAGATAAAAGTGCATTAAGTGGCACGGCTGAGGCAACCAAGTTTTTTCTACGCCTATTACAAAGCTCTCCAGGGAGCCCAAAATGCAACGGATTTAAAGTTTTTTACACACTTCCGGCCGCTCAGAAAGCCGGGTTATCAAGAGCAACGTGTTTAGCTCGACGGTGGGTCATCCTGCGTCGGGTCTTCGACCTCTTCGATCTGAAGATTGTCCACATCCTAGTTGCAGTTGGTTAAAGCTTCAAACTGGGCCTCGTCAAAGAGGGGAGATGGGTCAATTTCAGGAGCAAAGAGTGGCTTACGGCGTGCAGGAGTTAAGTCCCTGGCTTTGAAAGTTGGGCAGCGCACTCGTTTGTTGTCCTCGCTGTAAGCCGCCTGGTATGAAGTCAGATCAATTTCATTGACAAGCGTTGATGATTGTACTCGGGAGGCCTTCATACATTTGGCATAGTCAACTTACGTAAAGTCTGAGCCGTTATCTTTCTTGGATGGAAAGCCATCCATCATTTCTTCTGCAGTCAGTTCAGGGGCAAAGGCCAGAGACCGGCTTAGCGCGGCCATTGCTCCCTTTCTGGCGGCTGATCGTTTGAGTTCATCAATTTGCTTGGGCAGAGTCGACAAGAGCTCTATTACTCCCTTCATGAGTTTGGGGATGCTTTTTTCAGTCAACATCGCTTTGATGGTGCAAAGGGTCCCGCAGTATAGCTGTTCTGTCAAGGTGTATATTGCTTTCAACTTCAACAAGTTGTCAGAAGATAATCGGCAGCTTCTTTGACCTGCAAGAAAAGTTAAGCGTTATAAGCCGCTCGCATAGTTTTTCAACAAGGCAAGGAAATTTTCTAAGTATTCAGTGCTTACCAAAGATAGCAGAAGTCATCCTGGATATATGACGCTTGAGGGTTTGTAGCTCTTCTGACACAAGCTTGAGCCGCTGGTCAGCATCGTCTACGCGCTTGGTCAGGGCCGCTTGTTTAGACTCGGCAGTTTTTTTGAAGGCAGTAAAGTCAGCTTGAACCTTCTCAAGCTCTTTAACGGCAACCCGCCATTTTTCTTCCGCCTCAGACCGGGCGGTTTGTTGCGAAGCAACATTTTCCTTTAGCCTGGTCAGATCAGACTCGGCCACATCCAAAGCTTACTGCATCATACAAAAACAAAAGTTCAGGAGGTCTAAGTCGCCAAGATGAGACATTAGTGGACGATTGATGAAGGTGTTATGATACAAGTCTCAAGCAGATTGCAAGCAATATACTTGACACTTGGGGGCTAAGCCGGCACTTGGGGGCTACACATGGCGCTTTTCAAACAATGAAGTTTTCTCCGGCTCATTTTAGCAGTGAAGCTCCGGCTCATCATTACTATAATGACCCGGACTTGGGGGCTACACTCGAATCTAATTTTCAAGTAAGTACCGGCTTATTATCTATATTAACCCGATACTTGGGGGCTACAAGCTAAGCTATCTGGAGAATGACAAAGATTGGAAGACTCGGTCTACTATTTGCAATACTAAACCAGCTCTTGGGGGCTACATAAGGGTATAAGGCAAAAACAAGAGAAGAGGAGTACCTCATATTTTTTCTTCATTAGTCCAACAAGCTTGGACTCCATGTTGCGGCTGGTACAGAGGCGATTCAGATAACCAGCATGTAACTCGTCCGCAGTCAGATTTTCCAACACGGGGAATTCAAAATCAAGTTTTTCAGGTGAGAATGCTTCAGCCTTGCTGCTGTGCTTTGTCAGTACATGAGGTTCAGGAGAGTGATAACCCGTCCCAGTGACGATAACTTCTGGATGAGCTGTGTCTTTGGTGGCTGTTGAAGGGCTGGGCGGTTTAGGATCAGACTTTGGAGGACTCTCAGGGGTGGCCATGTTATCGTCAGCCGGCTTAGAGGGCTGAGGAGCATCTTCAGGCGCATCTTTCCTAACCTCAGTAGGCTCAGCATAAGTTGCAGGGGAGTCCGGCTTAGCAGTCTCCGGCTCTTGGGCAGCAGGAGCAGCGGTAGACCCGTCTGTCTTCCTTCGTTTGGCTTGAGCCCTGGAAACAAAAAGATTGTCACATAGAGGACAAGGATGGTAAAAAGGTATGGTGCAAATACAAAGGTACGCACTCCGGGTTGATCTTTAGAGGAGGCAGCTTGGATGCAGTGGAATCGCCAGACGAAGGGGGCGTCTCCTGAAAAAGTTAAGACGATAAAAAAGAAGTAAGGTTACAATGTAAGACTGTTAGAAATTGGGCCTTGTTAAAAGAGTACCTCAGCAGGCCGTTTCCGAGGAGCCGGAGAGTTTGGTAAGCCGGTCAAAAGCTCTTCAGAGCCGGTGCTCCGGGTCTGACGTCTGGAGTTGTGTTGTTGCTTTTTCAAAAGAAAGTTGGGGTCTAAATAAGCAAGAGGATGAGAAAATGGAACTTTCCGGATGACCCGCCGTGTTTTCTCTTATGGAAAGTTCTCTGAATCAGAGGAAATGTAAGTTACCTCAGGGGCGTCCGCGTGGCTTGTCTTCGTTTCCTTCTGTGAATAATTGTTGTCAATAAGTTGCATAAAGAGACGGCCAAGGGAGTCAAGTTCTACCTCCGAGTCGTCAGGCTCAGGCAGTTCCTGAGCAGAAGTTTTCTTCTTATGGGCGCGGGTTTTACCCGCCTTAGGCCTCCTCACAGGAGGATTATATTTCTTCTTCCATAAAGTAGAGCCGGCCTATGCATAAGCCGCCAAAGAAGGTTAAAAGGAGCAAGGCAAAAGGTCAAGGCAAGAATGACCAGTTTTGTGAAAAAGGGTTTCTTACAGCTGGAGCCGGGTTTTTGACGCAAAAAGGTTTCAGCCCAACTTTGTTGCAAGTCTCTTGTTTTTCGCCAAGAAGTGACTTGACGGAAGAGTTGATGTCTTGTTCTGTCAGAGGGGTGGCGTTGAAACAGAGAGGATCATTTCGCTCACCCGTAAATTCGCACATGAGTCGGTCACATCGGCTCAGTGGCAAGATTTTCCAAGTAACCCAGCAACGGGTTAAGTCGACGCCAGTCAAGCCGTTCGCCATTAAAGCCCTGATCTTCGCGAAGGCCGGAGCATATTTTGCTCGCTCTGCGGCGGGCATCTGGTCTGGGAGCTCTCCGGAGGTGCAAAGCCGGGTAGGATGGTAACCCGGCAGTGGATTTTCTTCTTTGGGAGAAGTATCCTTGCAGTAAAACCAGGTCTTGTTCCAATCTTTGGGGTGACTTGGTAAGACGGCTGCTGGGTAGGGAAAATATCTCCGTCTCTGGATAGATACGCCGCCAAGCTCCAAACTTGGTCCAGCCGCCACTTCAGTTCGGCGGTTGACGTAAAAGTAGTCACGGAAGAGGTCAACAGACGGTTCTTCTTGCAGGTAAACTTCGCATAAAACTTGAAACTGACACATATTGGTGATAGAGTTCGGTCCTATATCTTGAGGGTGAAGCTTGAAGGAGTGAAGAACGTCCCGGAAAAATTTCGACCCGAGCGGGCTAAAACCACGGAGGAGGTGATCAGTGAATACGACAACCTCTCCTTCCTGAGGAGTAGGTCTTATTTCTGGCCCTGGAACCCGCCAATGTATAACATCCTGAGCCGGCAAGATACCCGATTCTACGAAGTCAAGCAGAAGCTGCTCGGTGACTCCGGAGCCAACCCAATCGCAAGACGCGGGTGCTCTTGACATGGTGGCGGGTTAAACTGTGAAAAGGTGCAGAATATGGCAGGTTAGAAAAAACGTCAAATAAATTACGACAGTCGGTTATGGTCAATATGATGATGAGGCGTTAAGCCGCCGACATATGTTATCAGAGAGCCGGCAATGCAATGGCGGGTTAAGTGGACAAGGCGGTACTAGAAATAGTGTTAAGTATGGATAAACAAGTTTCACATATCGCAACTGTGGCAGCAAGATCTACGGGCGGAGATAAATGAAATATATTCAAAACCTAAAAAGGGGAGTGGAAGAACAGGCAGACAGCACGCGGAGAAGATTGGTATGCAGATCTAAAACAAGCGGACATTGACATTAAAAGGACGACCGCGGCGGATAGACAGCGCTATGAGATTCAAGGGGATACTTGGTGGTCTGCATTACGAAGAACACTCTGACGAACAGCGAAGAACACTAGAGAAACCCGGTGAACTCGGGGAGATCCTAATCGGGATGAATATGGATTCAACAAAGGTTGAGAATGGTACCTTGCGAATGCGGACGGGCTGGCGAGTTTCTGGTCCGAATCAGGTTGATGCAGCGGCCGGTGTTGGGGACGACAGTGAGATCCGGTCGGTGCGGCGGAGCTCTGGAGGCGCGGGTCTGAAGGAGGAAGAAGAAGACAGCGGCGGCAAAGAAAGGAACGAGGGCACCTCGAATCCCTATTTATGAGATGGGATGGCAACAGTGCGCGCGAAAATCGAAGAGGTGCAGTGATGATTGACCGGAGGGGGCGCCTCGATTTTCGGGCCGACCGTTTAATGAGGGGATCTGTTGCGAACGTTACATAATCTTTTTAGCATATTCGACGTGACGTCACGGTGGGTTATGAGTTTTCTTTTTCAAGTGATAAAATGTGAGACTCGCCGCCAAGGGAGTTTGGAGATTGACATGAGCAGGCTCAAATCAATCTGGGGCCTAATGTTGGGGATATAACCCCGTGGTAAGACCCGCCCAGGAGGGGCCGGGTAATACCAGGCGGCTCATAGCCAAGACCCTTAAGGTGGGCCGGAAGATGAAGGCCAGGCCGCATGGCGGCTTACCAGACGGGCCAAGACGAAGGCCCAGAGACAGAAGATGGTGTGAGACCCGGGCGGTTAAGCCGCCCGGAGACGGCTTGCCCAAGGTGGCAAGGCGGCTTAGAGGTAGGGTTGACTACGTTGTATGAGTCGGTTTGGGGCTCGTGTAACCCAGGGCCTCAACCTCCTATATAAAGGTGAGACCCTGGGGCGGCTTGGACAGAAACCAATCAATCAAGAACTAGGTCAAGCGAATCCGCTCCCTCGTAATCGATACACCAATCAATACAATACAAGCAGGACGTAGGCTTTTACCTCTTCTTGAGGGGCTGAACCTGGGTAAACTCGTGTCCCTCATCTCGACCAACCCCTTTGAGTCCACCGCCTTAGCGATGGCCTCGAACCTAAGTCTTCGGACATCTGCCGTGACAAAACCACGACACAAATAGTACAAGATAGTGAGAAAGCGCTCATAAGAAGAAGATCGAAGAAAACAACACAATAGAAATCACACCGCAAAAAGATGGACAAGTGCAATGCCCGAGGTCCGTGATAGCGCCCCCATGAGGGTAACGATGCAAAGCATCGTCATTGTCAAGTTCGACCAGACATACATGGATTTTTCACCTGGAGCCCGAGCATTGGGAGGAGTACCATGACGACGTACTCAAGAAGAAAGCGGCACCGACGGGAATCGCCGGCGCCAAAGTGTGAAACTTTTGCTCAGAACTCACTTGCACCCCCTACAAAGCGCTTAGGTCGAAACCTCAACAAAGTCTTGCCCACCTGAATTAGATCTGGTGCCGCTATTTCCACCGGAAGAAAACGAGAGCCAACCCCACCCGCCCCTAGATCCCTTGTCGCCCACACGACAAAGAGGCATAGCCTCCACCTCCATCATGTAGCCCATCGGAGAGCCGACCACCCGAATCATATCTGGTCATTTTTCTGAAAAATGTTTGATTTTTTCTGCAAAAATATTCGAGGAATTTCAAATTTTGGTTGCTATAGTAACGCCCATTCCTACAGTGCGATCTGCTAAACCAGTTTTTGTTCTGCTAGCTAGTGTGCCACAGAAAAAAAAAACCAGACCACTTTGCGTGGATGGACTGGCTCTCTATACTACGTGTGCCATAGAAAAACTGCTTCCCTACGGTACGTGTGAGTGGGCCTGCCCAGGTGGGGCGCCGAATATGCGAATCCCCAGCATTCCCCTAAAAAATTGTCACACAAAACTGTCTAAAGGTACCCTTTTGGGGGGCTTCCGCAGATCATTTTTAGGCCTTTCAAGCGCGTCAAATGGTGCGTTCAGCTATCGTCATGTGTCACGCTCTAGGCGCACCTTTAAAATGTTTTGCATATGTTTTCAGGTTTTATTTGTTTTGATTTTTTGTCTTTTTCGTTTTTCCTATGTTTTGGCAGGAAATATGTTTTTTTGCGAAGAGCAGGAAATATGTTTTCGGAAGCACTCTTTTCTGCGTAAAGCACAACAGGTGCTTCTGCGCGTGCTTCCTTGAAAAGGAAAAAACACAACCTTTGTTTGTGCGGGCCATGCTTCTGCAAGAAGCACAACCTTTCTTCTGCAAGCGCGATAAAGAATAGCCTGTGCCACCCGAAAAAGACAGAAGCACAGTCTTGCATCCATGAGTTGTTCTTGTCATGGAAGCACAACCTTGCTTCAGGTTGTGCTTCCAGAAAAGGGAAAAACACAAATGCACAATTGTGCTTCCTCGAGAAAGGGGAAAAGCACACCTTGTACTTCTCTTGAGAAGCACAACTATGCTTTCCAAAAAAAAAGGAAAACACCTTGTGCTTCTATAAGAACCATAGTTTTGCATCCCTAATAGGGAAGAGCACGGCATGTCCTTCGAAAAAGATGAAAAGCACAATTGTGCTTCCAGGTTCTGTTTTTTCTTTTGTTTTTGTTGTTGTCATTCTTTTGGTTTTTTTCCCCGATTCCTGTTTTTTTTGGTGAAAAATAAATTCGTCCTAAACGATTAACATGGGGTCTATTTTTGAAGATCTCGATGCAAGAAATCCAACGGTGAAAATGTTTGAGATTTTGATGCACGGTTAAAGATTTAAACCATTTTGAGAAAACAAATCTACAAAAAAAAAAGGGAATTCTCCGGTTGTGACAAGTGGTGCACATCCAGTGTGCCACTTGTAAGCACCAGAGAAAAGGTGGGAGTGACTTTTTGCAAGGGGTGCTTCTTAACTAGTGATTTCGACAACTGATATTTATCGCTAGTGGTAATCGTTAATGGGCTGGAAATTGCAATTAAAAAGCTTGTGAAATTGATCGAGCCGGTGAGGTTGTCCTTGAGTTTTTATTTCATATGCTGGTTTAGGATCTATCTATATTGGGTGTTCACAATTTTCGTCAGTTGATCGCCACTACCACTCGATACTTGTGGTGGGAAAGACGTAAGCTGGTCCATGATGAGATTACTCAAGATGTTAGCAAAGATTGTTATGGGGATTCATCACTTGATGGCAAAATATGTCATTGCTTTCCCCCGTAATGCTACCAGAAAGAACGGGGGTTGGACCCGTCCACCTTGCAACTTTCTTAAGCTTAATGTTGATGCATCTTTTTATCAGAACTTACTTAGGGGTTCCACCGGTGAAGTTCTTCAAGACGCTAGCTAGAAATTCAGTGTTCATGGTAACTGGATAATTGATTCGCATGATGACGTCCTCACAGCTGAAGCATTAGCACTAAGATTCACCATTTCACTGGCACAAAGGGTGGGATGTAATCGCATTGTTATTAACTCTGATAAAATGGAAGTAGTTGAGACCATGAAGAATGGAGGGCAATCTACAGGAACAACGGTGACAATTTTTTATGATTGTTATTATCTCGCTTGTGAATTTCTGCTCACTAGATTTAAACATTGTAATAGGAAAACTAATAAAGTTGCGCATGAGCTTGCTCGTGTAGCTAGACTTTCTACTACCAATGATTGGTTCGAGGAACCTGTAAGCGAAATTGTATCTATCTTAATAGACCATGTAACCATTATTTTGCATTAATAAAATGATTTTTGTTTTTTAAAAGGTTCGATCTAATACAAGTGCACCGGTAGATGCGCCGGCCAACCCGAGCGTGCGACAAGTATCAGGAACCTCCTCGAAGGTTCCTGAAAGGTTTTGGTTTCTTTCTTTCCTTTCTTCTGTTTTGTTTCGTTTTTTCCTTTCCAACAGCCCCAAAATGCCCACTCCTTGTCAAGGCGCCATCCACATTGATCTCTGAAGTACTATTCGGAGGGGCAAACCACCACGAAGGGCTTGATATTGTCCCCCGTGCAATAGCAGCAGTTGGCTTGACCTCATATTGCATGTCAGAAATAAAAGGTTTGATGAACAGAAGTGTAGAGAGCGGGCACTAAAAGACATCCTCATATATGCCCTTCCTTCTGGATCCGCAAATCACCGAATGTCACCACTAGATGTGTAGTCCATATGCGATAGTGAGTCGTGTAAGGAGAACATCCATTTTCTAGCCCCCGGTTCCTGGCCGAGGCTCATTCGTTCAACCAACTCCACTAAAGATAGTGACCACACACTCCGATCCATGGAACACTCGAGAAAACCGTGTCTCCACGTGTCATGCATACCACATAAGGGGCACACTGGTGTTATCGATATGTTGCAGTGATGTAGTAGTTCACCCGTCGGGATTGAATGTTGCACAAGTCTGCAGATAAAACACTCTCAGTTTGGATGGAACATTAAATTTCTAAATGTTTGTCCAACTCTTTCCTTCTGATCGGGTGCTAGACGGCCCGCCATTGTGTTCCAGCCATTCCTCCCTACTCAGTTTTGTTGAGAAGAACATCCTATATGCCGACCGCATCAAAAGGTTTCCCCGGTTCTCCTCACTCCATGCACAAAAGTTCTCTATTCTCCTCCTACATAAGGGGATTTTCAAAATCTCTTCAGTGTTAATGGGAACAAATACAACGCGCACCAGGTCCTCCCGCCATGAGAATGAAGTGGAATCAATCAAATCTTCCACCAGTTGACATGGATCCGGAACTAAAGATGTCATGGGCCTCTTAATATTTTTCCGTGGTAACCAATTGTGCGTCCAGATACTAGTATCCTCTCATGTGCCAATTCGCTTGACAATACCTTGTGCCAATATGCCACGCCTATCAGAACGGGACCTCCTATATGCTGCTTATTGTGGCAAGGAGTCATGGCTTCGCACAGGGGGCGCCTCGCCTGGGACGGCCCATTCGTTGTGGCTCCGCAAGTCGTGGCTTCGCACAGGGGATGCCTCTCCTGGGCCGGCCCATTCACTATGCTGCAGATTTAAACTTTTATAAAAAAATTAAATTTAATTTTTGGAAAAATAATTACTTTTCAAAACAAAATTATTATTTGGGACACTCAAATTTTGAAATTTATAATTTCGTCAGATTTTGAAATTATCAAAACATTGTTCGTAAAAGTAAAAAAATTTGATACACGGGGAAACTTTTTGAAATTTCGAACAAAATGTTGAAAATGGGAACATTTTTTGAAATTTGTAAAAAAAAATTGAAACACGAAAATTTCTCTTAAATTGCGAACAAAATTTTAAAAAGAGTTTTTTTTTTATTCCTAGACACTTTTTGAAAGACAAACATTTTTATGAAAATCATGAACAAATTTTGAGTATGAGACAATTTTTTTAAACATGAAAATTTTATGAAAATCGTGAACAAATTTTGAAAAACAAATATTTTTACGAAATCATGATTTTTTGAAAACAATAGCATTTTATTAAATCCATGAATTTTTTTTCAAAACACGGAGACTTTTGGAAAATCGTTTAGTTTTTTAAATACGAGAATAATTTTTGAAACACAAACATTTTTGAAAATATGAACACATTTTGAAAGCACGAACATTTTTTGCAAGTCCAGATTATTTTTTGAAGCATGAACATTTTAATAAAAAATTTGAACACAAGAATCTTTTTGAAATACAGAATCAAAATTTGGAAATGTCAAACAAAAGAAATAGGGAACGGAAATAAGGGAAAAAAGGAAAGGAATAAATGTAAACGAAAACAAGAACATTTTTGGAAAAACATGAACGTATTTGAAAAACAAGAACGTATTTTAAAAATTCCAAACATTTTTTTAAGTTATGAACAATTTTTGAAAAAGGACATTTTTCGAAATTTAAGAACAATTTTCGAACATGAACTTAGTTTAAAAAAGATAATATCACCATGAAATAGAAAAAGGAAAAAAGAAACAAAAAACGAAATAAAGAAAAGGAAAAAGAAATTTGAAAACAGGAACGGAATCTGGAAAATGAACAAATTTATGAAATAAGAATATTTTTAAATTCCAGAAAATTTGTTGAAAAAAGAAATAAATATGAAAAGGAAAAATGATAGCAAATATATATATACTAATAAAGAAAATAGGTCTTCTTGGTCCATCATGTTGTTTTGTTGAAAATCCCTCAAGCTTTTAATAATCAACCCGCAGTACATATTAATTGATTTTTTAAAAAAGTTCATATATTTTTAATCATAACCCAAAATTTAACATGTAATATATGAAATTTGATTAGAAAAATATTCACAGTGTGAATATGATATTATTTTACATGTTAAACAATTAAAAAAGAAAGGAAAGGAAAAAAGAAACAGAAAGAATAGAAAAAGAAAAATGACAGAAAAGAAAAATGAAAATAGAAAATAAAATAAAAACTTGTTCAGAAACTTCTAGATGGTTCCCAAAACCAGTAAAAACCGACTGGGAATTCTCTAGAAGGTTTCCAAAACCGGAACCTTCAAGCATAACGTACACTACAGTTGGGCCTGCCCAAATCGCTCGCTAGGTCAGAACAACCCTGCAAATTTTAGATGGATGAGGACGTAGCTCGGCCCCGCTGGAGACGCTCGCTCGTGTTGACTCCTGAGCGGGCCCAGGCCCATAAGCAGCGTGTGACGGGCCATGTTCAGCACCAGGACGCAGATCTGAAACTGCATTGATCAATCCCTGTATCATGTAGTTCAATAACATGAATAGGTGTTCTAATATTGTTCAACACCAGGACGTTGATCTGAAACAGCCGAAGCCACCTTGAAATGATCTCTGCTATTGAAAGCCATGCCTAAGCACTAGTAGAAAACAGGGCTTTGAAACGGGCCAGAATATTGCATTAGTCCCGGTCGTGTTACGAACCGGGACTAATGGGTGCATCCGTCCCGGTTCGTGAGGCCAGGGCGCCGGCCGGGCCTCGGCGGGAACCAGTCCCGGTTCGTCTGACCCCTTTAGTCCCGGTTCCAGACACGAACCGGGACTAAAGGGCCTCG
The DNA here is from genome assembly GCA_039707655.1 of Elymus sibiricus. Taxonomy (NCBI): domain Eukaryota; kingdom Viridiplantae; phylum Streptophyta; class Magnoliopsida; order Poales; family Poaceae; genus Elymus; species Elymus sibiricus. The sequence continues at coordinate 84,565,544 of CM077669.1, read as the reverse complement.
CTCCTGGCCCAGTCCCTTTAGTCCCGGTTGGTGGCTGGAACCGGGACTAAAGAGGCACCTTTAGTCCCGGTGCTATCCACCAACCGGGACTTATACAACGCTTATATATATGCTCGCCCCTGCCCGCTCACTCTTCTGTTTTTTGGCCGGGCGGCGTTTGGGAGGTGTGTTGCTCTCTGTTCTCACCTCCTATGCACATAAGGTGTTCGATGAAATGCCGCAGCCACACTTAAGTTTTCTCCGCTCCAAGATCGACCTCCAAGCTACATTTTCCCTAAGATTTGTTTAGGTTTGGCGGTGCACCAACTACACAAGTGTTCTAAAAGGTTAACGACTTCATCGTTTTATCTCTCACAGCTAGTTTAGCTCATTTCAAATGCTCTAGAAGTAGAGTGTGGTTTGTGGGTTTTAGTGGAGGAGTGTATGTGGGAGTTCTTTTGATTTAGACTCACAATTAGAGATGAAATTAACTTCTTAGAGTCTGCACATGTCTAGGGTGCCGTCCCCGTCCCCGTCCTCACCGCCGGCGATCGCCCGCGCCGATCTCGTCGCCGACACCATCGTGGTGAGCCTCTTGTTCTTATCTTCTTTTTAAAAGAAAAAAATCTTACTTGTATGATTTAGATAGATACTTATATAATTTTCTTACTTGTATGTTGTTCTATGAGAACTATGTATGAACTTTATGTATTTATTTTTTCAGTAATAACATTTGATCACTACTGTACTTTGGTTTTAATGTGATGATGAACTTGTTTTAATTTGATCACTTCTCTATTCATGATGTTCTGTAATGGTTTTTGATACATTTAATTATATAATGCACGCAGATGAACATGCAATGGATGTACGGTGACCGAAACACCTCCGAGTACATTGAGGGCCTGCATAAATTTCTCGAAATGGCTGAGGCAAACAAGCAGAATGGTTTTATGTATTGTCCATGTACTGTCTGTGGGAATACGAAGGATTACTCCAGCTCTGAAACCCTTCACTTCCACCTGCTTGAGAAGGGTTTCATGCCACACTATAATGTTTGAACCAAGCACGGAGAAAGAGGGGTTATGATGGAAGACAACGAAGAAGAAGAGGATGATGACAGCTATCGTCCTATGTACCCTGAATACGGTGATACTGCAATGAGGGAGGCTGAAGATCAAGAGGCACCAGACGATGTGCCCGATGATGATCTTCGCCGGGTCATTGTTGATGCACAGAGAGAAAGCGAAAGTGAAAGGGAGAAGTTGAAGTTCGATCGCATGTTAGAGGATCACAAAAAAGGGTTGTATCCAAACTGCGAAGATGGCAACACAAAGCTCGGTACCACACTGGAATTGCTGCAATGGAAGGCAGAGAATGGTTTATCTGACAAGGGATTTGAAAAGATACTGAAAATAATGAAGAATAAGCTTCCAAAGAATAACGAATTGCCTGACACTACGTATGGAGCAAAGAAGGTTCTCTGCCCTCTAGGATTAGAGGTGCATAAGATACATGCATGCCCTAATGACTGTGTCCTCTACCGCGGTGAGTACGAGGAATTGAACGCATGCCCGGTATGCAATGCATTGCGGTATAAGATCAGACGAGATGACCCTGGTGATATTGAGGGCGAGCGCCCTAGGAAGAGGGTTCCTGCCAACGTGATGTGGTATGCTCCTATAATACCACGGTTGAAACGTCTATTCAGAAACAAAGAGCATGCCAAGTTGTTGCGATGGCACAAAGAAGACCGTAAGAAAGACGGGTAGTTGAGAGCACCCGCTGACGGGTCGCAGTGGAGAAAAATCGAGAGAAAGTGGGAGGACTTTGCAGGTGACGCAAGGAACGTATGGTTTGGTTTAAGTGCAGATGGCATTAATAATTTTGGGGAGCAGAGCAGCAATCATAGCACATGGCCCGTGACTCTATGTATCTATAACCTTCCTCCTTGGTTGTGCATGAAGCGGAAGTTCATTATGATGCCAGTGCTCATCCAAGGCCCTAAGCAACCCGGCAACGACATTGATGTGTACCTAAGGCCATTAGTCGAAGAGCTTTTATAGTTGTGGAATGGAAAAGGTGTACGTGTGTGGGATGAGCATAAACAAGAGGAATTTGACCTACGAGCGTTGCTGTTTGTAACCATCAATGATTGGCCTGCTCTTAGTAACCTTTCAGGCAGACAAACAAGGGATACAACGCATGCACACACTGTTTAGATGACACCCAAAGTATATATTTGGACCAGGCATGCCTTAAGAAGACTGACGCTGAGGCAGATCACCAGAAGAAGCCCATCCGCCGTACTGGTGATGACATACTTGATATGGTCAAGGATTTAAAAGTAATCTTTGGAAAGGGTCCTGGCGAACAATCTGTTCCGACTGACGCTGAGGGACGCGCACCCATGTGGAAGAAGAAATCTATATTTTGGGACCTACCCTATTGGAAAGACCTAGAGGTCCGCTCTGCAATCGACGTGATGCACGTGACAAAGAATGTTTGCGTGAACGTGCTAGGCTTCTTGGGTGTGTATGGGAAGACAAAAGATACATCAGAGATACGGGAGGACCAGCAACGTGTGAACGAAAAGACGGCATGCATCTAAAGCAGTATCAAGGTCCTGCCAGCTACGCTCTAACCAAAGCGGAGAAGGAAATCTTCTTTTAATGCTTGCTCAGTATGAAGGTCCCGTCTGGCTTCTCGTCGAATATAAAGGGAATAATAAACATGGCAGAGAAAAAATTCCAGAACCTAAAGTCTCATGACTGCCACGTGATTATGACGCAACGCCTTCCGATTCCATTGAGGGGGCTTCTACCGGAAAACGTTCGATTAGCCATTGTGAAGCTATGTGCATTCCTCAATGCAATCCCTCAGAAGGTAATCGATCCAGAAATCCTACCAATGTTACGGAATGATTTGGTGCAATGTCTTGTCAGCTTCAAGTTGGTGTTCCCACCATCCTTCTTCAATATCATGACTCACGTCCTAGTTCATCTAGTCGACGAGATTGCCATTCTGGGACCTGTATTTGTACACAATATGTTCCCCTTTTAGAGGTTCATGGGAGTCTTGAAGAAATATGTTCGTAATCGTGCTAGGCCAGAAGGAAGCATCTCCACGGGCCATCAAACAGAGGAGGTCATTGGGTTTTGTGTTGACTTTATTCCTGACCTTAAGCCGATTGGTGCCCCTCAATCGCGGTATGAGGGGAGACTGAGTGGAAAAGGCACGCTAGGAGCGAAATCTATAATATGTAGGGACGGGCATTCTTGGGCGCAAGCACACTACACAATTCTACAAAATTCTACCTTGGTGGCCCCGTATATGAATGAACACAAGAATACTCTACACTGGACACACCCGGAGCAGTCTGACGACTGGATTACACATGAACACATTGGGACTTTCGACGGTTGGTTGCAAATGCATCTCATGCGTAACAACAATGTTGCAGATGACCTGTACGTGTTGGCCAGGACACCATCTTCGACTGTATTGACTTACCAAGGGTACGAGATAAATGGTAATACATTTTACACAATCACCCAAGATAAAAAGAGCACGAACCAAAACAATGGTGTCCGCTTTGATGCAGGAATCACTAATAGGGCAAAGGACACATTTATGGTTACATAGAGGAGATATGGGAACTTGACTAGAAACATGAATTTAAAGTCCCTTTGTTTCGGTGGAAATGGGTCAATCTGTCAGGAGGCGGCGTACAGTTAGACCCGAAGTACGGAATGACAACAGTGGATCTCAACAATCTTGGGTACACAGAGGAACCATTCGTCCTAGCCAATGATGTGGCGCGGGTTTTCTATGTGAAGGACATGTCTACCAAACCGAGAAAAAAAAGATAAGGAAGCGGATACATCAAACGATGAGCCAAAGCGAAACATAGTTCTTTCAGGGAAAAGAAACATCGTGGGAGTGGAGGGCGAGACAGGCATGTCTGAAGATTATGAAAAGTTTCATGAAATTCCTCCCTTCAAAGTGAAGGCTGACCCAAGCATCTTGTTAAACGATGAAGATTATCCATAGTTACGGTGCAATAAGCAAGGGACACACACGAAGAAAAAGTGAAGACTTTCTCTCCACAACTATTCTGATGATGGCTTTCATCTAGAATATCACTGCAGTTACATGTGAAGAAATGAAATCCTTTTGTAATAGACGAGTTTTCGTCCGAAACCCTGATACTTCGAAAGAGATTGTCAAGTTTGTACACGAAGTGCATCCAGTTTTTCCGGTAACCCTCTCAACTTTTTAGCACATGCTATGTGGGTGAAATTATGATACCATGCCAACTTTCAACCATTTCAGAGTTCATTTGCAGTGCTTTTCAATTCAGGGTTATTTTAGCTCAAAATAAATCATGAAATGCATGAAAAATAACAAATGAAGTTAGAAAATGGTTGAAAAGTGATGATGTGGCTTTGAATGGTGCATATTGAATGCAGAAAAAGTCTTGAGTTAAAATATGTTTAAAAAATGAAATCCTTTTGTAATAGACGAGTTTTCGTCCGAAACCCTAATACTTCGAAAGAGATTGTCCAGTTTGTACACGAAGTGCATCCAGTTTTTCATGTAACCCTCTCAACTTTTTAGCACATGCTATGTGGGTGAAATTATGATAACATGCCAACTTTCAACCATTTTAGAGTTCATTTGCAGTGGTTTTCAATTCAGGGTCATTTTAGCTCAAAATAAATCATGAAATGCATAAAAAATAGCAAATGAAGCCATAAAAGGATTGAAAAGTGATGATGTGGCTTTGAATGGTGCATATTGAATGCAGAAAAAGTCTTGAGTTAAAATATGTTTAAAAAATTGAAATCCCTTTCTAATAGACGAGTTTTCGTCCGATCAAAGATATTTAACTTAAGATTATATAAAATTTATGCAACTAAAATTATCAAAGTTATTTTTGTTAAAAACTTTAATAGCAAAAAGAATATTCATAAAGTATTTTTTGTTAAGAACTTTTAATATGCAAAAAAATAACATAAAAATAGCAAAAATGAAAATAGATGCGCTTATAGAGAAAATTCAACCTAAATTCAAAGTGCTAGTAAATTTTTACTCGTACTTTGAATTTAAGTTGAATTTTCTCTACAAAGCGCATCTATTTTCACTTTAGTAACAGCGAGATAGTAGGCACATGTTCGGTTTGAGAGAGGCTCGTGCTGCCTCTCTCACAGCGGGGCTTATAAGCTGGTCGTCGTGCTCCTCAACTAGCGAGGTGGGACTAAACTCCCACCACGACCAGGACCAACCCTTTAGTCCCGGTTGGTGGGACTAAAGGGTTGGGCTTCCTGCCTTTTAGGCTGCTGAAATTCACCTTTAGTCCCGATTGGTGCTTTAGTCCCGGTTGATGGCTCCAACCGGGACTAAAGGCTGGGGTATATAAGTGGAACAAAATCCATCTACAGCTTTCGATCTCCATCTCCCCCGACGGCGCCGAAGAAAACCTCGACGCCGCCAGGCTGCCGGACCGCACCATCGCCTCCCCGAGCCCGCTCCTCGTCGCGCCGCCCCCGACGCTGTCCCCGTCGCCGCCCCCGACGCCGTCCCCGTCACCGCCCCCCGACGCCGTCGCCGCCCCGAGCCCAGCTCCCCTCCTCCTAGCTAGGTGAGCCGTCGGGAGCCACACCGCCGTTCCCCTCCTCCTATCCCCCCCCCCCCCCCGCGGTCACCGTCATCGCCCGTAGTATGAACCGAGTGTAGTATATATGAACCAAGTTAATTAGTATGAAATTAGTTTGAAAAGTTCTAGTTAATTAGTATGAAATTAGTTTGAAAAGTTCTAGTTAATTAGCCGTCGGGCGTAGTATGAACCTAGTTAATTAGTATGAAATTAACTAGGTTTTTTATTTTTCAAGTTCTATATTTTTCTTACTGTTATATGCAAATGATCCGAGTGGCCTAGTCAAAAATGAGTCTAACATGAGTTTAAGAAATTAAGCATTTCTAAAATAGCAAAACATTAAACGATAAGAAAATGTTCTCATAGGAATTTGTGTCGACGTCGACGATGCCTGGCCCGCATCCTCGTCGTCATTGAGTCGGCGGCGACATCCTGCTTGAGAGGCGCAATGTCCGGGACTTGGCTCCGCCGGGCTGGCACTGGGAGGTGCTACCTTCCCGGGCTCGGAGCTTGGTGAGGAATCCTGGTCTCGTCGTCAACCCAGAGCTTCTTTGGTGGCGGTCGCGTGGGCCACTTTTGGTGCAGAGGGAGCGGGCCCCATGGAGGTGGTACGTCGCCGTGTCAGGGAGGAGGATGAGCACGTCTGTCGCTACATGGCGGCATTGGACGCCAGGTTCTCCAATACCTGGCAGGTTCTTCAGGGATCTCACCCGAGTTATGATCCGGTGATGGTTCCTTATCTTTGGGTGTCCACCGCCAGCGAGTCAGAGACCGCTAGTGAACCGAGTTCACCGTCCTCCACTTTGGATTCTAGGATATTCGATCTGTATTAGTGATCTTATATGATAATATTCGAGATGTATTAGTTAATATTTGATGATGCATTAACTGGATTATTCAAGATGATGTATTAGTGATATTATATTCGAGTTCATTATAAATGTATTAGTGATATTATATTCGAGTTCATTATAAATGTATTAGTGATATTATATTGGTATAATGCGTGTGTGACTTTCGGTCTGTCGTTGCTCCTTGTGTGACTTTCATGTGTGTTCTTGATGGAGGAATCCCGACTGTTGTCGTGGGGGGCGCTTCCTCCTCTTCTCTTCTTGCGACAATATGTACCTCGGTGTAATGCGCAAGGAGAGAAGAGGAGGTGCGCCCATCACCGACGGTCGAACTATTAGTGTGAGAGAGTGTCCACCAACATATATGCACCACCATATCAGTGTGAGAGAGTGCGCACCAACACACCATAAGATATGAGAGTTATTTAAGGAAAGCTTCGACGGACCGAAAGTCAACCGATATTGAATTAGGTCTATTTGGACATGTGTGTATGTTATTGCAGGGAACCCCTCCTAGTGCCTATGTTTTGCTGGAATGTTGATTTATTTCCGTTCCGACAAATTTTAGGCGCTCAATATGTCTTAAATTAGCAATGGTCATGCCGTACTTTTTGAATCATGAACACAGGAAATGCCGTCGTCTGATGACGACGATAGGTGCCAAACGTGCAAACAGTGCGGCAAAGATAAGGGTCTTTGCGACCAGCCTGGGCTGCGAGACGGCAGGTCTTTACCATGAAGCTTTACGAGGACTTCGATATTTCTACGGTACGCAACGATGACAAGTGTTTTTTCGTAATTAAGCATGACTTCTGTTTCTTTGCTTCAACGTGTAATTTCTGTTTTATACAATTCGACTAGTTCATCCCCTGTCATGCAAGACGGTATTTCTTGGAGAGGCTCGGTTTCGAAGAGCACGACGGTTTCGAGACGAGGAGAGCCAACATGAGGACTAAACATGGTCACACATTTCTGGTCAAAGTAATGAATGCAGTTAATAACACAGAATTAGGGTGCTCAAATTGGGAAGCTCTTTGCAAGGCATATGGATTTCAGGAGGATATGGAAATAACCTTTGATCTTCGTCCTGAAGATCATATTGAAGGTAACATCGACATTTGGGTGGATGTCGATATGCTTCCTGTTTTACCTCCATGTGAGTTTATCAACCATGCATATTTGTCAAGTAATTTGCATTCTATATTTAAAAATAGTTGGTGTTCATCCATACTAAATTTGTTAATTTATAATTTACAGCTTATTTCGTTTCTTCGAATGAAACACAGAACATAATTGACACGACACACTACACTTATGGATCACATCTAACTTGGGAGGAGAAGGATGATCTTATCAACTTTGTTATTGGTGTCCTAGTTGGTAGGGAGATCTTCCCGTATAAATTGGGAACTGGCCCAAATTATACATTGTACAGGACACTAGTGCATAGGTTGAGGGCGGATGACATTCGCCGAAATATCTTGGTAAGAGTTGCTAATTAAGTACACTACTATTGCGTAAATGGTATTGATTACATTGCTAACTAGGCTACTATTATGTTCTTCAACAGAAACTGCCAAATGAAGTTGTGCCTCCGTTGATGCAAGCCGAAGGTAATATGACAATTAAAAGCCCTATGAGGCCCGAGTTTTCTTTTGCATATCCGACTGAGCGCAAACCACCAAGACGGCTCCAAATTGAAGCATGGGGACAAATAAAGAAGGATCGCAAGCCACAAGTTGAAGACCGTTGGATCTCTTTGCTTCATCATGGAGACATAGGTGTTATTCTGTTTTATGTCAGTTTACCTAGGAGGGAGGACTAGTTCCTATGAGGGAGAAGTTTTTCTGGTTTATTTTAACTTGCATGATCGATTAGGATGATTACTATTACGATGTTTTTTCTGTTTTATGAGATTTTAACTTGGTATGATTAAGATGATAATGAGTTGTTAGATGAGTAAGATGATGATGCGTTATATGACATATATTTGATTAAGGTGGATGGATGCAAGTGATCATGTTGAATTAGAGGAAAATATGATGTTGCGATTAGCCCTTTCCAAAAATGAAAACGCCCGTGAAAATACAATATAAATATAAAAGAAAATGAAAACAAAAAATGAAACACGGCCCTTTCCAAAAAAAAAAAAACCAGCGCCTCATTGTCCCGGTTTGTGTTACGAACCGGGACTAAAGGTCCTCCTGCCTCGGTGCCGTAGTGCGGCCAAGTGGAGCACCTTTGGTCCCGGTTCGTAAACCAACCGGGACTAAAAGTGATCGGCATTAGTCCCGGTTGTAGAACCGGGACTAAAGGCCCTCTAAAACCGGGACTAATGCCCTGTTTTCTAGTAGTGAAGGTGAATTTAGGCTCGTCTCTAGTGCTATCAAACCTTGGCCACCTACTCTTCCTTTTCACAAATGATGTCCCGCCTTCACCGTCACTTGCCTCATCATAAGACCAATCACCTTCCTCTGAACTGTTCGCACCATCATCCAGGTTATTTGCATCTTCTGGGATCACAAAATCCGCTTCCTCTTCAACTGGAACACCAACCCTCTTTGCCTTTAGTTCCATTTTGAATGGATCTGCATATTTCCTCATTTCTTCCGCTTCAGAATTTTCCGCATCACTATCCTCTTCATTTGGCTCACAATCAATGTCTTCACTATCATTGTCATTCTCAAGGTGCTAAAATTCCAGAACATTATCAGGCACTACTTCCTATCCCTTGTTCGTTGTACTTGCCGCAAACTGAGACATACCTTGCGTCTCGTTCTTCTTCCTCTTGTTATGCACAACATCCGAATTTTTTTGTTTCCTCTTGGGAGTCAGCTTTTTTGGAGGATTCAAATTTTATCTTTCCAAGACCACTAGATCTTCATCAAACATAGCAACATCTATCTGAGCCGCATCACTCGTGTTAGCAACCTCAGTGGTAGGTTCTTCAATATATATATCCACGAAGGCACCATCTTTTATGTACTTTGACATCCTCATGCACGAAACATCATTTACCAAGAGACCTAACCCAGCATACAGTGGCAAACCTGGGTATAACCAATGAAACCTCCAATTATCCTTGACTGTAACGTGATCAGCTAAGTGTCCTCTTATCTCAGGCAAACTTATCTTGCCCCGATCAATGCGTGTCGTTTCTGTTCTTCCACCCACATATCGTAAACTTAGGTTGCGACAAATACAGTGCATCACTTGTTGCAATCTAAAGTTGCAAGAAAGATCTTAACAAGAGATACACCTTAATTAGAGATTTCGATCATGTATGGGTTTTGAAACTCAAACCGGATGATATCCGGCCTGTCTCGGTGGATCTTCCACCAGAGGCTCCCAGCCACCACCTCCGGCCAGGATGCCTTTTTCGGAGGGGCGGTTGCTGCGCCACCAATGGCGGCTGCTATGGCGCTTCCCATTCTTCTTGCAAGACGTATGTACACTTGCTAACTGTGCGTATTTGTAAAAAGGAAATTAATACTCCCTCCATTTTTATTTACTTCGCATTTTAGCTTTGTCTCGAGAGTTTTTAAACTTTGACCAAGTTTATACAAAAAAATATTGACATCCACAATATCAAATCAATACCATTGGAATTGTCATCCAATATATTTTCATACCATATATATTTTTTATTGTAAACATTTACAATATTTTTTATAAATTTGGTCAGACTTTATAAACTTTGACTTAGGTCAAAGCTAATATGCGGAGTAAATAAAAACAAAAGGACCAGCAGGCATCCACGAGGCGGACGAACAGAATGAAAATTGCGTGCCAGCCAGAACTGTGGAGGAGATCGAAGAGGAGGCGAGTAAGCTAGATATGCTCAAGAGCATCTCCAACGTTAATCCATAAATTTGGTTCGCATTTGTCTGCAGACAGGTCTAGTCCACGGACACAGACGCGGAAGCCGGCCATCCAACGCTATCCACATATATTTCAAATAAGGTTCAACTAAACCGAACGAAATTCATGAAAACACTGCAGATTTCATTAAAGTTCAGATATAATTTACATTAATGGGCGATATTTTTACGGTTTAACTAATAAAAACTATAAAAAACTAAACCCTATAACGGATAACCACCTCGTGCGCTTGCCGCCGTGTGCTGCCGCACCCTTATCGCCGTTCGTGTTGTCATTGTCATCGTCGTCGACAACGACATTGTCCCTCCAATGGTGAAAGGGCGCTAGAGGGCCGCGACACCCTTGTCCGGCGGCTACCTAGCGCTCGCGAAGTAGCCACTTCGGCTCTTCCTACACAGTGCGGAGGACGTCCGCGATCAGAGCAGACAATGCCCACATAGCTCTGATGGCAGCCTTGCCTGGGTTGGCGTAGGAGTCGCAAAGATACCACTAATCGCCGATCATGGTGAGCTCACCGTCAAGTCGGTAGCAGCGGCTAGGTCCGGGTTGTTAGGGACCCATTCCGACGACGCGTCGGACTTGGCATACGCAGAGCGACGAGCGACATTGCATCAGTCGTACCGCGTCTGTTGCCTTGTTGTGCGCTCCTCCTCAGATACGACAGCCTCGAGGACGAGGCACCACCATAACCGCCTCCTCCAAGGTAGTGGAGGATGCAGCCACGCGCCTTCGTGATCGCGGGCGATAACTCCTCCTTCGTCGGGCAACGGTTGCGGCGTGGCGGCGATGAGGTCCTGTCAATGCGGGTGTACCGGCTATGTGGCGGGGGCGATGCCTGCTCATCCTTGACACGACAGAGGCACTAGGGGGATGCGGGCTCCTCCTTCACCCGACCTTCGATGTGGAGACCGCGGAGCGTGGCGGGGACGCAGGGTCATCCTTCACCTGCTGAAGTGGGGATGCTGGCTCCCTCTTCACGCGAACGCGTGTCGGGGATGGTGGCTCCTCCTTCACGCGCATCAGCCGTTGGCGCCGGGCCCATCTGACAAAGCGAGCACTGCGTCATGATCTCCATCTAACGGATGAATTCTTCATCTGTCAAAGCGGCCTTCACGAGGAGACATGGTTGTTGTTGCGGCTGCTGGTCCTCCTCATCCCCAGAGGAGATGACTACCTCCTCCTTGCCGGAGGAGCCCACAATAGTGGTTGCCGATAGGCCGGATAGTGAGGGAGGCAATGCCAAGATCTGCCTAACGAAGAACATCCACCGCCTCTGCATGTCGGCATGGAGAACCAGGACTTCGGCATCGCCTCTGCGCTCGAGGAGGAGGAAGGGCTCGGGGACGATGATGCGGAGGGGGAGGGTGACGGTGCTCGAGGAGGGGGGGTGCGCCTCTGTGCGTCTCCGACGCATGGTTTAAATAGTCGTTGCTAGGCCAGGCGAAGGGGCAGTCAGCCCGCTTCAATGTGGCACAATGGTCGGAGTTAGTTTCTCGAGAGGCGGGTGCCGCATAGAAGCGGCGACATGCGAGTGGTCACGTCCATCAGTGCCGGCGTCCAGGTCAAATCATCAATACAGCCAGTGCATGCTGTCGGCGGGCAAGAATGCGACGGCAAGCAACATGGCCGTTCGATGGAAAGTGCGGGAAAGGCGGGCGGGTGGGCCACGGTAGTCAAAAGCTGACGTGGCAGCGATCCGAACGCCCGCAAAGCCGCCACCCCCCCCCCCCCCCCCCCCCCCCCACACACACACACACACTTTGTCTCCGGTTTGCAGGGAAAAATGCGTCCAGACCGGCTAGCGGACGATACAAGACCGTGCTAGATGACAAAGCACATAGCCGCGTGTTCCGAACGGTTGTGGGCGGTTTGAGGGTCAGCGTTGAAGATGCCCTAATAGTATATATAGTGTGATAAACTAACGACATATATGGATACACATATAGCTCGATAGCATACACATAGGACCATCATACCACATATAGACTCCACGCATGCAGTGTATATATAGGAAGTGACAAACAACTATCTCCACCGTTATTCATATAGACCTAGCTCGCTCGCTAGGATCGGTAGGTCGGTAACCTAGCTAGGAAAGTCTAGCCGACGAATGGTGGGTAGACGACCATGTTGTGGCCGTCGGTCCAGGCGACCACTCGATTGGGCTCCCCAAACCCCGGATCCTGGGTGATGGGGATGAAGTCGACGTGCAAGTCTGGCCTGTCGTAGACGATCAACATCCCGGCGGCGAAGGAGTTGTAGCCCACCAGCTCCGGCCACGACGTCTTCGTCGGATCCGGCGGCGGCAGCCCCGCTAGGTCCATCGGCTTCACTTCGGCAGCTCCCATGGCCTGAAATGGACGACGCAGTTAATTCTCCACACATGACTGAATGCTATAATTTGATAAGTATATATACATATAAGCGAGAAATGAATAAACAAGTTTAGAGCCGGTAACCTTAGTAGCTGCTGCTAGTGTTGGCTGGGGTCTCATTCTTGAAGATGGTGGTGCGCTAGGCTTGCGAAGAGAGTGCATATATATAGCTTGCTGGTCTCATATATACTATTGGTAGCTAGGAGCCGTGCTGTTAGTGTTGGCTGGGCTCTCATTTGGGAACATAGCTTGCTGGTCTCCTATATACTATTGGTAGCTAGAAGCCCAGCTTGGATAGAATTCTACATGTATTATATGTTAACTATCAATTACAACTTCCATGCATCGCGTACCCCGTCGTCGACTACGGGTTTCTACGTTACCAAGTGACATATATTGGGCGTGAACAAATCTTATACCTCTGTCTTGTGTCACACATGGTGACATTTTACCCGGACCGGAATATGCCCGAAGAACATCCCGTCATGCCGTGTTACTCGTTTTTTTCTACATACTATGTTTATAGAAGAAAAAAAAATGCATAACATGGCAAATATGGTAAGCTATTTAAAAACCCAATATATCAAAGTAAAAAGGAAGAAAATACTTATGTGCATAGATATTCATGCATAAATATTCTGCCTCAAACCTGCGTTTTATCTATGATGGGCTTGGAGCATAACCATCATCCGTACCATCCAACCACATGCCCGTGCTCAGTAACTAGCTTGTTTTGTTTCTATTTTTTGCTCCAATCTCCTCTATACTCGTGGCAATTTTAAGATTCATGTCACCCGTGCGTTGTCTTTGTCAAAAAAAATTTATGTTGGTCTATGGTAGATGGTAAGATACATTGTGGATCCTGTTGTTCCTCCGTGGGTAGACACCATATGTAAACCAATTATATTCACAAACCATGCAATAAATTTGTACTTGTAGTGCAATTCAAGTTATTTGTATGCTTTTGTGCCTTAATCCAGTTATGATTTTGTGTTGTAGATTTCCTCTCTCCTTCGTCTAGAAACGTAATCACACTCTGGTCGACCACCCCATGGTCACGGCTGACCACTACGGAGGAAATTGTAGCCAGCGAATATAGGGTTATCATTGGAAAAATATTTAGCTTTCGGAATCACTCTCCAAAGGGGGTCTGAAGGCTCATAAAGGATCTTCCACCATCATTTCATAATTAGACACTTATTCATAATGGAGGTATTTAAAATGCCTAACCCGCAAGGTTTTTACGCTTACACATGGATTGCCATTTAACTTTACTATACGTCTTCCTATTGTCGGTAGCATTCCAATGGAATGAATTATGGTGTTTATCAAAACCAGCGTGAGTACCCTCGAATAAGCTATAGAAGCCCATGGTAAACATAGGTAGCAAAGAGAGGCACACATCGATCAAAGTTACCTTGCCACTGTTAGTATTATACCGGCCCACACATTGATCAAAGTTACCTTGCCACTGAGAAAATTTGTCGACAGTATTAGACTTTTGTTGGCGGCCAATAGAGGCCGATCAAAACAACACGGTGCTACTTACAACCGGTCCTTCACGGTAAAGCCAAGCACCATACAAAACTGGTGGACATTTTTTAACTTTTTGTCTTTGAGGGGCACCAATCCTTCATGGTGCCACTTCACGCTAAATCGTGCTAAATTTTATTTTTTTTTGAAAAGGAGGTCATCCCCCGGCCTCTGCATCGGATAGATGCATGCGGCCACTTTATTAGATCAAGTTCAACAAAACAAAAAGTCTGGTCTGCAAAATACAGCTCACAAACGGAGCAAAATAAAAAGTAATGAACTCAAAGCCACAACCGTCTAGACGAAAGGACATTAAGGACGTATCCTATTATGCGACCGCCATCCAAACCGGTTGAATATAGCCCGTGCTACCATCTCCCACCGGTTGCACCCAGTAGCCAGCTGCTCCCTGGAGCCCGTAGGAGTAAGTAACGACCACGTACGGATCCATACCGTAGCCCTAAAGATAACCTGCAAGAAGTTAATCATAGAAAATCTGTTAAAAATCATATCATTCCTGCAGTTCCATATAGCCCAGAGAAGTGCGCATGTTCCAATCCGAATACTTGACGCAATATGAGTAGTCACTCCATTTAGCCACGTCCCAAACAACGCTTCAATGCTAACTAGAGGGATAATATTAAAGGCTATATGAACAGACCGCCAAAGTAACTTCGCGAGAGGGCAATCAAGAAATAAGTGTTGTATTGTTTCATCGTGAACACAAAAGCAACATCGTGAACTGCCTACCCATCGCCGCTTTAATAAGTTATCTTTGGTAAGGATCACTTGCTTGTGTACAAACCACATAAAAATTTTAATTCGCAAGGGAACCTTAACTTTCCAAATGTGAATCGATCGTGGGATTGGGCCAGAATTAATGAGTTCTAAGTACATCGATTTGACCGTAAACACTCCATTACCCGTTAGCTTCCAGTTCAATGTATCTCCCTGATCTGAGAGTTGAACGTCCATCAACCTCCTTACTAAGTGTAACCAGGAATTCCATCGTTCCCCTACTAGAGACCTCCTAAACTGGATATTCAAAGGTACCGTCTGCAAAACCGTTGCTACGTAATCCTCCTTACGTTGAGCAATGTGATACAGTGAAGGATATTGGAGAGCTAGTGGTGTATCGCCTAACCATGTATCCTCCCAAAACCTTGTTGTTGTTCCATCCCCAACAATGAATTTCACCCTATGGAAGAAGGTTTCTTTCACTCTCATGAGTCCCTTCCAAAATGGTGAATCATTAGGTCTTACGGTAACCTGAGCGAGGGTTTTAGAGTGCAAGTATTTATTTCTTAGGATTTGTGCCCACATACCCTCGGATTCCTGTGATAACCTATATAGCCATTTGCTCAACAGACATTTATTTTTAATCTCGAGGTTCTCGATCCCAAGACCCCCCTGGTCTTTTGGTCGACAAATAATATCCCATCTTGCCAGGCGATACTTTGTCTTAACCTCGTCTGACTGCCAGAAAAAACGAGATCGATAGAAGTCTAGTCTCTTGCGTACCCCTTTAGGCACCTCAAAGAAAGAGAGAAGGAACATTGGCATACTCGTGAGTACCGAATTTATCAATACTAGCCGTCCTCCATAAGACATAAGCTTACCCTTCCAGCAGCCTAGCTTCTTCTCGAATCGATCCTCGATACATTTCCATTCCTTATTAGTTAATTTCCTATGATGAATTGGAATGCCTAGATAGCTGAACGGTAATGACCCCAATTCACAACCGAACAGTTGCTTGTAACTGTCTTGGTCATCTTTGGCTCTACCAAAGCAGAACAATTCACTCTTGTGAAAGTTGATCTTTAGACCAGACAGTTGTTCAAATAGGCATAACACCAGTTTCATATTCCTTGCCTTTGCGAGGTCATGCTCCATGAAGATAATGGTGTCATCCGCATATTGTAGGATGGAGACGCCCCCATCCACCAAATGGGGGACAAGACCACCTACCAAGCCTCTCTCCTTGGCCCGACCTATGATAACTGTCAACATGTCTCCCACAATGTTAAACAGAATCGGAGACATCGGGTCTCCTTGTCTCAGGCCTTTATGCGTTTGAAAATAATGACCAATGTCATCATTCACCTTTATCCCAACACTACCTTTCTGGACAAAAGAATCCACCTGATTCCTCCATGCCCCATTAAAGCCTTTCATGCGCATGGCTTGCTGCAAAAATGGCCATTTAACTTTGTCATATGCCTTCTCAAAATCTACTCTGAATATTACCCCCATCAAGTTTCTTCGAATGGATTTCATGTAAAGTTTCGTGCAAGACAACTACCCCTTCTAGGATGTGTATTCCAGGCATAAAAGCCGTCTGACTTGGTTGCACTACCGAATGGGCAATCTGTGTCAGTCTATTGGTGGCCACTTTCGTAAAGATCTTGAAACTCACATTCAAGAGACATATGGGCCTGAATTGCTCAATGCGAATTGCTTCCTCTTTCTTTGGCAGAAGCGTGATCGTGCCAAAATTTAGATGGAACAGTTGCAGATGCCCGTTAAAGAAATCATGAAACATAGGCATAAGATCATCTTTCACGATATGCCAACATTTCTTATAGAATTCTGCCGGAAACCCATCTGGTCCCGGTGCTTTATTCGGTTTCATTTGAGCGATCGCCTCAATAACCTCCTTCTCAGTAAGAGGTGCAGATAGAATCTCATTCTCCTCTGACCTCAACTGAGGTATATCCTCAACAACATGCTCATCTAGGGCCACCGCGTTATCCACCGGTGTCCCAAACAGTTGCTTATAATAATTGGATATATATAACTTAAGATTCTCGTGACCCACAACTGTGCCCTCGTCTTGCTCAAGCTGGATAATCTTCTTTTTCCTATGTTTGCCATTAGCAATCATATGAAAAAATTGGGTATTGTCATCCCCTTGGACGACCGTAAGAACCTTAGCTCGTAAGGCCCATTTCATTTCCTCTTCTCTAAGCAAAGCCCGCAATTTCAACTCGGCCTCAGACTTAACAGCTTGTTCTGACTCGTCCAGCAGATTCGTTTCCGCTCTCAAATCTAGCGCCTGAATCAATTGGATAAGCCGTTCTTTCTCTTGTTTATAAATCCCACTCTCATTTCTGGCCCAACCCCTCAAGAATTGTCTCAGGTGTCTAATCTTATTCTGCCAGCGCTCCATGCTGGATGTACCTGCAACAGGTCTAGCCCATTCTCTCGCCACCATCTCTATAAAATTTTCTTTTTCGAACCAACTTAGTTCGAATGAGAAAATATTTTTATTGCCAATATGTGTTGCTTCACCCGAGTCTACTAACAAGGGCGTATGGTCGGAAATCGCCCTCTGCATCGCGTGCACCGATACCAGTGGGTATTTTTGTTCCCATTCCACACTCGCAAGCACCCTGTCTAGTTTCTCGTAAGTAGGAGTAGGAAGAGTGTTTGCCCAAGTAAACTGTCTGCCTGTGAGTTCTATCTCCCTAAGATTAAGACTCTCAATGATCATATTGAACATAAAGGACCACCGTCCGTCAAAATGATCATTGTTCTTTTCTTCTTTCCTCCTAATGATGTTAAAATCACCCCCACTAAGATTGGCAATCTCTCATCCCCACAAATCCTAACCAGATCCGCCAAGCAATCCTGTTTAAATTCGGGTTGGGCTGCGCCATAAACTGCCACTAAGGCCCATCGGAAACCATCCAATTTAGACCTAACCCGGAACTTAACAGCATAATCTTCTCTTATCACATTCAGTACCTCAAGTGTTTCGCACTTCACCCCCAAGAGAATCCCTCCAGATCATCCTCTAGGCGGTAGGCAGTGCCAATCGAATTCAATTCCACCAGTAAAGGAACCGAGGAATTGTGCAGTGAAGTTATCTCTACCTGTTTCAAGAAGTGCGATGAAATCTAGTTTATCTTCTATGGTTGTTTCAGCCAGGAACCTTTTCTTAGCCAAGTCTGCTAGACCTCTGCTATTCCAAAAGATCCCTTTCATACTTCATCATGGAATTTTTTCTTGAGTTTCACTCTCGCACTTCTACGGACCGCCGACGCTGGATAAATCTTCCTCTTCCAGGATCATTTAGGTTTATCCAATGCCGACTCCTCATCTACACGATTTATAGCCTGTTGTACCCCCGCCACCAGAGACGGGGGGTCCACTGGTCGTTCAGACTCCGCATCTCCTTCGGCATCCGAAGAAGGCATCATTTCGTCACAAAAATGCTCTAGCATAGAGACGCCCAAGTTATTAATATCAGCATCTGACATAGGTTTAATCGCCACTAACGCGCGAATCAACTCGGAAGCTCTCTCAGCCTCTAAGTCTAAAATATCATTGACTGATTTAACAATTTCTTTCCCATTAGACCCAAGTGAGACTCCTGTATCATGTGCCTTACTAATGATCTCATGCTCAGAAAAATGCATAATAGAGCATTGCTTATTAACTGACATACCTGTCTGAGTCTCGACGTCCCGAAGCTTGGCGGCCCTCATAGCACGCCCAAGCTGAAAGTCATCGGCGTCTGGCTGGTCCTGAACCCGGCTGCTGACACGCCTGCCAGACAGCACCAGGTCCTGATGTCCACCAAACGCAATCACCTCCTCCGTAGTCCAGACCCGCGGTGACTGTCCCGTCTCCACGGGGCCGTCCAGCCTGGCTGGTACAGGTGAAGGAGAGGAGGGGAGTTTGGCGCCTCTAGAGCCTCCTGAGGGATCACTAGAAGGGTGTCTAGAGGGGGGGGTGAATAGACTACTAGCAGTAATTTAAAAACCTAACCTTTTCCCAAGTTATTGGTTGGCAGATTTTAGCAGTTTTAGCAAGCATAGTGAGTCTAATAGCCCTACACATGCAAGTCATAAGATATGGCAGCGGAAAGATAAGAACAGTGCATGTGAAGTAAGGAGTAAGGATAGGAAGATCAAACACAGTTGTAGACGCATGGATTTTTCCCGTGGTTCCGATAGGTGGCGCTATCGTACATCCACGTTTATGGAGTCTTCAACCCACGGAGGGTAACGGTCGCGAGAGTCCACGGAGGGCTCCACCCATAAGGGTCCACGAAGTAGCAACCTTGACTATTCCATAACGGCTTCCGTCCACGAAGGACTAGCCTCACTATGGGTAGATCTTCACGAAGTAGGCGATCTCCTTGCCCGTACAAACTTCTTGGTTCACTCCACAACACGCAGTAGGAGGCTCCCAAGCGACACCTAACCAATCTAGGAGGCACCACCCTCCAAAAGGTAATAGGCTCGGTAATGACGATGAACTCCTTGCTCTTGTGCTTCAAGATGATAGACTCCTCAACACACAATCACTCTCTCACAGATTTGCCTGGGTAGAAGAGATGGGATTGGTGGAAAGCAACTTGGGGAGGCTAGAAATCAAGATCCATATGATTGGAGTGGAAGATCTTGACCTCAACACAAGACTAGGTGGTTCTCTCTCAGAAAACTGGATGGGCAAGTATGGAATAGTTCTGAGTGCTCTCTCTCGAGTAGGTGGTGGTGGAGGGGTATATATAGGCATCTCCAAAAATCCAACCGTTACACACAAAATGACCAACTCGGTGACACCGATGTGTGAATCTCGGTGGTACCGAAGTGACCAAAAGGTGGCAACTTTTGAATCTCGGTGAGACCGATATATAAATCTCAGTTGCACCGATAAGGTGATCAACGGTCAGATTTCCAATCTCGGTGACGCCGATCCAACATTCTCGGTGGGACCGAAAACGTGAATTTGCGTAACAGAAAGTTGGCAACCTAAACTCGGTGGCACCGGTATGGAATCGGTTGCACCGAAGTGGCTAGGGTTTGGCTGAGTCTGTCTAGGGTATGGAATCGGTGGTACCGAAGTGGGGATGTTGGTTACACCGATTTTGAGTGTTAGGCTCTGGACAGACTTTGGTGGGAGAGCTTGTGGGTGTTTTTGGCGAATGTCACTTGTGCACGTATGAGCATATTGTTCACCAATCAAGACCTTACCCCCTTTTAATAGTATTGGCTTTCCTATGGACTCAAAGTGATTTCTCACAAATATATAAAATGTAGAGTCCTCTTGCTTGAAGCTTGGCCAACCTATTTCCTTTGCATCTTGGGGTATCTCCACAATCTCCTTAGCCAATCCTCTTCTCCATGGACTTGTATCTGAAATACACTAGATAAAGGTATCAGTCCAAGAGACAATGTATGTTGTCATGAATTATCAAAACCACCAAGGGAGCATATTGTGCTTTCAATCTCCCCCTTTTTGGTAATTGATGACAACATACAATCAAAGCTTCAAATAAAGAAATGCATGATTATAATGAAGACTTTGAGAGATACATGACTTAAACTTGCTCCCCCTAAATGTGTGCAGTCCTTTAAGGGATAGTTGCTTTGGAATGCATGGACACATGTAAGGATGAAGGGATACAGCAAGTCATGTATATCTAGGCTGTATGCATCAAATGTATATGAATGAGATGTACCTTTGTTCAAGACTTCACTCTTGCAAACAATATGTGCAAGAAGCAAGAGATCATCTTGATCAAGGGTATGATGCATTTACTTACCTTGAGTTCTTGAGCATTCTAGTAGTAGAAACACACTTGAGAAAACAATGTTAGGGAACACAAGAGTATTCTACTAAACAGCAAGGCAGATGGAACTCAAAAATGCCAAGATATGGAAAACATATATAAGATGGTAATCTAAGATTGATATGTTTCCAAAAAGAATCATTTCTTTCTCTCCTTAGGTATGGCAATGGTAGATCATCCTCTCCCCCTGAATCTCAGCATGTAGATATTGGGATTGGATAGAGTGAGAAAATATTGATATTGGCTCTCCCCCTTGATCATATCTCCCCCTTTGCATAAGCATGTATCTCCCTCTTTAGCATGAAGCTTTGTTCCTCTCCCCCTTTGGCATTAATTTCCAAAAAGGTCAAAACAGGGGATAGATACAGGGATCATTGAATGAGAAGGGATCCTTGAGAACAAGGGTCACTGAATGTAAGGTTCAAAGAGAGGAAAACTGCGGGAATCATTGAAGATGTTTCTCTCCCTTCAAGATGTTTGTAAGACTTGTTTTTCTCCCCCTCCCTTCATGGAAGTTAGGGATCCTGAAAAAAGGAAACTCTCTCTTTAATATTTATCTTTAGTACTTCTCCCCCGTAGTGATGCAAATTTTTTTTTTTTTGAAGAAGGAGGGATCATCGAAGTAGAGACTGAAATGACAAATAAGAGAAAAATAAATCGGTGGCTCCGAAAAAGATAGATCGGTGGTACCGAAACGTGAGGTGCAGCTTATCTGCAATTTCGGTAGAACCGAGATGTCTGGGTCGGCGGCTCCGCGAGAAAAACCAAGTTTCTGTTTTCATAGAGATAAGAGAAATATATTCAAGGAAATGACAGTTTACAAAGGACATCAACTAGAGAAGATTGGAGTGGTTATGAGAAATCATGCAAATAGAAAGCAAACCACACCAGATTCTTAACTAGATGATGGGCGGTGACTAGGTCACCTATGTTAGAGTACATTGACTTAGGAGCCAAGCAAGGTTACTTGATCATAGGTCATACTCTACGTTAAGTTCAGAATGGGGTTACCATTTTGAGATTAAGCATTTTAATGTTTTCATATCACCTGAGTTGCTTTAGCTCATTTCTTGGAGTAAAGCCTTTTCAAGGATATGAGTACATACCTTTGAGTGATGTTGATGACGTAGCTTGTAGATGAACTTGTTGAGGGTGCTCGAGGTTGATGAAGATCATCTTGAGTTGGAGCAATCCTTCTCGATATAGTTCACTTGTTACCTACAAAGATTTGTCAAGCAAGGAAGGGCAATGGGTATATCCAATTGACATGACACCAAATAGAGAATCGTCAATATATGTCAAGGATATGATTGTGCAGTCTTCTTCCTTCCATCCTCAAGAGGGGTTGTGGATGCTTGGTCAAGACAAAATTGCTTAGGATTTGAGTTGGTTGCAATCTCGTGGAATGAAGTTCTTCCAAGTACCTACAAAGGATTAGATGCAATACAAGGGAGCATAGAATTCCATGGCATAAGATAACATGTTAGGAATATCATGGAGACATTTAGAAAGCTCAAGCCCTTGCATGCATCTGAGTGAGTCTAGCTCAAGTTTGAAACATCAATGATGTTCAACTCACTCCTCAAGTGACAAAAGGTCTTTTCATCAAGTGGCTTAGTAAAGATATCGGCCAATTGCTTGTTAGTACGGACATGCTTAAGATTGATATCTCCTTTGGCAACATGATCACGAATGAAATGATGTCGAACTTGAATATGTTTAGTTCGAGAATGTTGCACAGGATTATGACCGATTTTAATAGCACTTTCATTGTCACAGAGTAATGGAACATTTTTGACATAAATACAATAATCCTTAAGAGTTTGTGTCATCCATAACAATTGTGCACAACAAGATCCAGCAGCAATGTATTCAGCTTCAGCAGTAGAAAGAGATACTGAGTTTTGTTTCTTGGAGGACCAAGATACAAGAGATCTGCCCAAAAATTGACAAGTACCCGAGGTGGATTTTCTGTCAACCTTGTCTCCAGCATAGTCCGAATCGGAATAGCCAACAAGATTAAAGGAAGATCCCTTGGGATACCAAATGCCAAAGTTTGGTGTTTGTATCAGATATCTCACAATACGTTTAACAGCCAAGAGATGACATTCTTTAGGTGCAGCTTGATATCTAGCACACATGCAAACACTAAGCATAATATCGGGACGAGATGCACATAGATATAGCAAAGAACCAATCATAGATCGATAAACCTTTTGATCAACTGGTTCATCCTCTCTAGTGAGGTCAACGTGTCCACTAGTAGGCATGGGGGTTTTCATACCTTTGCATTCCTGCATGTTGAACTTTTTGATTAAGTCCTTGGTATACTTAGTCTGAGAGATGAAAGTTCCTTCTTTTGATTGCTTGATTTGCAAACCAAGAAAGAATTTCAGCTCACACATCATAGACATCTCGTACTTCTCGGACATCAACCTTCCAAATCTTTCACTGAACTGAGGGTTAGTGGAACCAAAGATAATATCATCCACATAGATTTGGCAAACAAACAATTCACCATTCACTCTCTTAGTGAATAAGGTTGCGTCAATTTTACCAATTTCAAAACCTTTTTCGATGAGAAACTTCGTTAGACATTTATACCAAGCTCGAGGAGCTTGTTTAAGACCATAAAGAGCTTTACGAAGCTTGTACACATGATTAGGTTTCTTAGGATTTACAAAACCGGGTGGTTGCTTAACATAAACCTCTTCTTCAATTTCACCGTTTAGAAAGGCACTTTTAATGTCCATTTGATAAAGCGTGATATCATGGTGATTGGCATAAGCAAGAAGAATGCGAATGGCTTCAAGTCTAGCGACAGGTGCATAAGTCTCACCGTAGTCCATACCTTCGACTTGAGTATACCCTTGGGCTACGAGACGTGCCTTGTTCCGTACGACTTGACCGTCTTCGTCTTGTTTGTTCCGAAATACCCATTTGGTTCCGATGATGTTTTGCTCATCTTCGGGCTTCTCCACGAGTGTCCACACTTCGTTTCTTTCGAAGTTGTGAAGTTCTTCATGCATAGCGTTCACCCAATCTGCGTCTTCAAGAGCTTGTTCTACCTTCAAAGGCTCGATGCTAGAGATGAAAGAATAATGCTCACAAAAGTTAGCTAGACGAGTTTTAGAGCGAGTGATTCTTCCTGTTTGTATATCACCAAAGATTTGGTTTAGGGGATGATTCTTGGTCACTTGTGCTCGAACTCGGGTCAGCTTCCGATTGTTGGATGGTGGAGCTTCTTCTTCATCATTATCTCCTTCATCTTCGTTGTCGTTGAAGGCGTCGTTCCCTTGAGGTGGTGGTGAGGGAGGTTGTGGTGGATCTTCATGATGCACTTCCTCATCTTCATCATCATGTCGTGTACCGCTCGTGGATGCCTCCATGTCCTGTTCTGGTTCACCTTGACGTGAAGTAGGAGCTTCCACTTGAGTTGATGATGTACTTTCCTTCACCTCCATGGGACGTATCTTGCCGATAGGTAAATCTAAAATGGCTTCCGAAGGGTCCTTATCACCTACATCATTTGGCAATTGTTCTACTTGCGAACCATTAGATTCATCAAACTTCACATCTACCGTCTCTTCAACTTTTCGAGTAAACTTGTTGTAGACACGGTAAGTGTGAGAGTTCGATCCGTAACCAAGTAAGAATCCTTCATGAGATTTAGGAGCAAATTTAGTACGACGATGCTTATCAAGAATGTAGCACGTTGAGCCGAATACTCGAAAGTATCCAACTTGGGGTTTGTTACCGGTGAGTAGCTCGTATGCCGTTTTACCGAGAAGCTTGTGCAAGTAAAGTCGGTTTGTGGCATGACATGCTGTTTCCACGGCTTCTGCCCAAAAGTGTCTTGGAGTCTTGTATTCGTCAAGCATCGTTCTTGCCATCTCAATAAGTGTTCGGTTCTTCCTCTCAACAACTCCATTTTGTTGAGGCGTGTACGTAGCCGAGAACTCATGCGAGACACCTTCTTCGTCAAGAAAGGTACCCACATGGGTGTTCTTGAACTCCGATCCATTATCACTCCGAACCTTCTTGATCTTCACTTCAAACTGATTTTGCGCTTTGCGAGCGAAGTTCTTGAAGATCTTCTGAACCTGCGACTTATCATCAAGAAAGAATACCCACGTAAATCTGGAAAAATCATCAACTATGACTAGACCATAGGAATTTCCACCGAGACTCTTGTAAGCATTGGGACCAAAAAGATCCATATGGAGTAACTCGAGTGGTCTCCTAGTAGTCATGATATTCTTAACGGGATGATTTCCGCCAACTTGCTTTCCGGCTTGACAAGCACTACAAAGTCTATCTTTGTCAAAGATAACATCTTTAACACCAAGTATGTGATCACCTTTGATGAGCTTGTCTAGATTACGCATGCCAACATGTCCTAATCTCCTATGCCAAAGCCAACCTTTAGAAGATTTAGCAATTAAACAAGTGCGAGGTTTGGATCTCTTAGTGAAGTCAACAATGTATAGATCACCTCTACGTATACCAGTAAAGACCATTTTATGATTATCTTGACGAAACACTTGGCAATCTACTTTCGTGAATAGCACATTAAAACCAAAGTCGGCAAGTCTAGATACGGAAAGAAGATTGTATCCAAGAGATTCAACAAGCATAACATTTTGGATAGAGCTATCATGGGATATGGCCACCTTACCAAGACCAAGTACCTTACCCTTGGAGTTGTCTCCAAACGTTACGTACCTTCGTGGTCCATGGTTTGGTGTGATCTCTTCAAACATCTCTCTATCTCCGGTCATATGATCGGTACATCCACTGTCGAGAATCCACTCTTTTCCTCCGGACGTGTAATCCTTGAAGTTTGCCATGAGACTTAGATTCTTCATGATCTTCTCATACTCGATGTCGAACAGCTCATCTTCATCATAGTTGCCATGTTCCACATTGTCATCATCAAGTGGGAAATCCTCGTCATAAAGGTCAAGAGATTCGTTAGAATTGTGATTATGACAATGTTCAAGTTTATGAATGCGAAGGGCTTCTATAATGATATTGTTGATAGTAGTGACATCTCCTTTAGCACGCATGAGGTCTCTAAGCTCAAATAGACAAGCATCAAATTTAGGATCACTGGGCTTCATTTTATGGAAGGCAATAGTTTTATGAATAATTTCATCAAGATTTCTCAATGAATAATTTGGATATCGTTTCTCCAAATCATTCCACAAGGTGTAAGCACATGCAAAAATTTTCATTTGGCTAAGCACATTTCTAGGCAATGCTCTAACAATAAGATTGACAGTTCTAAGATTGCATAGCATATCGATTTCCTCTTCGTGTGTGGGATGCAAGGGATCAATAGGAGGTACATAAGGGCACTTGACATATTTGCTTAAATGAAATTCATTAAACAGCTCAAGCATCAAGGTTTTCCATTGACTATAGTACTCTCCATCAAGAATGGGAACTCTACAACTCAAACTCCCTATGCTAGACACATCCATCTTCCTCCTCGGTGATTAAACCGAAGCAATGGAGACCAAAGCTCTGATACCAATTGAGGGATCACTAGAAGGGTGTCTAGAGGGGGGGTGAATAGACTACTAGCAGTAATTTAAAAACCTAACCTTTTCCCAAGTTATTGGTTGGCAGATTTTAGCAGTTTTAGCAAGCATAGTGAGTCTAATAGCCCTACACATGCAAGTCATAAGATATGGCAGCGGAAAGATAAGAACAGTGCATGTGAAGTAAGGAGTAAGGATAGGAAGATCAAACACAGTTGTAGACGCATGGATTTTTCCCGTGGTTCCGATAGGTGGCGCTATCGTACATCCACGTTTATGGAGTCTTCAACCCACGGAGGGTAACGGTCGCGAGAGTCCACGGAGGGCTCCACCCATAAGGGTCCACGAAGTAGCAACCTTGACTATTCCATAACGGCTTCCGTCCACGAAGGACTAGCCTCACTATGGGTAGATCTTCACGAAGTAGGCGATCTCCTTGCCCGTACAAACTTCTTGGTTCACTCCACAACACGCAGTAGGAGGCTCCCAAGCGACACCTAACCAATCTAGGAGGCACCACCCTCCAAAAGGTAATAGGCTCGGTAATGACGATGAACTCCTTGCTCTTGTGCTTCAAGATGATAGACTCCTCAACACACAATCACTCTCTCACAGATTTGCCTGGGTAGAAGAGATGGGATTGGTGGAAAGCAACTTGGGGAGGCTAGAAATCAAGATCCATATGATTGGAGTGGAAGATCTTGACCTCAACACAAGACTAGGTGGTTCTCTCTCAGAAAACTGGATGGGCAAGTATGGAATAGTTCTGAGTGCTCTCTCTCGAGTAGGTGGTGGTGGAGGGGTATATATAGGCATCTCCAAAAATCCAACCGTTACACACAAAATGACCAACTCGGTGACACCGATGTGTGAATCTCGGTGGTACCGAAGTGACCAAAAGGTGGCAACTTTTGAATCTCGGTGAGACCGATATATAAATCTCGGTTGCACCGATAAGGTGACCAACGGTCAGATTTCCAATCTCGGTGACGCCGATCCAACATTCTCGGTGGGACCGAAAACGTGAATTTGCGTAACAGAAAGTTGGCAACCTAAACTCGGTGGCACCGGTATGGAATCGGTTGCACCGAAGTGGCTAGGGTTTGGCTGAGTCTGTCTAGGGTATGGAATCGATGGTACCGAAGTGGGGATGTTGGTTACACCGATTTTGAGTGTTAGACTCTGGACAGACTTTGGTGGGAGAGCTTGTGGGTGTTTTTGGCGAATGTCACTTGTGCACGTATGAGCATATTGTTCACCAATCAAGACCTTACCCCCTTTTAATAGTATTGGCTTTCCTATGGACTCAAAGTGATTTCTCACAAATATATAAAATGTAGAGTCCTCTTGCTTGAAGCTTGGCCAACCTATTTCCTTTGCATCTTGGGGTATCTCCACAATCTCCTTAGCCAATCCTCTTCTCCATGGACTTGTATCTGAAATACACTAGATAAAGGTATCAGTCCAAGAGACAATGTATGTTGTCATGAATTATCAAAACCACCAAGGGAGCATATTGTGCTTTCACCTCCTCCCAAAACCCCCACTGCCGGCCGAGTCGCTCCTGCGACCGTCAGTGTCGGTGAAGAAGGTGCCAGAGAAGAACGCGCGGGTGAATCGGGGGCCTCCTGCCCATCACTCACCCTCGCCGGGGAACCCTCCAGATGCCTCGCCGGGGTCTGAAGCGCGTGCACCAGCGGAGGCGCGGGACTCACCTGGGCCTCCTGCCCAGCCACGTCCGGCCGCCCCTCCTTGTCCATCCTTGGCCTTGGGCTGCGCGCCGAACCCCTCTGACCAGAGACACCCCCCAACTCCACTGTCGGGGACACCTGGACGGCAAGAGATGCCATCGGGATCGGCGGCAACACCTGCTCATCTGCATCATCACTCTCCACCCGATCACCCCAGAGGCGAGGAGGCGCGGATGACGACGACCCGAAAGACCCAAATCTCAAAGTGTGCACGGGTGTAGTAGATGGCTGCGCCGCACCCTTCTCCGGCGCCTGTGGGGTGGACTTTCCACCCGTCGAATGAGAACCATCCCGTGGACCACTATCATCTCTCTTATCCTGATTCCCCGTACCATCATCCTTGTCAGTCATGTCCACATCTCCACCTCCCTAGAGTGCCTAAAATTTGGTTTTGCTTTTTGCACAAACAACACATACGGCTCATTGTTGATTGATCAATGTAGAAATATATTATCTGCCTTCCTTCAACAGTTTGAACTTTTGGATGAATTGGCTGGAGCATGAATTCAATAATCAAAACGTGTGCTTCCACTTTATTCATGTGCCCCTCAAGGTTTGCAAGTTACATATAACCCTGACGACAACAACTCTTGTGCTTGCAGAACTTCCATCGCAAAATATAGTAGGGAGGGTAACATAAGAACAACAACACTCCAGCGTGTTAGAATAATCCAAACACGTATGTGTTAGTTTGGTTAGTTTTGTGATCATGGTTGCCGGAACATTAGTTTAGGAAAGTTTTGAGCTGGCTTGCATGGCATGGATACTAGTCCGTATCGCGTACTAGTTTAGAGCGTGTCCTAGTTCTAGTAAAACTAGGAAGGCCATGTACGAGCCGGTTTCAAAGTGAAGTACGAGTAGGTTCTGAGGTCGGTTGTCTCATGCATATATATATACATAGCCATGGCGTGAGATTTGTACTGAGAAAAACTGAAAATCAATAAAGAGAGGAATTAGAGGGTGCGAGACGCACCCTTGGCTAAAAGTGTTTATCACGTGTGTTCGTGATATTTTGATGTGATCGATCATGTGGGCGAAAAGCTAACAATTGGTATCAGAGCAAGGCAGAGGTGAAGCTGCGCTTGCCCCGGGGTGGCGACCCGACTAGCGCCTCGGGGCGGGCAATATAGTCGCTGGGTGGTGCAGCGACAAGGAGGGACGGGCAATACAGTCGCCGGTGTAGCGACGGGGAGCAGTCCATATAGTCGTTGAGGGTACAACGACGAGGAGGAGCCGATGATACAGTCGCTGGTGCGGCGACGAGGAGGAGCTGGCGATAGTCGATCGGTGGAGCGACGAAGAGAAGGCGGTGAGTGTGCTGTCGCAAGCGAGGCGACGAGTGATTGTCGTTCGGCGGAACGAACTGGAGTAGGGCGACGGGCGGTCGTCGACAAGGCACCGGTGATCGTTGATGGTTATGGAGGTGTTGAGTTGGCATTGAGTAGTTCATCAAGATCATCGGTGGAGGGTGCAAGGTAGTGATGGCGAAGTTGCGAGCCGTCATCATGGTGTGCACATGAGTTCTTGCAAGGTGCGTCCAAGAGCTCGGGGGTGTGAGTCTTCTGCTGCAGTTGAGATGCGTCACTGGCGGAGGAGATTGAGAGCGGATGGAAAAAGGAATTTGTGCCTTGTGTTTCTGTTCGTGATCAAGGGGTTCCGGCGAGTTCATATACGGTGAAGTTGAGCTGCGCGTATATGGCGAGTTGTGTTGCCGCCGGACAGGAAGTGTCGTTTGGTAAGTTGTGTCACCAATGACAACGAGAAAAAAGATGTGGCGGGTGAAGAGATGTGTCTCCCCGTGAGCAACCGATGACAAGATGAAGATCAACGTGAAGATGGACGCGCACCAGTTAAGTTGAGTTCCTGCATGTGAGGCTATGTGTTTAGTCTGCATGTAGCACGCTAAGTTGTGGCAGCGTGGCTGGTAGTCCGGGTAATCGTTGATTCGAGTCTACAAGTCGGCATAAAAAAGATGGTGATAAAGTGGTGGCCATCGTTGCGAGAAAAGGAAAAGTTGTGGTCTGATAAGTTGCGTCATCGGAGGTAACCGGCATGATGAGATGAAGAGGTGATCGTCTGTGCGTCTTGTTCTTGTAAAGAGTCACATGTCTGGATTAGGGGGTGAATGTTAGAATAATCCAAACACGTATGTGTTAGTTTGGTTAGTTTTGTGATCATGGTTGCCGGAACATTAGTTTAGGAAAGTTTTGAGCTGGCTTGCATGGCATGGATACTAGTCCGTATCGCGTACTAGTTTAGAGTGTGTCCTAGTTCTAGTAAAACTAGGAAGGCCATGTACGAGCCGGTTTCAAAGTGAAGTACGAGTAGGTTCTGAGGTCGGTTGTCTCATGCATATATATACATAGCCATGGCGTGAGATTTGTACGGAGAAAAACTGAAAATCAATAAAGAGAGGAATTAGAGGGTGCGAGACGCACCCTTGGCTAAAAGTGTTTATCACGTGTGTTCGTGATATTTTGATGTGATCGATCCTGTGGGCGAAAAGCTAACACAGCGTACGCATGACGGCCGGACATGCATCCATGCACCACCGCATGGCCGGAGTACAGCTAGCCGACGACGGGGGTCTTGATGACGACAAGGGATGGGTTGACGATGAGGACGACACGTTTGGGGTTATAACCGGGCGGCAGTGGGGATCCCTGCACGTAGAACCCTACCGACACGTCGGGCCTGTCGCTGGTGATCTGGTACCAAGCGTTCAGCTGCGGCCACCCCACGACCTCCGGCCACGACGTCTTCGCCATTGACTCTTGCTCGTTAGCTCCTTGGTGAGTCTACTTGTGATCGTTTAGTGGCTGGCTGTAACTAGGACGTGTGGTGATTAAGCCATGGTAGTCTGATGGTGATTATATATGGGGCTAGAGTACTGTGTGCGTTGCTGGAATGGATATACCCGGCCGTGTGACGACGAGCAGGCAGGCATAGCGTAGACCGCCCTCCATTGGTGGAACTCGTGCAGGCCGGCGGGAGATGGCGGCTATGGTATACTGTCTTCTTGTTGATTGGCTCACATATACAGAATCAAATTTTAATGACGGTTCTTGACGTAGTCAGCAGAAGCAACTTATATATTAAGTAAAAAAAATAGCTAGCTGGCGTAATGCGTCTGTCAGTTAATATGGAGTATTGCCCCCCTGGGCTTGAGAATATGCTGGATCCAATGTGGCTGATTAATTAGTAGCCGCACTGAGGTAGAATTATTTGAGGTACATATATTTGGAAACATGCATGTGCCAAATTTAGGGCGGATCTAGGATCAGTTTCACAGTTCACATGGACGATTAAACAATCAGCTACGGAAACTTCAAAAATATGTGTTCAAACTTTATTAGAACTGTCATCGTACGATAATTCACCACGCCCCAGAACGTAGTAGTCTCAAACCAAAAAGATGGCCCTAGCTAGGAAGTTAGGCCAGTTGGTGAGTATTGAGATATTTGCAGGTTCAAT
Source organism: Elymus sibiricus (assembly GCA_039707655.1). Classification (NCBI taxonomy): domain Eukaryota; kingdom Viridiplantae; phylum Streptophyta; class Magnoliopsida; order Poales; family Poaceae; genus Elymus; species Elymus sibiricus. The sequence continues at coordinate 84,533,911 of CM077669.1, read as the reverse complement.
TTGTGACGCAACACACCATGCTACCGTATGCCCTACGCCGCGTGTGTATGACGATGCACGGAAATCTCATTTTGAGGTCCTCCGTCCGGCACTCACAGGATGCTCGAGCGAATGCCAGAGTTCAATCAGATGTTGTTAATTGTTGAAATTTGTAATTTTCAATGCCAGTGCATCACTAACATATTATATTGGACAATGATGACTGCTTGATTTAGCGGTGAGAGGAAGAGGAGGATTCAGATGATGATTACTTTGCTCATCTTGAGGACACTATATATGCATGAAATGAGCAAAAGGAAAATGGCGGTGTCGTCGACAGTTGCAAGGGACATGTTTATAGGGAATTTGTCGCTTATTATCGCCGATTATTTTACAGACCATGTTGTGTATGATGAGAAGGCATTTAGGAGAAGGTTTAGGATGTTGAGGCAGATCTTCGTATGCATAGCAAAAAAAATGGGCATTTACGATGACTACTTCAAATAAAGACCAAATGCAGTTGGCTTTCTTGGTTGCACTGCACTAGACAAACTTGTTGGCTCATTACCAATTCTTGAGTATGGTATTCCAGGTTCTAGCTAACAATTTTGGTGAAATTTTAAGGGTTGGATAGAGCACCATTATACAAGCTCTATAGTCATTTGTTAAGGATGTTGTTGGTGCTTTTGGAGATCGATACTTGAGATTTCCTTATGTGAGGACACTGAAATGCTGATGGCAATTGGTAATGTAATAGGGTTCAAAGGAATGCTTGGTTGCATTGACTGCATGCATTTAATGTGGATTGGCCAACAACTTGGAAACACGGTGCTTAGGGCATGTGGCTGGGGCAACCATGATTCTTGAAGCTATTGCATCCAAAGATCTGTGGATTTGGCATTTCTTCTTTGGCCTACCAGGTTCTTTCAATGATAATAATGCCCTCAAGAGACCACCACTCCTGCAAAGGTTAATTTCAGGGGCAGCTCCAAAGGTGGAGTTCGAGGTGAAAGTTCATCAATACCACAGGGATAATCTTGAAATAGTACCCACCCATCCTGGCCACTTCTCTAAAAACCGTTTCCAATCCACAAGGGAATACAAGAGTTTATTTTGCAAAAATTCAAGGTGTAGGGAAGGACGTGGTGGGAGCACTTGGTGTTCTCCAAGTTCACTTTGCAATGGTGAGTGGTCCAACTAGATACTGGAATACGGTCAACGGTTGGTAAATAATGATAACTTGTGTGACCATGCACAACATGATCATCAGAAATGGGTGAGACGGAAAGATGAGGACTCCACTACGATTAGGAGCGTGAAAAGTGGTTCAAAGAGGATGGCTGCCAATGAACCTCTATTGTTGGTGCAATATATATATCAAAATATTGAAAACAAGCAGCCACGTGAGCAACTTCAAGATTATCTTGTCAAGCATTTTTGGGTGTTGTATGGCAATATAGTATTATTATTAGCACTCTGTTGAGTATCTTGTATGTTCTTATGTCGTATAGTAAACATTTTTTTACTAGAGTCTGTAGTTTCGTGTCTGGAAATTCTGAATTTGGATTGTGACGATTAAATAGTAGCTTGAATACTTGAACTCTATGCATTACAAATATTATAGTATGAAACATTGTGTTGTCAAACTAGAGTACAAATATAGTGTATGCATATATATATAGAGAGAGAGAGAAAATGTAGGGACTGAGACATAGGGACTATTGCAGGAGTAGGGGGGCTTTTGGGAGGCTGAAAGAGTAGATGCCAGCCCCTGCTTGGCCTTTACATGCTCTGTTGTAGGGGCTATTACTCAAGATGCCTCTAAGATATGCCCATGAACAAAGTATAAACAATATGGTCACAAATCATTTTAATTAAATTTATTGCAAATTCCACCATGTATTTATAATCAATGTGGTCACACTTTGAGCTACATAATTGTTTTAGTGGCATTTTAGTTTCTGCATTTGTAATTTTATTATAAATCAAACTTTACAGTTATGGTTGGCTCGATAGGCCAGTCTCACAAATCAAAAGACGTGTTGCTTAGACATGTACACGTCATAATAAATTTACAAGCTTATATATCAGCGTTTTGGACTTATTTGAGACTTCGCGGGCTCGAATATGTATGCATTTTTATTTATTGTATTTCTTAGGTCTTTCCTAATACTACTCCCTTCTTTTTGGTTTAGTAAGCACATCTCAAAACGTATTTTAACCAAGAAAGATCTAATCAAGTGTTGGTCGCCCCTCTCTTTGGTGCATTGGTTAATTCCGGACCGAGGTAAAAGAACTAGACACAAATTAATTTGACCGTGTTTGATGTTTGCCTATTCCCAATGCAAGGGGCCATAAAAATGAAATCATCTGTTTTCTTTTGATATAACTGACACCTTTAAAACTTATCGGACCATTTTATTGTGTATTATTTTCTTGTCATTCCAGTATAGTTGAGATAATTTCTTTTGAGATGTGTGACAACTTTTGAGATGACTGACACCTTTAATATTTACTCCCTCCGTTCCTCTATATAAGGTGTATTTGTTTTTTTAAAGTCAAACGAGTGCAAGTTTGACCGAGGTTTTAGAAAAATATATCAAGATTCACAATACGAAATTTATATTATTTGAACCATCATGAAAAGTAGTTTCATATTTTATCTATTACGTATTGCAGAAGTTGTTATTTTATTCTATATATAATCTTAGTCAAACAATGAAATAATTGACTTGCATAGAAATCAATACACCTTATATTCTGAAACGGAGGGAGTACATCTTTAAATCCCGCCCGTTAATGTTTAAACTTGATGATTGAGATAATTTTGTCTATGTGGACTAATGTGATTTTTACCCCAGTCTTTGTATCAAGCGATGCATATAGCCATCCTTATTAAAAAAAATCATGAAACCATCCAAAGCCACTTTCCTAGCGATCGTTGTCACCATACCTACAAGCCTTATGATGTGTCCTGGCCGCGCATCAACACACACCATATAATCCGGTGGCCTCAACATGCCGCGCATCAACACACCCCATATAATCCGGTGGCCTCACCAATCCGCCAGCTGGCGAGCCGGGAGCACCAACCGGTGAAACAGACCCTCAGCACGCACCGCATGTGCACACTCTATAAGCCGCCACCGTCGCCTTCTTTCGCTGTCCCATCTTCAAGAGTGAACCATGCATTGACCTTGTTAGGCCCTTCTACCGCCGACGCCACCACGACGCCAGACAATGTCACCCTCTTGTGCATGCTCATTAACACGCTTCTGTTGTCGAGACTCCGCTGCACCATGCCACCGAGACCCATCGTCAACGATGTGGTAGATGCAACATTGCCCCTCCTCTTGTCCTCTCCGGGAAGCGCCGCTCCAGAACGATGCCCCCAAGAGGGAGAACGGACACGAAGGTACCGTCATCGTCCGATCCGGAATACCCAAATCTATGGTTTGTGATGACTCTATTTTTCCTTGGTATTATGCTTTTTAGAAATTACGTGTAATTTGTTCAACTTATACATGATTGTTTCTCATAGGACTTACACAGCAATCACCTTCTATTGATTGAAACGAGCATAAACCGAGCCAGGGCAATCGAGTACAGGGAACGTATCCATGCATGAGGGTTACAGCGCTATGGCGTTATTATTCAGCTGTCGATCGACCGGAATGCACGCATATGCACCGACCGGCTGGCTAGCCGACCATGGGGATGTTGGCGACAAGTGCACCGGGCTGTTGCGAGTCGTAGAAGACGCGGACGCGCTTGCTGTTGAACCCAATGGGCACCGGGGTTTGGTCCGGCAGCACCACCACTGTCACGTCCGGCCTGTCCTGGCGGATCTTGCTCACCGCAGGCGTCGCCGGGACGACCAACAGCTCCGGCCACTCCACCTTTTCGGGCCCATTGTTACCTCCGCTGGGTTCGGCTCACCTGCAGGGATCCCTGCAGGAAATATTATGCAGGGCCAATTAAAAACGGCCATGTGTCCGTGTGGACCAACTTCTCTAATTAAGATAGATTTAATTTGATAGGAGAAGAGCGCGCGGGGCAGTGCGGCGAGCATGGAGAGTCCGGCGACATAGGGCGCGCTGGAACACCGACGTGGGCGGCGTGTCCCTCCATGCGGCTGAGCAGAGCCCCGCCGCCGTCCAGGCGATGCTCCTCCTCTCCAAGGCTTTCCGGGGCCATGGCCGTAGTGCCGCCACCAGATGGACGCGGTCGCCACACCCTCGTCCCTGACCTCCGCGGCTTCGGCGACTCCGGCGTCTCAGCTGACCCCGGGGCCTACGCTGTCGTGCTCCTCGACAATCTCCGCCCGGCGATGGGCTCTGCATCACGAGGTACCAGGTGGCATGCCATCTCCTGTCTTTCACCATACGTTCTTCTTCTTTTTGTGACAGGAGCATACGTTTTTCTTGTTTTTTTAATTAACTAGCAAACATGCCCGTGCATTGTAACGGAAGAAAAAACGCATGCTTCTAGCATAATAAGCGCAACTTAAGACCCCTCCATTGGTCCACCTTATTTATTTCAACATAGCCCGCAACCGGGTTGTCGCTTATCCTCCTTTCCGCCTTCATCGACCATGGTCGCGGTGTCCAGCTAATCACAGTGCGTATGAATGTGAACAATCCCAAGGTGATGATCTCGGCCATTGCCCTAACCCACGCACACTTGCCATTGAACAACATCATCGCAAGGTAATGTCTAATAGTTTTAAAACTAATCTCGTCGAGCTAGACGTGATGGTCGCCCTTCTGTGACGCCCCCAGCCTCGACCGTACGCTAAACAATCACGCAATGCGTACGACCAAGATCAGGGACTCACTAATCAATATCACAACGCAACTCTAGACACAAATTTAAAGTCATACAGCTTCATATTACAAGTCAGGGGCCTCGAGGGCTCGAATACAAAGCTCGACGAGCATAAGTCAACGGAAGCACACGATATCTGAGTACAGACATAAGATACACAAGTCTTTGCCTTAAGAAGGCTAGCACAAACATAAACAGCGAATCGAAAGAGGCGAGGCCTCCTACCTGGGAACCTCCTAACTACTCCTGGACGTCAGAGAAGTCTACGTCGTAATAGGCTCCATCCTGGTAGTAGTGGCCTCCGTCGGGGTAGTAGTAGTCGTCGACGGGGTAAGCTGGATCCTGGGTCTCCTGAGCTCCGTCATCTGATCGCGGCATCGTATCAAGAGGAAAGGGGGAGCAAAGCAACGGTGAGTACTCATCCAAATTACTCGCAAGACTTATATCAGAACTATGCTAAGTATGCATCAGTATCAAGAAGGGGTTGTATCTGGACTGACTGCAGAAAGCAAGAATGAGGGGGGAAAGGCCTAGTCCTATCGAAGACTAGCATCTTCAGCATCTTGCAGCATGAGAAGAGAGTTGAGAGCAGCATATTTTATTAACAGGGGTAAGTTAGCAAGGCCCAGAGATCCTTCCTCGACCCCATGCGGGAAAGTAATCCCGGAGCCAAATGTAATTCAGGTAACAATAATAAGTATCCAATTCTAGTTATCATAGATCAGGATACAACTCTGAGCGTCCATAACCGCGGACACGGCTAATCGATTAGTTTAACTTCCCTGCAGGGGTGCACAAACTTACCCAACACGCTCGATAAACTCTGGCCGGATACAATTTTCGGGTCATACCCGGCCTCATCCATCGACACGACGTAGTCCTACCTAGGCTCAACAGAGAGGCCAGCACGCCGGTCTACATCCTAATGACTCGGGGTCTTGGGCCATCGCCCTCGCCATCCTGCACGTTACGCCCTCGTCCGGGATTAGTCCTAGCACGCCTTCCATCAAGGTCCCTGCGTTCCAGACCACCCGGGCGCGAGTCGAATCTTGTGGCATCTGAAGAGCTTTCGGGAGAATGTACGCCGTAGAGTGCCCACTTTTGTTCCCGCGTGGTGGTTAGTGCGAAAGAGACCAGAGCTTTCGCCGAAGGCCTTCTCAGATCACATATCCAAACCCGTTAGTGACTTGCTCTATTGCGGTGACGATCGGTCCCACCATCCCGTCGCCCCGTCTCGAGAACTTGTGGCAAGGACAAAGTAGGTCCGGCCACGTCCCGTCTATATCCCTTCGGGTGCCTTACCGGCGCACCCCACCACATCTCACACTCGCGGGTACCCTTGGGGCCGACCCGTCTTTCTCATATATCTCAGTGTTAAGTCAAGGTGGCTGTGAGTCAGTGCCCCAAGCGTTTCCACACTCGGGGTGTGTGAGGTGATGTGTCGGTAACGGCTTGTCAGTCAGGATGACCGAGTCTTCTGTCTTCAAGTCCTCGATGGCGACGGTGATGAAAGCAAGGGCATCGGCAATAGTAAACTGGGAGTCACAGGGGGATATTATCCATACCTATACTACAACATGGTATGAAAGCAGATATGAAAGCAGTACTCAAAATCAGGCTATACATCAGAATAGGTACTTGTTTAAATACAGTAGCAAAATCTAATGCAAGCATGAGGGAGAAGAATAGGTGATATCGGAATGCTCAAGGGGGTTTTGCTTGCCTTGTTGCTCTGCTGCAAAAGGCTGGTCGTCAGGGGCGTAGTCGTACTCGGCGGCAGCGTCAGTCTCGGAAACTACCGGAGAGAAGAGGGGGAAGAAACAATAAATACAAGCAACAGATGCAACACGATGCATGACATGGCAGTACGCAGTGCTAGAGGTAGTCTAACGCAGTACTACTCGATACCGATGAAGGGGGAACCCATCTGGAAAAGTTTTCCCGGTTCCGGACAAATGTCGGACAGATGACCGGAGGGGGGGGCAATGTTCCAGGCTTGCGGTGCTAGGAGCATGGGACAGCTAGGAGGTAGTGCAGGGTGATATACTGCCTATCTAAGTGCTCTAATTAATTTAGGAATTTATCTGTAATTATTTTATAAAAATCACGCACTATTCACCTGCCAGAAACAGGCGAAAAGTTGCATGTTTGCTATGCTAGGGGCAGGTGACAGACTAACGGACTGCGCAGTTGGAACCGTAGAATTATTCTGAGCAACTTTCATGTTCAAAACTTTTTAATCCGAGCTACGGTTTATTTTATATTAATTTCTAAAGTTTTAATAATATTCTGAAATTAATTTAATTATTTAATTCGAATTAATTCCGAATTATCCAAAACAGTAATTATTACTGTTTAATTAACCTAAACAGTAATTACTGATTAATTAATTAACTAATTAATAACTTAATTATCTAATTAATTAAACTAATTAATTAATTAATAATATTAATATCTATTTATTTATTTTATTTTCTAAATTCATTTTTATTAGTAAAAACGTATATGTGTATAAATACATGTGTATGTATATACATACACACCACGCACGCACGCACACAGAACCGCACGCACACACACACAGCCGGACCGGGCCGGTGCGGCGACGGCCGTCGCGGGGGGGGGGGGGGGGGGGGGGTGGGGGGGAAGGAGGCGGGAGGCCTCACAGTGGGGCGGCGGCCGGCGGGCGGGGAGGCGTGCGGCGGCGGCGGATCTGACGGCGGCGTTGGCGGCGGGCGACGCGGGCGGAGGCGGCGGCGCGGATCCGGGCGGCGGGGAGGTCGGCGGCGGCGGGCGGTGGCGCCGCGGGCCGGTCGGCCGCGGGCGCGTCGGGGGGGGGCGGAGCGCACGGCCGGGCGAGCGTCGGCAGGGGGGAGGGACGAGCGGCCGAGCGCGGCGCTGGGCCGGCCGGCTCGTCGGCGGCGGGGGGGGGGGGAACGGGACGGGCGCGCGGGGCTAGCCCGAGCGGCGGCGCGGGGGGGGGGGGTATGGGGACGGGCAGGGACGGCTAGGGCACGCCCTTGGCTTATATACGGGGCAACTGGGCCGGTCCAATTTCGTCCGGATTCGGTCCAGTTTCCGGGTCTATTTTCCCTCCGTTTCAAAAATCGTTTTTAATACTTTTGGGGTACCAAACCAATCCTAAAAATTCCCGTTTTAATTTTATAAAACATTACGGAATATTTGCGATCCATCCAACATTTTTAATCCCGGTGTCGTCAAACTTTTAAAACCACTTTTTCAGACGATTTAAATTTGCAACGGAATCGAACGGGGTTTGAACCGACGCGAGTTTATCAACAGTAAACGCGGTGACGTGGCGTCATTAGCGTGAGGTTACTGTGGCCTAACACTGGGGGTGTTACAACTCTCCTCGTCTAACAAGAATTCTCGTCCCGAGAATTAAGAGGTAGAGTAAGGGAAAAAGTTCTGGTTACGAATTTCTAACGGATCTTCTCGTTCTTGTTGCTCTCATCGAAGGGGTTGATCCCCTCATGTTGAAGTCTTCAATTCTCTGCTCCAGGTCATCCTGATGAAATCGTCATCCTTTCTTCGGGATCTTCATCGTCCTACGAATGCGATAAGAGGGAGAAGCTTTGGTAGAACGTATCTCCACCAAGTTGGGCACCTGACAGTGAACTCAATGAAGAAGACATGAATCATTTCTCGAGTTGTTACTCAGGGAAGTTATTGGGAGCAATATGCATTGGTTCAAAAGTTTCAAACGGGTAGGCAATCATTCAATGCCTGATCAGAAGGTGAAAAGGGGTTCAGAGCAACGAAATAAATATTGCGTCTGGCACAAGAATAGATCTTCCATTGGATGGTGGCTCGGGAATTACAAACGAAGCCAAGTGCAAAAGATACCTTGGAATCAAAGTGGTACAGGAGAGTCAGGTTCCGATCCTGTGGAACTATGGGTTATGGGCCCATCATGTGGATTAAGAGTAGGAAGAGCGGTGACATCTTGCACGGTCATGCTAGCAAGACATGTCAGAGGATAGTCTGTCAACTATGTCGGCAACAACATTGGTACCAAGGGCGGGGAACGAAGAGAACCATCTTCCTGCTCGTCGAAACGAGGCGGACCAATAGGCAAAGTTCTCGTCCACCGGCGGTTACCGAAATGTTAACAACAATAGTAACAGGGTCTTACTGACAGAGTAGTACACCGAGGTATTTACCTAAGCAGGGAATTATCACTGCTCAGATCAAATAAATCTCATGAAAGGTTAAACAGACCAATGGAAAGGAAAATGTGATTATCACATTAAACAGACCAATGAAAAGGAAAATGTGTATACGCGAGTATTAGGCGTATATCCTTTCCAAAAGCAAGCAGAGCGAGACAATCATGTCAAGGCTACAGGTAGGTAACCATTAAGACTAAGAGGCCAGGAATTTATGATGTTTACCCATACAACGATGTTTGGATAATTGATCAAGAAACATTTAGCATTATGCCGTCAATGTTGTTGCCTTGAGAATTGATGTACCAGAGACATGCTTCGAGAAAGCAAGACATGGTCACTAGATAAAGGACCGGAGTTTGGGAATACAAAGGATCCATCAAGAATAACTCCTAGAATAAATCATAGGATTTCCTCATGGAAGAATGGCAATTCTTGCTGAACAAGGCACTATAATAATATGTCATCCGACCACGTGTGTCCGACATGACATCACCTTATCGGGTACCTAGAGACCAATGTTATAATTCTTGGAAGATGTTCCAACCATCATGTCTGTCCGAGATTCCAGATCTGACTGGTGCCATGACACTTCAAACTTAGCGGGCCTGGGAAGAAAGAGGATGCATCACAGACCGATGAGTTGACATTTGTAAGATTCTCGGGAAATGAATTATGGAATCGGGTCCCGAAACAAGAGCTCCTCATTATGCCAAGGAGAGGATGAGGAGGTGGCTGATGGACTCAGCGACATTTCATCGAGAATTCCAAACGGATGGATTTCCACAATTATGTGAACAAGGAGAAGGCATTTGTCAATTCAAATGACATAATGTTGTATGCTCGAGGAAAACATACACCATTAATCATTGGTTGAAGGGGCGTACGAAATATGACTTTAGATAGCACGATCAATGTAGAGCGACGATTCGATAACCAACAGTTGAAGAACGAATTGTCGATCGTTAACTCCAAAGCAACAGGGTTGCTAGAATTACAGAATCCAAGCAGTATCGCTTGCGTATTGGTATCCCTGTTAGAATCAACACGGGGACCAAGCAAAGAACGGTGATGGGGAGAAGTATCACTATGTCAGGAATTTCTTAAGAGGTGGAGCAATCCTCACAACATACTCGACATAAGGACAGTAGTACTCCAAGATATAACATAATACAATCTGGATAGCAAGTTGCATCCATAATATGGACAAGCTTGCATTTGAAAAGAAGTCAAGGGTGTTGTTGATGATAACAAAAATCATCGAGGGCAAGGAGGGCATTTCTCGTCATGAACTCGATTGATACCTGGAAGTGCTCAGAATGTTGATGATAATCACGACACATTTGTCGAGAAGTTTCATGAAGATGTAATCGATCAGCGATGACATCAAGCAAAGAAATGGTGAAGCGAAATGTTATCGGAATCACCGATAAGATTGCTAGCTCAAAATCGATGTTGTCGTTCAAGACAACTAATCATGATGTTGAAAACTCGATGTAAGCTTAGCGCACTGTTGGAATTGTGTTCCGGGGATGAAGGACTTAGGTAGCATGGTCAAGCTTCAGCATGACGATGATGAGGTAGCCAATCAGCTGGGAATGGCATGATCGAGTACAAACTCATAAGCAAAGAAGATTACTAATAGTTGTTGAATTTCAGTGCGTACTCGATTCATTATCCAGAGTTCTCGGTTGATGACAACCCAGAACCCGTGGAGTGACTATGACAGGGAAAGGTATTACTTCATCTTAAATTTCTAAGATGTAGTGCAAAGACATGATATCCTCGAGATACTAGGGAGTAATACTCGAAGGTAGATCAAAATAGAGGTTGGGCAGGCGCATTGATCTGCCGAAGACAATGCTTGAACTTGTCCAAGAAATGGGATCAAAGAGGAACAATCATGGCCGAAACCACGGTTGCAAAGTTTCAAAACATAGATACAAGATCAATCCATACAAAGAGAAAGATTGTTGTTACAAGAAGCTCCATGATAAGTCATACACCGGGTCCATGGGCATGAACACAAGGTTCAAGGTCGACTCCCACTTCTTCAAGGCATAACCTCTCATTCACTTCTCGCTTTCGATGAAGTTGCAGTGTTAAAATTTTATCGGGCTAAACAACAGAGAATATGACTCGTGAAAACTCTCGGGTTCACGCCGATTAGGGAAAGCATAGGTTCAACCCATAGGGGCATCTTAGGAACATACACCACAAACTTCAAGGGTGAATAACACAAGCTCGAAAGTAGAGCATGGTTGACAAAAGCAGAGGATACTCTCTACCAAAGACATTATGTATCAGGGGAGGAATTCACAAGAATTTTGAATATGTATGCCACTGTCGGATAATAATCCACCGAAAGATCTAGTAGACTACAATCGATCCGATGTGAGTAATGATACTCACCCAAAAAGAAGAAAGAATGCAAAGGCATCAAATTATTGAATTATCTGAATAAGTTGAGTCTTGAATACAAAGGAATAACCAATCAAGGTTTGATTTACCAAGAACCAGCTCATGTTTTAGAAAGACGTCTGAGCCGAAAAGATAATTTATAAGGTTCAACCGAGGACCGCATGCATTCACACACGCAGGTTGAATCCATTAAATCAGATGACAATCACAAAGGATTTCAATGAACATTACTAGACATCTGGAATTATCCATAATGCAAGCAGGTAAGGAAATGTCAAGAGCAAAAGGCTACTGAGGATTCTGGAAGATCGAATAGTAATTCGAATGATTTTGTGAAACTCATGACAACTGAGGGCAAACGAATCACCAGTAAGTGAGAGGAATTATTCGGAGGGGTTGACTGGGGAGGGAATCGCAAAAGAGATGGACACAAGTTCTCGAAAGAACATCGGAGAGTATCTTCGGAATCATCTGATGAAGCAGGCGATCATCTGGAATGAGGGGCTCTCCGGGAGGAGTAGTTACGAGAACCTAGAGTTAGAGTTAATAAAATCTTTAACCCGAAAGAGAAGAGAGATCAAAACCCAGAGTATAGACGAGGAATAAAAGATCCTAATACCACCCGATTGAGATGTGGGCCCGTAAGCCACAACATCAGTGTTAGCAAAAGTCTTTCAATGACTAGACTCAAGGATGTGGAAAGGGGGCTACCTACAGGCAGTCGGCTCTGATACCAACTTGTGACGCCCCCAGCCTCGACCGTACGCTAAACAATCACGCAATGCGTACGACCAAGATCAGGGACTCACTAATCAATATCACAACACAACTCTAGACACAAATTTAAAGTCATACAGCTTCATATTACAAGCCAGGGGCCTCGAGGGCTCGAATACAAAGCTTGACGAGCATAAGTCAGCGGAAGCACACGATATCTGAGTACAGACATAAGGTACACAAGTCTTTGCCTTAAGAAGGCTAGCACAAACATAAACAGCGGATCGAAAGAGGCGAGGCCTCCTGCCTGGGAACCTCCTAACTACTCCTGGACGTCAGAGAAGTCTACATCGTAATAGGCTCCATCCTGGTAGTAGTGGCCTCCGTCGGGGTAGTAGTAGTCGTCGACGGGGTAAGCTGGATCCTGGGTCTCCTGAGCTCCGTCATCTGATCGCGGCATCGTATCAAGAGGAAAGGGGGAGCAAAGCAACGGTGAGTACTCATCCAAAGTACTCGCAAGACTTATATCAGAACTATGCTAAGTATGCATCAGTATCAAGAAGGGGTTGTATCTGGACTGACTGCAGAAAGCAAGAATGAGGGGGAAAAGGCCTAGTCCCATCGAAGACTAGCATCTTCAGCATCTTGCAGCATGAGAAGAGAGTTGAGAGCAGCATATTTTATTAACAGGGGTAAGTTAGCAAGGCCCAGAGATCCTTCCTCGACCCCATGCGAGAAAGTAATCCCGAAGCCAAATGTAATTCAAGTAACAATAATAAGTATCCAATTCTAGTTATCATAGATCAAGATACAACTCTAAGCGTCCATAACCGCGGACACGGCTAATCGATTAGTTTAACTTCCCTGCAGGGGTGCACAAACTTACCCAACACGCTCGATAAACTCTGGCCGGATACAATTTTCGGGTCATACCCGGCCTCATCCATCGACACGACGTAGTCCTACCTAGGCTCAACAGAGAGGCCAGCACGCCGGTCTACATCCTAATGACTCGGGGTCTTGGGCCATCGCCCTCGCCATCCTGCACGTTACGCCCTCGTCCGGGATCAGTCCTAGCACGCCTTCCATCAAGGTCCCTGCGTTCCAGACCTCCCGGGTGCGAGTCGAATCTTGTGGCATCTGAAGAGCTTTCGGGAGAATGTACGCCGTAGAGTGCCCACTTTTGTTCCCGCGTGGTGGTTAGTGCGAAAGAGACCAGAGCTTTCGCCGAAGGCCTTCTCAGATCACATATCCAAACCCGTTAGTGACTTGCTCTATTGCGATGACGATAGGTCCCACCATCCCGTCGCCCCGTCTCAAGAACTTGTGGCAAGGACAAAGTAGGTCCGGCCACGTCCCGTCTATATCCCTTCGGGTGCCTTACCGGCGCACCCCACCACATCTCACACTCGCGGGTACCCTTGGGGCCGACCCGTCTTTCTCATATATCTCAGTGTTAAGTCAAGGTGGTTGTGCGTCAGTGCCCCAAGCGTTTCCACACTCGGGGTGTGTGAGGTGATGTGTCGGTAACGGCTTGTCAGTCAGGATGACCGAGTCTTCTGTCTTCAAGTCCTCGATGGCGACGGTGATGAAAGCAGGGGCATCGGCAATAGTAAACTGGGAGTCACAGGGGGATATTATCCATACCTATACTACAACATGGTATGAAAGCAGATATGAAAGCAGTACTCAAAATCAGGCTATACATCAGAATAGGTACTTGTTTAAATACAGTAGAAAATCAAATGCAAGCATGAGGGAGAAGAATAGGTGATATCGGAATGCTCAAGGGGGTTTTGCTTGCCTTGTTGCTCTGCTGCAAAAGGCTGGTCGTCAGGGGCGTAGTCGTACTCGGCGGCAGCGTCAGTCTCGGAAACTACCGGAGAGAAGAGGGGGAAGAAACAATAAATACAAGCAACAGATGCAACACGATGCATGACATGGCAGTACGCAGTGCTAGAGGTAGTCTAACGCAGTACTACTCGATACCGATGAAGGGGGAACCCATCTGGAAAAGTTTTCCCGATTCCGGACAAATGTCGGACAGATGACCGGAGGGGGGGGCAATGTTCCAGGCTTGCGGTGCTAGGAGCATGGGACAGCTAGGAGGTAGTGCAGGGTGATATACTGCCTATCTAAGTGCTCTAATTAATTTAGGAATTTATCTGGAATTATTTTATTAAAATCACGCACTATTCACCTGCCAGAAACAGGCGAAAAGTTGCATGTTTGCTATGCTAGGGGCAGGTGACAGACTAACGGACTGCGCAGTTGGAACCGTAGAATTATTCTGAGCAACTTTCATGTTCAAAACTTTTTAATCCGAGCTACGGTTTATTTTATATTAATTTCTAAAGTTTTAATAATATTCTGAAATTAATTTAATTATTTAATTCAAATTAATTCCGAATTATCCAAAACAGTAATTATTACTGTTTAATTAACCTAAACAGTAATTACTGATTAATTAATTAACTAGTTAATAACTTAATTATCTAAATAATTAAACTAATTAATTAATTAATAATATTAATATCTATTTATTTATTTTATTTTCTAAATTCATTTTTATTAGTAAAAACGTATATGTGTATAAATACATGTGTATGTATATACATACATACGGATGTATATACATACACACATATCCACACACACCACACACGCACGCACGCACAACCGCACGCACGCACACACAGCCGGACCGGGCCGGTGCGGCGGCGGCCGTCGCGGGGGATCCGCACACACAGCCGGCGGGCGGGGATGCGTGCGGCGGCGGCGGATCTGACGGCGGCGTTGGCGGCGGGCGACGCGGGCGGAGGCGGCGGCGCAGATCCGGGCGGCGGGGAGGTCGGCGGCGGCGGGCGGTGGCGCCGCGGGGGGGGGGGGGGGGGCGGAGCGCACGGCCGGCTCGGGCGAGCGTCGGCGGGGGGGGGGGGGGGGCGAGCGGCCGGGCGCGGCGCTGGGCCGGCCGGCTCGTCGGCGGGGGACGGGGGGGAGGGGGACGGGACGGGCGCGCGGGGCTGGCCGGAGCGGCTTAGCGGGGGGGGGGGGGGGGGGGATGGGGACAGGCAGGGACGGCTAGGGCACGCCCTTGGCTTATATACGGGGCAACTGGGCCGGTCCAATTTCGTCCGGATTCGGTCCAGTTTCCGGGTCTATTTTCACTCCGTTTGAAAAATCGTTTTTAATATTTTTGGGGTAACAAACCAATCCTAAAAATTCCCGTTTTAATTTTGTATAACATTACGGAATATTTGCGATCCATCCAACATTTTTAATTCCGGTTTCGTCAAACTTTAAAACCACTTTTTCAGACGATTTAAATTTGTAACGGAATCGAACGGGGTTTGAACCGACGCGAGTTTATCAACAGTAAACGCGGTGAACTGACGTCATTAGCGTGAGGTTACTGTGGCCTAACACTGGGGGTGTTACAACTTCCCAAGCTATGGCTTGCACCTAGTGCATACACCATCTCTCACGCGCCCACTCAGTTCTTTAATTGTATATTTGTTTTTCAGAATGCATCAACATTCTCTTCGAAATACATATACTTTTTAAATCACATGGACCTTTTAAAGAGCATGTTTTTTTTAATTTCAAAAATAATTTTAAGCATGTGAACACTTCTTAGAATTATGTGAATCTTTTTTAGAAAAGGGTGCACATTTTCAACTTGTATGAGCATTATTTTGATACATGAACAATTTTCTTAAAACTACATAAACATTCTAGAATTAATGAATGGTTTTTGAAAACTACATGGCACCTTTAAAAAGGCCCAAACACATAAATTTATAACATGCATAAATTGTGTTTTTAGTGTGTAGCAAGTGATCGGATTACACGTATGCGTCTAATTTTTTCTCTTATATAGTTAACCGAATGAGAGATATTCTTAAAGATTTACCCTAGTTGTGCCGGCTAAGCCTGTGCAATTTTGCGAACCAACCTGTGGTTGGATGGTTAGAGGGACTGTGGTATCCCCAGCCCACCAGGGTTCAAGTCCTGGTGCTCGCATTTATTCCTGGATTTATTTCAGGATTTCCGGCGATGCGCATTCAGTGGGAGGAGATGTTCCCGTCGACGACGAGGTGCCTACAGTGACTTCGTAAATTTCAAAATGATATGCCGGCTCAGTCTCTCGGAGGTGCTCATAGGGGTAGGATGTGCGTGTGTGCATTCATAGGGGTGAGTGTATGCGCGTGTATATGAGCGCTCTTGCGTGTGTACTGTGTTCAAAAAAAAAGCCTTGGCAATTTTGTGCAATTTTTCTCATCCGTAATTACGTGGAGCAGTGCTCAGAAAAAAGAAACTACGTGCACCCGAAAAAAAAAATCTACGTGGAGCTACACGGAAGGACTATTAGCTTGGCTCCCGAAGCGAACCAACAGCCAAAGTTTTTGACCGGTCAAAATCATCCTTATCCCACAGCGAAGCAAGCCGTACAGGGCGGGGCTCCATGGACGGACGCATAGTACGGCTGCCAGAATCTGGCCGCCATGAGATCCCATGCCGTTGAGCCTAGAGCCGCACCTCTCGCCAGCCTGACCACACCTCAAGCCGTGTCGTCCATCGCGTCCTCGCTCGATCGAGCGCCGCCGCCTGCGTCGACCTCCTCTGCCTCTCCGTCCGCGCCTCTTTGCTGTGCTCCCCGCATTAATCTGCCGGTGCTCAGAGGTCCGTCCGGCGCATCCTCGCTCCTCGCCGTGCTCTGGACGCGCACGAGATCCCTTGTCGCCAAGGTCGTCCGATGCTTCGCCCGCACATCCTTGCAGAGTGTACACTTCTCCTTCTTTTAATTTTGATTTTACACTTGATCCCAAACCACCTGCGCTAGCGCGCCTGCAGGTCGTGCCCCCGGGGTAAAAAAAACTCACGAGCAAGCAAGGGCTCGATCCAGAGCCACCTGCTTACGCCCCCGCGCTTGCAGGCCGAGCCGCCGCCGGCAGGACCTCCGCCGCGCCTCCTCCCTCCTTCTCTTTTCTCCCTCAACTCACCACTCTCTGTTCTCGTTCGTCGGAGCAGCCATGGCGCCGAGCGGCTGCAAGAGCGAACACCGATGCCCGGCTCCGCTTGCTGCTGTCCACCAGATCCGCCGCCTGCACACCCCTCCTCGCGGGACCCCGACTCTAGCCGACGTTGTCGTTCCGACCGGACCCGCCACCACCAACTGCCTCTCATCCGTCCGCCCGCCATGACGACCTCCAGCCGAGCCGCTCGCCTCGTCAGCGACCAGGGCCGCGGGCGCCGCCCCTCACCTTCTCGTCCTCCGCCATGGCTGGAAAGGGAGTGGAGGAGCCGACTGCAGCCGTGGAGGGCATTGGGCGCCTACAGGGGGCGGGGAGGCGGAGGCGGAGGAGAGGCCGAGAGGGCCGGAGGCGGAGGGGAGAGACGGAGGCCGAGGGCAGGAGAGGGAGAGGCTGAGAAAGCCGACGACCTGCGCCCGACCCTGCCAAGGCCTCGTCCCCGACCTGCTCGAGTCTTCCCCTGCTTCATCTCGACGCGTGGTCACCTCTGCCCCTGCTCCAGCTCGCCGCGCGGAGAGAGCTGAGCTGCCGGCGGCGGGCGCGTGTGGATAAGAAGACGGTGACCGCGGGGAGGTTTTTTTTTTAAAGTGAAACGTTTTTTTCAACTAAAGAAAGGACTGCAGGTTGATTTTTCAGAAACAGAAGGATGTTTTTGTAAAAGTGTCACGACGGGTGAGCGGGCAGACGCGATAACCGTTTTATTATTATTTATATATATATATATATATATATATATATATATATATAATATAGGTAAAGATGAAGTGAATTGCGTTTTGTGATTGAGAGTTCGCACAATCAATCGAATCAAATGGGAGCAAAGAGTTTGGAGCAGATAGTTATTTGAGGGGGCTAGTTAGCTGAATGAGTCTTTCAACCTCGACGACATGGAGAACGTTGTACCCTACAGCATG
This sequence comes from Elymus sibiricus, assembly GCA_039707655.1. Taxonomy (NCBI): domain Eukaryota; kingdom Viridiplantae; phylum Streptophyta; class Magnoliopsida; order Poales; family Poaceae; genus Elymus; species Elymus sibiricus. The sequence goes on along the minus strand of CM077669.1, from coordinate 84,515,830 downwards.
GATGGTTCTCACGTCAATGCTGGAGATGACTCCAACCGATGAATGCTTGGACGTCCATAGTAGCTGCATCAAACTCGGCGTGGATGGCGGCAAACTGCACCACCACATTCCGTCCTCTGCGGACAGACCAATGTGGACCTTCATCCCGGCGAGGACTTCGTACCCAACCGCAGCGTCGCAGCCGGGCACAGACTAGCGCCGAAGCCGCGGATGTCGTGGACGAGGACGCAGCGAGCACGGCCATCTCGTGGCGCCACTACGGCTAGATCCCCGGGAAGCCGTGGAGGAGCACTGCCCGGACGGCGGCGGAGCTCCAGCGCGTCGCATGTCGCCGGACTCCTCCATGCTCCCGTCATTGCCCAGCGCTCTTCTTGTATCAAAATAAATCAATCTTAATTGAAGAAGTTGGCCCACACGGATACGTGGCGGTCTCTTATTGGCACTGCACAATATTACCTGCAGGGATCCCTGCAGTCGAGCCGAACCCACCTCCGCTCATCTCGATCTGTTTAATTATTACTGATGCGTGCACGTCTGCCAGATGTATACTCACAATGACTCTTTACTCATACCTGTATTTATGGATTGCAAGCAACGAATGAGGCCATTATTAGAGCGTTGGCTTTGCCGGACGCCCTTTGCCTTGTTTGATCAGTCCAACTTTGCTTGTTTCCTTGATGCATGCGTAGCTAGATTTCAATAATTTCAGTAGATACCAAATTATTACCTTTTCGTTCGTCAAAATATTTCAGTCATTTCAATTGTATATTTATCAAAATTTAAATAGCAGGCGTGGTGGCTCATCCAAAAGTTACCAAAACATATACAAAAGTTAAGCCCCATTTAGTGTTTTTGCTTAAACTATAAAAAACATACAATCAAGCATAGCAGCATGCAACCATAACGAAGGCATGCCAGCAAAGCATCTAGCCATCACAAAGAAAAGCTTGACATAGCTTTAGTGTGACGCTGAATTGAGGCCCAAATTTAGCGCTAACACTAGTAGGAAAGGGCCCATTTGTCCCGGTTCGTAAGGGCCTTTAGTCCCGGTTCTGAAACCGGGACTAAAGGGTCGGGACTAAAGCCCAATACCTTTAGTCCCGGTTCGCTTACGAACCGGGACAGATGGTGCTCCACGTGGCCGCTGCGGCGAGCCCAGGCAGGAGGGCCTTTAGTCCCGGTTGGTAATACCAACCGGGACCAATAAGCATCCACGCGTCAGCAGCGCAGGAGCTAGGGTTTTTTTTTTGAAAGGGGGGGGGGGGGGGGGGTTGGGGGTTTTGGAGGGTTAATTTGGGGGTTTCATATATTGTGTTAGCTAGCTAATAGCTACCTAGAGAGAAGTGACCTCTCTTATCTCCGTGCTTGGTCGACGCTACGTACTATACGTATAGAGAGAACTCGACACGCTAGGTAGTAAGCAAATGAAGGAACCAGTAAGTACATAAGATCGTCATGAACATATACAGAGAGGAGTGATCGACCTCTCTTTCTCCGGAGAGATTGGTCGAACAACAAGTTTCATAATAACAAGTCATACTAGATCATCATCACCATAGTCATCTAACCAACCATACTTAATTGTTCTTAGCACATGATCATGAGTATTAGCTAGGACCTAACTACCCGGCCTCTCTTAGGTAAAATAGCATAAAACAAGATAGGCCCTGACTCTCCATTATGGAGAATGAAGATTATCCTGTCTCCAATTCTTGCACGTCGCACAATGTTGCTTCCAAGTAGCTCTCTACGATCGACCATACATTTTTTCCAATCTTTGATTGTCATGTCTTCATCAGTTTTAGAAATCCGGTATGGACAACAGTGATGCATATGATGACCTGGTGGCAGTAAGCTCATAACATCAAGGTGACCTTTCGGAAACATCAGATGAGGCACACAATCATTCGGGATTTTCTGTTGAAAAACATAGTAATAACTTCGTAGTTAGCAATGTAGTTTAGTTTTAAAAATAATTTATGCAAAAGATGCACGGATGTCGTAATAGTAAAAAATCTTACCATGCGATCTCCATGGATGTTACCGTAGTTCAACACGTGCACTAGTGGCACGTATTGACCATAATGTGTAGGAGTTTGATAATAGGTATTGTAATTCTGAAGATCATTAATAAATGCGATAAGATGATTTTTGGCAGAATTATAATATGCAACTATAATATTGTAATTCTGAAGATCATTAATAAATGCGATAAGATAAATATAATAAATGCAACATCAACAAATTAAAATGGAACAAATGTTAAATACTGCTGCAATAAGTATATTTCGGCAGAATTATAATATGCAACTATATAAAGGAAAATTATTTCGCTGCAACAAAAGAGGAAGACTCAGAGTTTTTGTTCCCCGGGCTCATTTGAGCCCGGTGAACAGTAATATCGTAAAAAAATTGAAAATTATTTCACTACAACTTAAGAGAAATTGATCTTTGTCATAGGATTCAAAATAGAACATATATATTGCTATATCCTATATATATGCAATTTTCATATCCTATGAATTGATGAAGAAACCCTAAATTAACTATATGACATATATGTTCTCCCACGTTTTGCAACAAGGAAAATTGTTTCACTACAAACTTAAAAGAAATATTGATCTTTCCCATAGGATTCAAAATGGAACATATTTCTATCCTATGCAATTTTCATAATAATCTATAAATTATTAATTGATCAAAGAAAACCCTCAAAACTCACCTTGCCCATTGGAAGATCATGACATGTTTCTTGAAACATAGCTGGATGACGGCAACATCTTCTTGCTTGGCCGTGTACTCGAGATCAAGCCCTATGAACTTGTCTTTCTCATCCGCCACTTGAAGCCATTTCTGCAAAAGGGAAAGAAAATGCGGCACCATGGCGCTGTCGTTCGTGTAGACGACATCGAGATTGGTACTGCCATGTGCGAGCACCTCCCCGTAGCGAGTGATTGGATTCATGGTAGAAGATATGGGGGAAGAAGAGAGGAGAAGATGAGAAACGGGCGAAGTTACTGTAGCCCTCGCCGAGGAACAGTTGCTTTATCCTCCTGTTTCTCGGAGCGCGAAACGTCGTGGGATGCGAGACGTTCGAACCTTTAGTCCCGGTTTGAACCACCAACCGGGACTAAAGGGGCGCGCACCAGGCGAACGGTTACACATTTGTCCCGGTTCCTTCCACGAACCGGGACCAATGGTTGTGGGCCAGGAGCGAGGCACATTGGTCCCGGTTCGTGTCTGGTACCGGGACCAAAGGTTCCAGACGAACCGGGACCAATGCCCCACGTGGCCCGCCCGGCCGTCTGGCCTCACGAACCGGGACTGTTGCACCCATTAGTCCCGGTTCGTGACTGAACCGGGACTAATGGGCTGGCCCGGCCTGGACCAATGCCCTGTTATGTACTAGTGTAAATCACCCTATTGTCTGCTATTAGCGACAAAATTCATTTAACGTACAAGGTACAACACACAATTTTAGCACTATGCCACTCCAAACGCTATAGCAGTATTAATGTATTATAGTTCACTATTTAAAATTTCGATATTTATGGGTTGAAGTAAATTCAGTAGATACCGAAAATATTTTGAAGTATTTGCTAATACTTGTTTGAACATTGAAATTTTAAATATTAGAATAAACTTTAATATTTTAATAAATTTATGAGTTATGCAGAATCTTAAGAAAATTGAAAAATATATGGTTAAATATTTTAAAAGGTGTGGAAAGGAGAAATATGTGGTCAATAGTGCCGACCATGGTATAGGCGATGTTCGCGGGCGTCGCATTCCTTCTAGAGTGTCGTCCTGATCTCTCTCTCTCTCTCTCTCTCTCTCTCTCTCTCTCTCTCTCTCTCTCTCTCACACACACACACACACACACACACACCTTACCCCTTCCTCCCTCATGTCTCCTAGGTGAGAATCCCTAATCCGCTTGGATTGGGCGGCAACAACACTTATGGTGTCGTGTCATTCTTTTAGGCATCATCTTGGGAGCGAAGGGGTGGTGGGCAGAATTTTGGATTTCGTTTTTTGATTTTTACCGGGCCTGGACGAAATGGGTGAAATTCGTTTTTTCGGATTTTTTTCGGAAAATTTTGGACGAAAATCACATAGCAAAATTTGAATTTTGTGACGAAAAATGAACGAAAAATAAACGAAATTTGCCCAAAAACTTGAAATACAACAGAACACCAAATGAATATTATATTTTTTAGCAAAATATGCTCGTAAAAATCAAACAGCAGAATCTATTCATCAAATCATTACGCACCAGAAGATTAACACTCCAGTGGCAACCATTTAGGCAGTAGCATAGTCCATCAATTCAGAGAGCAGCAACCATTCAAAAAGCAACATATAGTCCAAATTAACATGCAACTTAATAGTTCAGATACTAACGAGTCAAAATGAACGACCATAACAGTTCAGAATTACAGTCCATGATGAATTTAACACGGCATTCAAAGTTCAAATATGTCGACCCCAAAATACAAACAGAAAGTTCAATTCAGACATCCTGTTCTTCAACTCTCCAGTCTTGCACCAAAAGTATTGACTCGAACAGAGACCTTCACTTCGGACTTCCTGTTCATCCACCCGTTAGTCTTCGTCAAACCAAAAGTTCTTTTGCTCCTAGGCCGCTTAACCTTGCAATTAAAGCATTGTGAATTATATAAACATTACAAGTAGATGGCAGAAATAACAACTCATAGTTGAACCCCAACTGGAACATCATATAAAATCATATGGACAAAAACAATGTGAATTATATAAACATTACAAGTAGATGGCAGGAAAGACAACTCATATATGGCAGCCCCAATTCAAACAACATATAAAATCATATGGACTAAAGCATTATGAATTATACAAACATTACAAGTAGATGGCAGCAACAACAACTCATAGCTGGCAGCCCCAATTGAAACACCATATAAAATCATATGGACTAAAGCAGTGTGAATTTTATAAACATCACAAGTAGATGGCAGAAACAACAATTAATAGATGGCAGAACCAATTGAAACAACATATAAAACCATATGGACTAAAGCACAGCATCACATGTCTATGACATAATATAAAAAAGCGCATAAATTGCAAATTATTGATGACATCACAAGGAACTTACTTGTCAATTGTAAAGGCTTGTGACCTCCTTGACCTTCAACTTGCATTGCCGAATATCCTCCATCAGATTGACTTGCACCATCATCATGGCCATCATCGTCATCATCAATCTCCAGCTCCTCATTCTCTTCATCATCATCCTCACTATCATTGTAGTAGTCCCGGTAGCCCCTCATTGCAGCACGCACATTTCTTGGAACATTGGGGCACTCCCTCACTTCACCTGCTATACCTCCAAGGTGCTCCCTAAAGCGGGTTGCACCTCCTGCTCTAGTGATTAGGGGGCAGTACCGACAATCAAATCCCCCAACAAACTTGGGGCCATGGTTCCAAACATAATATATGTCATTTCTTACAAGCCCTACATATAAAAAATTCAAGCAACACGTTAGCAATGCATCATAATATATAGCTTCAACCGAATAAACAACATTTCAACTCTAAATGCATCATATTATGAAATAAAAAATGAGTAAGGAATAAAAAAGAATGAGACAGAACAGTCACAAGAATTAGCACAATTTTTACAACAGAATAAACAACATTTCATTTTTAAATGCATCATAACATCAAGTAAAAAGACAATAAGGCAGACAAAACAGAATTGGAACATTTTTCTCTAAATGCATAACAAGATCAAGTAAAAAGATAACAAGTCATAACAAACAGAATTAGCACAATTTTAACTTTATACAGAATCAACATATTTTTTATTTAAATGTTTCAGAATATCAAGTAAAAGAGAATAAGGCATAAAACAAAATTAACCACGAGTTTTGGTGATGGTGCAGTCTTTTTACTTAATCACGAGTATGTCTAGTGATTAGCGTGCTGTTTGTGGGTATGGTTTGCCGGTGGTTGGTGATGGTGCAATCTGAGTAGTGCCACTAACATTGATGGTGTCGAGTCCGATTCATCTCGTTGATCTTTAGGGGGGGACCAGACACCCGTATGTCTAAGGAGGTCGACATTCGGTTTCTAAGAGCCTGAAAGTCAAAGGATATGGTCCCCCTCTTCACTGGCAACCTAAGATGTGGCGACAGTGAGAGCATAGTGCTTCTCAAGTTGGCAATGGTTAACCGTTACCCGCGTCCCCACGGGCAATTAATCTATTAGGGGACAGGGATATGCCTGTTGTCATACCCACGGGGAAGCTATTGGGTGAATTATCTTACCCAGTGGGTAAACGGGGATGGGGACGGCATGTCATTACCCATTCCCGATACCCGGCTTACCCGCAATATTCACGAATTGGGCCTAAAAAGCCCACCAATATGCCAATACATGACCTAACTACACCAAAAGTCCAAAACCTAACCTAGCCTTCCTCGGTCCCTCACTCCCTCTCCCTCCCGCACCCTCAGCCCCCCTCCCCCCGCAGCCGCACTCTCCCTCCCCTCCCTCCCGCACCGCCAGCCACACCTCCGGCGCCGCCCTGCACTGTTGCAGCCTCCGGCCAGCCACACCTTCAACTCATCCGCGGTCGCTTCACGATCCGGTTCCTTTCCGTCACCAAAGAATTCACCTTGCAAGCCAACACGAACAACAGCCCAAACGGCGGGGTTATGACCAAGAATATGCATTTTCATTTTGTGCTTCCAACTAGCAAAATTAGTGCCATTAAAGTACGGACCTCTACGGTGATAATTTCCCTCACTAGACGCCATACTCTCATAGGTTGTGAGACCAATGAAATGGAGACCAAAGCTCTGATCTCACTTGTAGGACTGAAAATATGTCTATAGGGGGGGTGATTAGACTACTTGACCAAATAAAAATTCTACCTTTCCCCAATTTTAAGTGTTGGCAGATTTTAGCAATGATAGCAAGTCAAGTACACCCTACACATGCATGTCTAAGAGTATAGCAGCGGAAAGTAACAACAAGCATGTATAGTAGAGGGTAGGAAGGAAGATCAAACGCAATTTGTAGACACGAAGATTTTTCCCGTGGTTCCGATAGGTGGTGCTATCGTACGTCCACGTTTATGGAGTCTTCAACCCATGGAGGGTAACGGTCGCGAGAGTCCACGGAGGGCTCCACCCATAAGGGTCCACGAAGTAGCAACCTTGACTATTCCATAACGGCTTCCGTCCACGAAGGACTAGCTTAACTATGGGTAGATCTTCAGGAAGTAGGCGATCTCCTTGCCCATACAAACTTCTCGGTTCAAGTCCACAACACGAAGTAGGAGGCTCCCAAGCGACACCTAACCAATCTAGGAGGCACCAACCTCCAAAAGGTAATAGGCTTGGCAATGTCGATGAACTCCTTGCTCTTGTGCTTCAAGATGATAGACTCCTCAACACACAATCACTCTCTCACAGATTTGGCTATGGTGGAAGAGATTGATTTGGTGGAAAGCAACTTGGGGAGGCTAGAGATCAAGATTTGTATGGATAGAGTGGAATGGCTTGATCTCAACACATGAGTAGGTGGCTCTCTCTCAGAAAATTGGATGGGGCAAGTATGGAATAGTTTTGAGTGCTTTTTTTCGAGTGGGTGGTGGTGAAGGGGTATATATAGGCATCCCCAAAAATCCAACCGTTACACCTAAAGTGACCAACTCGGTGACACCGATGTGTGAATCTCGGTGGTACCGAAGTGACCAAAAGGCAGTAACTTTTGAATCTCGGTGAGACCGATATATAATTCTCGGTGGTACCGATAAGGTGACCAATGGTCAGATTGCGCAACTCGGTGACGCCGATCCAACAAACTCGGTGGTACCGATTTTGTGAATCGAGGTAACAGAAAGTTGGCAACCCAAACTCGGTGGCACCGAAGTGGAATCGGTTGCACCGATGTGCTAGGGTTTGGCATGGGTCTGTCTGAGTTTGGGAATCGGTGGCACCGAGTGGGAAGTGTTGGTTGCACCGATTTTGGATATATGACTTTGGACAGACTTTTGTGGAAGAGCTTGTGGGTGTTTTTGGTGACTATCTCTTGTGCACGTGGAGCATCTTGTTCACCAACAGTACCTTACCCCCTTTTAATAGTATTGGCTTTCCTATGGACTCAAAGTGATTTTTCACAAAGTAAAATATAGAGTCCTCTTGCTTGAAGCTTTGCCAATCCATTTCCTAGCATCTTGGGGTATCTTCACAATCCTTTTGCCAACCCTATCATTGAACTTTTCCTGAAATATGCTTAGTGGAAACATTAGTTCAATGACATATATGTTGTTATTAATTACCAAAACCACCAAGGGAGCAAATGTGCTTTCAATCTCCCCCTTTTTTAAATTGATGACAACATATAGATCAAAGCTTTGACATATGATATAATCAATGAATATAATCGTCGCTTTGAGAAGTATGTGATAAGAAAGAGCTCCCCCTAAATTTGTGCATTATTTTAAATTTGCGTTTGAATGCAAATGCACAATCGATTAGGTACATAGGGCACTCTTTCATGTCACATACAACTTGGTGGTGTGCGAGAATAATAAGAATGAATATCATAGCACAACACAATCAAGTAACAGTGAATGACCATTTCATAAGCATCATAATGATAGGAAGTAGTAGCAACACACATCAAGTGTATGATCAAACACCAACAAAGTTTAACACAACCAAACCAAAAGATCAAATGTTTTTGAAAAAGCGATAAAAACCAACGCTCTCTCACTCGAAGCCTAAAGATCTATATACATCTTCTCCCCCTTTGGCAACAAGTTACCAAAAAGATCAATGGTATATAGCTAATCGTTCTTCTGGGACTGATCTCCTCCGGTGGTCGATGAAGGAGTTGAGAGAACTGCGTCAGCGAAGATGTCGGCAGACGTCATGGATGGAGTTGGAGTAGCAACTGGAGGAACTGGAGGAGCTGATGGAGCTGAAGAGGCTATAGCAGGTGCTGATGAAGTAGGCCTCAACTCTGGAGCTGGCACTGTGGCTGATCTGGCCTGAGTAGTGAACTGAGTGCCTGGCCTGAGAGGAGAGTCATCCTCATCATATGAAGTGTCGGGACTGGGCACGCTATCAACTTCCTTCTTGAGCTCGTTCACGGTCTTGGTCAGCCCATCTACCTTGTCATTTAGAGTCTTGATCCTATTCTCCATGATCCTCACAAGACTATGTTGATTCTCCAATATGTCCTTGATATCCTTCTGCATGCCCTGAACGGTACTGATCAAGAGATCCATTTGCTCGTTTCTGGATCTAGGGACTTGAGCACTAGTGGCTCTACCTGCCTCTGCCTCTGCCTATGCTGCAGCTAAGGTGGGATGATCTGGGTTCATCACCACAACATTGTCCTCAAGATTAGGCTGTAGGGCAAGTGTGGACTATCAAGAGCAAAGATGTGCTTCTCTAGCTTGGAGTTGATGAGCATCTGAATGTAGGGTGCATAGCAGCATGAGCGCTTCTGATCAGCAGCAACCCTCTTCACAGTCTCTACTATCAAGTCCATCACCCTTATCCTAGTGTGTCTATCAAGATGGATCAGCATGTTGATGGAATAGCCTCTAATCATCTTCTCATCTCCAGACTTAGGCATCAAGGTGTGCCTCAAGATGGTGTTGATGGTGCGGAGGCCTGCCTGGAGGAAGTAGATGGATCCAAGCTTGTGAGATTTCACATGTGCAGCAGGGATCTCATTGTACATATTGGCCATAGCATTGTGGCTCTCCTTGGATTCAGAATAGACATCCAGATCTCCTTCTTCCACCTTTGGGACTCCTAAGATGGCAGCCCATTCCTCAACTGTAGATTCATACCTTGCTCCTTCAGTCATCCACACAATCCTACCATCTTCATAGAAGTGAGCAGTGGAGTAGAATTGCATGATCATCTCATCATTCCATGCAGTGAATTCCTTGCCAACAAATTCATCTAAGCCAATGCAGTGAAAGTTGTCTTGGACACTTGGGAAGTAGTCTTCATTTGCCTTGATATACTTCCAATCAACATATCTCATGTCACTTACAGTTGGGCTATTATCAAGCAAGATTGTCTCATAGAAATCTTGTTGCTCCTTGGTATAAAATCTATAGTCCACAGCTGTTTTCCTCCTCTGGGCATATGGATCAATAGCTCTCCATTCCCTCAAACCAGAATCCTTCCTCTTCTTCATGTCATCAACAAGCAAATGGCTGGCATTGTGCTCTGGAAGGTGTGGTCTGAGCTTCATCAAAGCAGTCATATCATCATCATCCTCAGCTTCCCTAAAGGTGGAGGTCTTGTTCTTGCTGGAAGCTGGTATCTCTCTGGAGAACCTCTTAGGCTTTTCAGCAGCAGCAACCTTCTTAGGTGCAGTCTTGGTGCTCTTGGATGTGGTAGCCTTAGGCATAGCATCTGCCATAAGCTTCTTCTTTTTCTTTGGAGGAGCCTTGACAACTGGCTCTTCCTCCTCCTCCTCAGCAGGAGCCTCTTGATCCTCATACATAGAAGTAGGCCTGCCCACAACATGTATGATCCTCTTCCTGGCTCTCTTCTTCTCACCAGCCTTCTTAGGCATAGACTTCTTGGCAGGTGACTCAAGGTGAAGAGTGATACATCTCCAACGTATCTATAATTTTTTATTGTTCCATGCTATTATATTATCTATTTTGGATGTTTTATATGCATTAATATGCTATTTTATATTATTTTTGGGACTAACCTATTAATCTAGAGCCTAGTGCCAGTTTCTGTTTTTTCCTTGTTTTTGAGTATTGCAGATAAGGAATATTAAACGGAGTCCAAACGGAATAAAATCTTCGGAATGATTTTTCTTGGACCAGAAGAAACCCAGAAGACTTGGAGATGAAGGCAGGAGACCTACCGTGGCGTCACAAGCCACTAGGGCGCGCCCTAGGGGGGCGCCCCCTGGCTTGTGGCCCCACGGCAGCCCTCCTAACCCTATTCTTCGGCCTATAAATTCCCAAATATTCCCTGGATACCAAAAAGAGCCACGAAAATACTTTTCCGTCGCCGGAAGCCTCTGTTCCCGTGAGATCCAATCTTGGAGCCTTTTCCGGTAATCTGCCGGAGAGGGATTCGATCACGGAGGGCATCTACATCAACTCCATTGCCCCTCCGATGATGCGTGAGTAGTTTACCACAGACCTTCGGGTCCATAGCTAGTAGCTAGATGGCTTCTTCTCTCTCTTTGTTCTTCAATACCATGTTCTTCATGATCTTCATGGAGATCTATCCGATGTAATACTCTTTTGCGGTGTGTTTGTCGAGATCCGATGAATTGTGGGTTTATGATCAGCTTATCTATGAATATTATTTGAATCTTCTCTGAATTCTTATATGCATGATTTCATATCTTTGCAAGTCTCTTCGAGTTATTGGTTTGGTTTGGCCAACTAGATTGGTAATTCTTGCAATGGGAGAAGTGCTTAGTTTTGGGTTCAATCTTGCGGTGTCCTCACCCAGTGACAAAGTAGGGGCAGCGAGGCACGTATTTGTATTGTTGCCATCGAGGATAAAAAGATGGGGTTTTCATCATATTCCTTGAGTTTATCCCTCTACATCATGTCATCTTACGTAATGCGTCACTCTGTTCTTCATGAACTTAATACTCTAGATGCAGGCAGGAGTCGGTCGATGTGTGGAGTAATAGTAGTAGATGCAGAATCGTTTCGGTCTACTTGACACGGACGTGATGCCTATATGCATAATCATTGCCTTGGATATCGTCATAATTATTCGCTTTTCTATCAATTGCTCGACAGTAATTTGTTCACCCACCGTATTATTTTCCTTCATGAGAGAAGCCTCTAGTGAAACCTATGGCCCCCGGGTCTATTTTCCATATTATATTTTCAGATCTATAAACCAAAAATACCAAAAATACCTCGCTGCATTATTTTACTTTTGTTTTACTTTACGTTCTAGCAATCTTCTATATCTATCTCTATCAGATCTCATTCTTGCAAATAACCGTGAAGGGATTGACAACCCCTTTATAGCGTTGGGTGCAAGTGTTTGATTATTTGTGTAGGTACATCTATTGGGGACTTGCTTGTATCTCCTACTGGATTGATACCTTGGTTCTCAACAACTGAGGGAAATACTTATCTACTTTGCTGCATCACCCTTTCCTCTTCAAGGGAAAACCAATGCATGCTCAAGAAGTAGCAAAGAGTCATTGTTGCCCTAGCACTCTCTGGTCCTCTAGCTGACCCTGAGCTAGCATACTCCTTCCTGATAGCTTTCTTCTTCTTGGATGAAGAAGCAGCAGCAGTGGTGTTCTTAGCAGTGTCATCCTTCTTGGACAGCTCCTTAGGAATAAAGTCCTCATCCTCCTCATCTGAGTTGAGCTTCCTCCTTGTCCTTGTAGCAGCCTTGGGCAAATCAGGAGAACTAGGAATGTCATCATAGCTCCCCTCAGGACTAGTGCCTGAGCTCATGTCGACACTCTGCTCTCTGAAATTGTTCTCACTGTCATCTGAAGCAGACATCTCTGACCCTGTGAATAGAGTGTAGAAGAGTGGAAGGGATGAGTCATCACAAAATGCAGACGTTTTCAAAAGTTTGAACTAAGATTTCTTAAGTTTTACATTCTGCCAGATGAATATCGGTACAACCGAGGCAAATTTTTAGGACCCACCGAGACAAACAACCTACTTTCCAGAAACTTGGCACCATTTTCGGTCACACCGAAAATTGGTACTCGGTTCCACCGAGGTGTTCTCAGTTTGCCAGAAAAGGAGAATCGGTGCTACCGATTCTTTTGCGTCGGTTCCACCGAGATTCATGTGGCGGATGGCAAAACCTAAAAAATCGTTCGTTCACTATTCTACTGGAGTTTCTCATCGATGAATCAATCTCAAACTGTGGATTATCGATGGAGAAGCCCTAATGCGCAAGAATCGGAGGTTGGAGTGCTTGAGGGGCTGAAATCGTACCCTAGCTTGGTGACGACTTCGCTACGGCGGCGACGGGGGAGAGGATTCCGTCGACGGCGGAGACTTCCAACGGCGGAGGCGCTCGGGAAGACGAAGGCGATGACCAGGGGCCTTGGTTCGGCAGCAAGGGTTTCAGAGAGGGCGATGGTTGAAGAATAGATTTCAAAAGTCGGGTCCGCCTCTATATAAACCCATGGCTGTCGGTGACACCGATTCTAACTTTTCGGTGTCACCGAGTTCCTCAACTGTCTGCTGACAGGGAAACTCGGTGTTACCGAGAAGATGGAATCGGTGGTACCGAGATAGAAAGCCAGATCAACCCTAGGCATTCAGTGAGACCGAGATTTTGGGTTGGTTCCACCGAGATGCACTTGGGAGGTTTTAATGGTCAGTCCTTTGTCGATACGGAACTCCGAGTGCTCCTCACACAAAGAGATCGAAAAGTCCTTGTTCAAATTTTGTAATGCAGCAAGAATAGAATATGAGGTAAGAAAGTATAGATAGCTAGAGAATGGTCCTAGGCATTCTTGTCCATCCAATTGGCAAAAGAAAAATCAAAAGCCAAATAGCAATAATTGGATGTCCTTGAATGGATAAATAAATGCAGACCAACATGCTCACACAATAAGATGTCAAACGAAATCATGGTAAACATGCACAAACATACTAGCATCTATCAAGAATTTTGGCGATGATGGAGTCATCTATATATGAGTATATTGACTTAGGAGCCAAGTAAGAATACTTGATCATAGGTCATACTCATCATTTAAGCACAAGTGGGGTTACCACTTTTACATAAAGCATTTAATGTTGTCACATACTATGAGATGCTTTAACTCAAGTCTTAGAGTAAAGCTCCCCCTTGATGTGACATCCCCCCATAGGAGGGATGAACTAACCTTGGGTTTGTCGTAGAAGACATCATGTGGGTGATGTAGTGGTGGATGCTCAAGGTTGATGAAGATCACCAAAAGTTGGGAGCATCCTTGTTGTTTCCTTACTCTTCTCACCTACATGGCTTAGTCCCAACACACAAGAGACAAATACAAGGATATCTATGGACATGGAGTGCAAAGCATGTGTGATGATGTACATCGATTTGTTGATTACCTTGTCCATTGCTTACCTCTGAGGGAATGTGTGACTCCTTGAACTATTGCATGTTGTTGATGTTGATTGCAACTAGTTCTTGCCAATAATGAATGTGGGTGAATTTCATTGGCGGAGTCACCCCTCAAGAACTTCTCTAGTTCTTCTTCTTGGGGACCCACATCAACTTGATGGGGAGCCTTGGTGTTGAAGTGGCCCTTGTAGAAGTTGAGCTTGAAGTAGCCTTGAGAACCCACTCCACCAAAGCTTGGGATTCATCTTCATATGAGTCAATGTCCTCTTGAAGCTTGTTCTTGCCCTTGAGCTTGTGGTCTTGTGGTGGAAGGTCATCTTGAAAGCTTGTTCCCTTGGGGAGAGTATGTTCATACTTCTCCTTTTGAGGAACAAACTTGGGCTTGGGGTATTGACCTTCTTCCCATTCAACTCCATTAGCATTGAAGTAGCCAATGCCATGGTTCTTCCGGTATCCTCCGTGCTTGCGTACAATCTCCTCAAATTGCTTACACCCGGCAAGACTCTTGTAGATACCTTTCTCTATAATTCCTTTAAATAAAGCATTTTCTTGCTCAAGTGTAACTTGGCTAAGAGAATCATCATTAGCGGAATCAATAGAACTACTAGAAGCAACATCATTGGATTTAGCATTTTTATTGTTGCTACTAGACAAAGAACCTTTCTTGCCTTTGTTACTAGTTTGTCTAGATTTGACTTGTGGCATGAATGTAGACAAGAGTAATCGTTTGGCTAGATAAGATGAAGTCTTCTTTCGAAGATCATCATTGATAGCTTTAAGAAACTCATGCTCTTGCTCCAAGGTGAGCTTCTCGAAGCGTAGCTTCTCATGAGTCCTTACAAGCTCTCTATGATCTTGGAGAGTAGATTCATGAGCTAACTTAAGAGTGTTTAATTCTTTAGTTAGTTGTTCTATTTTCATCTTATCATCATCAACCGACTTATCTTGACTAGCATGAAAATTATCAAGTTCACTTTGACTAACATCACTAGTTTTATCAAAGAGCAAGTCATCATCATAAAGTAAGTCATCTTCATCACTATTGAAATCAAGATACTCGGGGTGTGATACCTTGGGGCTTTTAGCCATGAAGCAACTCCCATTCCCTTCATTTGGTGAATCAAATAAATCATAGGAGTTGGTAGTCACTAGTGCAAGTCCGGCAACACCTTCATCTTGACTATAGTCAGAGTTGGAGTGATAGCTTCTCTCGGAGTTGTTGTCGGAGTCGGAGCCAGAAACCCATTCACCAACATGAGCTTGATGTCTTCTTCTTGTGTAGCTCTTGGTGTACTTGGCCTTCTTCTCCGAGTCCCTACTTCTTCTTGAGGGTCTTCGTTCATAACGATCATCTCTACTCCTTCTCTCTCTTTGAGGTGATTCATTCCTTGAGCTTCGTCTTCTAGGTGACTCTTCTCTTTGTTTGTAGGGAGTCGTGCACTCATTTGAGTAGTGTCTGGGCTTCCCACAATTGTAGCAGTTTCGGTCACGACTTGACGAACGCTTCTCTTCATATCTTGAATTGAAGCTTCATTCTTTGCCTCTATTCTTGTAGAACTTGTTGAATTTCTTGACCATGAGGCTTATCTCTTCATTGGTGACAAGGTTGTCGCTTGAAGTTGCGGGAGCATCACTTGTGGCTTTGTAAGCACCGCTAGACTTGTTGTGAAGCTCTTCTTTGTCCTTGAGTGTCATCTCATGAGCAACAATCCTTCCAATGACTTACGTAGGCTTGCGATCTTTGTAGTTGGGCATCATTTGGATCAATGTGCACACGGTGTCGTATTTCTCATCCAAAGCTCGAAGTATCTTCTTGATGATGAATTTGTCGGTCATTTCTTCGCTTCCTAAGCGGGAAATCTCATTAGTGATGAGAGCTAGCCTAGAGTACATCTCTGCGACTCCTTCACCATCCTTCATCTTGAACTTGTCAAGCTGACTTTGAAGAACATCCAACTTGGATTCTCTCACGGACTCGGTACCTTCGTGCATATCAACCAAAGTATCCCAAATCTCTTTTGCATTCTCAAGACGGCTGATTTTGTTGAATTCTTCGGGGCATAGGCAGTTGAAGAGAATGTCACATGCTTGAGCGTTGTATTGTAACATCTTCAACTCATCCGCGGTCGCTTCACGATCTGGTTCCGTTCCGTCACCAAAGAATTCACCTTGCAAGCCAACACGAACAACAGCCCAAACGGCGGGGTTATGACCAAGAATATGCGTTTTCATTTTGTGCTTCCAACTAGCAAAATTAGTGCCATCAAAGTACGGACCTCTACGGTGATAATTTCCCTCACTAGACGCCATACTCTCCTAGGTTGTGAGACCAATGCAATGGAGACCAAAGCTCTGATACCACTTGTAGGACCGAAAGTATGTCTAGAGGGGGGTGATTAGACTACTTGACCAAATAAAAATTCTACCTTTTCCCAATTTTAAGTGTTGGCAGATTTTCGCAATGATAGCAAGTCAAGTACACCCTACTGTTGAGGAACGTTGCATGGGAAACAAAAAATTTCCTACGCACACGCAAGACCTATCCATGGTGATGAGCATCTACGAGAGGGAGATTGTATCTACATACCCTTGTAGATCGCTAAGCGGAAGCGTTAATAAACGCGGTTGATGTAGTCGAACGTCTTCGCGATCCAAATCGCCGAGCGTCCCGCGATCCAATCACGATCCTCCCGATCTAGTGCCGAACGGACGGCACCTCCGCGTTCAACACACGTGCGGCTTGATGACGCCTTCACCTCCTCGATCCAGCGAGCGATGATGAAGTAGTAGATGAGTTCCAGCAGCACGACGGCGTGGTGATGATGATGAGTAGCAATCTCAGCAGGGCTTCGCCAAGCACTACGGAGATTATGACGGAGGAACTAGAGGGCTAGGGTTGCCGGCACATGGCTTGTGAAATCCTGATGTGTCCCGTGTGCTAGCCCTGCCCCTCTATTTATATGTTGAGCCCCGGGGTCTAAACTTGGACAAAAAGCCTCCACCAGCTCGGTTTTGCCCGCACAAGGTCGGTTTGGCCCGCAAGGAAAGAGTCCAACTCGGATCCCTGCCGAACCGTGCACAGCCGCGCACAAGCGGTAGTACCGCTCACAAGCGGTAGTACCGCTTGGGCGGTAGTACCGCTTCAACCAAGCGGTAGTACCGCTTGAGCGGTAGTACCGCTTCACACAAGCGGTAGTACCGCTTAAGCGGCAGTACTGCCTTACTGCTTAAGGCAGCAGCAAAACTCCTTTTTGCACTTTCCAATACCTCGTGGGTTTTATCCCTTTGGCTCATATAAAGTGTTGCTGCACCCGAACACTTCGGTAAACATCCGGAACCCCTTCCGGTGAATTCCGAAACCCTTCCGGAGATCAAAACACTATTATCACATATATCAATCTTTACCTCCGGACTCTTCCGGAGATCCTCGTCATGTCCGGGATCTTATCCGAGACTCCGAACAACCTTCGGTCACCAATAATAACTCAACTATACTAATCGTCACCAAACGTTAAGTGTGTAGACCCTGCGGGTTCGAGAACTATGTAGACATGACCGAGACACCTCTACGGTCAATAACCAATAGCGGGACCTGGATGCCCATATTGGTTCCTACATATTCTACGAAGATCTATATCGGTTGAACCTCTATGTCAAGGATTCAGTTAATCCCGTATGTTGTTCCCTTTGTTCTTCGGTATGTTACTTGCCCGAGATTCGATCGTCGGTATCTCTATACCTAGTTCAATCTCGTTACCGGCAAGTCTCTTTACTCGTTCCGTAACACAAGATCCCGTGGCTAACGCCTTAGTCACATTGCTTGCAAGGCTTATAGTGATGTTGTATTACCGAGTGGGCCCTGAGATACCTCTCCGTCACACGGAGTAACAAATCCTAGTCTTGATCCATGCCAACTCAACGGACACATTTGGAGATACTTGTAGAGTATCTTTATAGTCACCCAGTTACGTTGCGACGTTTGATACACACAAGGTATTCCTCTGGTGTCAGTGAGTTGCATGATCTCATGGTCATAGGAACAGATACTTGACATGCAGAAAACAATAGCAATAAACTGACACGATCATATGCTATGTTTATAGTTTGGGTCTTGTCCATCACATCATTCTCCTAATGATGTGATCCCGTTATCAAATGACATCTCATGTCCATGGTTAGGAAACCTTTACCATCCTTTGATCAACGAGTTAGTTAACTAGAGGCTTACTAAGGACACAGTGTTGTCTATGTACCCACACATGTATTTGAGTTTCCAATCAATACAATTATAGCATGGATAATAAACAATTATCATGAACAAGGAAATATAATAATAACCACTTTTATTATTGCCTCTAGGGCATATTTCCAACAGTCTCCCACTTGCACTAGAGTCAATAATCTAGTTCACATCACTATGCGATTTACATTGTAATGAATCGAACACCCATGCAGTTCTGGTGTTGTTCATGTTTAGCCCTTGGAAGAGGTTTAGTCATCGGATCTGCAACATTCAGATCCGTGTGTACTTTGCAAATATTTATGTCGTCCTCCTTGATGTAATCGCGGATGGAATTGAAACGTCGCTTTATGTGTCTGGTCCTCTTGTGAAATCTTGGTTCCTTGGCTAGAGCAATGGCACCAGTATTATCACAGAACAGAGTCATTGGGTTAAGTGCACTAGGCACTACTCCAAGATCTGTCATGAACTCCTTCATCCAGACACCTTCCTTCGCCGCCTCCGAGGCAGCGATGTACTCCGCTTCGCATGTAGAATCAGCTACCACGCTTTGCTTGGAACTGCACCAGCTAACCGCACCCCCATTAAGAATAAATACGTATCCGGTTTGCGACTTAGAGTCATCCGGATCAGTGTCAAAGCTTGCATCGACGTAACCCTTTACGACGAGCTCTTGATCACCTCCATAAACGAGAAACATGTCCTTAGTCCTTTTCAGGTACTTCAGGATATTCTTGACCGCCGTCCAGTGTTCCACTCCTGGATCACTTTGAAACCTTCTGGCCATACTTATGGCAAGGCTGACATTGGGTCTTGTGCACAGCATTGCATACATGATAGAACCTATGGCTGAAGCATAGGGGACGACACTCATCTTTTCTCTATCTTCTGCAGTTACTGGGCATTGAGTCTTACTCAACTTCATACCTTGCAAAACAGGCAAGAACCCCTTCTTGGACTGATCCATTTTGAACTTCTTCAAAATCTTATCAAGGTATGTGCTTTGTGAAAGTCCTATTAAACGTCTTGATCTATCTCTATAGATCTTGATGCCTAATATGAAAGCAGCTTCTCCTAGGTCCTTCATTGAAAAACTTTTATTCAAATATTCCTTCACGCTTTCCAACATTTCTATATTGTTTCCAATCAGCAATATGTCATCCACATATAATATTAGAAACGCTATAGAGCTCCCACTCACTTTCTTGTAAATACAAGCTTCTCCGTAAACTTGTATAAACCCGAACGCTTTGATCACCTCATCAAAGCGAAGATTCCAACTCCGAGATGCTTGCACCAGTCCATAAATGGATCGCTGGAGTTTGCAAACTTTGTCAGCATTCTCTGGATCGACAAAACCTTCTGGTTGCATCATATACAACTCTTCCTTAAGAAAACCGTTAAGGAACGCTGTTTTGACATCCATCTGCCAAATTTCATAATCGAAAAAGGCAGCTATTGCTAACATGATTCTGACAGACTTAAGCATCGCTACGGGTGAGAAGGTCTCATCGTAGTCAACTCCTTGAACTTGTGAAAAACCCTTTGCCACAAGTCGAGCTTTATAGACGGTGACATTACCGTCCGCGTCCGTCTTCCTCTTAAAGATCCATTTGTTCTGAATGGCCTTACGCCCTTCAGGTAATACTTCCAAAGTCCACACTTTGTTTTCATACATGGATCCCATCTCGGATTTCATGGCCTCTAACCATTTCTCAGAATCCGGGCCCACCATCGCTTCTCCATAGCTCGTAGGTTCATCGTTGTCCAACAACATGACCTCTAAGACAGGGTTGCCGTACCACTCAGGAGCAGTACGCGTCCTTGTCGACCTACGAGGTTCGATAGCAACTTGATTCGAAGCTTCATGATCTCCATCATGAACTTCCTCTTCAACTGATGTAGGCTCTACAGAAACACCTTTCTGCGCTGCGCTACTCTCTGGCTGAAGTAAAGGTTCAATAACCTCATCAAGTTCTATCTTCCTCCCACTCAATTCTTTCGAGAGAAACTCTTTCTCAAGAAATGTTCCGTTTTTAGCGACAAACACTTTGCCTTCGGATCTGAGATAGAAGGTATACCCAACTGTCTCTTTTGGATATCCTATGAAGACGCATTTCTCCGCTTTGGGTTCCAGCTTTTCAGGCTGAAGCTTTTTGACATAAGCATCACATCCCCAAACTTTAAGAAACGACATCTTTGGCTTCTTACCAAACCACAGTTCATATGGCGTCGTCTCAACGGATTTCGATGGTGCCCTATTTAAAGTGAATGCAGCTGTCTCTAATGCATAACCCCAAAACGATAGTGGCAAATCGGCAAGAGACATCATAGATCGCACCATATCCAATAAAGTTCGATTACGACGTTCGGACACACCATTACGCTGTGGTGTTCCAGGCGGTGTCAATTGTGAAACAATTCCACACTGTCTTAAGTGACTGCCAAACTCATAACTCAGATATTCTCCTCCTCGATCAGATCGTAGGAATTTAATCTTCTTGTTACGATGATTCTCAACTTCACTCTGAAATTGCTTGAACTTTTCAAACGTTTCAGACTTGTGTTTCATTAAGTAAATATACACATATCTACTTAAGTCATCAGTGAAGGTGAGAAAGTAACGATAACCACCGCGCGCCTCAATGCTCATCGGACCGCACACATCAGTATGTATGATTTCCAACAAGTCACTTGCCCGTTCCATCGTACCAGAGAACGGCGTTTTAGTCATCTTGCCCATGAGGCATGGCTCACATGTGTCAAGTGATTCAAAATCAAGTGACTCCAAAAGTCCATCAGCATGGAGCTTCTTCATGCGTTTTACGCCAATATGACCTAAACGGCAGTGCCACAAGAAAGTGGTATTATCATTATCAATCCTACATCTTTTGGCATCAATGTTATGAACATGTGTATCATCACTATCGAGATTCAATAAGAATAAACCCCTCACATTGGGTGCATGACCACAAAAGATATTACTCATATAAATAGAACAACCATTATTCTCAGATTTAAATGAGTAACCGTCTCGCAATAAACAAGATCCAGATATAATGTTCATGCTTAACGCAGGCACGAAATAACAATTATTCAGGTTCATCACTAATCCCGATGGTAATCGAAGAGCGAGCGTGCCGACGGCGATCACATCAACCTTGGAACCATTTCCCACGCGCATCGTCACTTCGTCCTTTGCCAGCCTCCGTCTATTCCGCAGTTCCTGTTTTGAGTTGCAAATGTGAGCAACCGCACCGGTATCAAATACCCAGGCACTACAACGAGAGTTGGTAAGGTACACATCAATAACATGTATATCATATATACCTTGTTTGTTGTTGGCCGCCTTCTTGTCAGCCAAATACTTGGGGCAGTTCCGCTTCCAGTGACCAGTTCCCTTGCAATGAAAGCACTCAGTTTCTGGCTTGGGTCCAGCCTTGGGTTTCTTCACGGGAGGAGCAACTGCTTTGCCACTCTTCTTGGAGTTACCCTTCTTACCCTTGCCATTCTTCTTGAAACTAGTGGTTTTATTGACCATCAACACTTGATGCTCCTTCTGAATCTCAGACTCAGCGACTTTCAACATCGCAAACAGCTCGGCGACTGACTTGTTCATCCCGTGCATGTTATAGTTCAACACGAAGCTCTTGTAGCTAGGCGGCAATGATTGAAGAACTCTGTCAGTGATAGCCTCTGGTGGAAGGGGCATCCCCAATTCAGCCAGACGGGTGGAGTACCCAGACATTCTGAGTATGTGATCACTGACAGACCCGTTCTCCTCCATCTTGCAAGCATAGAACTTATCGGAGGTCTCATTCCTCTCGATCCGGGCATTCTTCTGAAAGATAAACTTCAACTCCTGGAACATATCATATGCTCCATGACGTTCAAAACGTCTTTGAAGTCCCGGTTCTAAGCCATACAACATTGCACATTGAACTATTGAGTAATCATCAGAACGAGCCTGCCAGGCGTTCACAACGTCTGGAGACTCGACTGGAGCGGGTGGATCACCAAGCGGTGCATCAAGGACATAAGCCTTCTGGGAAGCCGTAAGGATAATCCTCAGATTACGGGCCCAGTCCACAAAGTTACTTCCATCATCTTTCAACTTAGCTTTCTCTAGGAACGCATTAAAATTCAGGGGTGCTACTGCGCGAGCCATGATCTACAACATAAATATAGCAAAGACAACTTAGACTATTGTTCAAGATAGTGAGTTTAGTTAATAATATTACTTAAAAACTCCCACTCAAATTGACATCCCTCCGGTCATTCGAGTGTCACATGATCCAAATGAACCAACTCAAATCCGATCATCACGTGAGTTGAGGTGGTTTCAATGGTGAACATCTCCATGTTGATCATATCTACTATATGACTCATGTTCGACCTTTCGGTCTCTTGTGTTCCGAGGCCATGTCTGTACATGCTAGGCTCGTCAAGTTAAACCCGAGTGTTCCGCACGTGCAACACTGGCTTGCACCCGTTGTATGCGAACGTAGAGTCTATCACACCCGATCATCACGTGGTGTCTCGAAACGACGAACTTTCGCAACGGTGCACACTCGGGGAGAACACAATTTTATCTTGAAATTTAAGTGAGGGATCACCTTATAATGCTACCGTCGTCCTAAGCAAAATAAGATGCATAAAAGGATTAACATCACATGCAAATCATAAGTGACATGATATGGCCATGAACTTGTGCTTTTGATCTCCATCTCCAAAGCACCGGCATGATCTCCATCGTCACCGGCATGACACCATGATCTCCATCATCTTGATCTCCATCAACGTGTCGCCATGAGGTTGTCGCGCCGACTGTTGCTTCCACGACTATTGCTAACTCATAGCGATAAAGTAAAGCAAAACGGCGAAAATAATTAAAGACAACTCTATGGCTCCTGCCGGTTGCCGTACTCATCGACATGCAAGTCGTGATATTCTATACAACACATGATCATCTCATACATCACATATATCTCATCATGTAATTGGCCATATCACATCACAACATACCCTGCAAAAACAAGTTAGACGTCCTCTAATTGTTGTTGCAAGTTTTACGTGGCTGCTACGGGTATCTAGCAAGAACGATTCTTACCTACGCATAACCACAACGTGGTGTAGTGATTGCTTTTTAATCTTCTAAAAGAACCCTCTTCATTGAACCGATTCAACTAAAATGAGAGAGACAGACACCCGCCAGTCACCTTTATGCAACAAGTGCACGCAGCGGTGAAACAAGTCTCGCGTAAGCGTACGCGTAATGTCGGTCCAGGCCGCTTCATCTCACAATACTGCGGAATCAAGTATCAACTAGTAACGGCAAGCAATATGTATACACCCACGCCCACAACTCCTTTGTGTTCTACTCGAGATCTCATCTACGCATAGACCTAGCTCAGATGCCACTGTTGAGGAACGTTGCATGGGAAACAAAAAATTTCCTACGCACACGCAAGACCTATCCATGGTGATGAGCATCTACGAGAGGGAGATTGTATCTACATACCCTTGTAGATCGCTAAGCGGAAGCGTTAATAAACGCGGTTGATGTAGTCGAACGTCTTCGCGATCCAAATCGCCGAGCGTCCCGCAATCCAATCACGATCCTCCCGATCTAGTGCCGAACGGACGGCACCTCCGCGTTCAACACACGTGCGGCTTGATGACGCCTTCACCTCCTCGATCCAGCGAGCGATGATGAAGTAGTAGATGAGTTCCAGCAGCATGACGGCGTGGTGATGATGATGAGTAGCAATCTCAGCAGGGCTTCGCCAAGCACTACGGAGATTATGATGGAGGAACTAGAGGGCTAGGGTTGCCGGCACACGGCTTGTGAAATCCTGATGTGTCCCGTGTGCTAGCCCTGCCCCTCTATTTATATGTTGAGCCCCGGGGTCTAAACTTGGACAAAAAGCCTCCACCAGCTCGGTTTTGCCCGCACAAGGTCGGTTTGGCCCGCAAGGAAAGAGTCCAACTCGGATCCCTGCCGAACCGTGCACAGCCGCGCACAAGCGGTAGTACCGCTTGGGCGGTAGTACCGCTTCAACCAAGCGGTAGTACCGCTTGAGCGGTAGTACCGCTTCACACAAGCGGTAGTACCGCTTAAGCGGCAGTACTGCCTTACTGCTTAAGGCAGCAGCAAAACTCCTTTTTGCACTTTCCAATACCTCGTGGGTTTTATCCCTTTGGCTCATATAAAGTGTTGCTGCACCCGAACACTTCGGTAAACATCCGGAACCCCTTCCGGTGAATTCCGGAACCCTTCCGGAGATCAAAACACTATTATCACATATATCAATCTTTACCTCCGGACTCTTCCGGAGATCCTCGTCATGTCCGGGATCTTATCCGAGACTCCGAACAACCTTCGGTCACCAATAATAACTCAACTATACTAATCGTCACCAAACGTTAAGTGTGTAGACCCTGCGGGTTCGAGAACTATGTAGACATGACCGAGACACCTCTACGGTCAATAACCAATAGCGGGACCTAGATGCCCATATTGGTTCCTACATATTCTACGAAGATCTATATCGGTTGAACCTCTATGTTAAGGATTCAGTTAATCCCGTATGCTGTTCCCTTTGTTCTTCGGTATGTTACTTGCCCGAGATTCGATCGTCGGTATCTCTATACCTAGTTCAATCTCGTTACCGGCAAGTCTCTTTACTCGTTCCGTAACACAAGATCCCGTGGCTAACGCCTTAGTCACATTGCTTGCAAGGCTTATAGTGATGTTGTATTACCGAGTGGGCCCTGAGATACCTCTCCGTCACACGGAGTAACAAATCCCAGTCTTGATCCATGCCAACTCAACGGACACATTTGGAGATACCTGTAGAGTATCTTTATAGTCACCCAGTTACGTTGCGACGTTTGATACACACAAGGTATTCCTCTGGTGTCAGTGAGTTGCATGATCTCATGGTCATAGGAACAGATACTTGACATGCAGAAAACAATAGCAATAAACTGACACGATCATATGCTATGTTTATAGTTTGGGTCTTGTCCATCACATCATTCTCCTAATGATGTGATCCCGTTATCAAATGACATCTCATGTCCATGGTTAGGAAACCTTTACCATCCTTTGATCAACGAGTTAGTTAACTAGAGGCTTACTAAGGACACAGTGTTGTCTATGTACCCACACATGTATTTGAGTTTCCAATCAATACAATTATAGCATGGATAATAAACAATTACCATGAACAAGGAAATATAATAATAACCACTTTTATTATTGCCTCTAGGGCATATTTCCAACACCTACACATGCATGTCTAAGAGTATAGCAGCGGAAAGTAACAACAAGCATGTATAGTAGAGGGTAGGAAGGAAGATCAAACACAATTTGTAGACGCGAAGATTTTTCCCATGGTTTTGATAGGTGGTGCTATCGTACGTCCACGTTTATGGCGTCTTCAACCCATGGAGGGTAACGGTCGCGAGAGTCCACGGAGGGATCCACCCATAAGGGTCCACGAAGTAGCAACCTTGACTATTCCATAACGGCTTCCGTCCACGAAGGACTAGCCTCACTATGGGTAGATCTTCACGAAGTAGGCGATCTCCTTGCCCATACAAACTTCTCGGTTCAAGTCCACAACACGAAGTAGGAGGCTCCCAAGCGACACCTAACCAATCTAGGAGGCACCACCCTCCAAAAGGTAATAGGCTCGGCAATGTCGATGAACTCCTTGCTCTTGTGCTTCAAGATGATAGACTCCTCAACACACAATCACTCTCTCACAGATTTGGCTATGGTGGAAGAGATTGATTTGGTGGAAAGCAACTTGGGGAGGATAGAGATCAAGATTTATATGGATAGAGTGGAATGGCTTGATCTCAACACATGAGTAGGTGGCTCTCTCTCAGAAAATTGGATGGGGCAAGTATGGAATAGTTTTGAGTGCTTTTTTTCGAGTGGGTGGTGGTGAAGGGGTATATATAGGCATCCCCAAAAATCCAACCGTTACACCTAAAGTGACCAACTCGGTGACACCGATGTGTGAATCTCGGTGGTACCGAAGTGACCAAAAGGCAGTAACTTTTGAATCTCGGTGAGACCGATATATAATTCTCGGTGGTACCGATAAGGTGACCAACGGTCAGATTGCGCAACTCGGTGACGCTGATCCAACAAACTCGGTGGTACCGATTTTGTGAATCGAGGTAACAGAAAGTTGGCAACCCAAACTCGGTGGCACCGAAGTGGAATCGGTTGCACCTATGTGCTAGGGTTTGGCATGGGTCTGTCTGAGTTTGGGAATTGGTGGCACCGAGTGGGAAGTGTTGGTTGCACCAATTTTGGATATATGACTTTGGACAGACTTTTGTGGAAGAGCTTGTGGGTGTTTTTGGTGACTATTTCTTGTTCACGTGGAGCATCTTGTTCACCAACAGTACCTTACCCCCTTTTAATAGTATTGGCTTTCCTATGGACTCAAAGTGATTTTTCACAAAGTAAAATGTAGAGTCCTCTTGCTTGAAGCTTTGCCAATCCATTTCCTAGCATCTTGGGGTATCTCCACAATCCTTTTGCCAACCCTATCATTGAACTTTTCCTGAAATATGCTTAGTGGAAACATTAGTTCAATGACATATATGTTGTTTTTAATTACCAAAACCACCAAGGGAGCAAATGTGCTTTCACCGATCCAGAATTCCCAGTCGCCACCGCCAGCCACACCTCCGGCGCCGCCCTGCACTGCCGCAGCCTCCGGCCAACCACACCTCCGGCACCGTTGCATCCTCCATCCCCTTCGGCCACACCTCCATCTTCTCCCCGTTCCACCCCAGCAGCATAAAACGGCGCCCGCACGAGCTTCTGTCCGTCTGTCTCCTCCCACGGCCGGACCAGTGAGGGGTGGCGGATGAGCTGGTCGTGGGAGTGGTAGAGGAGGAGGACGCCCCCCCCCCCCAAACCGAAGCCTCCATCGAGCACGTTCCCGTCCGTCACCGGCAGCGGCAAGCCTCAACGAGTCCATCCTCGTCCATCACCAGCAAGCCTCCACCGAGTCCAACCTCATCCATCACTGATAGGAACACGAAGATTGGGTGAGAATATAGCGTTGTTGAAGTAGTATATGCTGTTGTTTTATTGGTATATAGTGCTGTTTTTTAGTAGTATATGCTTGCTGTCTTCTTTAGTATATGTTGCGGGCATGGTTAGTAGCTATCTTATTTAGTATATGTTAGTATAGATTGGGTGAGAATCAGTCACTAAATGGTTGTTGTTTTGTTCAGCATGTCCAGTGGCAGCATGTCAACATCACCAAGAGAAAGTGGTGGCCAAGCTGTAGTTGCATATTCGGGGACAGGAAGTTGTAATCACATGGTTGAAGAAGAGGATGACTTCGATGAGTCCGTTGATTATCATGAGTTTGCAGATCCTATTTTCGTTTCTGATGAAGAGGAAGACGGTGCCGGAGGGGATGAAGAGGGGGGAGATGGGGCTGAAGAGGGGGATGAAGAGGGGGGAGATGGGGCTGAAGAGGAGGATGAGAACGTGGAAGTTGCTTCAAAAAGAAAACTTACCTCGTCTGTGTGGGCTGAGTTTAAGAGAGTGAAAGTTGCGGGAAAATGTAAGGCAAAATGTATTTATTGCAATAAGGATCTTGGAGGAGAACCAAAGAATGGGACCAAGTATCTTCATTACCACTTAGGTATTTGTGTTTTGAAAAAGATCAAGACCAAGGGTAAAACCCTTAGCCAATCTTCTTTGAGGTTTAAATCTGCAAGTCAGGGAAAAGTATCAGTGGAGAATTACACATTTGATCAAGATCTTGCTAGAAGGGAGCTAGCGTCCATGATTGTGGTGCATGAGTATCCCTTATCTATAGTCGATCATGCAGGTTTCCAAAGATTTGTTAGTGCCCTTCAGCCGTTATTTAAAATGGTTACAAGAAACACAATTAGGTATATTTGTGTTAGTGCCCTTATCTTGTTTGATATGCATTGCCTTATTCAATATCTGACTGGTTTGTAATCATTCATAGAAAGGATATTATTGATGCATACAAAGCTGAAAGGAAGAAGGCTATTGAGTACATGGCTGGAAATAAATCTAGAGTGGCTATTACTACTGATATGTGGACGGCTGACAACCAAAAGAAAGGTTACATGGCAATCACAGCCCATTTCATTGATGATTCTTGGAAGCTTAGGAGTGTTATCATGAGGTATACGTTGTTGTTTTATTGGTATATGTTGCTGTTTATTACTATATAGTGATGTTTTATTAGTATATTTTGCTGTTTTGTTGCTGTTTTATTGGTATATGATGCTGTGTTATTGGTATATGCTACTGTTTTAATGCTTGCAGCTGCTATTTTAGTAGTATATGCTGCTGTTTAAATGGTTGCAGCTGCTGTTTTAGTAGTATATACTGCTGTTTTGTTGGTATATAGTGTTGTTTAAGTAGTATATGCTGTTGTTTTATTGGTATATGCTTGCTGTAGTGCATGATCTTGTCAATATAATCTCATGTTCTTGTCAATATATGCAGGTTTATTTATGTGCCAGCTCCTCACACCGGGGAAGTTATAGCTGAAGAACTTCATGAAACCTTGATAGCTTGGAATCTTGATGAAAAACTATCAGCTGTGACGGTTGACAATTGCACCACCAATGACAAGACGGTCGAACTGTTGGTGACCAAGATAGGAAAAACCAAGCTCATGCTGAAAGGTACCTTACTTCACATGCGTTGTTGTGCACGTATTTTGAATCTGATTGTCAAAGATGGCTTAGATGCTATGAAACCAGCCATAGAGAATATTAGAGATAGTGTGGCCTTTTGGACTGCTACACCAAAAAGAGTAGAGAAGTTTGAGGAAATTGCAAAGTATCAAAATATCAAAATCACGAGAAGGTTAATACTTGATTGCAAAACTAGGTGGAATTCAACTTTCACAATGCTTAGTGTGGCTCTCCCATATAGATCTGTTTTTGCAAGATTGAAGGTTGTGGAGAAACAATATGAGAGTCTCCCTAGTGAGGAAGAGTGGGATTTTGCCATTCATGTTGTCGAGAGGTTGCGGTTGTTCTTTGATATCACCGCACTATTTTCTGGAACTAATTACGTAACGGCCAACATATATTTTCCCAAGATCTGTGAGATCAAGATGAACATGAGACAATGGTCAACATGTGGCAATGCTGTGATAGAAGCCATGTCTGCTAGCATGATAGAGAAGTTTAATAAATATTGGACTGGCATTCAAAGTCTAATGGGCATGGCTACAATTCTTGATCCTTGTTACAAAAATGAGATGTTGCTTGTTTGCTTTGCAATGTTGCATGGTGTCAATGTTTCATCTTCAGAATGTGAGGGTTATGTGGCAGATTTAGTTGCCAAGTTATGCAAATTGTTAGAGGAATACAATATTGAGAAGGATGACGATGAATCAGCCCCTTCTTCGTCTTGTTCCTCTATGCAAGCACCAGCCCTTATGTCACCCTTCAATGAGCTTGTTGCTCAGAAAAGGCCAACATCTTCTAGGATGAAATCTGAGTTAGACCGCTACTTAGAAGATGAGCTCGTTCCAATTTCCCAAGAAAAATTTAATGTGTTAGATTGGTGGAAAGTGGCTGGAACACGCTATCCTACTTTGCGTCTGCTAGCCCGTGACATATTTGCAATTCCTGTCAGCACTGTGGCTTCAGAATCAGCATTCAGTACAAACGGTAGAGTTCTAAGTGACCATCGTTGTAGTCTTACTCCAGATATGTTAGAGACTCTAATGTGCTCACAAGATTGGATACGGAACAAATATAAAGGTGTGTGTTTTCTTACTATATTCATGTTGATATTGCTGCCATGCCTCTTTACATGTTCACTTGTACTAACTTCTTTTTCTCGCAGATAGCAACAATGCGAACTAACCAAGTTTCTGGACTTGTCTCCAAGACAATCAAGAGGTGAAGTACTTCCTCATTGCTACTAACTAATGTGCATAATTTCCAAGTTCTAAATTATGTGTGTGATCTCATGGTATGTTCTTCTATGTAGGTTTTGCCCCCACCTGATCTGGAAAGTTGTGCTTGACTTTTCATGAAGAATCGAGATGTGGAGGCTGCCATGTTGAACCATTGATGGCTTGCTATTGTTCTTTTTATTCCAAAGACTTATTTGCTTGTGAACTTTTAATTGTAATGCCCATATTATAAGATTGTGAACTGTTATGTGCTTTTGGGTGAGAAGTGAGAACTATGTTGCTGTTTTAGATGAAATCTGGATACTTATTTTGCTGAAATACTACTTATTATTGAGCTGAATGGCTGCTATTAGTATGCTGAAATGCTGCTATTTATTGAGATGAAATGTTGCTATTCTTTGGGCTGAAGTGTTGCTGTTTTATGGTAAAATGTTGTTGTTTTTGGGCTGAAGTGCTGCTCTATTTGTGATCAAATGCTGTTATTTGTTCAGCTAAAATGCTGCTGTTTTTGGGCTGTTTGCCGGGTATGGGTTTCCCCGTGGTTTCCCCATGGGGATGATATGCCCGACGGGGACGGGGATAGGAAAATTTCTCTCCCCACGGACGGGGATGGGGATGGGGATGGGGATGAGATGGTATCATGGGCATGGCTATGGGAGGGTAATACCCGGTTGGGTATTCCCCATTGCCAGGTTGAAGTGCTTCTTTGCACGGATGTCAACGGGATGGCTATCTCTGTGCCTGTTCTCATTGCTGGACAATATGTTTCCTTGTCTTCAGTGACCAAGTCTACATGTTTCCTATCTTGCCATCGTCGGTCTGTGTTTAGCGACGAAGTTGGTCACAAGGTGATTATGGTTCGACAAGGTAGAGGTTCTCCTCGCCTTACCTAGGGGTCCTGGCATCAGAGTCCAAACTGCTCTTATTAAAAGAAAAAAATGTGAACGAGTAAAAAAAGATTCAGATTACTGGCTTACAAACTGCTCTTATTAATTGTCCCCAAGATAGACCACACACTTGACTCGAATCAAACGGTGTAATCGAGCAAATGATTAAACGTGAGTTACACACTTCCAAGCAAGCGTGCATACACGCATGCAAGCTGACAATCATACGCGGCTAGCTAGCCGATTACAGGGGTCTTGGTGACGGCGCCGAGAGCGTCGATGAAGACGCGGACACGCCCAGGGTTGGCTCCGGGGAGCAGATTGGTGCCCGGCGGGAGCACCTCCACGGAGAGGTCGGGCCTGTCCGTCATGATCTTCATCACCGCTGGCGTGGCCGGCATGCCCACCACCTCCGGCCACGACGTCTTGCGGTGACTAGGTGGCGCCATTTTTTCCGCAAGCTTAATATTTATCAGCAGCTTGCGGATATCGAAGCTCCGGAAGAAAATTGGAAATAATGTATATGGTCTCTCCTCCACTTTGAACATGTGTTTATATACTAGTAGTACTAGCTCTTGAAGAACGTTGGTTTTGCCGTACCCTTGTTTGGCTTGCTGGGCAAACAGCAAGGAAATTAACTATTTCTTTTTATGTTTGGGAAACAGTCAAATCATCATAGGAGTAATCACTGGAGACACTTCCCTCCAAAGTAGTACTTACATTTGTTTGGCCAATCGGCCTCCTCTTTCTGTCCGTATAAATTTAAATTGTTTCATCATTTAGTTGGGTCACCACAAAATAAAAAAAAATGACATTGAATAACCGTCGTGCGGACCTCATGAGTTATGCCTAACTGCGGCCTAAGGACGAGAGGGACACCGTTTAGGGAGACGGTGCCTCTAGCACCATTGCAGCAGCGCAGCGCGGCGGCCAGGTACCATGGGCAGCGGGGGTGCGTCAGGCAAGCACCAGGCGGGGGTAGCGGTGGCGTGGTCCGCGGGACAGCTGGAGGCAGGAATAGCAACGCGAGAGCGGGAGCAACCGAGTAGCGGTAGCTAGTTTTTTTTATGGCCAATGCTCTGCGCCGGCGCGTCGGCACGCGGGCCGCCCAATCCGTCAGATTTGACCGTCAGATCTGTTCATGTAGCAAAAAATCCACGATGCAGCAAATTTCGGCCACGATGTAGCAAATTTCGGTAACGGATGCAACAAAAATATTGTTGTAGCAAAAAAATATCACCGTGGTCGTAGTAAAAAAACGACGCTGATGATGCGTGGTAGCAAAACAAAATGTGGGTTGTAGCAAAACAATCTGGTGAACTCGGGTTGCAACTCTGACGAACGTGTATGCAGATTTTTTTAGTGAACGGTTGTAGCAAAAAATGATACCGGTTGTAGCAAAAATTAACACCGGTTGTAGCAAAAAAATCCGACGAACTTTCGGCCGGTGGTAGCACATTTAGGTTTGTAGCAGTTTTGATCGCCGGTGGTAGCACATTTAGGTGCCGGTTGTAGCAAAAAATAAAGCTGGTTGAAGCATGTAGCAAAAACTGCGCTCGTCCTCGCCGTGCTTGCCGGCCATGGCCATGGCGCCCGTGCTTGCTCGTCAACCCGGCCATGGCGCCCGTCCTCGCCGCGCTTGCTCGTCGTCCCAGCCATGGGGCCCGTGCTTGCTGGTCGATCCGGCCATGGAGGCCGTGCTCGCCGCGCTTGCTCGTCGACCCGGCCATGGCGCTCGTCCTCGCTGCGCTTGCCAGCCATGGCGTCACCCGTGCTCGTCGACCCGGCCGCCCCGCCGCAGCTAGCATAACACTTCAGTTCAAGACTAGTAAATTGCTAATCATTGGGCCACCATTTGCAGTGGCAAAGACAAGATAGTCAATCACCTGGGCGGAGCCAGGCAGCGGCCGCCCCGAGCCACCTTCGTATACTTTTTCAGCCACGCGCGGGTCGCGCGCGACCGGCCGAACGGTTTGGCCGGCGCGCCGGCCACAAGCGTTTCCCTTTTTTTATCGAGAACGACGGCGGTAGCTAGCAAGAGACTATGCTACGAACAAACGGACAAAAGCTATGTCTCGCTTATTTCGCTAGTATGATTCTCTCGCCTACCCCGCTAACAGGTAGGCCCCCATAAATGTTTTTTAGAAGCTTACTGGAAGCAGTTATGGGCAGCCACTATGGACCGGTACGGACCAGTTTTACAACTTTTCATGTGTTTTTTTTCTTTTGTTTTTCTATGTGTTTCCTATATCTGTTTTCATCGTTTTTCTTTAGGGTTTTTTCTCTTTTCTTCATTTTTCGAATACATGTTTAACATTTCCTAAATGTTGTGAACATATTCTAAAATTGTCATGAACATATTTTTATATGTGTGTACATCTTCAAAAAATATTGGAACATATTTTCTGGACTGTATGCACATTTTTTTCATATTGCGCAAACAAATTTTATGTTTTGTGAACTTTTTTTAACTAATATAAGGCACGTGCTATGTTGAAAATGCCACATTGGAACATATTTTTATATGTGTGTACATCTTCAAAAAAATATTTGGAACATAGTTCATGAAAATGCCACGTTGCATACGAAACTGCTTGCCTTTGGGGTAGAAAGAACACGGTAATGGCAAAAATGTGTGCAAGTTTACAATGATGGAAAATAATAATGTAAATTTGCCTTGATGCACACAAGATGCTTGCCATAATGATTAGAAAATGGGCACTAATGGGAAAATTATTTTTACGTTTGCCATGATGGCAAATTTAATGTAAATTTTCCATGATGCAAAATTAGTGTAAAATTACCATGATACATACAAAACCAATTCCCATGATGCTAAAGTAAAAAACCATCAACTAAATTGCCATGGTCCAAATGTAAAAATTGCCATCGTAAGAATCAAAAATACTATGCTCGCACTAAATTTTCATCATCCATAAGCTAAATTTGCCATGGTGCATAAGCTAAAATTCCGAGATCCATAAACTAAATGGCCATGGTTCATTAAGAAAAATTACCATGGTACCATAAAAGTACGTTTGCCAAGGTTCAAAAGATCATGGGAAAAAAATATTTGTAGATCATGGCAAATGTTGATAAAAAAAGGTACATGTATTGGACCAACTATATGTATCATGTCAAAATGTGCTGCATATTATCAAAGCAGAATGTTGAATTGCCTAGGTTTGTTGAAAAACCATTGTATTGGCCAATACAGAATTTGCCATGGTACATAAAAGTAAATTTGCAAAGTCCGTAAAAGTAAATTTGTCATGGTCCATAAACTAAATTTGCTTTGTGCTTAAAATAAAAAACTGTGCAATTCGCAATGTGTATGAAATGATTTAAAAAAACATTCCAAACACATGTAAATTGTGCAAAAAATAATCTCGAAACAAGGAAAATATTATGGATTTGTCAAGGTGCATAAGATAAATTTTCAACATGTTCACTAATTTTCATGCTATCTACAATAAAAAAAAAATGGGATTGTAGAGAGAATTGGCCATGGTATCCACAACAAAAAATGCGATGGTAGTACATTTTTTTGCCATGTTAGAAAAATGATCCAATAACAGAAGCATCATGCCCATTGACAGAGAAACTAGTTCACCTCATTGCAGGGCGGTCGCGCTTCTCCTGTTGAGCATCGATGGTGCTTCTCCTTTTGAGCGCCGATGAGGATGAACGCGGAGAACAATGGGGTGCGATCTAGCAGAAGGTGAACCGAGCTCGACATCCTCGTCCATCTTTGCAGCATTGCCCTTGGCTGGTGCTTCTCCTATTGAGCGCCAAGGGGGAAGTTAAGAAGAACAACAGCAACACGAGCTTGGCATGGGTAAGAGCATCGTCAAGGGAGAAGGGCGGAGGTGACAGAAGGGAATCAATGGTGGTTCACCTCGGTCCGTCAATGTCTGTGTTCACCCGGAGCATGGCGGATTGGTGCTATCCGCGACGACGATCATCATAGGAAAGCGGCCTCAACACCCCATTGTGGCAGTGCGGGCAAGCAGGAGGCACTCAATACCCCAATGGTAGTGCTGGCAAGCACACGACACTCTGCCCACGACGGCACCTCTATCGGGTCGGCACGGACCCGGAGCGTGGCGAATTGGTGCTCAACATCGGCGAGAAGAGCGTGGATGGAGGCGGCATCGCGGGCGAGCATGCGACGCTTGGCCTTCGCCTCACTATCGGGACTAGCAGTGGAGTGATGCGGGGTGAGATGAGAGGAATGTGGATATGAAGAGGAGAGAGACATGCGGCGGGAAGGAGGATAGCATTCACGGCGATGGATCTTTTTACCGGACGATTTCCAGCGATGACCTGCCTGCCCTCAATGCTTCAACATTCGTACCATAGTTTTAAATAGTAGGTTATGCCTCTTAGTACGGACCTCTTCTAAACGCTATAGCATGCTATACTGCGCTATTTTAAAATAGGGTTTGTCTAGAACTAAGTCGATTGAGACTTAACGATGTCTCAGTTGAGTGACGTCAGCGTAGTTGTGGTGCTACAAGCGACATCGCCGGATGCTGCAAACGGCTATGAAAAATATTGTGACAGTACTGCAAGCAACGACAATATATGCTACAACCATTCTGACTAATAATGCTACAACCATCCAAGGAGGATGTTGCGACCGATGAAAGATGTCGCAACAAGCAAGACAGATGTCGCAACCGGCGGAAAGAAATGTTACAAACGATGGGACAAAGTGCTGCAAGGTCGACAGAGACTTCGTTGAATCTCAATCGACTGAGTTTTAGCAAGCCCGTTTAAAATATGTGTTCATGTGATTGGCCCAAAGTCTTTAGGGACCTTTTCTAAACACTATAACATGCTATTCAAAATCATGACTCGTACACCTACACCTAATCTGTTCAGAAAATGTTTACTAGCAAGTCTGAAAATTTGATGTTCGATTTTGGACCCCGAAAAATTCCGAATTTCTGGATTTTAAGCATATCATCCCGAACATTTTTTCATAGCAACTTTAGTTGACGCGAGTTGGCAATATTAGTTGTTAAAACATGACAATTTTGTCCTAATTCTTTTTTTATCAGTTAATTATCATGTTTGTCAACCTCACGTGAACTAAAGTTATCATGAAAAACTTTCGGGTGCCATGCTTAAAATCCGAATGTTCGGGATTTATTATTTTTGTAGATTTTTAACACCAAGAGAAAAAACGACTTGCCATGATCACAGAGCCCAATCATTTCGACCTTATAAATGTACGGTCCCCTCCTTAATTAATAACACAACTCCAATAATACACATGTGAGACATGAGTGTGGCCAGCAGTATTGCTCGATCGATCTGCTTCAACTCTTGGCCAGTCTTCCTCCTCAGCTCCTCCACTCTAGTGGTAACTAACAACTGTACGACCACCCAAGAAAAAATTAGAACTCCATCAACAGCACACATCCATGGCTACCAGGGATGAGCAGCGACAGCAACCCCTACCCCTGCACATCCTCTTCCTCCCGTTCTTCGCCCCCGGGCACCTCATTCCGGTCGTCGACATGGCCGCGCTATTCTCCGCCCGCGGCGCGAGGTGCACCATCCTCACCACGCCCGTCAACGCCGACATCATCCGTCCGGCCGTCGACCGCGCCAACGACTCCAACTGCCACGGCACCGACTCCCGTCCCCCTGCAGTGGACATCTCCGTCGTGCCTTTCCCCGACGTGGGGCTCCCGCCGGGCATCGAGAACCTCATGTCCATTGCCCCAGCCAACGGAGCCGACTACCAGCTCAAGTTCATCCAAGCGGTGCCGCTGCTCCGCGAGCCCTTGGACCGGTTCATGGCTGCCAACCGCCCCGACGCCGTCGTGTCTGACAGCTTCTTCAGCTGGTCCGCGGACGCCGCCGCCGAGCACGGCGTCCCGCGCCTCGTGTTCCTCGGCAGCAGCGTGTTTGCCCGGTGCTGCAGCGAGACCATGCTGCGCACCAACCCGCTGGAGACGAACACTTCTCCCGACGACGACCCTGATGACGACGCCCGGCTCGTCTCCCTGCCGGGGCTGCCGCACCGTGTCCAGCTTAGGCGGAGCCAGATGATGGATCCCAGGAAGCGGGCGGCGATGTGGGCATTCCACAAGGACAACGACGCCGCGGACCAGAGGAGCTTCGGCGAGGTGTTCAATAGCTTCCACGAGCTGGAGCCGGACTACGTCGAGCACTTCCGCATGACGCTCGGCCGCCGTGCTTGGCTCGTGGGGCCGGTCGCGCTCGCCAGCAAAGACATGACTAAGAGAGGCCGTGCTGACACTAAGGCACACGTCACAGACGGCTGCATGCGGTGGCTAGACACGAAGCCGGCCGGGTCTGTGGTGTACGTCTCCTTCGGCACGTTCACCAGTTTCTCACCAGCAGAGCTGCGGGAGCTCGCCCGCGGCCTGGACCTCTCCGGCAAGGACTTCGTGTGGGTCATCAGCTCCGGCACAGGCACCGACGGGTCAGAGTGGATGCCGGAGGGCTTCGCCAAGCTGATGGCACGCGGCGACCGCGGCTTCATCATCCGAGGCTGGGCGCCGCAGACGCTCATCCTCAACCACCACGCCCTGGGCGGCTTCATGACGCATTGCGGCTGGAACTCGGCGCTGGAGGCCGTGAGCGCCGGCGTGCCGATGGTCACGTGGCCGCGGTACGCGGACCAGTTCTACAACGAGAAGCTCATCGTGGAGGTGCTCAAGGTGGGCGTGAGCATCGGCGCCAAGGACTACGCGTCGCCTCTGGAGACCCATGAGGTGATCGGCGGCGAGGTGATCGCTGGATCCATCGGGAAGCTGATGGGCAGCAGCGAGGAGGGCGACACCATACGGAAGAAGGCCAAGGACCTCAGTGTGAAAGCAAGGAGCGCCATGGAGAAGGGTGGATCTTCGTATGATGACGTTGGGAGGCTGATGGATGAGTTGATGGCTCGCCGGAGTTCCGGAGAAGGCACCCGAATGGAGAGTTTTGCGTCACCTACAGACTAGTGATCTTATTACAGAATTTATTTAAGTTACAACAGGAGATGGCAACATTTGATTGGGGGCAACCTAAACTTTCCTTCTTTTGTACTTTGGCGATCTTCGTTACGGCACGGATCGACGACGACTCGTGGTGATCTTCGTTACGGCATGGATCGACGACGGCTACTTGCATCATGTGCTGCCACAAGTATTGCTGATGAAACGCCCTGGCATCTTGCATTTAATATTGTCTCGGCCATGGGCCTTTGATCAGCGATGACGGCGGCCTTGGGCGTCGTAGACCTTCTTGGAGTCATTGTTGCATTGCTCTTGCACCCTTCCCTTATAGGATCCGGCCGCTGCTGTAGCTCCGGGGAAACCCTAGATCCTGAGCGATCGGATGTTGGCAGCGCCGTGGCGTTGTATCCCTTCTCGAGGGCCTCATCTTAGTAGTTGGGCATCGACAAGAGGGACCAGTGGGAAGTGATGAAGTTGGTGTTGAGACTTCAGTGACAACGGTGTCACGGGGAACGATGGGGGAGACACGGCTTTGGTTGAGGTAGTCAGCTCTTCTTCGGCGTGTTCATGGGATGGCATCGGCTGGTTTGTTGCTTTGAAGTCGAAACTGCGGTGGCGGGACCCTGTGACGTACGATGACGGGTAGCAGGTGGTCCGTTCAGTGATCTTTCACGCCGCCAGCCTTGCCTGGTTCTCCTTCGTAGCTTCTTGTCGCTGTCGGAGCTGCGTTGTCTCGTCGCGGTGGCTAAGGTTTGGCGTGGATCTTCATGTGACTCCACACGGCATTTTCAGCGTGGGTTGGTTCGACGATCGTTTTTGGCGAAGTCGGAGTTGTTTCTCAGAGTTTGGGATGGCGATGATGTCACTAGGGGAGAAGTGATGATGATGATATCGTTGTATTGTCGCGACGAGGCCCTCTTTGAAGTGGCGTGTGTGGGTATCTTGTGTGTGCCGTTCGGCGGGTTGTCATGGTTTTCCCCAATTTTTCCTAATTAACTGAACAACTTTTTTCTGATTATTTAATAGATGAGATAAATATTTTGCCTCCGTTTTTAAAAAAAATACTATACGCTTGAAATCCGGAAGGGGGCAGCAGCAGCTTGCTGGAAACATGTCGCGTCACTCTCTCACATCTCTAGGTAAAAATATACTGAAAAGTGAAAGCTCCGACATACTCCCTCCGTTCCATAATGTAGTGCGTCTGCGCTTTTCAAAATCTAAGTTTGACTATGAATTTCAACAACGAGACCGATTGCGGCGGGAGCAAAAACTATACCACTGAATTCGTATTTTCGATACGAATTCAGTGGTATAGTTTTTATCCCCGTCGCAATCGGTCTTGTTGGCTAAATTCATGGTCAAAATTTAAACTCGAAAACCGAAAACGCACTACATTATGAAACGGAGGAAGTAGAATAATATCACGATCGTATCAAGCTCACGCCCATGTGGCCCAGTATTTAACTTGGTCTACCTGCTTCTCCATCAGATGGGGAACTCAATGCGGTGGAGCACGATCCATGCATTTATATCTTAGCAGTTGTTTTCATGTTACGATCGTAGTTAAAACTGGGGCGCACGCTAGGCGTCATCCGGATGCTACGCGCGCAGAATCAGCCGGTTCGATGGCCGCCCGATCAATCCATCAGCACGCTTCTTCCTCCGTACGATTCGCTGACTTAGCTCAGCCTTTTTTCTTCATGTGGGTGCTAAGCCGTGGAGGCGTTGCTTTTCACACATCACATGGGTTGTGGCCATCTCGACTCGTGAACTTTTTCTTTTCTTTTCAGATGACTGATCTTTGGTCCTGCAATGATTTTTTAGATGACTGATTTTTGGTCCTGCAATGATTTTTTAGATGACCGATTTTGGGTCATAGGCATGAACTGCCGTTCACATAAAAAGTGATGGCGGCCTAACTGCTTCAAGGTGTGTTGCGATGGGGCCATCCACTTCAACGATGTTGCGACGACATGCTTCGACGGCTACGGTGATGGCACGACAGCGGTGTGCTTTGGTGGCCGTGGCGAGATGCTAAGATGAAAGGCTGACTGCTTCGATGATGTTGCGACGGCATGTTTGACAGCCGCGGCGTGCTTTGACGGTTGCGGCGATGCTACGACAGCAACCTGGCTGCTTCAATGATGTTATGATGGCGTGCTTCGACGGCCGTGATGGTTGCTTCGACGACAACAGCGGCTGCTACGAGCCTACGATGGCAACTTGGCTGCTTCGATGATGTTGCGACGTCGTGCTTCGACGACCGCGACAGCTACTTCAATAGCCGCAGCAATGCTACGATGGCAACCCGGCTATTTCAATGTTGTTGCGATGTCGTGCTTCGACGGCCACGATAGTCATGGTAATGCTACGATGGCAGCACGGCTGTTTTGATGTTGTTGCGACGTCGTGCTTCGACGACCAGAACGGGTGCTTCAACAGCCGCAACAACGACATGCTTCAAAACGGTCATGATGATGTTGCGATGGCGTGCTTCCATGACCACGCCGATGCTATGATGAAGGCCCAAGTGCTTCAACGATGCTGCGACGGTGTGTTTTCTGGCTGTGGCCGTGTTGCGGCAATGGTGGCACGGCTGCTTCGACAATGCTATGATTCCGTGATGGGATGCTTCAACGGCCGCGGCATCACGGGCGCTCCTCTAAGCATTGCTATATCCAAGCAACTCTGACTCCATGAGCTTGTTAGTACCAAATCCAACAAACATCCATGATCAACGTCAACATGATGTGTTGAAATCCTCATTTGATGCTTGCTATGTGCTTCATCTTGACATTTTTACTTTTTAAACATATCAACTTGAGATTATTTATAGCATTCACATATGTAGGTATGTGGCAAAGCAGTAGCGTGAGATGTATAAAAAAGGAACAGTTAAGTCACGGGGCCACGTACGTCTGGCGTGCAAGCTAGCCGCTATGCAGTTCTGATCGATAGGTGGGTTGTGGGCAGGGGCGGCGCTGAGGGTATTCTTGGGTATTCGGCTGAATACCCAAGATTTTGACAAACCATTGAAATTTTATATAAAACAGGCGATTTTTTTTTTTTTGCAAAAGAGTGATGATTTTGGCAAAATGAATACCCTCCTCCAAAATGAATACCCACCCTCTAAAACCTGGCGCCGCCACTGGTACTTGTGGGCAGTCAGGTAGTGGGCAGGCTAACTCGCGTGATGTAGGCACTCCGCGCGCACTCGGCACCACACGATGGCGTGCGATCGGACGGCACTCGACACGGCTGATGAACCAAAAAAGCATCCGACTGTTTCTAAACGTTTTCCTAAAACTGGACTGGCCATCGAACCGATGAGGTCGTCGATTCAGATTTAACGATTGCTACTTCCTCCGTCCGGAAATGTGAGATGTTTTTTAACACTAGGTAATGTTAAAAAATATCTTACATTTCGAGAGGAGGGAGTCGCTCACTAGTTCTCTAATTTTCTAGAGCTAGAAAGCCAGATATATGGGGAACGATATATTTTGATTCCTGGTACTGAATAATTGTTCCCCGGGGTGGGGTAAACGACTGAAAGAAATCTTTAGATGTGACGTACTCCCCAGGCCGA
The DNA here is from genome assembly GCA_039707655.1 of Elymus sibiricus. Taxonomy (NCBI): domain Eukaryota; kingdom Viridiplantae; phylum Streptophyta; class Magnoliopsida; order Poales; family Poaceae; genus Elymus; species Elymus sibiricus. The sequence goes on along the minus strand of CM077669.1, from coordinate 84,474,066 downwards.
ACCGCTAGTTAAACATTACCCTAACAAATGTAACGTGTGCAAATTAATCTATGGTTGGATGGTAAGGAGGATAGTGGTATCCTTAGTTTACTAGGGTTTAAGTATTGGACTTGACATTGGTGCTTTCATTTTTCTCAATTTATTTAGGTCTTTCGGTGATGTACGTTTAGTGAGACGAGACGTTTATGTCAACTACTAAGGTGTCTGTGGCGATTTCATCCATCTCAAGATGATGTGCCGGCTCAGTCTTTTGAAGGTGCTCATAAAGCTAAGGTGTGTATACGCGTGTTTGTTAGAGTGGGTGTATATGTGTATGTATAAACGTCTGTACCGTGTTTAAACATGTAATGTGCGGGAAAATAAAATGGGCCATAACAAGGCCTATGTTTGAGCACAAATCACAAGTATCAGGCCTTTAAATAAATTGCCATGATGTGCAAACACTGTTATGCTCTAATTTATGTCATATGCTATATGCTCCCTAGATGTAAGTCTTTCAAGAGATTTTAATATGGACTACATACGGATGTATACAGACATATTTTAAAGTATAGATTCACTCATTGTGCTTCGTATATAGTCTATAATGAAATCTGTAAAAAAAGACTTATATTTAGGAACGGAGGAAGTACTGTATAAAAACTTCCATCGCTAATTTAACAAGTTACCAAGATATATTCAAAAAGTAATGTGCCATCTTATCTCATAATAATTAAAAAATGCACTGATTTATAAAACAAACAAAAAACAAGAATGATATAAAAATGGCAAAATTTATCAGAAAAAGTGTTTATGTGGATTCATGGCATTTAAAAAAGAGACCAAAACTATAAAAGAATAGCTTGGTTGTTTAACATGATAAAATAAGAAAACAAAATGGTTTCTCCTAATATCACGGCAAAAATATACCGAAGAGGAGATGAGATGCAGCACAGTAGCGATAAGTATTTCCCTCAGTGAGAAACAAGGTTATCGAACCAATAGTGAGGACAAAGCAAAATCCTTTCAACAACACCTACACACACAAAATCAAACACTTGCACCCAACGCGGGCAAGAGGGTTGTCAAGCCCCTTGAAGTCATTACTTGCAAGAATTAAATCTTGATGGAAATAGATATTGTAAAGGCAAAATAAAATAAAAGTAAAAAAATTGCAGAAAAATATTTTTGGAGTTTTTGTATTTATGTTTAAGTAGACCCGGGGGCCATAGTGTTTGTTGGAAGCTTCTCTCCTGAAAATAACATACAGTGGGTAGACAAATTGCTGTTGGACAATTGATAGAATTGCACATAGTTATGACATGTTATTCACTGCAATGATCATGTATATATGCGTCACGTCTGTAAACTAGACCGAAACGATTCTGCATCTACTAATATTACTTCACTTCGATAGCGCTTCTATGCTTGCCTCTCTAGGTATTAAGTTCATAACAAACAGATTAGTGCTTGGAGCAAGGTGACATAATATAGACAAAATATAAGACAAGCAATATGTTCAGATCCCGTCATTTTATCCTTAATGGCAACAATACAAATACGTGTCTTGTCCCCTTCTGTCATGAGAATATAGAGCACCACAAGATTGAACCCACTACAAACGCACCACTCCCGCTGAAGATAAATCCATCTAGTTTGCCAAACCAAACCGATAGATCGGAGAGAAATACGAAGCTATAATAATCATGCATAATAGAATTCAGAAAAGACTCGGTTACTTTCAGTGAATAATCTGATCATAAACCCATAATTCATTAGATCCCAACAAGCACACCGCAAAAGAAGATTAATCGGATAGATCACCGCAGGAATTGCGGTGAATTTTGTATTGAAGATCAAAGAGAGAGAAGAAGCCATCTAGGTACTAGCTATGGACCCGTAGTTCTGTGGTGGACTACCCACGCATCATCCTGGAGGCAGCAAGGTTGATGTAGATGACCTTCGTGATCGATTCCCTCTCCGGCAGAGTTCTGGAAAAGGTCTCCAGATAGCCTCCCGTCAGAACAGAGGCTTGCGGTGGCGGAAATAGTGTTTTGGGTGGCTCTCTGTTAGTTTCCCGATTTTAGAGAATTTATGGAGGTGGAATTAGGTCAGACGAAGCTAGGAGGGGCCCACAAGGTAACATGGCGTGCCATGTTGCCTTGCCGTCTTCTCGTCTTGCTTCCTGGCTCTTCCCGAAGCTTCCTGGGTCTCTTTTGTCCGGGAAAAAGTCGTCAAAAAGTTTCGTAGCGTTTGAACTTCGTTTGGTATAGATTTTCTGGAAAACCAAAAACAGGCAAAAAAACAGGAAGTGGCACTTGGCACTGGGTTAATAAGTTAGTTCCCAAAAATAATATAAAATAACGTATAATTGCATATAAAGTATCCTAGATTGATAATATAATAGCATGCAAGATGCGTTGGAGACGTATCAGCATCCCCAAGCTTAATTCCTGCTTGTCCTCGAGTAGGTAAATGATAAAAACAGAATTTTTGATGTGACATGCTACCCAACATGTAATCTCCTTTAAGTATGATCACTGAGAAACGATGAACTAATTGATATCAACATAATAATATCCATAAACATAAATAACATACTCATTACTTTTCAAAATATATGATCCTTAAAGAACGTTATTCCCTACTCATTTTATCATATCAAGCATGGCACGACTCCGTCTTCACCGCATAAGTATAAATCATGAGCACCCCGGTGTCAAACCAAGCAATTGGATCGTACTTCTAACGTGCTTCAGCATTTTTTACTTCACGCAATACATGAGCGTGAACCATGGATATAACATATGGGTGAAATAGAGTATGATGGTAGATATCAAGGGAGTCAAAGGTGGAAAAGAAAGTTTCGCATCAACTAGGTGGATCAACAGGCTATGAAGATGCCCATCAATCGATATCAATGCGAGGAGTAAGAATTGTCATGCAACAGATGCACTAGAGCTATAAGTGTATGAAAACTCAACAGAAAATAAGTGGGCATGCATCCAACTTGCTTGCTCATGAAGACCTCAGGTATTTGAGGAAGCTCGTTATCGGAATATACAATCCAAGTTCTATATGTAAAAATTTCCACTAGCATATCAAAATGACAACTCATGTGACTCTCTATATGACGAACATGGCGCCACTGTGAGGCACAAGGGTGGTAAATGGATAGTAGCACAGTCCCTTCTTTTTTTCTCTTTTTTTCATGATGGGCTTTTCTCTTCTTTTTTTGCCTCCCCCTATTTCTTTTTTTTATTTCTTTTTTCATCCAAAGTCTCATCCCGACTTATGGGGGAATCATAGTCTCCATCATCCTTTTCTCATTGGGACAGTGCTGTAAGAGCAACTCGAACAGGCGTGCAATGGCGCGGCACGCTAAATGTTTTTTACGGCACCGAAATAGCCTTTTATAGCGCGCAGGAGGGCGCTTGCTCCGGCAGGTGCTGCAAAATATGGCGCGACGCTATAGCTCCAGCAGGCGCGCTAAATTTACAGCGCCCGCGCCCAGCACAAACAGCATTTCTCACTGAAAATAAAACCAAGAAGATCAAACACACACAAAATAAATCAACAATAAATAGTTCAATTATTATTACAACTCAAACAAATAGTTTATTTTCCAATGCAACAAATAGTTCAACAATACAACATCAAACATACAACATCAAACTAATTTTGGCGGCCATGTCATGCCCACCACTCCTCGATTAAATCCTTTTAGAGATCATCATGCGTTCCTCATCAATCTGTTGTGGGGATCGATCTTATCCCTCCATAATTTCTGACGACCCATAACCGAACCATCGTGCCTTGGTTTTTTATTGACGTGCATAGTTACGATTATTGCAAGGTCATCCTCCTCTTGAATATCAAATTCTTCGTCGGAAGAATCGTAGGACGAACTCATCTACAATATTGAATTTAAACTAGTTTAAAACTACAAACAACATGCATCAAATTCACCTACAAAATATAAAGTGGAAGTATACATACCTTGCAAGCGTTTTGTCAAACACCTTGTGGGCGCCGAGCTCCAAACGGCCGTCGGGCGCTGTTCGTCGGAAGAATGGTGCGCTCGAGGGGTGGCGGCGAGGAGAGGAGGTGGAGGAAGCGACGGCGGCGCGCGGGGATAGGCGGAGGAAGCGTCGATGGGTCGCCGGAACAAATGGGGAAGTTTCCGGGCGGCGGCGCCAGCGCCTGAAGTCTCAGTTCTGGCGGTTGGGGAAGTCGTGCGCGAATCATCGTTGTCCAGTGCGCGGGAGTGGGCGCGGCAAATACACCGCGCGCGATGCCGTTTTCATCCGCACGCTGAACCGACTTCACCGCGCGCGCGATTTTTGCGCGGCTGCTGGAGCGTCCAACTCAGATTCGCGCGCGCTAAAATCGGGTTTTTTCCAGCACGCCGCTAAGATAGCGCGCCTGTTGGAGTTGCTCTAATAATGATGACCATCATACTTTTATTTATTTATAACTTAAAATTATAACTAAACATAGAACAATATGCCTCTATATGAATGCCTCTGGCAGTGTACCAGGATGTGCAATGATCTAACGTAACAAGTAGACAATGATGAACGGTGTCTTTGCCACAAATACTATGGCAGTTATATGATCATGCAAAGCAATATGATCTCGTGATTACCAACTAGAAGTGAATAGGTCTCGTGATGCAGCTCTTGTGAAGGAGACCAAAGCGTTCATCAATGATGCTAGGAAGGTGGAGGTACAAGTCATCAAGCAACATAAAAATGTGCTAAGATTGGACGAGTCGTAAAAACTAGAGTGTGGTTACAGTCAAGCCCTGAAGGGGTTGTAAACATCTTTGCTCGGGATCGTTCTGATCCGAGTTAAGCTTTAGTAAACGCGACCCCCCCCCCCTCTCTCTCTCTCTTTTTTCCTTTTTCTCTTTTTTGCTAGCACCTTTGCCCGGCAAACCCTATTTAGCGCCACAGGCGCCGGTTTTAGTTCATTTTTTGCAAACCGGCGCCTGCAGCGCACCCCCTCATCTACGACCGGGCCGGCCCAATTACCCTTTTGTCATTCGAATTTCTAAGCCGCAAAAAATAACACCCACGGAGAGGATCGAACCAGCGACCTCCTAACTAGTTGTAAACTGCGCTAACCACTCAGCCACATCGGCAGATGTGATAAGTTTCATCCTTTTTCTTATTTTATTGTTTATTCTTTTCTTTTTTCTTTTTTACCTTTTCCCTTTTTCCATTTTCGTTTTCTGTTTTTTTATTTTTTTTCTTCCTTATTTGATGAATGCCTTTCAAATTCTTGAACTCTTTTTGAAATGAAGAACTTTTTCCATTTTGTTGATGAAATTTTTGAAAATCGATGAACTTTTTTTCAAATTCGATGAACTTCTTTAAAAATCAATGAAATTTTTCCTTCAAATTGATGAACTATTTTCATTTTTTATGAACTTTTTATGAAAGTCGATGAACTTTTTTTCAAATCCGATGAACTTTTTAAAATTTGGATGAACTTTTTCAAATTTGATGAATTTTTTTCTTTAAATCAATGAACTTTTTAAAAATTTCGATGAACTTTTTTTGAAAATCGATGAATTTGTTTTGAATTCGTGATTTTTTTTAATTTTTTGATGATCTTTTTTTGGAATTCGATGAATTTGTTTTGAATTCGTGAACTTTTTTTAATACATGAACCTTTTCGATCTGGTGAACTATTTTTGAATACGTGAACTTTTTTTGCATGCTCGTGAACTTCATTTGGAATATGTGAACGTTTTTTCAAATAATTTTAAATTTTAAATTTTACAATGTAATGCGTAATAAATAGCGCCTCTATGTTTCTGTTCTTAAGAGTTTCGCACTGCAAATAGTCACTAGTTGTTAGCTGGTCGAGTGGTTAGACTTGCTGTGCGGAATCGTGAAGTCACGAGATTGAATCCCTGTGCAGGTCCATTTTTGGCTGTGTTTTTTCACACTGCACAGTTTTGGGCCGGCCCATCCAGAAGCTGCTGCAAGCGCTAGTTAGGCTGTGCGGCACTGAAGGCGCTGACTAGGGGCTCCCCAAAGCCCCCCTCCCCCCTCCCCCCTCCCCACGAAAAAACACCAGGCTAAATTATCGAGATGCCCTAAGGTTCTAAATTGTCCCCAGTTGGGCCGAGGCCTCCTTTATGACGCTCACTGCATCGAACTATTACCCAAATGCATAGAGGTGTCCATCATGGACTGGCCAATTTTGGGCGTGTGTCGTGGTTCCTTAGCGAGGGCTCTTCCATCAGGGTTTTTCCTCTCAGATTGCTCCGACTTTTTTTGTTTGCTTTTTGCTTTTCATAAAAAAAACACGATTTTCTTTATGAATATGAACATGTTTTGAAATAACATTAACATATAACACATTTTTAAAACCACATGCATAAATTTCCAAATGTGTGACATTTTGTAAAACTGCAGGAACTCTTTTTAATAATGCATGAACACTTTTTTGTTAAAGTGTGTACATTATTTGAAATTGCATGAACACTTTTTTAGAACAAACAATCATCGTGTATGGAAGAAATGCATTGAGTGTTTAAAAATATATTCACGTGCTAGGAAATAACTTATACTTAAAAAATCACATATTAAAAAAATTCATGTATTTAAAAATGCTCATGCGTAGAAAAACAAATGTATTTTTTTTAAAATATGTATTTAAAATGAAGGAAAACATAAAAACAATATTGACATATTTTCCAGAAAAAGAACAAGAAAACAAGTTGAAGGTAAAAGATACATAGGAAAAAAATAAAAATATCCACATAGTTTTCTAAAAATGAACAAAAAAAGGATATCAAAGTTAAAACAAAACGAGGAAAAGAAAGAACAACAACAACAAGGTCTTCCTGTCCCAAATATGTTGGGGTAGGCTTGAGTTGAAACTCATAAGGTCTCGAAACCTAGTCATGGTTCTCGCATGTAGATAGGTAACTTCCATGCATCATGTCCATAGCTAGTTCTTTGGGAATATTCCAGTCCTTCTGTCTCTCTTTTGATAGATAACTTATGTGATGCACGACGCTTCTGGAGGCGTGTGATGTGTATGCCCAAGCAATTTCAAATGACATTGAACAAACTTGTCTTCAACTAGTGCTATCCCAGCTTGATCATGTATATCATCATATGTACCCGGTCCTTACTTATGTGGCCACATATCCATCTTAGCATACATATCTCTGCTACACCTAAGACCTAACTATTGCGCATGTCGCCGTTTAGGCCTCCTTTGGTTTGGACGAATTCTGTAGGAATTCCATAGGATAGGATTTATATAGGAAAAAATCGTTTAGAGCACTTTGGTTTGTAGGAGTAGAATCCTATTTGTTTGGAGGAATTCTTTTTATCCTCCATATTTCATAAAAAAATAAACATTAGCCTAAACTCATTGGGAAAAATCCTACGATGTGAACCAAAGAGCATCTCTTTTCCTATTTTTATTCATAAGATTTGAGATACATGTCATGTCATTTCCTATAACTTTCATATTCCTATGATTTTTCTATTCTATGAACCAAATGAAGCCTTAGTTGGCCAGCATGCTACGCATGTTGGAAATATGCCCTAGAGGCAATAATAAAATGGTTATTATTATATTTCCTTGTTCATGAGAATCGTTTATTATCCATGCTATAATTGTATTGATTGGAAACTCAAATACATGTGTGGATACATAGACAACAAAGTGTCCCTAGTAAGCCTCTACTAGACTAGCTCGTTGATCAAAGATGGTTAAGGTTTCCTAGCCATAGACATGAGATGTCATTTGATAACGGAATCACATCATTAGGAGAATGATGTGATGGACAAGACCCAAACTATGAACGTAGCATATGATCGTGTCAGTTTATTGCTATTGTTTCTGCATGTCAAGTATCTGTTCCTATGACCATGAGATCATGTAACTCACTGACACCAGAGGAATACCTTGTGTGTATCAAACGTCACAACGTAACTGGGTGACTATAAAGGTGCTCTAAAGGTATCTCCGAGGGTGTCTGTTGGGTTCGCATGGATCAAGACTGGGATTTGTTACTCCGTGTGATGGAGAGGTTTCTCAGGGCCCACTCGGTAATACAACATCACAATGAGCCTTGCAAGCAAAGTGACTAAAGAGTTAGCCACAGGATCTTGTATTACGGAACGAGTAAAGAGACTTGCCGGTAACGAGATTGAACTAGGTATAGAGATAACGACGATCGAATCTCGGGCAAGTAACATACCGAAGAACAAAGGGAACATTATACGGGATTAACTGAATCCTTGACATAGAGGTTCAACCGATAAAAATCTTTGTAGAATATGTAGGAATCAATATGGGCATCCAGGTCCCGCTATTGGTTATTGACCGTAGAGGTGTCTCGGTCATGTCTACATAGTTCTCGAACCCGCAGGGTCTGCACACTTAACGTTCGGTGACGTTTCGATAGTATTGAGTTATGTATGTTGGTGACCGAAGGTTGTTCGGAGTCCCGAATGAGATCACGGACGTCACGAGGAGATCCGGAATGGTCCGGAGGTAAATATTGATATATAGGAAAGTGGTATTTGGGTTCCGGAAAAGTTTCGGGTACTTTCGGTAGTGTACCGGGAGTGACGAATGGGTTCCGGGGGTCCACCGGGTGGGGCCCACCCACCCCGGGGGGGCACATGGGCCCAGGAGGTGGCGCACCAGCCCTTGGTGGGATGGGCAGCCGACCCCATGGGGGCCCATGCGCCCAAGAGGAAAAAGGTGGAGGTTGAAAGGAGTAGGACACCTTCCTAAAACGAATCCGCCTCCTAGTAGGAGGTGGATTCCACCTCCTTGAGGTGGTTCGGCCGAATCCTCCTTGTGGAGGGTTTGAGGCTGCCTCCTCCCCTCCCTTCCTCCTATATATACTAGAGGATTTGAGGGCAACCCTAACCCTAATTGCCACGTGCTGCCCACTTCTTCCTCTAGATCGTTTCTCCTCTAGATTAGTTCGGCGGAGCTCGGTGAAGCCCTGCCAGATTAGTTCACCACCACCGCCACCACGTCGTTGTGCTGCCAAAGAACTCATCTACCTCTCCGCTCCCTCTTGCTGGATCAAGAAGGCGGAGATCGTCATCGAGCTGTACGTGTCCTGAACGCGGAGGTGTTGTCCGTTCAGCGCTAGATCGGAAGGACCGTGATTAGACCGCAGGACGGTTCGTGATTGGATCGCGGGACGGATCGTGATCGGATCGCGGGACGGCTAGCGATTTGGATCACGAAGACGTTCGACTACATCAACCACGTTTCTCAACGCTTCCCGCTTAGCAATCTACAAGGGTATGTAGATCCACTCTCCCTCTCGTAGATGCTCATCACCATGGATAGATCTTGTGTGTGCGTAGGAAATTTTTTGTTTCCCATGCAACGTTCCCCAACAGTGTCATCATGAGCTAGGTCTATGCGTAGATGAGATCACGAGTAGAACACAAAGGAGTTTGTGGGCGTTGATGCTCAGATTGCTTCCTCCCTTGGTCTTTTCTTGATTCAGCGGTATTGTGGGATGAAGCGGCCCGAACCAACCTTACTCGTATGCTTACGAGAGACCGGTTCCATCAACTGACATGTGAGTTTGTTGCATAAAGATGGCTGGCGGGTGTGTGTCTCTCCCACTTTGTCCTTGAGAAGGTTGAATAGCAATTTGTGTATCACCGTTGTGGTTTTTGCGTAGGTAAGAATCGTTCTTGCTAGATACCTGTAGCAGCCACGTAAAACATGCAACAACTATTAGAGGACGTCTAACTTGTTTTTGCAGGGTATGTTGTGATGTGATATGGCCAATTACATGATGAGATATATGTGATGTATGAGATGATCATGTTTTGTATAGAATATCACGACTTGCATGTCGATGAGTACGGTAACCGACAGGAGCCATAGGGTTATCTTTAATTTATTTTTGCCGTTTTTGCTTTACTTTATCGCTATGAGTTAGCAATAGTCGTAGAAGCAACAGTTGGCGCGACAACCTCATGGCGACACGTTGATGGAGATCAAGATGATGGAGATCATGGTGTCATGCCGGTGACGATGGAGATCATGCCGATGCTTTGGAGATGGAGATCAAAAGCACAAGTTCATGGCCATATCATGTCACTTCTGATTTGCATGTGATGTTAATCCTTTTATGCATCTTATTTTGCTTAGGACGACGGTAGCATTATAAGGTGATCCCTCACTAAAATTTCAAGATAAAATTGTGTTCTCCCCGAGTGTGCACCGTTGCGAAAGTTCATCGTTTCGAGACACCACGTGATGATCAGGTGTGATAGACTCTATGTTTGCATACAACGGGTGCAAGCCAGTGTTGCACATGCGGAACACTCGGGTTAAACTTGACGAGCCTATCATGTACAGACATGGCCTTGGAACACAAGAGACCGAAAGGTCGAACATGAGTCATATAGTAGATATGATCAACATGAAGATGTTCACCATTGAAACCACCTCATCTCACGTGATGATCGGACTTGGGTTGGTGAATTTGGATCATGTGACACTCAAATGACCAGAGGGATGTCAATTTGAGTGGGAGTTTTTAAGTAACATGATTAACTAAACTCATTATCATGAACATAGTTAAAATTTCTTTGCAAATTATGTTGTAGATTACTAGCTCGCGCTGTAACTCCCTTGAATTTTTATATGTTCCTAGAGAAATAGAGTTGAAAGATGATGGTAGCAATAATGCGGACTGGGTCCGTGATCTGAGGATTGTCCTCATTGCTGCACAGAAGGCTTATGTCCTTAATGTACCGCTCGGTGCGCCAGCCCCTCAAGCGTCGTCTGTAGATGTTGTGAACATCTGACAGGCACGTTCTGATGACTACTTGATAGTTCAGTGCGTCATGCATTGAGGCTTAGAATTGAGGCTCCAAAACGTTTTGAACGTCACGGAACATATGATATGTTCTAAGAGCTGAAATTGGGATATCAGGCTCGTGCCCGTGTTGAGAGGTATGAGACCTCCAACAAGATTCTTTGCCTGCAAAATGAAGGAGAATAGCTCAATCAGTGAGCATGTACTCAGATTGTCTGGGTGCTACAATCGCTTGAATCGAGTGGGAGTTGATCTTCCAGATAAGATAGTGATTGATATAGTTCTCCAAGTCACGGTCACCAAGCTGCTAGAACTTCGTGATGAACTATAACATGCCAGGGATGGAGAAGATGATCCCTGAGCTATTCGCGATGTTTGACACCGCGAAGGTAGAAATCAAGAAGGAGCATCAAGTGTTGATGGTTAGTAAAACCACTAGTTTCGAGAAGGGCAAGGGCAAGGAGGGTAACTTCATGGATGGCAAGCCAGTTGTTGCTCCAGTGAAGAAACCCAAGGTTGAACCCAAACCCGAGACTAAGTGCTTCTATTATGAGGAGAGCGGTCACTGAAGCGGAACAACCCTAGATACTTGGTAGATAAGAAGGCTGGCAACATCAACAGAAGTATATTTGATATACGTGTTATTGATGTGTACCTTACTATTACTCCTAGTAGCACCTGGGTATTGGATACCGGTTCGGTTGCTAAATGTTAGTAACTCGAAATAAAAGCTATGGAATAAACGGAGGCTAGCTAAGGGTGAGGTGATGATGAGTGTTGGAAGTGTTTCCAAGGTTGATGTGATCACCATCGCACGCTCTCTCTACCTTCGGGATTAGTGATGAACCTAAATAAATGTTATTTGGTGTTTTGCGTTGAGCATGAACGCGATTAGATCATGTTTATTGCAATACGGTTATTCATTTAAGTTAGAGAATAATGGTTATTCTGTTTACATGAATAATACCTTCAATGGTCATGCACCCAATGTGAATGGTTCATTGAATCTCGATCGTAGTGATACACATGTTCACAATATTGATTCCAAAAGATGCAAAGTCAATAATGATAGTATCACATACTTGTGGCACTGCCGCTAAATGTCATATTGGTGTAAAGCGCATGAAGAAACTCCATGCTGATGGATCTTTGGACTCATTCGATTTCGAATCGGTTGAGACATGCGGACCATGCCTCATGGGCAAGATGACTAAGACCCCGTTTTCCGGTATGATGGAGCGGGCAAGTGACTTATTGGAAATGATACATGTTGATGTATTCGTACAATGAGTGTTGTAGCATGCGGTGGATATCGTTATTTTCCTACCTTCACTGATGATTTGAGTAGATATGGGTATATTTACTTAATGAAACACAAGTCTGGAACGTTTGAAAAGTTCAAACAAATTCAGAGTGAAGTTTGAGATTATCGTGACAAGAAGATAAAATGTCTACGATATGATCGTGGAGGTGAATATCTGAGTTACGAGTTTGGTATGCAACTTAAGACAATGTGGAAGTTGTTTCACAACTCACGCCGCCTGGAACACCATAGTGTGATGGTGTGTCCGAACGTCGTAGTCGTGCTCTATTGGATATGGTGTGTACTATGATGTCTCTTATCTTTTTGCCACTATCGTTTTGAGGTTATGCATTAGAGACAACCACATTCACTTTAAATAGGGCACCATCTAAATCCATTGAGATGACACCGTATGAATTATGGTTTGGCTGAAACCTAAGCCGTCATTTCTCGGAGTTTGGGAATGCGACGCTTATGTCTGATAAGCTCGAACCCAAAGCGGAAACGTGCATCTTCATAGGATACCCTAAGGAAACAGTTGGGTATACCTTCTATCTCAGATCCGAGGGCAAAGTGTTTGTTGCTAAAACGGGTCCTTTCTCGAGAAAGAGTTTCTCTCGAAAGAATTGAGTGGGAGGAAAGTAGAACTTGATGAGGGTGTTGAACCCTCACTTCAGTTGGATAGTAGCACGACGTAGAAAGATGTTTCTGCAACGCCTACACCAAGTGAAGAGGAAGCAAATGATGATGATCATGAAGCTTCGGATCAAGTTACTACCGAACCTCGTAGGTCGACAAGGACTCGTACCGCCCCTGAGTGGTGCGTCAATCCTGTCTTGGAGGTCATGTTGTTAGACAACAGTGAACCTACGAGCGATGAAGAAGCGATGGTGGGCCCGGATTCCAACAAATGGCTAGGAGCCATGAAATCCGAGATAGTATCCATGTATGGAAACCAAGTATGGACTTTGGTAGACTTGCCCATTGAACGGCATGCCGATGAGTACAAATGGACCTTTAAGAAGAAGACAGACGCTGATGGTAAATGTCACCATTTATAAAGCTTGACTTGTCGCAAAGAAGTTTCCGACAAGTTCAAGGAGTTGACTACGATGAGACTTTCTCACCCGTAGCGATGCTAAAAGTCTGCTGGAATTATGTTAGCAGTTGCTGCATTTTTCGATTATGAAATCTGGCAGATGGATGTCAAAACATCGTTTCCTTAACGGTTTCCTTGAGGAAAGGTTGTATGTGATACAACCGGAAGGTTTTGTCAGTCCTAGGGATGCTAAAAGGTATGCAAGCTCCAGCGATCCTTCTATGGACTGGAGCAAGCATCTCGGAGTTGGAATATACGCTTTGATGGGGTGATCAAAGTTTTTGGGTCCATACAAAGTTTATGAGAAACTTGTATTTACAATAAAGTGAGTGGAAGCACTATAGAATTTCTGATAAGTATATGTGGATGACATATTATTGATCGGAAATGATGTAGAATTTCTGGAAAGCATAAAGGGTTGTTTGAAAAGGAGTTTTTCAAAGGAAAACCTAGAATGAAGCTACTTAAATATTGGGCATCAGGATCTATAGAGATAGATCAAGACGTCTGATAAAACTTTCAATGAGTACATACCTTGACAAGATTTTGAAAGAGTTCAAAATGGATCGGTCAAAGAAATAGTTCTTGCCTGATTTGTAAGGTGTGGAGTTGAGTGAGACTCAATGCTCGACCACGGCAGAAGAAAAAGAAAGGACGAAGGTCGTCCTCTATGCCTTATCCATAGGCTCTGTATAGTATGCCATGCTGTGTACCGCACCTGGTGTGTGCCTTGCCATGAGTCTGTCAAGGGGTACAAGAGTGGTCCGGGAGTGGATCACTGAACAGCGGTCAAAATTATCCTTAGTAACTAGAGGACTAAGGAAATGATTCTCGATTATGGAGGTGACAAAGAGTTCGTCGTAAAGGGTTATGTCGATGCAAGCTTTGACACCAATCCGGATGACTCTGAGTAGCAATCCGGATAAGTATAGTGGGGCAGCCATTTGGAATAGCTCCAAGTGGAGCGTGGTAGCATTTGCAGTATGACATATAGATTTGCAAAGAACACACGGATCTGAATGTTGCAGACCGTTGACTAGAACCTCTCTCACATGCAAAACATGATCGAACCCCAGAACCCATTGGGTGTTAGATTCATTACAATGTTAATCACATGGTGATGTGAGCGAGATTATTGACTCTAGTGCAAGTGGGGGACTGTTGGAAATATGCCCTAGAGGCAATAATAAAATGGTTATTATTATATTTCATGATAATCGTTTATTATCCATGCTATAATTGCATTGATTGGAAACTCAAATACATGTGTGGATACATAGACAACAAAGTGTCCCTAGTAAGCCTCTACTAGACAAGCTCGTTGATCAAAGATGGTTAAGGTTTCCTAGCCATAGACATGAGATGTCATTTGATAATGGGATCACATCATTAGGAGAATGATGTGATGGACAAGACCCAAACTATGAACGTAGCATATGATCGTGTCAGTTTATTGCTATTGTTTCTGCATGTCAAGTATCTGTTCCTATGACCATGAGATCATGTAACTCACTGACACCGGAGGAATACCTTGTGTGTATCAAACGTCACAACGTAACTCGGTGACTATAAAGGTGCTCTACAGGTATCTCCGAGGGTGTCTGTTGGGTTGGCATGGATCAAGACTGGGATTTGTTACTCCGTGTGACGGAGAGGTATCTCAGGGCCCACTCGGTAATACAACATCACAATGAGCCTTGCAAGCAAAGTGACTAAAGAGTTAGCCACAGGATCTTGTATTACGGAAGGAGTAAAGAGACTTTCCGGTAACGAGATTGAACTAGGTATAGAGATAACGATGATCGAATCTCGGGCAAGTAACATACCGAAGAACAAAGGGAACATTATACGGGATTAACTGAATCCTTGACATGGAGGTTCAACCGATAAAGATCTTCGTAGAATATGTAGGAATCAATATGGGCATCCAGGTCCCGCTATTGGTTATTGACCGTAGAGGTGTCTCGGTCATGTCTATATAGTTCTCGAACCTGCAGGGTCTGCACACTTAACGTTCGGTGACATTTCGGTAGTATTGAGTTATGTATGTTGGTGACCGAAGGTTGTTCGGAGTCCCGGATGAGATCCCGGACATCACGAGGATATCCGGAATGGTCCGGAGGTAAAGATAGATATATAGGAAAGTGGTATTTGGGTTCTTGAAAAGTTTTCGGTACTTTCAGTTGTGTACCGGGAGTGACGAATGGGTTCCGGGGGTCCACCGGGTGGGGCCCACCCACCCTGGGGGGCCACATGGGCCCAAGAGGTGGCGCACCAGCCCCTGGTGGGCTGGGCGGCCGACCCCATGGGGGCCCATGCGCCCAAGAGGAAAAAGGTGGAGGTTGGAAGGAGTAGGACACCTTCCTAAAACGAATCTGCCTCCTAGTAGGAGGTGGATTCCACCTCCTTGAGGTGATTCGGCCGAATCCTCCTTGTGGAGGGTTTGAGGCTGCCTCCTCCCCGCCCTTCCTCCTATATATACAAGAGGATTTGAGGGCAACCCTAACCCTAATTGCCACGTGCTGCCCACTTCTTCCTCTAGATCGTTTCTCCTCTAGAATAGTTCAGCGGAGCTCGGTGAAGCACTGCCAGATTAGTTCACCACCACCGCCACCATGTCGTTGTGCTGCCGGAGAACTCATCTACCTCTCCGCTCCCTCTTGCTGGATCAAGAAGGCGGAGATCGTCATCGAGCTGTACGTGTGCTGAACGCGGAGGTGTCGTCCGTTCGGCGCTAGATCGGAAGGACCGTGATTGGATCGCGGGACGGTTCGTGATTGGATCGCGGGACGGCTAGCGATTTGGATCGCGAAGACGTTCGACTACATCAACCACGTTTCTCAATGCTTCCCGCTTAGCGATCTACAAGGGTATGTAGATCCACTCTCCCTCTCGTAGATGCTCATCACCATGGATAGATCTTGCGTGTGCGTAGGAAAAATTTTGTTTCCCATGCAACGTTCCCCAACAACGCCATACAACATTGCGGGTCGAATGGTCGTCCTATAAAACGTGCCTTTTGACTTATGTGTAGGAGATATGCCCTAGAGGCAGTAATTTCAGTTACTTTTGTATCTCCGAGTTTGTAATGAATGTTTATGATCCATGCTATAACTGCAATGATTCTCGAGTCTACAATAACCACGAGGCTTGGAGGGAAACTCATGTGCACGTGTGGTATAATAAACGGTAAATTGTATTCCTAGTCTTGCCTCTAAGACTGGCTCAAGTATTGCATGATGATCCTGTTTTCCTGATCATGGGTATGGCTATGCCGGCAATTTTGAGGGCACGATGTTGGTAGAACACTTGTGTTGAATCGACCCAAATTGATGTTATACTATGAGATATACTTGTCACAAGTTAATGGTTAATAACACAGAGATGGTTAACGTTTGCATGATTCCTTAGACCATGAGAGTATCGAGTTTCTTCATGCTTGCTTCATGAACTTTGGGGTTTGTTAAACGTCATCCGTAAAAGGGTGGCTATTACGGCGGCTTATGGGTTCATGGAAAAGTATGTCAAGTAACTTGATAGCTCAAGATTGGGATTTGCTCCTCCGACGTTGGAGAGATATCTCTGGGCCCTCTCGGTGTTACGGTATCCATCATCGTCTGGCCAGACACTTTGTGATTTGATCACGGGGATGCCGGAACACGGGAACGAGAAAAGAGAACAATACCGGCAACGAGGTAACTGGCATAGTGGACAAGTTGTTGATCCACGGGGATGCCAACATGTCTCACCTCGGGTAATTGTAACATATCGCGAAGCAACAGGAATAGCACACGGCAACTGGAGGTTCACTCGAATATTCTTTCGTGTGGGTATAGGGGTCAATATGGGTGTCCACGGCTCCGATGTTGATCCTTGATCGGAAGGGGTTCCGGGTCATGTCTATGCTTCACCGAACCTATAGGGTCACACGCTTAAGGGTCATCTATCTGCTGAATACTAGACAGGGAGTCTGAGAGAAAATCACCGAAAAAGTTTCGGACGCCGGAATAGTTTCGGACAGCGGAAAAGTTCCGCAGAGAGAACACCGGAACAGTTTTCGGTAAAACTGAAAAGTTGTTTCAGGGGATACCATTAAGTCAAATTGGTTTCGGCACATGCCTGATAATTCTTGGAGGATGCCAGAATCATTCTGGAAACTTTCTGGAATTTTCCGGGATAAAAACCGGAAATGTTCCGGAGCTGCCGAAACCGCTTCAGATGCTTTTCGCAGATGAAAATCACTAAACCGGAATTGTTCCGGATCGCATTGAAAATTATTTTTAGTGGATACTGGAAATGTTCTAAGACCACATAAATATTTTCAGTTCGACCGGACGCTGAAAAATGTCGTCGTGAATAGTGAAAGTGACTTTTGGATATTTTTGGAAAAGCACCTTTTTGGATATTTCCAAAAAGGCTTCTAGAAGGGATTGGGGAGCAAGGCACCTCAATGGGGGGGACCCCCTAGTGTTGGCCGGCCAAGGTGGGCAAGCTCCATGGGAGCTCCACATGGCACCCCTTTTCCCTTTTATTCTTTTTGTGTGAGACATAAAGTGGGGGTACTTTGGTATTTTCAAGTGCCAACCCTACCCCTTGGCTTTCCTATAAATAGAGGAGATGTGGGCTGCCATCTCTTCATCCTTTGCTCTCATACACATGCTATGCTTTGCTAGCTCTCTCTCTCTCTCCCTCCCACGAAAAGAGTTTTTCGTAGAGCCGAAAGGCTGTCTGGATTCCGGTAGGAACTAGTTCTGGACGGCGAAGCCCTACCAGATAGATGACACCGTATGTGTGCAACCCCGTAGAGAGGTCGTAGTTTTGATCTTTTTCCCGAGGGGCTATTCGTGTGTCCTCCCGAAGGGCTGTCCGAGTCTCCGTTCGAGTTTTGAGGGTCCTCCCGAAGGGCTGTCCGTGACATCGTCCGGGGGACTGTCCGACCGCCTCCCGAAGGGCTGTCCGACGAGGGAGTACATCCTCGCGGTTGGGAGGTTGTAAAATCCTAGCTGTGGGGATCTGCACCAACGATCTCCACCGACTCTTCTTCCGCTGCGCTTCGAGTCGGTACGGATCAGATCAAACCTTGTATGCAGTCTCCATAGTGATCCTGGGCGTGCTCGCTATACCGGAAATTTTTATTTTCTGTCGCGTTCACCTACAGTGGCATCAAGAGCTAGGCTATGAGTAGATGCATGTTATGATCTAGAATACATGAGATGTATGGGTATTGCATAGTATAATTTTGTAGTAGATGAGATCTATTGCTGAAAATTATTTCTGCGGGTAGCAGATGAAATCTGTTACCCGATGTTCCTGTCACTTCCCTTGAATTTGCGTAGTCCTGATCTTGACGGCATGGTGGAATCTCACAAAGTTCTGGCAATCCGGGATCCTTTCATGCTGCTCCTGAGTATGCTGATTGACAGATCAACGAAGTGCTAACAGTTCTTTGGGTTCCACCATAGTTAAAGAAAGATGGATGTTTCGCAGACGAGAGGGCAATGCAGATATGATCTGCATGGGGGTCATGCGTATGAAGAAGTTTAGTATGGGGCTCGAGATTTTACTATCTCGTGTTTCATACACCCTGGAAAGTTAATCTAGCAACTTGAATTATCATACTTGATGATGGACGTTGGTAGCTGCGGTTTGAGTCAAAACCTTAGAAGCCACGTAAAATAAAATTTTGCATAAACCGATTAGAGGCATCTAACTTGGTTTTGCAGGATGGTTTGCATGTGATGTGGTATAGCAGGTCTCATATAAATTTGATTATGTATGAGATGACTATATGATGTAATTAACATGACTTGCGTGTCATGATTCGGCATGATGGCTGGAGCCATATGATTGCACTTTAATGACCTGCGTGTCAACCTTATGTAATGCACTTATTTTATTAGCTATAGAGATAGCAATATTATCTGGTGCATCGACAAGGTGGTGGCAATCCTCGCGAAGGTGAACACCGACGCGAATGCCGAAGACGAAGAATATTTGACTTCTCCGTCAGAAGGGGCTATACCATGTCATGCTAATTATGAATTGCCTGAGATATTTATCCCTTATGATGCACCCTTCTTGATTGCGCGGTAGTCGCTTTTATTAGGGTAATATCTCACTAAAAATATCAAGTAGTCAGTGTTCTCCCAAGTGTAGCACCGTCACGGCACCTAACTTTTTGGGGTACGGCATGCTGACATGGGTACGAACGATTAGGGATGTGTGAGGCGGGTGAGTTGAGACCTCGCAGCAAGATCACTTGGTTGTCTTGACGTTCAGGCATGAAAGTCATGAGCTCGGAACACACGCATCGAAAGATGAACAAGAGTCACATAGAGATGTGATCGGCAAGTTTGCCTAACGATTGAAGTTCTCGTCATCAGTGATGCTCACCATCAATGGCGTTGAATTTAAATTCGTGTCTTGAATCATTCATAATCAATTTTGAGAGATATTGATTTGAGTGGGAGCACACTTTAGAATAAAATTGTTTATTCACTAGTGCAAATATCATTATGAACAAAGTCTAAGTGAACTTGTGTTTTCCGTTGTAGATCAAATGGCTCGCAATAGCGCGTTCAACTTAGGCCCGATGTTAGAGAAAGAGAAGTTAGCTGCGAATTGAAACAACTATGTGGACTGGGTCCGTACCCTGAGGATTGTCCTCAGGAGCGCTAAGAAAGTGTACGTGCTTGACGGACCTCTTCCACCTAAGCCAGCGGCAATAGCCGTGGCAGACATACAAAATGTCTGGGCCACTAAGGATGATGATTTCAACTTAGTGCAGTGCCTCATGCTGTCTTGCATGAGCTCAGAGCTTCAAAAACGTTTTGAATTCCATAACTCCTTTGATATGATCAAGGATCTGGATGCTCTGTACAAGTTTAATGCACGGTCTAAACGTTTTGATATCATGAAAATGATGGCGGAGACCAAGATGGCTGAGGGCAGTTCAGTTGGCGAGCACGTAGTCAATATGATTGGCTACGCTGAAAGGCTTAAAACCCTGGAATTCCCACTTCTGAAAGAGCATGTTATGGACTTGTTGCTAGGTTTACTCCCCCCATCTTATGGCGGTTTTATCATGAACTACAACATGAATGGGATGGACAAAACAGCAAATGAGGTGCTTGCCATGCTGAAAACTGTTGAAGGAGGACTGCAGAAAAATCGCAAGCAAGTGTTGCTTGTGAATAAAACTGCCAGTTTCAAAAAGAAAGGCAAGCCAAAGAAGGGCAAGGACGCCGGTAAGACCGGCTTCCAACGCAAATCTAAGGGCGGAGCCAAGAATGAAACTGAGTGCTTCTACTGCAAGGGCACAGGACACTGGAAGAGAAACTGCAAGAAGTATCTGGAAGATAAGAAGTCCGGGAAAACCGGAAAAGGTATAATTGTTATACAAGTTAATGTCATTGATGTTTTGCTTGCTAGCGAAAATTCTAAGTCTTGGGTATTTGATACCGGATCGGTTGCTCACATTTGCAACTCGATACAGGGGCTTCAGAAGGTGCGCAAGCTGGCAAAGAATGAAGTCGTGATGCGTGTCGGGAACGGCGCTGGGATCGCCGCTCAAGCCGTCGGCATTATGCCTCTACGTCTCCCTTCAGGATTTATTTTGGAACTTAGTAACTGTTATTTTGTTCCGTTGTTGTGTAGAAACATTATCTCTGGATCATGTTTAGTGCACGATGGGTACTCCTACAAGTCTGAGAACAATGGTTGTTGACTTTATTGTAAGGATATGTTTTATGGATTTGCACCCATTGTTGGGGGCCTTTTCATACTAAATCTTGAATGTGGAAATGATGTCTTTAACGTGAATGCTAAACGCCTTAGGAAGGCTGATACCACCACCACTTTCATGTGGCACTGTCGCCTTGGCCACATCGGAAAGAAACGCATGCAAAGACTCCATAAAGATGGAGTTTTAGCGTCCCTTGATTTTGAATCATTTGACACATGTGAAGCTTGCTTGATGGGAAAAATGACCAAGACGCCGTTCACGGGTCATCCTGAACGGGCAAGTGAATTATTGGAAATAATACATAGTGATGTATGTGGTCCAATGAGCACAATCGCACGGGGTGGGTATTTCTACTTCGTAACTTTTACTAATGATTTAAGTAGGTATGGATATATCTACTTGATGAAGCATAAGTCGGAAACCTTTGAAAAGTTCAAAGAATTTCAGAATGAGCTAGAAAATCATCGTAACAAAAGGATTAAGTTTTTGCAGTCTGATCGCGAAGGCGAATATCTTAGTCACGAGTTTGGCCAACATCTGAGTGACCGTGGAATCGTTTCACAGCTTACGCCTCCCGGAACTCCACAGCGAAACGGAGTGTCGGAACGACGTAACCGAACCCTGTTAGACATGGTAAGGTCGATGATGTCTCTTACAGATCTACCAATATCTTTTTGGGGTCATGCACTACTTACTGCCGCTCACACACTTAACAGAGCATCGTCTAAGTCTGTTGAGACGACACCATACGAGTTATGGCATTGGAAGAAACCCAATTTGTTGCATCTCAAAATTTGGGGTTGTGAATCTTACATAAAACGTTTACAACCAAGCAAACTCGATCCTAGATCGGACAAATGTAACTTTGTAGGTTATCCAAAGGAAACCTTTGGGTATTCCTTCTACCACCCATCCGAGGGCAAAGTGTTTGTCGCAAAAACCGGAATCTTTCTTGAAAAGGAGTTTCTCGCTAAAGAAGTGAGTGGGAGGACAGTACAACTTAATGAGATTAGTGAATCTTCGGCCACCGTTGATATGGCTAAGGAACCGGAAGTAATTCTGCAAATTATCCCTACAACCGGGCCAGAAGTTTTCGCATGTGATGCAGAAACTTCAGACAATGTTGTTACTGAACCGCGCAGATCAGGTAGGGCTATCCAGCCACCTGAGTGGTTTCATAACGAAATCTTCATTCTTGAAGACGATGAACCTGCGCACTACAAGGAAGCGATGACGGGGCCTAGCTCAAGGGAATGGCACAAGGCCATGAAATCCGAAATGGAATTCATGTACGAAAACCAAGTTTGGAACTTGGAAGAACTTCCAGATGGCATAAAACCCATTGGTTGTAAATGGATTTTCAAAAGAAAGACGGACGCGGATGGTAACATTACTATCCACAAAGCTAGACTTGTCGCGAAAGGGTTCACGCAAGTTCCAGGAGTGGACTACGACGAGACTTTCTCGCCCGTAGCTATGCTTAGGTCTGTTCGGATATTACTAGCAATTGCTGCTTATTTCGATTATGAAATATGGCAGATGGATGTCAAAACGGCTTTCCTAAATGGAAACCTTGAAAGGGATGTATACATGATACAGCCAGAAGGTTTTGTCGATCCTAAGAATGCTGGAAAGGTATGTAAGCTTCAGAAAGCCATTTATGGTCTGAAGCAAGCATCAAGGAGCTGGAACATTCGTTTTGATGAAGTGGTCAAAGAGTTTGGCTTCATCAGGAACGATGAAGAATCTTGTGTTTACAAGAAGTTTAGTGGGAGCGCAAAAGCATTTCTAATCCTGTATGTGGATGACATATTGTTGATTGGAAATGACGTGGATTTTCTTAGCGAAATAAAAGACTCATTGAAGAAGAGTTTTTCAATGAAAGACTTAGGCGAAGCGGCATATGTATTGGGCATCAGAATCTATAGAGATAGATCAAGACGCCTGATAGCACTTAGCCAAAGCACGTACATTGACAAGGTGTTGAAAAGGTTCAACATGGAGAACTCCAAGAAAGGCCTACTCCCCATGTCACCTGGCACAGTGCTTTGCAAGAATCAGAGTCCTCGGACCCTCGATAAGCGAGTACAAATGAATGATATTCCATATGCTTCGGCAGTTGGTTCTATTATGTATGCCATGCTATGTACAAGACCGGATGTTTCCTATGCGCTAAGTGTTAGCAGCCGGTACCAAGGTGATCCAGGATTGGAACACTGGGCCGCAGTCAAGGGTATTCTTAAGTACCTCAGAAGGACCAAGGATTTACTCCTTGTGTACGGAGATGATGAAGAGCTCATTGTAAGTTGTTACACTGATGCAGGCTTCATGACTGACCCAGATGACTTCAAATCTCAATCTGGCTATGTTTTCATATTGAACGGCGGTGCAGTTGATTGGAAAAGTTCCAAACAAAAGACTGTGGCGGATTCTACGACGGAGGCGGAATATGTTGCTGCTTCAGAAGCCTCCAAGAAAGCTGTCGGTATCAAGCAATTTCTTGAAGACCTTGGTGTGGTTCCAAGTGCTTTGGACCCGGTGGAAATCTATTGTGATAATAGTGGCGCCGTGGCTCAGGCAAGGGAGCCATGTTCGCACCATAAGACAATGCATATTCAACGCAAATTTAAACTCATTCGACATCATGTCAAAGAAGGTTTAGTGAAAGTACGCAAGGTACACACGGATCTGAATGTGTCAGACCCGATGACAAAACCTCTTCCACGAGCAAAGCATGAGCAACACCGGATAGCCATTGGTGTTAGGGAAGCCATGTAACTGGATTATGACTCTAGTGCAAGTGGGAGTCTGTAGGAGATATGCCCTAGAGGCAGTAATTTTAGTTACTTTTGTATCTCCGAGTTTGTAATGAATGTTTATGATCCATGCTATAACTGCAATGATTCTCGAGTCTACAATAACCACGAGGCTTGGAGGGAAACTCATGTGCACGTGTGGTATAATAAACGGTAAATTGTATTCCTAGTCTTGCCTCTAAGACTGGCTCAAGTATTGCATGATGATCCTGTTTTCCTGATCATGGGCATGGCTATGCCGGCAATTTTGAGGGCACGATGTTGGTAGAACACTTGTGTTGAATCGACCCAAATTGATGTTATACTATGAGATATATTCGTCACAAGTTAATGGTTAATAACAGAGAGATGGTTAACGTTTGCATGATTCCTTAGACCATGAGAGTATCGAGTTTCTTCATGCTTGCTTCATGAACTTTGGGGTTTGTTAAACATCATCCGTAAAAGGGTGGCTATTACGGCGGCTTACGGGTTCATGGAAAAGTATGTCAAGTAACTTGATAGCTCAAGATTGGGATTTGCTCCTCCGACGTTGGAGAGATATCTCTGGGCCCTCTCGGTGTTACGGTATCCATCATCGTCTGGCCAGACACTTTGTGATTTGATCACGGGGATGTCAGAACACGGGAACGAGAAAAGAGAACAATACCGGCAACGAGGTAACTGGCATAGTGGACAAGTTGTTGATCCACGGGGATGCCAACATGTCTCACCTCGGGTAATTGTAACATATCGCGAAGCAACAGGAATAGCACATGGCAACTGGAGGTTCACTCGAATATTCTTTCGTGTGGGTATAGGGGTCAATATGGGTGTCCACGGCTCCGATGTTGATCATTGATCGGAAGGGGTTCCGGGTCATGTCTATGCTTCACCGAACCTATAGGGTCACACGCTTAAGGGTCATCTATCTGCTGAATACTAGACAGGGAGTCTGAGAGAAAATCACCAAAAAAGTTTCGGACGCCGGAAAAGTTTCGGACAGCGGAAAAGTTTCGCAGAGAGAACACCGGAACAATTTTCGGTAAAACTGAAAAGTTGTTTCAGGGGATACCATTAAGTCAAATTGGTTTCGGCACATGCCTGATAATTCTTAGAGGATGCCGGAATCATTATGGAAACTTTCTGGAATTTTCCGGGATAAAAACCGGAAATGTTCCGGAGCTGCCGAAACCGCTTCAGATGCTTTTCGCAGATGAAAATCACTAAACCGGAATTGTTCCGGATCGCATTGAAAATTATTTTTAGTGGATACTGCAAATGTTCTAAGACCACATAAATATTTTCAGTTCGACCGGACGCTGAAAAATGTCGTCGTGAATAGTGAAAGTGATTTTTGGATATTTTTGGAAAAGCACCTTTTTGGATATTTCCAAAAAGGCTTCTAGAAGGGATTGGGGAGCAAGGCACCTCAATGGGGGGGGGGGGACCCCCTAGTGTTGGCCGGCCAAGGTGGGCAAGCTCCATGGGAGCTCCACATGGCACCCCTTTTCCCTTTTATTCTTTTTGTGTGAGACATAAAGTGGGGGTACTTTGGTATTTTCAAGTGCCAACCCTACCCCTTGGCTTTCCTATAAATACAGGAGATGTGGGCTGCCATCTCTTCATCATTTGCTCTCATACACATGCTATGCTTTGCTAGCTCTCTCTCTCTCTCTCCCTCCCACGAAAAGAGTTTTTCATAGAGCCGAAAGGCTGTCTGGGTTCCGGCAGGAACTAGTTCTGGACGGCGAAGCCCTGCCAGATAGATGACACCGTATGTGTGCAACCCCGTAGAGAGGTCGTAGTTTCGATCTTTTTCCCGAGGGGCTGTTCGTGTGTCCTCCCGAAGGGCTGTCCGAGTCTCCGTTCGAGTTTCGAGGGTCCTCCCGAAGGGCTGTCCGTGACATCGTCCGGGGAACTGTCCGACCGCCTCCCGAAGGGCTGTCCGACGAGGGAGTACATCCTAAAATCCTAGCTGTGGGGATCTGCACCAACGATCTCCACCGACTCTTCTTCCGCTGCGCTTCGAGTCGGTACGGATCAGATCAAACCTTGTATGTAGTCTCCATAGTGATCCTGGGCGTGCACGCTATACCGGAAATTTTTATTTTCTGTCGCATTCCCCTACATTATGGCACTCTCTTCTCATAGAGGATGCTAGAAGCTTCGCGCCACTTCATCCATTCAACTTTGATTTGATGACTCACATCTTCATCGATATCACCTTCTTTCTGCAGTATTGTCACCAAATATCGAAAGATGTCCTTCTGAGGTACCACATGGTCGTCAACGCTAACCTCATCCTCCTCCTCGTTCCTAGTAGTACTAAAACTACACCTCATGTAGTTACCTTTAGTAATGATAAGCCTAAAACCTTTTGATTCCAAAGTCTATCTCCACTCTCAAAACTCTAACTTCCTATTTACCCACGTCCGACTATTGTCGACTAGCACCACATCTTCACAAAGAGCTTATACCATGATACCTCCTTGTGTATTCCTTGTGACCTCATTCATCATCAAAATAAAAAAAGATAAGGACTCAGAGCTAAAAAAACAATAACAAAACTATTGGAACAAGCTAAGGAAACCGTTGTAGCATTGTACGAGTTGGGCTGGCCCACTTGGCTCGATTGTACGATATGCAATATACTTCTTGAGCTTTTGGTTTTGCCTGCATATAAATCTAAACCCACATACCAAGGAAGAGAGAGAGAATGTATTGCACGCAATGCATGCGTTGGCCTCACTCTGTGGGTCAATAGATGGTTTTCCAATTAGAGTCTGCTTGTGTAGAATGCATCTGTGAAGATGGATAATTCCAAGACTAAATAGTAAAAACATAAAATAAATAAATACAGACCAAAAAGAAAAACGGAGGGAAGCGACTATTTCACGCAATCAAACTAATACAGGAAATAATAGTTGAGTCGTCGGCATAACTGAGCATCCATTTACATTTTTTCCCACTTTCATTTTTTCTGTTTTGTTTCACTTTCTACATATCTGAAATAGTGAAGATTTTATGAAATTTGGAGTACTTTTGAAATTATTTGAAATCCAGGAACATTTCTCAAATCATGACACATGTTTAGATATTTAGGAACATTTTTAAATTTTACCATCATTTTTTAAATTCACAAAACATTTTATATTTCCTTAACATTTTTGAATTCATGAGCATGTTGTGAAATCTAGGACTACTTTCTAATTCCTTGAGTTTCCTTACAACTTACGTACATATTTTGAAATTTTACAGTTTGGGAACATTTTATAAAAGTTCTTATTCATTTTTAAGAATTTTGGAAGGTTTAATAAAAATATCCTCATATTTTTCTAATTGGAAAAGATTTTCCGGGTTCATGAAAAAAACTAAAATTTGGCAACATTTTCAAAATTTCAGAAAAATCGACTTTCCTAAAATATGAACAAGAAAATCTGATACAGAAAGGAAAGGAAAAACTAACAAAAAGATAAAAAGGGAAAAGGAAATGAAAAATATAAGGAGACCCATGCCTTGTACTGGGTCGGCCCAAAGAGTGCGATGGGCGGGTGGGGGTGCGCGATTGGTTATTAGGCGCCACGGGTACAAGATGTTCTGTTCTTTTGCCTATTACTTTATCAAAAAATTCAGGCCATTTTTCTATTCTTCTAAGTCGGTTTTCTCTTGGTCTTACATTTTTTTCTCTTTCTTTTTATGGTTCATGAATATGATTTTACAAATAAGAAATAGTTTTCAAATAATTGGCAAACATTTTTCTAAATTCCTGAACATTTCATAAATTGGTGAGCTTGTTTTTATAATTCATGAATAATTCTAAAATATTATATCTATGTATTTTCAATTGGCGTGAATATTTTCTAGAAATCATAAAACATTTTAAAACTCTTCAATATTTTCAAATTTTCATAACATGTTTTAAATCTCGTGAACATAACATTTTAAAATTACGCATTTTGAATTTTTTAAAGTAATTATTTTTTTAGAAAATCTATGAAATAAAAAGGTGTTCAAAACTATTGATGGATCCCCCAGGAACCGCCACCTAAGTGTTTCCTCTACTATATACTAGGCAACATGGGCGGAATAGTTGGGACTCTTGTACAAGGTATTTCTATCAAACATGTGGATTCCGATCCTTAGATCTACAGCCTTGTTCGCCATTTTCCTTGTCTTGTCGGTCTATCACTGTGTTGATTGTGGGGGGTTCGATCCCGACATCTTGCATGCTTATTTTGAATGGAGGGAAGACCATCTTGTCAACTCCTTGTGTTGAAATCTTTGCTTTTTAAAGGGTTTTGTAGGTTGACAATATCTTCATATAAATATATTGCTCGAAACTATTACGAGAGCAAGTTCCGAGCTTCTTTCAAGAGGGTGGTTGGGTAGGATATATAGGATTGTGACCTTACAATATATAAATGGGAATAGCTCACAACAATGAAGATAAAATGAAAAGGACAAAAGGTAAAATAAGGCTCTTGTGTGCACTTGAACGAAGCCTTGTCGAGTTGGTGTACACGATGACCAGTTACATACAAACAATCACCCCACGTTGGCTTGAGGAGTACCGGTGCCATCATTGAACTTGGAGAAATTCATTGTGGTGGCCACGGTGGTGTGGGCTTGGTCGGTGATCATTTCCGGCGAAGCCGAGTGGCTTGTTGAGTGAGAAGTGATGACGATGACGCGAATGTGCATCCTTAGCATGATTTTCTTTGCAATGGTGTGAGATTTATACTATTTGTGCCTTATTAGCAGGTTGTGAAGGTCCTCACTCACTTCTTATTATTTAATGGATTGACCCTAAATCCTTGCCGCGGTAGCATACACGACAACCATTTCCATACAAACAATCACCTCACAGTGACTTGAGCAATGCCACTGCCATCATCGAACTTTGAGCAATCCATTGTGGTGGCCGCATCGACCCCCCTGTTCTCCACGTACATTAGCTCGATCCTCATGATCGTCTACGAGACGTCCCCCTAAGGGAATGGACGCCATTAGCGACATCAACGAGAGCATGACGGCCAATAACTCTGGCGACCCAACCAAAGTGTACTCTGTCAAGCTGATACGGTCCTCACTAGCAATCACACGATCTACTTAATTATCAGCACCAGATCCGGTATACAAGTAATTTGGTAGCAGCAAGATACAAGTGACAGCAAGAAAGGGGGTCTAGGGAGAGAGCCAGGGGGGGTGGGAAGAGGAGGATGCACGCCCAACGGCGGCAGCCGGCCAGGTTCCAGTTCGTTCGTCCCTTCACACAGAAATGAAGTGCAGCTTATATACTAGGTTACCCTCCTCTTGGGCCTTGTGGGCTGGCCTTGGGCTTCTCCTGATGGGCTGCTTAGTAGTTCCCGTGACATTCCCTCCCCCTTAAAATTCGGCTTGCCCTCAAGCCGAAACCATGCCAAACCGCCGGGGTCCCAAGGCAGGTACAAGTGTAAATCATGTACTATGGTCCTCCTGCTCATGGTGACGAGATGATTCATCTCAACAGGAGTGAGACTGCCACCATCAAAAGGAGGTTGAAAGTTGATCAGCCAAAGAGCGATTTCACACAAGTTCATGTCTTGTTGTGAGTAATGCTGAGAACTCATTGGATTGCATTTTTTGAAAAATCTGGCAATAGTGCATAGCATTGAACCGGGAGTTGCATAGTTCAGGAATCAGTCTAGCCATTTCCTTTTTCTTCCTGAATGAACTACCCTAGAGACAACACGTAAGTATCTCAGGGCAAGAAAATTGCTGGCCCCCATTGGGCTGCATGTCAAGGTAAGGACTCTGCTCTGACTTCTCTCTTACTGCCAAATGAACGGAGTCTTGCTGTAGGTCAAAATGTGACTGAGTTTGCAAAATAAGAGATAATAGTTCAGGTATCTTCTGGATAGGCAGAACATGACATGGGATCACAAATATATCCAGTGTCATATCTCTGAATTTCGCAATGCCTGGGTCCCATAAAAAGTGAATGCCATGATTTATTAGCCTTGACCGCATTCTGCAGTAGCTCTGTTGGCGGACACAACATTTGAGTACGTGAAATTGTATTCTTACTCCCGAAACATTATCTTGTATAAAGGTGCCACTTGCTATCAACATTTTCATGCCCTTGTATAAGCCTGATTTCCATTCATCTTTTCCTGTCGCAAGTAAGAGCATGCGCCACTGTTGGATGTGCACTTTCTGTAATTTTCCTTGCGGAACAGACAATATAGATGCAGGATGGATGCGCTTCCCCTTTGTGAGCTTGAGTACTACATTTGTGGACATTGTTCGCCAACATGCAGGAATCAGATAATTGAATTTCTTGTTGTCCTTTCCAGGATCCCACTGCATTTGTGCAGCCCTTCCAAATGAGGATTCCCACCAGGAAAAATTGCTCTTGCTTTGTATTTGCTGTTGTACAGGGACTATAGCATCATGTTGAATTCCAGGCAAAATATGCTTCTGATATAAAAGCGATTCAATGCCAGGATCCCATATACAAGGTGCACTGCTCACTGGCAACTGATAGTGCAAGGCAAGTGATAAAGTACCTTGTTTGGATTGCCAGGGCTTCTCAAATCCACTGAAAATCTCCAGCCGGCTATACATGGACAAGGATATTTTCATCCCCAGGGTCCACTGCAGAGTTCTTCTAATTTGAATTGGATATATCCGAGAGTCATACAGCAGGCACACTATTTGTTTTTTCACTGAATATGTCTACCTAAAATCTGAAGCATGTGCTCTGAGTTCAGGAGTAGGTGGCAAGAAAACACAAACCAAAGAGGAGACATGGGCGATGTAACAGTGCAGTAGCTGAAGCATCTTCCTGATGCAAGCAAAGGAATGCAAGAACCACTGAGGCCAGAATTTCCCCTTGGCAGCAGGTGAGTAAGATTGCAGAGTATGACATAATAAATCGAATGGTTGTTGGACATATTGAACCAGACTTGGCACTGAACATGTGTCCATGAGAATCAAAATGCCTGGATCCCATAAACAATAAGTTTCATGATGTGGCAGCCTTGTTTTCACTATGCAGTACTTCAGTTCCATGGAGCAATTCAACATAAGAGGGTAAGTAATCTCAGTTGACTGTAGTAAATAATGAATAGCAGTGCATTTTGGAAGATGATTAGTGTTTTCTTGCCGCAGTGTAGAGGCCTGAAGAACCCTTCGAAAATAATTTCGCAGTATGGAACGCTTACTTATATATTCTCCTGGGTCCCAATCTTCCCTGCTCTGTTCAGTTAACGACATGCTGCAGTTAAGGGCTTGCCGGTGTTGTACTTTTTCATCATCATGGTGCTGCTGCTCGAGGATGCAATCAAACACATCAGAGCAAGCAAAATTTGTAGCAACCTCAAGTGAAAGTGATGCAGTTTCTGATGCCTCGCTCAAACATATAACAAGAATTTCATCATCGAGTTTGCTCTGAGATAATTTATCGCCATCCTGGGATTTCTCAAGCTCAGGCGTAGCATCCTCATTTTGTTGATCAGCCGAAAATGCCACTGCCGTTGCTGCTTGTTCAGCAGCAACGTGCAACGCTGCCTCCGGTTCCGAGGCTCGGACGCGCGTAGCCTTTGCCACTGCCAAGTGGTTGGCCGCGAGTTGAGCTGCCGCTGCCTGCATGATAACCCGTTGCGCCATTTCCTCAAGATGTTGCGCACTGGAATTGGTGTTCCATCCTTGGGAACATGAGTTCTGACTTGTTGCTGGGCAGTAGCTCCAATTCCCTTGTGCCATACTACTTGGTCCATAGTTTCGTTGAGGACAGAGGAGTGGCTTCCCTGTGTACTTTGCTTCATCAGTGTCGGCTCTCTCGCCATGGTATGGTGTCGGACCGTGTGCAGCCTGGTCACCGATGAAGGAAGGCCATGGCCTGGGTCGGAGTACCTTCTTCTCATACTCGATATTTGAAGTCACACCCGCAACCAGGGGCGCCATAGTGGCACGGATGGCGGTGGCGTTGGGGTCGAGGCCAAACATCGAACACCTTGTGTGCGAGTTTGGCGAGGAGTCGGAGTCTGCGTGGCGCGCTACAGCGATTGCTGCAGACCAAGCCACGGTGGAGGTTGGAGGGGGCGGGGACGCATCAGGCTTAGCGACCACACGGGCACGGCCAGCGGGCCCGTGGCCGTCGCCACCCACAACGGAATCGGCAGTAGGCGCGTCCGCCGGAACAGGAATGGGTGCCGACCTGCTTGTAGACAAGGCACCAGCAGCAATCTTCTCCAATTGCGCCCTGATGTCGCCTAGGTCCGTCTGGAGTTGACCCACCACTGCGTCCACGCTAGGACGCCAGGCTGCGAGGTCCTGGACGACCGGCTCCAGGGCAACGAGCGCCGGCTCCATCTTCGCGACCGACGGCGCCATCCGATCCAGCGTCTGCTGGATCGAGAGAAGGGTCTTGGCGATGCCGCTCCGCTCCGCCGCCGCGTCCTCCAACTGCTTCTGAACATCAAGCCCCGCCATGATTTCTCTGACGCTACGCGTATGTGGAGCCAGATCGAACACACACGGGAAGGAAATTTGGTGGTGGAATTGAGGCTCTGAATACCAGATGATACGGTCCTCACTAGCAATCACACGATCTACTTAATTATCAGCACCAGATCCGGTATACAAGTAATTTGGTAGCAGCAAGATACAAGTGACAGCAAGAAAGGGGGTCTAGGGAGAGAGCCAGGGGGGTGGGAAGAGGAGGATGCACGCCCAACGGCGGCAGCCGGCCAGGTTCCAGTTCGTTCGTCCCTTCACACAGAAATGAAGTGCAGCTTATATACTAGGTTACCCTCCTCTTGGGCCTTGTGGGCTGGCCTTGGGCTTCTCCTGATGGGCTGCTTAGTAGTTCCCGTGACACAAGCTGACATAGACACCGCTAATGACGTCCAGAAGGAGCCAAGTGGACACACCAACACACATGGTGGTGATGGTACCCCGTCTATGTGTCGCGCCGTCACTCCAGAGCGCATTCAGGCCGTCGTAGAGCACATCGAAGGCGTATTCCTCCCACTCGTAGTGGACGTACATATCCTCCCCCTTGACGTGAGCGATCATGTCGTGTAGACACAGGCTTCCCACTGTGATCATCATCTGAAAATTAACAACAGTCAACATGTCTATCCACACAAATTGTTACTCCCTCGGGCTTTTTAATTTTTATTTATTACTTCCTCCGTCCTAAAATAAATAACTTAACTTTGTACTAACTTTAAGGAAGTACAATGTAAGTTCGAGCGTACATACCATAATGTGGGAGATATGGCTAGGCTGGTTGTATCTGCACGAGCAGATGGTAGTAGAATCCATGTGCCTCTTCAGGTGGCTCCTGCTCGTAGGTTTACATCAGCACCTGATCCATTTATTTTAGAAGGATGTATTAAAATTTTGCTCCATATAGCTTTTTGGTCTAAAGTTGGACTATGACATATTTCGTATTCCTTTAATCAGTATTTTATTTTTTATGTTATTTGTTATACTCCCTCCCTTTGGCATAATATGAAACTACGTCTTATGGTGAATCTAATGATATATGTTTAGCATTTTAGACGTAAAAATATTTTCTCCACAAACTTGGTCAAAGTTTGTGAGGTTTGACTTTTCAAAAATATATATGCACCACATTATAAAATGGAGCGAGTACTATTTTCGTAGCTTTGTTTCCATGACAGCTATTTTTTTTATTGTAAATTAGTTACGCATGTAGAGTCGATCAAATGCAAATTGGGTTTTACTGAGTTTACTCTTGAATCTAGCTAAGCCACAAGCAACCGAAAGATATTTGACCATAATTTCATAATATGTCCAGTAGTTTCAGTTTTTCAGCGCCGATATTGGCAGTCAACTCTGTGTATGAGGACACACATGCAGATTATTCTCTCTATGAGTGAGTAATAAAAAAAACTATAAAAACCTCCACATCCTTAGAGGGAAAACCTCTACATGCCTGATATATAAGACATTGTAATATGATACATTCTCATTTACATGGGAGGCCGTTGCAGAAAAAATGTGTCTCACGGGTGTGAATTTAGGCTCAGCGACTTGCATACCGTTCTACAATTGAAAAATGCGCAAGAAGCACAATGGTAATGTGTACTGCTTGTGAAAAAAGGTTGATAGAGAGGCAAATAGCTGCATATTTCTTTCGGTGGATGGGCTTCAAGTAGCCCTTTTCCTCCTTAATATATGTATTTTCAAGGAGCAAAAAAATCAAAAAAAGGTGTGCATACAGAAATACTTCCTCCGTCCAAAATAAGTGACTGATTTTAGTTCTTATTTTAGGACGGCGGCATGTTTACTACGTATGTGCG